>JAOANR010000010.1:24962057-25634673 GCA_030278955.1 Hygrophila difformis
ATTCTGCTCGTGCCTATATGCATATGTGTGTGTGTCCCCATCCCAAAATTTAACTTTAAAAATACTTGGCATAGTCTTTTCAAAATATTTCGTGCAAAAATTTTGATAATTTAAATGCACTACTCTTTAGAGCAAAACTGGCTCTTCAAAAAAGATATTTCCCTTGCAAAAATTGTAATAATTTAAATGCACTAATTCAATGCCTCCAAATGCTTTTCGTGTAAAAATTTAAAAATTTTAATACACTACTTATGCCTTAAGACTTTTAAAATAATTTATGGTGCATAAATTTTTAAATAATTTAAATGCACAAATTCCAAGAGCAAAACGCTCTGATACCAAACTGTAACACCCCCCATTTTCTTTAATAAACAGCGGAAGCAAAGAGCGGAAAAGGGTGGGGTGCTACCCGCCACGTATTCCAGATTGTCCAAAATACGCCAAGGCTAACATAACAAATTGCAGAAAACTCAATACTGAATGTATATGCTAACCACGTTCCGGACAAGCTAGCATATAATTCGTAAAGAAGCTTATATACTGTGAAAAGTATAAAATAAGCTTAAATAAAAAAAATGTTTGGTGGAGCGTAACCAAACGGAGGACTGCGTTCCTCGGAAGCACGCAACAACGATTATGGAATAAATCCATGGAAGTTTTTATCTTAAAAGAGGTTGTGCCTCGCATTTGAAAAATATTATAGAAAGGGGTTGTCTAACTCGCATTTCAAAATAACACTGCTAAACGCAGGATACAATGTTTAAACAGTAGGGCACAAGGTTTGCACAAACGGGATAAAACCCAAATATTTGTTTATGCTTGATAATTAATTTCCAATACTTCATAAAAATTATTTTTCGCCTCATAAGATTTTTATCTATGCCAAGTAGTATCATTTCATCCCAAAGAGGACTTAAAAATACATGTTCTTATAATACCCCATACCGTGCCCGTGCAAAATATACTCTATCGAACCTTGCAGATCTGAAACCTGAAAGGAAATGGTGACAAGTGTAGAGTCAGCGAAAACAATCGCTGAGTAAGTAGACGTTTACTCCTGGAGGAGGTTGGGTTGCAGAAATAATTTAAAATGACAGTTATGGAATAAGGCATGCTTAAACGAGAATAATTTATGCATAAAGTCAATATTAATCTATATCCTGGGAAAAGATAATACAGCAATATGCGTTTACCGAAATTTAATATTTCAGCCACCGTGTGTGGGGTTCCGCTCTAGGGCTCTAGTCCCACTCGAAGGTAGGGTCCCTGTTTTGTCGGACTCAAGTCCCACATGCACTCAAGGGTGTGGGGGAGGTAAGAAATTTCCTCAAGCCCACTATGAGAAAAGACCGATGACACCGAGCTATGAGTCCCAATAGTCCCCGTGTGGCTATTAAGTTCACAGTAACGTGGGAGTTGGGCAGCTACGACCCATGGCACCTCGCTCATCCCCGTAACAATGCGCGCTAAAAAATTCGTAGGATTTTGAGAATGGTTACAAAGATTGTTAAGCACAGTAAATACAGCATACCAAGATATCCAAAAGCAGTAGAGAGCTATAAGCATAAATTTAAAAATAAGAAAACAGTCTTTAAAATTTATGCTTAAGCTAAATAAATTAAGGCTTACTCCAAAGAGTAAAAATCTACTTACTGTCACCGAATATGGGATGGATGCAACACACGCGCACAGGCTACGAGCAGATAATCCCTTTTCAGCTACTTGACTAAGAAAAATACTCTAATATCAATTTATATGCTATAATTATTCTCTTACTAAAATAATAACTAAAATTCTTAACTTAACAAATCTTACACCGAATACTCCTGCTAGACCAGTTTGCTAATAATCCTCCAGTGGAACTAAGAAGCAGCTACTTAGAGAATAGGGGACTTCAACAGAAAAGCAAGAAACGCAGAAGAAGTAAGAAAGAAACGGAAGAATGGAGCAGCAAGATTGGAATGGGAGGTGTGATTTATATAGAGGAAGTAGCCTCTTCCTTTTTCCCGGATCAGAGCTCTCTCCCCACTGCTTCAACACTTTATCCAGCAGGTTTCTAGAACCCATCAAATCCTTTCCCCCTACACGCCACCGCCCACCTCTCTCCTTCTCTTCCTATTTCCTTTCGGTTTTCTCCTTCCCATCAGTCCCATTTTCCCAATTTCTCCATTTATCCACTCCAAGCTCGGTTCTTCAAATGGAACTCCATGAGACCCACTAGGTAAAATCCTCCTCTCATCTTCTCCTTTCCCTCCTTGTCCAATTCTATCTCTTTTCTGCTCCTCCATTTTTTTCTTTTCCATGGTGTTTGCAAAAAAAAAAGTTTGGTGTTGATGGAAGGGTGAAGGGGCGGCACACCCTCCTGCAGCGGCGGCGGCGGCGGCCATGTGAGCGGCGTCCGGCGGCGTCAGCGGGCGAGCGGCGGGGAGCTTGGTGGCCGGCAGCTTCAGCGGCCTCCTCTTCCTCCTCTCGATCCCATCTTCTCCTCCTCTCTGTTTTGATTTCTCCATTCCTTTTCTTTTTCGTCTTTGATTTTGATTTGGTATTGTGGATTTTGGATTTGGGTGGATGGTGAGGGCGGATTTTGGTGGTGGCTCGAGGTGGCTGTTTTGGAGGCGAAAATGGAGATGGTGGCGACGAGGGAGGTTCACGGTG
This sequence comes from Hygrophila difformis, assembly GCA_030278955.1. Classification (NCBI taxonomy): domain Eukaryota; kingdom Viridiplantae; phylum Streptophyta; class Magnoliopsida; order Lamiales; family Acanthaceae; genus Hygrophila; species Hygrophila difformis. The sequence continues at coordinate 24,964,713 of JAOANR010000010.1, forward strand.
GTGGAGGCGATCTCGGCCTCCTTCCCCCTCTTTCTTTCTTTTTTCTATTTTGGTTTGTTTTTGGGTTTGTTATTGTTGATGAATCTATGGTGGATGGAGGGTAGTCAGCGGTGGTGGAGACCATGGGGGTGGCCGGAAATGATTTGATTTTGGTGGTGGTGGTGGCGGCAGGCCGAGGGAGGTGGTGGCCGGATTGTGGCCGAAGGGAGGATGTGGTGGTGAAGTGGTGGTCGGAAATGGAACGGGGAGGAAGATTTGGTGGTGGACGTGTGCGAGGTGGCCGGCCGGCGGCGGCCGGAGGCTCGCCGGCGGCGAGCGCGGCGCCGGAAGAGGGGGGGGGGGGGGGGGGGGGCGACGGCAGGATGACTTTAGATTAGGGTTAAGGTTTTGTTTGGGGTATTGGGCCAGGGTTTGGTTTGGGCCTTGGTTTAGTTTGGGCTCAATTACTCCCTATTCCTTGTTGGACTTGGACTGTTTCAAGACTTGATTATTTGGCCCAATTTAAAATACCCACTTATGGACTTAATTGACTAATTAATCTAAGTTGTGGACTTAATAGTTTAATTATCCGGTGTAGTTAGTCAGGTAATTTGGGACAATCGCATATTAACGGTCGGGCAATTCCCGATAATTAAATGGGTTAAGTGTTTATTTAATTTCAAAGACTAAATTTTTATAGCCTAATTTATGTTTAGTGTTATTTAATGTATTAGCTCATCTATTAATTTCTCACCGTTAGCAATGTGATTCAAACTTCAAATTCCTTAATCCGGATAATTAATTGTTAAATGAGTCACTAGATAATTTATATTCAATTGGTCAAGTATTCTTAATTCAATCTTGATGATTAATTTGTAATATAATTTGAGTCCGAAATTATTATCGCACTAGTCGTCTTTAATTATCCTTAATCTCAAACCCCAAATACTAAACTTTTAATTAAGCTTTTAGTTTTAATTGCATAATGTAGTTCCGTAGACGTACGGATTTTTTTTTTCGGAGAAAGGGAGGGCCGAAGCCGGTATTATATAATCAAAAACAAGGCAAGCAAACCGAAGTTAATGCTTACTTGAGGAGATTCGTTCGTGACATCACGTGGATTCCGGACGACCCCGTGACCTCCTAGACATCATCCCCACTGTAAGTTAATGCTTACTTGGTTTTGGGTGACTTAAAATGCAACCAAACATAGGGATTTAATAACTCTAAAATCTGTCAACACGAAAAACCCTCGGCGCAACAATTTGGTGTGAATTTTTCGAACACATAAACCTGCTCAAACGGAAAAACTTAAAACACGAAAAATGTTCCAAAGACATGGATCTAGTTTGTGTAAAATTTTCATAATTTTTCATTGCGTGTTGATATCCGAAAACGGCCTCCAATGAACCTGCCTTGAGAGTCGAACTTGAAACTGTGACAGATTTGAAATCGGACCAAAACCCCTATTTCGAGAGTTCAAACCGAAAAACTCAAAACTATAATTTAAATCCTAACACATTAATCTAGGTTGTGTAAACATTTCAGACATTTTCGTCGATGTTTGCTATTTGAAATCGCATCGAACATAAACTGTTTTGACAAAACATTTTCGAAATCTTCCTGTGAATATGTCCGAACTTGATGAACCTGTTTCTATATTTTCTAGTCCGATTGGATCCTTGCAATCTAAATGAACGTTGTAGATAATTATGTCTATTATGTGCATATATAATTTCAGAATTTTTGGAGTCCATTTGGTGTGTCAAAATGTCGATTTTCCATACTGTGATAAACCTGAATCCTGATAGTGAACATGTTGTGCAATAAACTCGATTTTTGACTTGCTTCCTCAAGTTATTTTGAAATCTTTAAAACACGAAAGTTGTTCGTTAGGGTGTTTTTGATAAACTTTGAAAATTTCAGATTTTTCGGACTTGAAATGAATTTTTATATTAAAAAGGCGTAAAATGTGACGCCAAACGACTTTTAAATCGAGAGATTTTGAAATTTCGAAACAAACGGCCGAAGACTTGAAATACGATAAATCTATACTTTTGAAAAATCCCGTTATACTAAATCGAAATGTTATTGAGATACTTTGGTGGAGGGTGAGTGCCCTGCAGGATGCCCCTCTAGCCTTCTTGGGGTGCCTATAATGGACGTTAGATACTTGCATGAAAAACTTGTGAAATTTTGCAAAACTTGTCCTTACCTTGCGGGTTCGATTCCCCAAGGCGTATGTTTTCCTGCGGGTTCGATTCCCCAGGATGTGTGTTGATTCCTATGGGTTCAATTCCCTAGGATGTATTTGAGTTCTTGCGGGTTCGATTCCCCAAGGGCGATTGTATGTTTTCTTGCGGGTTCGATTCCTCAGGATGTGTGTTGATTCCTATGGATTCAATTCCCTAGGATGTACTTGAATTCTTGCGGGTTCGATTCCCCAAGGGCGATCATTTGTTTTCCTGCGGGTTCGATTCCCCAGGACGTGTGTTAACTCCTACGGGTTCAATTCCCTAGGAAGCGTTTAAATTCTTGCGGGTTTGTTTCCCCAAGATCAAATCATATAAAATCATATTGAACAAAAGTGAAAGAATGAAAATCCTGAAATACCTAATCGTGAAGTAACGGGAAAATTTTAAGACGTGAATGTTTTCCTTCTTTAAGTTATACCTTTAAATTGTGCCTTGCAATTATTTTACCATGTAATTTGAATTATGATCACGTGAAATCCTTGTGTTAAATTATGCCATTTATTTATTAGAGGATGATTAACTCAAATTGTGAATTACCTACAAGCATGTTTTTATTAAATTTAAATAAAGGCTTTGAAACCCCTTGATCATATTAGGTGTTAACTTACTCACCACGTTTTGCTGACCAAACCACATTTCCCCTTTTTCTTTCAGAGTATGAGGATTATGCATCATCATATGCATACATGGGAACATTCGGGAAAAACTCTATTTTAAATTCCGGCATTTAATTATAACTTGCTTGAACGGGCCTGTTTAACCCGTGTTTTGGCCATGTTGGCCCAGTATTTAAATTTTCGCTGCATTACAATTATATATATGTAAATATTACATTCTGCTGCAACTTTGATATTATTATTTTTTTAAATTATATTATAATGGGCTGTTTGAATGATTTAAATTCTGAAAAACCATAGCCTTGCATCGCTTTAGCAAGCTCGGAGAAACCGTGTCTTGCTAGGGAGGTGTGGCGGTGACATCCCGGCCTGGGTTATCAAATCCGGGGTGTTACATCTACCCCGGGAGTTGTCGTTGGTGCTGAAATCGATGCTAATCACTTGCCCGACTAATTCACAAGCGCGAAGAAGGTACTGCCGATTGAATAGAAAGACTGGAATCCTGGGAATTCTCACCCACACGACCATCGTCTTAACTTCGTTCTTGATTGGATTGAATTTCTCCTCCCACGCTTGGACGTGCAGGTAGTTACCGGCGACCATCCAAGGACCGCCCGTTAAGGCATGCAGTGCATCGGCCTCTTTTAGAAACCGCAATATGAAATATCCGTTGTCGACGTCGATGAACGGTAGTGGGGCAGAATTCGGCCATAATCGATCAAGACGGGCTTTCAAGACCCGATAGGGTACATTCTTGCCTATTACCTTGAGGACGACGACGTATCTCCACGGTCGTAAAAGCGATTCCTTGAAAGCCTTGGACTGTTGGAAACGTGGAATTCCATTAACCACGGATTGAATGATATCATTCGGATCCCCAAAATCTTGTTGGTGATGTCTTCCGTCGGTACATGGATGAAACCAACCCCACGACGCGCGGCCGCACTATAAGATGGTTTCTGTCTCTTGTTTGATCTTGTGTCCATCGGATCCGGTGGCTCGCCGCCATGATCCTCCATTTCCAAATCACTCATGATGCCGTCTCGGAGAGAAAGTCTTGGAGGATTCTTGATAATTCAGAAGACAGTTATTGAATAGATAGATGTACGGATTTAAATTACCTAATAGTGGGTCTTTTTGTCAAAATAATCCAAGTCTAATAATATTTAGTCTGATCGCTCATAAACAAATCAATGGACTAAAATTATATATTAATTTCATCCATTAGCAAAAATAGTCCGAGTCTTGGGGTTTCATGATTGAGCAATTAGTTTAGTGAGGATCTGGCCGTTCAGGAATTCCATAGTCAAATTGACTAAGTGTTTTAAATTAAACTATGGTGATGAATTTTACAATTTATCTCATGTCCAATACCTTTTTACTCCAAAGCTTATAATACTCTCTTATTAAAATCAAATAGCTTGTAACCTATTAAGGCTCTAATAACTAAATATATGTATACATTTTCTTAAACTAAGCCTCCTTTTGGATTCTTCGTTGCTTATTATTAAATTAAATACACCCGATTATTGATTAACATCTAACGACTTAAAAATACTTATTCCGATCCTAACTAAATTAGTTCGAGTTCGTATTCCAAACATTCACTAAGTTACCCCCTTAATAGTAAAGCCTGTAATTTTTAATAAATTATTTAGCTCACTGTTTATATTACTTCAATTAAGTCTCACTCGTAGTTAAACAACTTTTCGAATTCGCGATCGAGGATCTACTTTTAAATGTAACTAACTATTTTAAATTCCGACTAAATAGTCATAACTAATTATATGGATTTAAATAAATCGTACTATAACTCAATACTTATAAGTTAATTTAATGGTCCTTTAAAGTTTTCAATTCCTTAAAAATAATCCACTAGGATTAACCTAATTAAATTCATGTTTCAAAAATATCTCTTTTTATTCCTCCAAAAATTTTATTTATGAGAAATTTTGAATATCTATTTATTAAAATTTAAATTTTTATTTAATAATTTTATGGGGTGTTATAGAATAATTCCTGTAATATCTAATTTTCTTCCCGATTTTATTCAATAATAATTATTTAATATCCATTGATCATTACATTAATTGTGAATATAATATAATTAATGTTAATGCGAATAATTATTTAAGGAATTATTCATAATTTTATTTAATCTTAATCAATCATTGATGTGATTACTTTATATTATATTTTTATACATTTTTTGGATTATTGACTAAAAATTAGGGATTCATTGAGATAATAATCGAGAACAGAAATAATCTACCTATTTGGAATTATTTACTAAAAATTATGTATTTAAACAAAATATATGTTCTAAAATTTAGTTTTCATTTTATAATTTAATATTGTGTTTCCAAAATTTTCTTCATTGATCAATTAAAAAATCCATTGATTTTTCTTCCCGATTTTCTTCCCATTTCAAAAGTAATCATATCCGATGATTCATCCACATTAATTAAAGTAATCACTTGAATTAATAAAAATATAGGAAGATCCTTATATAATTGTAGGAAGATCATTATATAATTGTAATAGATATGTATAAATGAATTAATAATAAATCATACTAATATAAAATGGTTTATTATATGAAAAATACATATTCTAAAATTTAGTTTTCATTTTATAATTTAATATTGTGTTTCCAGAGTTTTCTTCATTGATCAATTCAAAAATCCATTGATTTTTCTTCCCGATTTTCTTCCCATTTCAAAAGTATCTTATCCGATGATTCATCCACATTAATTAAAGTAATCACTTGAATTAATAAAAATATAGGAAGAACCTTATATAATTGTAGGAATATCATTATATAATTGTAATAGATATGTATAAATTAATTAATAATAGATCATACTAATATAGAATGGTTTATTATATAAAAAAACATGTTCTGAAATTTAGTTTCCATTTTATAATTTAATATTGTGTTTCCAAAATTTTCTTCATTGATCAATTCAAAAATCCATTGATTTTTCTTCCCGATTTTCTTCCCAATTCAAAAGTAATCTTATCCGATAATTCATCCACATTAATTAAAGTAATCACTTGAATTAATAAAAATATAGGAATATCATTATATAATTGTAGAAAGATCCTTATATAATTGTAATTGATATGTATAAATTAATTAATAATAAATCATCACTACTCTTTGCCTTAACTTCAATTAGCCTTTGTAAAACGCAGGACCATTCCACACCTGTAGCATATGACAATCTACAAATATCAGTCTCCGGTAGATCCTCGAGTAGCACCAGCCGTGATCAACTGCCTCCGGAAGACTATTCTTCAGCTATAAGTGTAACACCCCGGATTTGATCACCCAGGCCAGGGCATTACCGCCACACCTTCCCAAGCAAGACGCGAACCATTTCGAGCTCACTTGAGAAGATGCTAAGGCTAAGTTGTACCAATACTTAAAAATAATTTAAAAACCATTCAATAAGTGCCCGAAGGTTTAAATCAGAGTTAAGTCTAACATACATAATTTAAAACAGTGCGGAAGCTAAGGGCCAAACACGGCCAAACATGAGTTTGGGATTCGTAAAAGAAAAAAAAACAAGTGCGACAAGTCTTCGGAAAATTCCCATCCCAAGTGTAAATGCCATGTGCTAATCTTCAACATCTGAAAAAAAATGAGACAACGTATCTATCAGTACAACGGTACTGAGTAAGTTAATGTATAGCATAACGAATTTAAAAGTTTTTAGAAGAGAGATTTAAAAATAGAATTTGTAATTTAAAAAGGAAGGTCGAGTAAAAATAATTCCGGAAGATTCTTACACTTTACCATACGAATAATATATCATTATTCATTTTTTTATCGAGAACAACCATTCTTGGGGAATCAAACCCGCAAGAGCTCAAACACATTCTTTTACCATTGTTTCCATATGATCGAGGATATCATTGTTTCCAGAACTCAAATACCTTCGTTTACCATTGTTCATTATGATCGAGGATATTATTGTTTCCAGAACTCAAATACCTTCGTTTACCATTGTTCATTATGATCGAGGACATCCGTCCTTGGGGAATCGAACCCGCAAGAACTCAATATACATCCTAGGGAATCGAACCCATAGGAGTCAACAATATCCTGGGGAATCGAACCCGCAGGAATAACATACACCTTGGGGAATCGAACCCGCAAGGCAAGTGAAAGTAGCGGACCCTATACAGACACACTCTGGAGCCCTAGATAACCCATACGGATACATCTAGGAGTATAGACTCATACAATCACGCAACATAATTTCCTTGGCGCCGTTTTGGCCACCAAAAAGAGGGGGCGGCCCAACGAGCTCACGCCAAGTGCACTTACCCTCCAAATTGGGCATCTAACTCGATCAAAACTCACAAAGTTTCAAAATCCACATTTTTAATCATTACCACTCATATCTACATTTCCAGAATTCATAAGATTCATAAAAGAGTAGCAATCGACTCAATAACCATCGAAACGTACGAAACCAAATTTTACCGGTAAGACCACACCGTAACAGTTTTCAAAATCGTATTAGGAAATGTAGTAAAACTTCGTGAAAAATTCTGAAAATTTTACAGCTGCTAGGAGACATCAAAATAAACGTTTTTCTCAGAAATAGGCCTTAGCAAATTCTTACTCTAAGTCGCTCAAAAAAAATCATTACAGAAACTTGTTTTCAAAAGAGTGCAAAGATCACTGTTCATCCGACCACAGATTACTTAAAAATCCATAACAATTCGAAGGTTGATCCAAAAATTCTGAAATTTCACAGGAGTAAACTAGACACATAGATGAACAATTTTCATGAAGAAACTAACCATCAAAAACGTCCATAGCTAGGAGAAATATGAACTACAAAACTGAACATGCTAGAAGTTGAAATCTGTCAACATGTGTAACAGAAAATACCAGATCTATTTTCGACGACCAAATCAAGTCCAAAAATTATGAAAATTTACAGGGATCATCTTTAAAGTGTTAGGAACATTTTTCATTTAGACAGGTTCTTCCAAAAACGAAAGGATCTAGGCGAGAAAAGCACAACAATAAAATCTACTCGGAAGAAACCCTAAAAGACAGTTTTGACACAAGATGAAAATCGAACTACAACTCAAAGAATACTCAACCAAAAGCTCTAAAATTCGAAATGCACAACACTAACTTACTTATGGTTGGATTAGAATCGAAAATCCCTTCTTGATTGCTCCAAAATCGACCGAAACAGTCCCCTCCTTTCCAAGATCTACCGAACGAATCCTATTTTGAGAGTTGTTGGAAGAATACTTGGTGTTAGGGCTTGATAATCAAATTCAAGGCAAGGATTTGGGATAGGAACCTTACCAACCTATAGATGGATGGATTTGATACTTGAATCTCGACCAAAACTCTGGAACAATGAAGAACCACTCTCAAACTCTCACCAATTCTCACTTGGAGTCTAATTTTCGGATTAGGTGAATGGGGTTAGTTTTGGGGGTGCTAATGAGTTATTGGGGCTGAGATGAAGCTTCTAGAGGGTGGGTTTATGATCATGGGTAATGAGGTAATGACTTAATGCAGTCAACCTCGAATTTCCACTCCACTAAACCCCATTCATTCCCCCCATCCATGCTAGGTTCACTTAACCCATTTTTGGTTCATGTACTCCCATTTAACCAACTTGTAGGGATTGAATGTACTTAAAAATTTATCCAAATGCACCTCAAAGCATCCCTTAATGCCTGAGGATCGGATTTGGATTGATTGGAGTCGTCACATCTCGAAAATGGAGCCGAAAACGCGTGCAATGCATGAGAACACCATCCTGCCGCCGCCGCCGCGCTGGTGGCGCGCCGGCGCGTCGCCGCCGCGCGGCCACCTGGTCGCGTTTTCTTCTTCTTTTTTTTTTTTTTTTTAATATTATGATTTTAAATTCTAAAAATCATAATATGGAATTATCCGAGATCGTTGGATAATTCGATAACTCTCTTCGAGTTGCTATCGTCCGAAAATATTTAATTCCGCTCTCTCGGAATTATTTCGGTTGCGATAGTTAAATCCAATTCTTTAATTTTTGGATTTAATAATCGATGTTGATTTCTCGGGTATTACAGTCTACCCCCCTTAGAAATCAACTTCGTCCTCGAAGTTGGGTCGCACTCGGAAAGCAACACCAACATAACCAAGTAGTTTACACGCATAGAATTATTGAGGCTCGAAAATTAAATTCTTACCTCAACGCGTGACATCTCTGCGGGGTATCACATCCTCTCCCCCTTAGGACCGCAGTTATGTCCCCATAACTGCCTATGAGTTTTCTTGCTGGTTGCGATTCTGTTGTGGACTCTGTCCTTGATTATTGGGATGATTTGGCCCAGTCGGCCGATTCTCGTGTGGAGGGTTCACCAGATCCAACCTCTTCTCGATCATCTCCTCACGAATGTTGCATTCTCTAATCATGTGGTCTTCCCCACCACATCTATAACAAGTTCCACGCTTAGGGCACTCGCGCACCAGATGCGCTTTGTGGCACTGCGGACATCGTGGTATGGATGTACCACGGGTGTCATTTCTTCTGTTGTTCAAACCTCTGGCCACATTCTCCTTAGGTCCATCGAACGTAGCTTGACCATTGTCCTTCCTCAATTTGTTATTATTGTTGTTTCGATTCTTTTTCTCAAATCCTTGCGATCCCTTGCTCGACTCGCCATTGTCCTTGCGTTTCAGCTGCTGGACACGAGCAATTGCTACAGCTCGGTCATACACTGCCTGTAGTGTATTGTGTTGTCCTCCAACCAGTATCTCTCGGATACTAAGGTTCAACCCCATTTCGAATTTCTGAGCCTTGTCAGAATCAGTCGGCACAAGTCTCGGAGCAAAGCGAACTAACTCCTTGAACTTGGTGTAATATTCTTGCACCGTTTTTCCTCCTTGTCTTAAGTTAATAAATTCTTCATACTTTGCAGCCTTAGTGCTCAGTGGATAAAACCTCTCTCTCAATGCTTCTTCAAATTCTCCCCATGTATAAACCTTCTCAACCTCGGCCAAATCTCCTTGGAGATGTTGCCACCACTCGTCCGCCTCTCCATCAAGATAATAGGTCGCCACTCGAACCTTCTCGTTCTCGGGGCATTTGACGGCAGTAAGAAGCTTGTCAAAAGTTCGGATCCAATTCTCCAACTTGGTAGGGTCCTCTTGGCCGTCATAATGAGGTGGTTTGTAAGGGTTCACTAATGCTAGGTAGTTGCCTCGGGCTACCTGCGGTGGTACACCCGCTTGTGCACGTTGCACCTCGGCATTTCCTAGTGCTACGAGAACTTCCTCAATATTCCTTAGACGCTCATCCATATTATTGGGAACAGTTGGCACTCGCCCTCCTATGTTTTGAGGAATGTCATTGCCGTTAGGTGCGTTAGCACCATCATTGTTTGGGACTACCCTCCTTGGCCTTCCCCTAGGTGCCATTTTCTGTTATCCAAGCACGCGAAGATGAGTTTCTAATCTAAGGCACGTTAGCAGTCAGGAAGATCTAATAATAGGAAGGGTAAGAGGAGAGAATAGATATGTGCAAACTAAGCACCCTTGATCAAGTTCTAAGGTTAAAGCAAGATTAGATTCAAGTTAGTGGCTCTAAGGCAAGGTCAATCGACATACCAACTAAGAACGTTATCAAATGCACATGACTTGCATATATATACTTTGAGCATTAAAAAAAAACTGATGGATGTATGCAAATGCATCCCCCCAAAAAAAATACTTATGTATTTTTCAAGACTTGTCGGAATAATTGTTATATAATTCCCATGGGTTTTAAAATAAAATTCATTTCCATGGAAATAATATCTTAAAGATATTTAAAATAATATGTAAATTTTTGGGCCTCTATAGTGGCCGAAAAAATAATAGCTTAAAAATTTTCCGGGCTCTGATACCACTTTGTAACACCCCGGATTTGATCACCCAGGCCAGGGCATTACCGCCACACCTTCCCAAGCAAGACGCGAACCATTTCGAGCTCACTTGAGAAGATGCTAAGGCTAAGTTGTACCAATACTTAAAAATAATTTAAAAACCATTCAATAAGTGCCCGAAGGTTTAAATCAGAGTTAAGTCTAACATACATAATTTAAAACAGTGCGGAAGCTAAGGGCCAAACACGGCCAAACATGAGTTTGGGATTCGTAAAAGAAAAAAAAACAAGTGCGACAAGTCTTCGGAAAATTCCCATCCCAAGTGTAAATGCCATGTGCTAATCTTCAACATCTGAAAAAAAATGAGACAACGTATCTATCAGTACAACGGTACTGAGTAAGTTAATGTATAGCATAACGAATTTAAAAGTTTTTAGAAGAGAGATTTAAAAATAGAATTTGTAATTTAAAAAGGAAGGTCGAGTAAAAATAATTCCGGAAGATTCTTACACTTTACCATACGAATAATATATCATTATTCATTTTTTTATCGAGAACAACCATTCTTGGGGAATCAAACCCGCAAGAGCTCAAACACATTCTTTTACCATTGTTTCCATATGATCGAGGATATCATTGTTTCCAGAACTCAAATACCTTCGTTTACCATTGTTCATTATGATCGAGGATATTATTGTTTCCAGAACTCAAATACCTTCGTTTACCATTGTTCATTATGATCGAGGACATCCGTCCTTGGGGAATCGAATCCGCAAGAACTCAATATACATCCTAGGGAATCGAACCCATAGGAGTCAACAATATCCTGGGGAATCGAACCCTGGGGAATCGAACCCGCAGGAATAACATACACCTTGGGGAATCGAACCCGCAAGGCAAGTGAAAGTAGCGGACCCTATACAGACACACTCCGGAGCCCTAGATAACCCATACGGATACATCTAGGAGTATAGACTCATACAATCACGCAACATAATTTCCTTGGCGCCGTTTTGGCCACCAAAAAGAGGGGGCGGCCCAACGAGCTCACGCCAAGTGCACTTACCCTCCAAATTGGGCATCTAACTCGATCAAAACTCACAAAGTTTCAAAATCCACATTTTTAATCATTATCACTCATATCTACATTTCCAGAATTCATAAGATTCATAAAAGAGTAGCAATCGACTCAATAACCATCGAAACGTACGAAACCAAATTTTACCGGTAAGACCACACCGTAACAGTTTTCAAAATCGTATTAGGAAATGTAGTAAAACTTCGTGAAAAATTCTGAAAATTTTACAGCTGCTAGGAGACATCAAAATAAACGTTTTTCTCAGAAATAGGCCTTAGCAAATTCGGACTCTAAGTCGCTCAAAAAAATCATTACAGAAACTTGTTTTCAAAAGAGTGCAAAGATCACTGTTCATCCGACCACAGATTACTTAAAAATCCATAACAATTCGAAGGTTGATCCAAAAATTCTGAAATTTCACAGGAGTAAACTAGACACATAGATGAACAATTTTCATGAAGAAACTAACCATCAAAAACGTCCATAGCTAGGAGAAATATGAACTACAAAACTGAACATGCTAGAAGTTGAAATCTGTCAACATGTGTAACAGAAAATACCAGATCTATTTTCGACGACCAAATCAAGTTCAAAAATTATGAAAATTTACAGGGATCATCTTCAAAGTGTTAGGAACATTTTTCATTTAGACAGGTTCTTCCAAAAACGAAAGGATCTAGGCGAGAAAAGCACAACAATAAAATCTACTCGGAAGAAACCCTAAAAGACAGTTTTGACACAAGATGAAAATCGAACTACAACTCAAAGAATACTCAACCAAAAGCTCTAAAATTCGAAATGCACAACACTAACTTACTTATGGTTGGATTAGAATCGAAAATCCCTTCTTGATTGCTCCAAAATCGACCGAAACAGTCCCCTCCTTTCCAAGATCTACCGAACGAATCCTATTTTGAGAGTTGTTGGAAGAATACTTGGTGTTAGGGCTTGATAATCAAATTCAAGGCAAGGATTTGGGATAGGAACCTTACCAACCTATAGATGGATGGATTTGATACTTGAATCTCGACCAAAACTCTGGAACAATGAAGAACCACTCTCAAACTCTCACCAATTCTCACTTGGAGTCTAATTTTCGGATTAGGTGAATGGGGTTAGTTTTGGGGGTGCTAATGAGTTATTGGGGCTGAGATGAAGCTTCTAGAGGGTGGGTTTATGATCATGGGTAATGAGGTAATGACTTAATGCAGTCAACCTCGAATTTCCACTCCACCAAACCCCATTCATTCCCCCCATCCATGCTAGGTTCACTTAACCCATTTTTGGTTCATGTACTCCCATTTAACCAACTTGTAGGGATTGAATGTACTTAAAAATTTATCCAAATGCACCTCAAAGCATCCCTTAATGCCTGAGGATCGGATTTGGATTGATTGGAGTCGTCGCATCTCGAAAATGGAGCCGAAAACGCGTGCAATGCATGAGAACACCATCCTGCGTTTTCTTCTTCTTTTTTTTTTTTTTTAATATTATGATTTTAAATTCTAAAAATCATAATATGGAATTATCCGAGATCGTTGGATAATTCGATAACTCTCTTCGAGTTGCTATCGTCCGAAAATATTTAATTCCGCTCTCTCGGAATTATTTCGGTTGCGATAGTTAAATCCAATTCTTTAATTTTTGGATTTAATAATCGATGTTGATTTCTCGGGTATTACAATAAGTATGCACAGTAACATCTTTAATATCTCCAAGTTCCATAACAACAACTTACAACAGCAATAGCCCCTATCTACTCTTTTCTTTCTTTTTTTCCTTTTTCTTACTCTCTTCTATTTTTTTTTTTATTTTTTTATTTTTATTTTTTTTCTTTTTTTTCTTTTTTCTTTCTTTTTTTTTCTTTTTTCTATTTTATTACGCAAAACATTTTTTTCTCTATACTTTTTTTTAAATGACACCGGAACCAAGAGGATACTACCGTCCCAACCAAGATATCAATGGATTTGTTTAGGAATCTAGACTATCTCACTACCAAAATATAATAAATGGAAACTGGAGTTCTATGCAACTGCTACACTCCTTTCAGCATTCACCCTCTAAAGACTCCCCAATAATCATAGTATCCAGCTTTACCCAGATATGTGTTGCCTTCACGAACCCTCCATTCTTGAACATTCACTTATGTAGAACTCTTACACTGCACCACAGAAATCTCCAAAAGGAAGCCCATCTCAGTGCCACTCTACCACTTTCTCTCCATCAATACCACTCTTCAACCTTTCCTTCTCCCTTTGCTCCCGACCTAGCCCAAAAATCAGCCAATGAATTTCTCTCCCTAAAGATTTGTTGAATCCTGACCTGGCCCGCGAATTGGAGAACAGCAGCGATTGGTCCGACAAGTCCATGGAAACGCCATGGCACCTTACCCGGATTGTCCAACCATTTAACCACATTGTGCGAGTCGCATTCAAAGACAATCTTTGGTAAAGGGAAGCCTTGATCATGAATAATAGCCCGACATACCCGGCTAATGGCTGTAAATTCTGCTTCTGACGCATCCGCATAGCCAATGAAATCTGATAAGACGAAAATCACGATCCCCTCATCATCTCGAATGACTCCTCCAATCCCTGCCGGCCCCGGATTACCAAATGACGAGCCATCCGAATTTATCTTCCACCAACCCTTTTCCGGTCTAATCCAAGTCAATCCTCTCCGTACCTCCTTGGCCTTCGAACCACCTGTTAGAGCCACTCCAGTAAGCAAAGCATCGTCTGAACTAATTGGATTAGTGTTGACATTCAACCCTGCTGCTTTCCACCAAGAAATAATTCTCCATTTCAACTCCTCAGCTACTGCTTCTTTGATGACAGGAAGCCCTTTGAAGATTACCTCATTTCGTTGTTTCCATATCGACCAAATAATAGCCAAACATGTTATACTCCAACACTCCCATCTGCCACTGTGTATGTTACTCCATAACCACCAAGATACAAGGTTAAAAATATTGTCCGGTATTGCCCACTGAACCCCAAACCATGCGACACCCTGGTACCAAAGGATCTTAGCAAACTCGCATTGACAGAATAGGTGATTTAATGATTCCTCCGTTCCTGGACAGAAACAACATGAGGCATCCGAAATTTGGTTCATCCCTCTTCTAATTAATTCAACTTTAACAGGGAGTGCGTGGTGGATGGCCTTCCAAGCTAACAATTTAGCCTTCATAGGTGCCTTGATCTTCCAAAACCTTATCCACAGCCCTTGATTCTCGTTCGCAACGCTCCCTGCCCCAGACAACCAATAGGATTGCGTAGTAAATCTTCCATGCCCCTCCCCCAACCAATCCACTCGATCCACCAAGAATCTGCTCGGTTGGGTTTGGTTAAGCACAGACAGGAATTCATTCCATACCTCGTTCTCCCAATCGAACAACGGTCTCCTAAGTTGAATACTCCATACCCAATTAAAACCAGACCAAGCCCCATACTCCTCAATCATCCCTTCCTTCTTAGTAGCCAAAGAGAATAACCTCGGAAATATTTCCTTTAGCGGTCTCCCTAACACTACCCAGACGTCTTGCCAAAATTGTACCTTGCTACCGTCCCCCACATGTATTTTGAAGCCACCCCCAACTATGTCAGCGTTAGTGCACGCCCACGACTTAGTGATGTTGCCCCAGACGGATGCACAGCATTAACTCCAGGGATCAAAGGTGAGAGGCCCCCATAGTATTTTTCATCAACCACCTTGTCCAAAGAGAGTTTTTTGAACCAAATCGCCAGCGCCACTTTAACAGTAATGCCTGGTTGAACTTCCGAGAATCCATAATATTCAAGCCCCCCATTTGCTTGTGCTTGCAGATTTTATCCCATGCGATGGTGTGTAGTTTCCTATCTCCATCCAAATCGTTCCAAAAAAACCTCTCTTTAATCTCTCCAACCTTTCCGCAACCTCTCTAGGAATCTTAAAGAGGGACATAAAATAGATAGACAACGAGTTGAGAACGGATTTGATAAGACAGATCCTCCCTGCTTGGGATAACAATCGACCTTTCCACCCTGACAACCTTTTTTCCACTTTCTCCACCACCGGCCTCCAAATTTCAATACCATTAAGTCTACCCTCGATCGGGATGCCCAAGTATTTAAATGGCCAATGCCCCACTGCACACCCAAGAATGCCAGCTGCTTCGCTCAACATATCATCGTTCACATTAATGCCGAAAAAATGACTTTTGTTGAAATTAACTCTCAAGCCAGTAGTCATGGTCAGGCACCAAAGGATTCTTTTAATACACTTCACCTGGTTCAGATCAACCTCACAGAAAATTATAGTGTCGTCGGCATATTGTAGATGTGAGATCATCGTGCCATTTCTCCCCGAATCCAGGCCCCTCAGACAGCCCATCTCAATAGCGTTTACCATTAACCTGTTCAAGATCTCAGTGATCAAGACAAAAAGATAAGAAGAGATCGGATCACCTTGCCTTAGGCCTTTTTGCAACTTGAAAAACTTAGTGGGAGAACCGTTGACAAGAACAGCCGCCGAGGCTGAGGAGACTATTTCTTTTATCCATCAGGTCCACTTTGATCCGAAACCCATCACTTCCAATAAGTTGAACAAAGCTTCCCAAGATACATTATCGTACGCCTTTGCGAAGTCTATTTTCACCACAAAAACCCTACGCCCGGCTGAACGCGTGGCCTGAATTACCTCAGATGCAATGAGAACGCCATCCAAGATCTGCCTCCCTCGAATGAAAGCCATCTGAGAAGGCCCCACTAAACCGTCTAGTACTGTCTGAAGTCTTCTAGCCAACACCTTCGTGACAATTTTATGTAGACTCCCAATAAGCGAGATTGGCCTAAAATCGCTGAACTCCAGGGGATTCTCTACTTTTGTGTCTAAGGTGATAAAGGAGCCTCCAGCCTCTCTAGGCAACTTAGCCTCATGATCAAATCTGTCAAAAACCTCCAGTATATCATTCTTGAGCATTCCCCAATATTTTTTGAAAAAGTTAATGTTGAAACCATCAGGACCCGGAGCTCTATCTCCATCACAACTCCAAATAGCCGACTTTACCTCCTCTTCTGAGAAGCGCCTTTCCAACCAAACCCAATCTTCCACCCCTAACTGCTGCATCCCCAGACCACCAACCAGGAAGAGATCTTCTGATTTTCTAACAAACAGGTCCTTGAAATACGAATATGCCGCTTCTTTAACCTCTCTAGGATCATCTACAACATTGTTACCCCATTTGATCGTTCCAATGAAACTCTTCCGGCGGTGCAGCGTATTAACAGCATGGAAGAAGCGAGTGTTTTGATCCCCCTCTTTAATCCACCTCAATCGTGATTTCTGAAACCAGCGTCTCTCTTCAGCCAAGAATAATTGTTTCAATTCCCCTTTCGTTTCCCGCCAAGTATTCCTCATCACACCCCGATCATCCTGACTTAGGAAATTATCTTCCAACTCCTTAACTTCTGACATCAATCTTTTGATCCTGTCTTCTAAATTGGAGGCACCATATCCATCCCACTGACGGATCCTTTTCTTCACTGCTCTAAGTTTATCAAATAGATTCTTGCCCCGGGAGGACTCTCCTCCACCACCTTCTCCTACCCACGCCTCCCTCACAATCTCTGCGAAGCCACGCTCATCCATCCAATAATTATAGAATCAAAAGGGTTTAGGGCCCCAATGATTATGCCCAGATTCTAAAATTACTGGATAATGATCCGACAAAACCGAATCTCCTCTACGTTGCACAAGACCTCTCCCCTCACTAAGCCAATTCGGAGATACAAGAAATCTATCAAGCCTGCTACAAGCATTCCCCCCCCTCCCTATCCAAGTAAACAAACAGGCATCCAAAGGGAGATCAACCAGGCCCAACTGATTAATAAAGTTCCGGAACTCCCTCATCGAAGCAATATCCTCACTAGCACCAACCCTTTCTACTTCCGACATTACTGCATTAAAATCCCCGTTGAAACACCACAATTCCCTGTTGGCTGTGTTGCACCTCTGTACCAAGAAATCCCAAAATTCGGCTCTCTCCCTCCTGTTGTTGGGAGCGTGGACAGAGACTATGTTTACCACTTCATTAAGGCCTCTAATACTACCCTTCAACCAAATGAAATTGTGCCCTTGATCCACTACATTGAAGCTACAACAGTCAACATCCCAAACCACAAGAAGTCCGCCTGCGTTTCCCACCGAAGGCTGGAAGACAAAACTAAACCCTTTCGACCCCCAA
This sequence comes from Hygrophila difformis, assembly GCA_030278955.1. NCBI lineage: Eukaryota > Viridiplantae > Streptophyta > Magnoliopsida > Lamiales > Acanthaceae > Hygrophila > Hygrophila difformis. Next base: position 24,982,758 of record JAOANR010000010.1, read on the forward strand.
ATTCTACCAACCAACCTATCCTGAATGACACCCATTTTCGTTTCTTGAGTGCAAAGTAGTGTCGGCTTCAACCTTTTGCATAATCTCATAAGAGCCCTTTTCCTCACCCCACCATTCAAGCCCCGCAGGTTACATGTAATCAAACGCATAATGGTCTTGAAATCAATCAAATAACAGCCCCCCCCGGACACCTACACACTCTCGATCACCTTCCTAATCCTCTTCACTGCCTCCACCCGATTCATTTGACATTCCAAACCCATTGCTTCAGCAAATGGGTTTGGAATGCCTGTTGATCATAGTTCCTCATTGTTTTTTTGTCAGGCTAAATGGAGATACTTTTTTGAGAAAATTGTTGTTTGATTACCTTTTAGTTGGGTTCCTTTTCTCCCTATTACTGGCCATCCTAATCCAGACCTATAGTCTGTCCGCGTTTTATTGCTTTTCCTGGTACCTTTCTTTTCGATGCATTTGGAGTTGAATTTATATGCATGGGAGATGTGATGATGTAGCAAGTTTTAGGGATTCCCACATTGACCCGTCACTGGAAGATCTATACCAGATTGGGGAGATTGAAGAAGGGCTAATGGGCTTGGTTTTATGGCACGGATGCGGATGATGTCCACTGGTTTGTCTCATGCTGTTGACATTGTTTTTTGGGAAGGTTGATGCTACTTCTCGTTGCTGGGGTTTGGGGTTTAGTTCCGAAGGAATGGCTAAATCCAAGATTGAAATATGTAATTGATCATTTTAGGCATTTAGCATGTGATACCCATAAAATATTAATAAGGGTTATAATAATAGATACATAAATATATTAATATTAATATTTAGAGTAATAATGGTAATAGTATTAGTACTTGTGTCCAATTCATAGAAAATATGGATGTAGCCAGTTAGAATAATTAGTATAATTTATTCATATAAAATGAATACTTGGTTCTCCTTAAACAACTTAATTAGAATATATGCATAGAATAATTGGGAAAAAAAAAAGGGAAAAGGGATACGGATGTGTATCCAATTCAAATTAAAAAGGGATGGCGGGGAAGTTGGATATGAGATGAGATTTTGGGGCCTCAAATCCAAATAACTAGATATGGTATGAGATTAATAAATAGCCTCAATAAACCCTAGATTGGCATCATAATTCTTTTGAAGTTGTGCCGCCTCTCAATTCAACCTCTTCCAGAACTCTTCTAGATCGTGTTGTCCAGTAGCAATCCTTTCTTTCCCTTTTGCTGAATTGTGGCTGTAAGTTAACCTCATTTTCCTATTTTCTGTAGTCAATTTTCTGCGTCAATTCCTTCACTTGTAGCCTATCTGCAAGCCTGCATCTAGGATAGATTGCCTTTACAGAAACCTTGGAGACGTTGTATGTTTTTTTTTTTTTACACACGGTATTATTTAAATAATTGTCAAGTGTTGTGTTGCTCAACGACAAAAGGGATGCATGACTGTTAATTCTAAAATTATTTGAGTTGTGCTATAACTAGAGGCCCCGTACATATTTTTTATGCCTGCAAAAATATATTTTCATCCTATCTATACACCACGCGCAGGAGTCAATGGAGTCAAGTATTGTAGGCGATTGTGTCATAGTTTAGTTGAGTATGTGGAGTTATCTTTATTATATAAGCCTGTAGGAATTAGCCATCTATTAGATCATGGTGTTTCATTGAAATTCTGAAAGTTGTCTCGGCAAGGGCCTAGTATTTTAATTCCTGGAGTGGTGCTTCAATCATGAATATTTTATCCGGCAAATTATCCTAACCTGGTGATCAGTAGTGGATTTACTTGAATTGCATAATTTTTTTGTGATGAGTCGTACCTGATCATTCCAGTTGGTTAGCAAAGTAGTTTTGGGAATGTATTATCACGTAGGAAGAATTTGGAATGTGTTTATATAGCGGTGTGACTGGACTAGTATTGACGAGTAGATGCTTATGTGCGGATTATGCGGATTATGTGGATTATGCGGTTGAGGGGTAGGACCGTGACGGGTCTGCAGCGACGAAACTCACCCCCTCTGTCACAAAGCGGATTATGCGGTTGAGGGGCAGGACCGTGACGGGTCTGCAGCGACGAAACTTGTAATACCCGAGAATTTTCCAACATAAAATAAGACAATAATTAAATAAATAAATAATAAATAAAATAAATACTATAAATAAATAAACAAATCCAGCAAATAAAAGAAATAAATAAAGATAAGGAAATGAGAAATGAGGTTTTTACTTAAAAAGAAATTAAAGGAATTTAATTAAATAAAAGGATGGATAAATGGTACACCAAAACCCGACACTAATGAACTCGAGTATTCGAGTCCAAAACACCCAATTAGACTGAGAATAAAATTAGAGAGAAAGTATGAACCCGAATATACCCCGGAAATCGGAATTCGGGAGCATAGAGGGATAAAAACCCGAAAGAGAGGCGGAAAAGCATGACGGATCGCACGACCCGCCCGGACCGAAGTCCAGGCGAAGTCGGCGCGGTGGCCGCGCGGTGAAGTGGCTTTAGCGCGCCACGACCGCGCCACCCCACAGATTCGTTTGTTGCGTGAATCTCTCGCCCGAACGCGGATTTTTCGACTTTCGGTTGAACATCTCTCGACTCCAGACTTGTAGGTCGGTTGTGGACGCCCTAGGGATTTAGAATTCTATAAATAAGCCCCTTGGGAGCCCCAAACAAGTTTACAAAACCCTACAATCTTCTATACGTTCGGAACCCTAAATTCGGAGTCGACGGAAAGCACCAAACGGAGGCAGCAGCTTTGGACGAAAATCCAAGCATCTCCAAACATTGTGGTAAGCTCTAGTTCAATAAATCTTTTCACGTTTCAATCCGAAAACGGATTCTAACTTCGGTTCTTTTCTTTCTACACCCCGTATCGAATCTAGATCGTAGAACCCGACGAACGGAGAGGAGAAACGGTGATCTGGAAGCCACGCCTCCGAACTAGACATCCCCGACGTTCATAGACGCTGTAAGTTAACCTTACATGGTTTTGGGAGATTTTAAAACATTCGAAACCTAAAAGATTCAACAAGAACCATAAATCTGTCCACTTTTGTTTTTCTACCGACGCAACAGATTTGATGAATTTTTCCGACCCTTAAAACGAACTCAAACGGAAAAACTTAAAACATGAAAAACGTTCCTAAGACTTAGACCTAGCTACTGTAAAAATTTGGGAATTTTTGGAGTTGATTTGATATGTGAAAACCCGTTGAAACCGAACTGTTTGATTCTAGATCTCGAAATCTTGGACAGAACTTAGGAATGATCTTGATCACGTTTTTGACATAGGATCTAGGCTGTTTTAGATCTTTGGCCAAACATGAAAGTTGTAGGTAAATGTCTTAAGATGATCCCTGTCAAATTTCATTAAATTTGGAGTTGAATTGATATGGTAGAATTTGAAATCTTTAAACTGTGACATGTTAAACTCCGATAGAATTCTTCTTATGTGAAAATTGGCGATTTTGACCTACTTAGGTATCTCGGATTGAAAAAGTTAAAACACGAAAGTTGTAGATCTTGATGTTTCCGAGTCAGATATGAAATTTTGGAATTTTTGGAATTAAATCTGATTTTATACGAATTTTGGAGTAAACTGTGATTTACTGAAACGAAATCTTGAAATCTTGTTGAAACATGGAATTAACCTTTAGGGTTGAAACGAATTGAGATATTATTTCTAAATAAATACAATGGAAGGCAGATTTTAAAAACTAAATCCCCTTACAAACTTGATAAATTAAAATTAGGGGTGAGTGCTCTGCAGGGTGCCCCCTAACGATTCACTTCGTGCCGTAATGGACGATGGTGACCCCGCGCGCTAAATTTGAGATATGGATTGCCTAAACGGCGAAACTTAGAGCCTACACTCTCGTGAATATCCGTATGGGTTTCCCGAGGCTCCGGAGTGGTACTGGGTATGGCTGATACGGTTGCGGCCGCCGGGCTACCGGCTAAACTTGTTGACATCGCGATTTTATCGTGAAACTTTGAAATACCAAATCGGGAATGTAATGGGGATTCTAAATTAAATTAAATTAGATTAAATTATGTTGATGTCCAATTTAAATTATTTAAATGCTTTATTTAAATTATGGCTTTTGTGATTAAACCATGTGATATGTGTTATTAAATAAAGCCTGAGATAAATTATGCTATTGGATATGGATTAGATGAAACTAAATATTATGATATTATCATGCTTTTGTTAAATTATTTAATTAATGGCTTTTAAACCCTACGATCATGCATGTGTTAACTTACTCAACAATTTTGCTGACCAAAACCATTTTTATTCCTTTCTTTACAGAATATATGGAATGAGCATGTGTGAGCACGAATCATGCATGGGATTTTGGGGAACACTTATTTTGCTTTTAAATTTCGTACTTAGACTATATTATGAACGGGCCTGTTTAACCCGTGTTTTGGCCATGTCGGCCCTTTTTATATTTTCCGCTGCGATACTGTACTAAACTAAATATTTCCGCTGCGCTATGCGATTATTATTTTCGAATTATATTGTATGGGCTATTTTGAATGCTTTAAATGTTTTAAATACTGCAATACCTAGCCTTGCATCTCTTTAGTAAGCTCGGGGAAACCGTGTCTTACTAGGGAGATGTGGCGGTGACATCCCGACCTGGGTGACCAAAAACCGGGGTGTTACAAAACTCGCCCCCTCTGTCACAAATTAATGAAATCTAGGTTGACGAACCTTTGAATATGCGGTATTGTGGGTCTAAACCCCTAACCTCGCCTGCGGGTCTAGGTTAGGGCACCGGTGCTGTAGGTTTAGACAAATTTTGCGGATTATGCGGTAAAAAGTGTCCTCGTCAATATTAATTCACCATCACTACTATTTTTGCGGTTGTGTCATTCTTTGGTGTTGTCCTTATGGAACTGTGGTTTAACTTACCAGTTTATACTGAGTTGTGTGTGTGTTTTTCTTTTTTCTCTTTTTCAGGATTTGGAAGTTAGTAGAGATGAGCACGTGCACGCATTGGGATGGGATTTCAAATTTTATCTTTAGCTAATAAAAATCATCTTTAAATTTATGATGTCTTTTGTACAATTACTTTTGAAAATATTATGGATTATGTTTTCTTATTAGAACCTTAGCATCTCTTGGTTGATTCATGCTTTATAGTATTTTATCCAAGAGATGTGGCGGTAGCATCCCCTTTATTTTGGTGTTTTAAATTGGGGGTGTTACAAAGTGGTATCTGAGCGGTTCGATTCTTTCGGACCAATATTTTTAAGAGTGTATAAATATTTTTAGTTTTTTTTCTTTCTAAAAGTTATGTATTAAATTTTTAAGTCTATAAAAATATTATAATTTCTAAACTCATCATAGTATTATTATTATTTTTCTAAAAGTCCATGGAAGTTCTCTTTTGCATAAAAATATTTTAAAATCATGCATTAAATTATTTTTTAAACTTGGGGTATGGGCCATATGCATACATTATTTGATTAGATGTTTAAATCCCGTTATTAGAATTTTTAATAGTTTCGTTCTATAAATTCTATTGCTTGATTCCGCATTTAACCTCTCTGCTTCGTGTTTCCGAACCTAGATTATCCCTTAGCTATGAACTAAGTCTTCTAAGTTAGCAAATTTTGTCTTCATTGAGTTCTTATTCATGACTTAGTTTTGCGCTTAGTGACTCAATGGTTACCTTATTCCTTGTTGCGGACTTATCCCTCTTTCTTTAGGAGCTAGCTGCTAAGATACCCGCATCTCCCCCAAAATCATCATGAGGTAGTTATGTGGATATAACTATAATCCTAAGCGGGGGAGGTTGTAACAATCCTATGAGCACCCACTTTACTATAATTCAAGATACCACACTATCTTTGTATCGTGCTTTCCCAAAAGTCACATTTCTTTGAACACTTACATGAAATGCTCTATCCTAAGACTTTAAGCGACTTCGAGGACGAAGTCGATTTTTAAGGAGGGTAGATTGTGATACCCATAAAATATTAATAAGGGTTATAATAATAGATACATAAATATATTAATATTAATATTTAGAGTAATAATGGTAATAGTATTAGTACTTGTGTCCAATTCATAGAAAATATGGATGTAGCCAGTTAGAATAATTAGAATAATTTATTCATATAAAATGAATACTTGGTTCTTCTTAAACAACTTAATTAGAATATATGCATAGAATAATTGGGAAAAAAAAAAGGGAAAAGGGATACGGATGTGTATCCAATTCAAATTAAAAAGGGATGGCGGGGAAGTTGGATATGAGATGAGATTTTGGGGCCTCAAATCCAAATAACTAGATATGGTATGAGATTAATAAATAGCCTCAATAAACCTTAGATTGGCATCATAATTCTTTTGAAGTTGTGCCGCCTCTCAATTCAACCTCTTCCAGAACTCTTCTAGATCGTGTTGTCCAGTAGCAATCCTTTCTTTCCCTTTTGCTGAATTGTGGCTGTAAGTTAACCTCATTTTCCTATATTTTGTAGTCAATTTTCTGCGTCAATTCCTTCGCTTTTAGCCTATCTGCAAGCCTGCATCTAGGATAGATTGCCTTTACAGAAACCTTGGAGACGTTGTATGTTTTTTTTTTTACACACGGTATTATTTAAATAATTGTCAAGTGTTGTGTTGCTCAACGACAAAAGGGATGCATGACTGTTAATTCTGAAATTATTTGAGTTGTGCTATAACTAGAGGCCCCGTACATATTTTTTTATGCCTGCAAAAATATATTTTCATCTTCTATCTATATACCACGCGCAGGAGTCAATGGAGTCAAGTATTGTAGGCGATTGTGTCATAGTTTAGTTGAGTACGTGGAGTTATGGAAAAAAAACCCAAAAGGTCCCATATTTTTCAAAAATTTCCCAAAACGTCCCACAAAAATTGAATTAACCTAATCCGTCCCATAAGTTAACTAATTTTCGCCTAATCCATCCAAAGCCCCTTTAATGATGTTTTTATGCTGACATGGCATATGATTATAAAATCTAACCATTTTGACAATGCCACATTGGCATTTGACCATTTATTAATCATTTTGACTACCCAACCCAAGCCTCAACAACACCCCTTACTGCCAAATCCAAGATACAGCCCTGAGACTCAGCGACGGCGATGATCCCGCGGCCGGATTCACGCCGGAAATACCGCCGACGACGGCGGCCGGCACAAAAAGATCAAACAAAAAATATATCACTCAGGAAGTTTGAAACTTCAGATTATCAATCACTAAATACAAAAAAAAAAAAAAAAAAAAATCCATCAATTTGAAATTTCTAACAAATATGTCAACCATATATAGTGAAATAATACATTCCAGAAACTTTGTCCTACTACTAATTACGATTCTCAATTAATCAAAGTTTCGAAATAAAATCTTAAACAATCCCAAAACCAACACCTAATTTGAAAGTCAACAGTAAGAATCAGACCTCTTTAAGAGGTAAACAATAGGCTCTCTTGAAATAGTCTTCAGCCTCCTCCCTCCTCCATTTGTAGACGTAAACCAAAACAAAAATATTTTGGCTCCATGGTCATTGATCTTCGTTGATTTCCACCACCAGAACCCAAAAAATCATCAAAAAAATCCAAATCACCAAAAAAAAATCACCAAAAATCCCTAATTCTCAAGAATTCCCCAAATTGAATATCCAAATCCAAATCCCTAATCTCAAAAATTGGAAATAATCTTGAATACCCAAATTGAATATTCAAATCCAAATCTCGAATCTCAAAAATTAGAAATAATCTATTGAAACATCAAGAATCACATGGAGGAGATTGGAATTTGAGAAATATTAACCAAATGGGGGAGGTATCCGAACAGTGGCCGGAGAGGGGAAAAGTTGCGAGCGCGCGAGAGAGAGAGAGAGAGAGAGGGCGGCGGCGGTAGCAAGAGGCGGCGTGGTGCAGGCGACGATGGGAGGAGGGCGGCAGATCTGGTATAGGTGGGCGGCTGCTGTGTTGTGGCGATGGGAGACGAAAGGGGCGGCGAGGGAGGAAGGGGGCGCGAAACGAGAGGGACGATGGAGAGGCGGCGGCGCTGCAAGACGGACGGCGGTGTTGGTCGGACGCAGCAGAGGGAGGAGGCGAGAAACGGAGAAGACGGAGGCTTGGGGAAAAGTTTAAGAGACGGAGGCTTGGGGTAGGGTAATTTTGGAATGAGGGAAAATTCTTACTTCTCTTCGGTCCAATAATGACATGTAGGCTGCCACCTAGGTTCAATAAGTAGTCAAAATATTGTTAATTCTTAATTATATGCTATGTCAGCATAAAAACATCATTAAAGGGGCTTTGGATGAATTAGGCGAAAATTAGTAAACTTATGGGACGGATTAGGTTAATTCAATTTTTGTGGGACGTTTTGGGAAATTTTTGAAAAATATGGGACCTTTTGGGTTTTTTTTCCGTGGAGTTATCTTTATTATATAAGCCTGTAGGAATTAGCCATCTATTAAATCATGGTGTTTCATTGAAATTCTGAAAGTTGTCTCGGCAAGGGCCTAGTATTTTAATTCCTGGAGTGGTGCTTCAATCATGAATATTTTATCCGGCAAATTATCCTAACCTGGTGATCAGTAGTGGATTTACTTGAATTGCATAATTTTTTTGTGATGAGTCGTACCTGATCATTCCAGTTGGTTAGCAAAGTAGTTTTGGGAATGTATTATCACGTAGGAAGAATTTGGAATGTGTTTATATAGCGGTGTGACTGGACTAGTATTGACGAGTAGATGCTTATGTACGGATTATGCGGATTATGTGGATTATGCGGTTGAGGGGTAGGACCGTGACGGGTCTGCAGCGACGAAACTCACCCCCTCTGTCACAAAGCGGATTATGCGGTTGAGGGGCAGGACCGTGACGGGTCTGCAGCGACGAAACTCGCCCCCTCTGTCACAAATTAATGAAATCTAGGTTGACGAACCTTTGAATATGCGGTATTGTGGGTCTAAACCCCTAACCTCGCCTGCGGGTCTAGGTTAGGGCACCGGTGCTGTAGGTTTAGACAAATTTCGCGGATTATGCGGTAAAAAGTGTCCTCGTCAATATTAATTCACCATCACTACTATTTTTGCGGTTGTGTCATTCTTTGGTGTTGTCCTTATGGAACTGTGGGTTAACTTACCAGTTTATACTGAGTTGTGTGTGTGTTTTTCTTTTTTCTCTTTTTCAGGATTTGGAAGTGAGTAGAGATGAGCACGTGCACGCATTGGAATGGGATTTCAAATTTTAACTTTAGCTAATAAAAATCATCTTTAAATTTATGATGTCTTTTGTACAATTACTTTTGAAAATATTATGGATTATGTTTTCTTATTAGAGCCTTAGCATCTCTTAGTTGATTCGTGCTTTATAGTATTTTATCCAAGAGATATGGCGGTAGCATCCCCTTTATTTTGGTGTTTTAAATTGGGGGTGTTACAAAGTGGTATCAGAGCGGTTCGATTCTTTCGGACCAATATTTTTAAGAGTGTATAAATATTTTTAGTTTTTTTTCTTTCTAAAAGTTATGTATTAAATTTTTAAGTCTATAAAAATATTATAATTTCTAAACTCATCATAGTATTATTATTATTTTTCTAAAAGTCCATGGAAGTTCTCTTTTGCATAAAAATATTTTAAAATCATGCATTAAATTATTTTTTAAACTTGGGGTATGGGCCATATGCATACATTATTTGATTAGATGTTTAAATCCCGTTATTAGAATTTTTAATAGTTTCGTTCTATAAATTCTATTGCTTGATTCCGCATTTAACCTCTCTGCTTCGTGTTTCCGAACCTAGATTATCCCTTAGCTATGAACTAAGTCTTCTAAGTTAGCAAATTTTGTCTTCATTGAGTTCTTATTCATGACTTAGTTTTGCGCTTAGTGACTCAATGGTTACCTTATTCCTTGTTGCGGACTTACCCCTCATTCTTTAGGAGCTAGCTGCTAAGATACCCGCATCTCCCCCAAAATCACCATGAGGTAGTTATGTGGACATAACTATAATCCTAAGCGGGGGAGGTTGTAACAATCCTATGAGCACCCACTTAACTATAATTCAAGATACCACACTATCTTTGTATCGTGCTTTCCCAAAAGTCACATTTCTTTGAACACTTACATGAAATGCTCTATCCTTAGACTTTAAGCGACTTCGAGGATGAAGTCGATTTTTAAGGAGGGTAGATTGTGATACCCATAAAATATTAATAAGGGTTATAATAATAGATACATAAATATATTAATATTAATATTTAGAGTAATAATGGTAATAATATTAGTACTTGTGTCCAATTCATAGAAAATATGGATGTAGCCAGTTAGAATAATTAGAATAATTTATTCATATAAAATGAATACTTGGTTCTTCTTAAACAACTTAATTAGAATATATGCATAGAATAATTGGGAAAAAAAAAAGGGAAAAGGGATACGGATGTGTATCCAATTCAAATTAAAAAGGGATGGCGGGGAAGTTGGATATGAGATGAGATTTTGGGGCCTCAAATCCAAATAACTAGATATGGTATGAGATTAATAAATAGCCTCAATAAACCTTAGATTGGCATCATAATTCTTTTGAAGTTGTGCCGCCTCTCAATTCAACCTCTTCCAGAACTCTTCTAGATCGTGTTGTCCAGTAGCAATCCTTTCTTTCCCTTTTGCTGAATTGTGGCTGTAAGTTAACCTCATTTTCCTATATTTTGTAGTCAATTTTCTGCGTCAATTCCTTCGCTTTTGGCCTATCTGCAAGCCTGCATCTAGGATAGATTGCCTTTACAGAAACCTTGGAGACGTTGTATGTTTTTTTTTTACACACGGTATTATTTAAATAATTGTCAAGTGTTGTGTTGCTCAACGACAAAAGGGATGTATGACTGTTAATTCTAAAATTATTTGAGTTGTGCTATAACTAGAGGCCCCGTACATATTTTTTTATGCCTGCAAAAATATATTTTCATCTTCTATCTATATACCACGCGCAGGAGTCAATGGAGTCAAGTATTGTAGGCGATTGTGTCATAGTTTAGTTGAGTACGTGGAGTTATCTTTATTATATAAGCCTGTAGGAATTAGCCATCTATTAAATCATGGTGTTTCATTGAAATTCTGAAAGTTGTCTCGGCAAGGGCCTACTATTTTAATTCCTGGAGTGGTGCTTCAATCATGAATATTTTATCCGGCAAATTATCCTAACCTGGTGATCAGTAGTGGATTTACTTGAATTGCATAATTTTATTGTGATGAGTCGTACCTGATCATTCCAGTTGGTTAGCAAAGTAGTTTTGGGAATGTATTATCACGTAGGAAGAATTTGGAATGTGTTTATATAGCGGTGTGACTGGACTAGTATTGACGAGTAGATGCTTATGTACGGATTATGCGGATTATGTGGATTATGCGGTTGAGGGGTAGGACCGTGACGGGTCTGCAGCGACGAAACTCACCCCCTCTGTCACAAAGCGGATTATGCGGTTGAGGGGCAGGACCGTGACGGGTCTGCAGCGACGAAACTCGCCCCCTCTGTCACAAATTAATGAAATCTAGGTTGACGAACCTTTGAATATGCGGTATTGTGGGTCTAAACCCCTAACCTCGCCTGCGTGTCTAAGTTAGGGCACCGGTGCTGTAGGTTTAGACAAATTTCGCGGATTATGCGGTAAAAAGTGTCCTCGTCAATATTAATTCACCATCACTACTATTTTTGCGGTTGTGTCATTCTTTGGTGTTGTCCTTATGGAACTGTGGGTTAACTTACCAGTTTATACTGAGTTGTGTGTGTGTTTTTCTTTTTTCTCTTTTTCAGGATTTGGAAGTGAGTAGAGATGAGCACGTGCACGCATTGGAATGGGATTTCAAATTTTAACTTTAGCTAATAAAAATCATCTTTAAATTTATGATGTCTTTTGTACAATTACTTTTGAAAATATTATGGATTATGTTTTCTTATTAGAGCCTTAGCATCTCTTAGTTGATTCGTGCTTTATAGTATTTTATCCAAGACATGTGGCGGTAGCATCCCCTTTATTTTGGTGTTTTAAATTGGTGGTGTTACAAAGTGGTATCAGAGCGGTTCGATTCTTTCGGACCAATATTTTTAAGAGTGTATAAATATTTTTAGTTTTTTTTCTTTCTAAAAGTTATGTATTAAATTTTTAAGTCTATAAAAATATTATAATTTCTAAACTCATCATAGTATTATTATTATTTTTCTAAAAGTCCATGGAAGTTCTCTTTTGCATAAAAATATTTTAAAATCATGCATTAAATTATTTTTTAAACTTGGGGTATGGGCCATATGCATACATTATTTGATTAGATGTTTAAATCCCGTTATTAGAATTTTTAATAGTTTCGTTCTATAAATTCTATTGCTTGATTCCGCATTTAACCTCTCTGCTTCGTGTTTCCGAACCTAGATTATCCCTTAGCTATGAACTAAGTCTTCTAAGTTAGCAAATTTTGTCTTCATTGAGTTCTTATTCATGACTTAGTTTTGCGCTTAGTGACTCAATGGTTACCTTATTCCTTGGTTCTCCTTAAACAACTTAATTAGAATATATGCATAGAATAATTGGGAAAAAAAAGGGAAAAGGGATACGGATGTGTATCCAATTCAAATTAAAAAGGGATGGCGGGGAAGTTGGATATGAGATGAGATTTTGGGGCCTCAAATCCAAATAACTAGATATGGTATGAGATTAATAAATAGCCTCAATAAACCGTAGATTGGCATCACAATTCTTTTGAAGTTGTGCCGCCTCTCAATTCAACCTCTTCCAGAACTCTTCTATATCGTGTTGTCCAGTAGCAATCCTTTCTTTCCCTTTTGCTGAATTGTGGCTGTAAGTTAACCTCATTTTCCTATATTCTGCAGTCAATTTTCTGCGTCAATTCCTTCACTTGTAGCCTATCTGCAAGCCTGCATCTAGGATAGATTGCCTTTACAGAAACCTTGGAGACGTTGTATGCTTTTTTTTTTTACACACGGTATTATTTAAATAATTGTCAAGTGTTGTGTTGCTCAACGACAAAAGGGATGCATGACTGTTAATTCTAAAATTATTTGAGTTGTGCTATAACTAGAGGCCCCGTACATATTTTTTTAGGAAAAAAAACACCATTGGTCCCATAAGTTTCTCCAATTTCGATTTCAGTCCCATATTAATTTCATTAACACAATCAATCCATTATGTTTACTAATTTTTGCATAATCCATCCCAAACCCCTTAATAACGCATTTCTGCTGACGTGGCACCGGATTAAGCAAACTTATGGGACCAATGACACCGCAATTAGCAACTTATGGGACCAATGGCGTCACAATTAGCAAACTTACGCGGTGCCACGTCAGCAGGAATGCGTCATTAAGGGGTTTGGGATGAATTATGCAAAAATTAACAAACATAATGGATTGATTGTGTTAATGAAATTAATATGGGACTGAAAACGAAATTGGGAAAACTTATGGGACCAATGGTGTTTTTTTTTCCTATTTTTTTATGCCTGCAAAAATATATTTTCATCTTCTATCTATATACCACGCGCAGGAGTCAATGAAGTCAAGTATTGTAGGCGATTGTGTCATAGTTTAGTTGAGTACGTGGAGTTATCTTTATTATATAAGCCTGTAGGAATTAGCCATCTATTAAATCATGGTGTTTCATTGAAATTCTGAAAGTTGTCTCGGCAAGGGCCTAGTATTTTAATTCCTGGAGTGGTGCTTCAATCATGAATATTTTATCCGGCAAATTATCCTAACCTGGTGATCAGTAGTGGATTTACTTGAATTGCATAATTTTTTTGTGATGAGTCGTACCTGATCATTCCAGTTGGTTAGCAAAGTAGTTTTGGGAATGTATTATCACGTAGGAAGAATTTGGAATGTGTTTATATTGCGGTGTGACTGGACTAGTATTGACGAGTAGATGCTTATGTGCGGATTATGCGGATTATGTGGATTATGCGGTTGAGGGGTAGGACCGTGACGGGTCTGCAGCGACGAAACTCGCCCCCTCTGTCACAAAGCGGATTATGCGGTTGAGGGGCAGGACCGTGACGGGTCTGCAGCGACGAAACTCGCCCCCTCTGTCACAAATTAATGAAATCTAGGTTGACGAACCTTTGAATATGCGGTATTGTGGGTCTAAACCCCTAACCTCGCCTGCGGGTCTAGGTTAGGGCACCGGTGCTGTAGGTTTAGACAAATTTTGCGGATTATGCGGTAAAGAGTGTCCTCGTCAATATTAATTCACCATCACTACTATTTTTGCGGTTGTGTCATTCTTTGGTGTTGTCCTTATGGAACTGTGGGTTAACTTACCAGTTTATACTGAGTTGTGTGTGTGTTTTTCTTTTTTCTCTTTTTCAGGATTTGGAAGGAGTAGAGATGAGCACGTGCACGCATTGGGATGGGATTTCAAATTTTATCTTTAGCTAATAAAAATCATCTTTAAATTTATGATGTCTTTTGTACAATTACTTTTGAAAATATTATGGATTATGTTTTCTTATTAGAGCCTTAGCATCTCTTGGTTGATTCGTGCTTTATAGTATTTTATCCAAGAGATGTGGCGATAGCATCCCCTTTATTTTGGTGTTTTAAATTGGGGGTGTTACATAGCACATGTTTTGTTCCTTGTTCTATTCTTGCTGAATCTTGGTGCTGTGTTTTTGAGGATGTATCCTCACGTTTTTGTTTTTGTAGTTTATATGCTGTATTCCAACATTTGGAAAATCTATGAAAAAAACTCTTCTTCCCCTCAAAAAAAAAAATTAATAATAAATCATACTAATATAGAATGATTTATTATATAAAAAATACATATTCTAAAATTTAGTTTTCATTTTATAATTTAATATTGTGTTTCCAAAATTTTCTTCATTGATCAATTCAAAAATCAATTGATTTTTCTTCCGGATTTTCTTCCCATTTCAAAAGTATCTTATCCGATAATTCCTCCACATTAATTAAAGTAATCACTTGAATTAATAAAAATATAGGAAGAACCTTATATAATTGTAGGAATATCCTTATGTAATTGTAATAGATATGTATAAATTAATTAATAGTAAATCAAACTAATATGTTTATTATCAATTCCGTTAGGGTGCGACTAAGCATTTTGACTTGATGTACTGCGGTACATCGCAGCCATTGATTTAATTTATAAATTGATGGTTGAGATTAACTTAAAGGTTAAAATAGTAAATTTGCTACATTTAGTTTGTGAACAGACAATTGCTGATTCTTCCATTCTTCTTCTTATTCTTCCGTTCTTCTTCTCTTCTTCTTTGCATTTCAATGATTGATCTCATATTACCCTCCAATTTGCTTAATTATGCTGCTATACATAGATATACGTCGCTGAAATAATTTTAAATAAAGTCATTGAATTGTTCATGAAAACGTACCCGAAATATTCTAGTTGAGTCGCTGAATTATTCTTCATAGCATCGCTGAATTATTCTTCATAGCATCGCTGAATTATTCTTCATAGCATCGCTGAATTCTTCTTGACTGCCTCGCTGAGTTCTTCTTTGTAGCGTCGCTGAATTCTTCTGTGTAATGTGGCTGAATGCTGAACTCTTCTAGGATAGTGTCGCTTAAATATTTTTTATAGCATCACTAAATTGTTTTTTTGTAGCATGATTGAAATTATCTATTAATATATTTGTTACCATTCGTTGATGATTATTTGAAAATATTAGATTAGATATGATATTATTTACCAAATATTAGATATGATAACATACTAAATATAGGTTTACCAAATATTAGATATGATATTATTTACCAAATATTAGATATGATAACAGAATTGTTTTTGGTAGCATCGCTGAATCATTCTTGGTAGCGTCGCTGAATTCTGCTTGGTACCATCGCTGAATTCCTCTACTTGATCTCGCTGAAATATATTTGATAGCATCCCTTCATTATTTTTGATAGCATCACAGAATTGTTTTTGGTAGCATCGCTGAATCATTCTAGGTTGCGTCGCTGAATTATTCTTGGTACCATCGCTGAATTATGCTAGATACGGTCGCTGAAATATATTTGATAGCATCCCTTCATTATTTTTGGCAGCATCACATAATTGTTTTTGGTAGCATCGCTGAATCATTCTAGGTTGCGTCGCTGAATTATTCTTGGTAGCATCGCTGAATTATGCTAGATACGGTCGCTGAATTCCTCTACTTGTGGTCCCTGAAATATATTTTATAGCATCACTTAATTGTTTTTGGTAAGATCGCTGAAATGATCTATTAATAAATTTGATACGTATCTTTGATCATAAAAAGATATTATTTGAAATATTAGATATGGATTACCAAATATTTGATATGATTTACTAAATAATAAATATGATAACATACTAAATATAGAGTTACCAAATATTAGATATGATAACATGTCTAAAATACTTGTCGTATCGCTGAAATGCATTGTTTTTAAAATGAACTATTATTGTGTTATGACAATTATACCCTTTTTCATTTACAACCCTTGGATTTTAAACGGACGCTTCAGATCGCTGCCTTGATGTGCTGCGGGATTTGTTGATCGCACGCTAACTGGACCCGTTTATTATATAAAAAATACATATTCTAAAATTTAGTTTCCATTTTATAATTTAATATTGTGTTTCCAAACTTTTCTTCATTGATCAATTCAAAAGTCCATTGATTTTTATTCCCGGTTTTCTTCCCAATTCAAAAGTAATCTTATCCGATGATTCATCCATATTAATTAAAGTAATCACTTGAATTAATAGAAATATAGGAAGATCCTTATATAATTGTAGGAAGATCCTTATATAATTGTAATAGATATGTATAAATTAATTAATAAATCATACTAATATTGAATGGTTTATTTTAAAAAATACATATTATAAGATTTAGTTTCCATTTTATAATTTATTATTGTGTTTTCAAGATACGAAAAACTTTATATGGAAAGATTTAGTTGCCAATACAAATAAAAATCTCATTATAAACAAATTATAATAATATCCTTATCGAATTGTAATAAATATTTATAAATTAATAAATCATTCTAATGATATTTAAATGTTATATATAGAAGAGATTTTTGGGAGGGAAATTAAACATAGGAGATTTACATTTAATGTGAAACAATCATTAGAGGGATTAATTGAGAATATAATTAATTTACCATGTTTGAATTAGTGACTAAAAATTGAGGACAACTAAATTACATTAATTATCGATTATTTAAGGGATAATTTATTAATATCAATTGATTAATCGAGAATATAAATAATTTACCTTTTTGGGTAATGATTTCAATAATATGAAAAATTAGTATATTTTCATTAGTTCATTTCAAATAAAAAACTTATCTTACACAAAATATAGATTTTGCTAGGCATTGTGTTAAACTTGTATACATTTCTCAGTTGAATGAAATACAATAGATTGCGAGAAACAAATGGATAAAAATGAGTTGGACAAATTTCAGACTATCTTTTATTGAATGAAACACCAAAGGTTGTGAGAAACAAATGGATAAAAATGATATAGACAAATTTCAAACTATCTCTTATTGAATGAAACACAAAAGATTGTGAGAACCTAATGCTACAACAACTAAATTCATCCAATTATTTACACTTGGTGGAACAAATCTCTCCACAAAAACAATAGCCAAATAAATCTTTCCCCAAAAGATGAAGTGAAATGGGAAGTCACCGATTATTTGACATAGAAAAAGATGTCGCAACAATTGATTTATTCATGTATGGTTATGAATAATCCTTATCTCTTCATCCCTTCAAAATGTTCTTCGTCATTTGAGTTTGTACTCTCGTTTTCCCAATAACTGTCACCAAAACAACAACAAAAGAGAACAAAAATATTAGCAAAATAGGGAGAAATAAACATGAATTTGAATAATAAAAGATAGAAAATGGTGAGGAGATGTATTTGTTAAATGGAACATTGAGAGAAATGTTAAATGAAGATGTAAGGTTATGAATAATCCTTATCTCTTCATCCCTTCAAAATGCTTTTCGTCATTTCAGTTTGTACTCTCGTTTTTCCAATAACTGTCACCAAAAAAACAACAAAAGAGAACAAAAATATTAGCAAAATAGGGAGAAATAAACATGAATTTGAATAATAAAAGATAAAAAATGGTGAGGAGATGTATTTGTTAAATGGAACATTGAGAGAAATGTTAAATGAAGATGTAAGGATATGATTCTGATGGGATTATTTGAGGAATAGATACTTTATTCATAATGGTATTGTACACGACCCATTACACCAGACCATTACCACCACCAAAAACAACAAACCTAACAATGTAAAACCACTAGAGACTGCAGGCATCAGTGTATCTATATCATTACAATTTCGGTAGGGCCATCATCAAGTAATCTAAGGCCATTCATCAAAAGACATTAGGACACCTATGCCGACCCTATACATGCAACATTCCATCAACAACACAACAAACCAGGCTTTTGCTTCCTCAATTTTTGACCAATATCCGCATGAATCTGCACTTTTCAAATTGTATTATCTGCTACCATCTCAACAACCTTCTCATGAGCACAGCATCTCAGAGACTCCCGCAGCATTGAGATTGGTAGATCAAAGAACAAACCAGAGAATAAGCTCATGAACTTGCTATTAAATCACATCTTCCCCAACATTATACACAATCCTGCGCATCACACATGATTTTGATGGGATTATAATACACACATATTTATAGGAGAATGAGATAAATGAGATATATGGATTGTTGGAGCACGGTCCGGGGCAATTTTGTAATAATCAGCGAGGTGGAGCACGGTCCAGTGGCAGTGCGGTAAATATTTCAGTGTGTGTGAGAGAGTGTTAAAAAGTGGTTTTTGTGAGGGGGAAAATTTTGGGCGGGAATGTGTGTGTGTGTTAGACTATTTTGTTTTAGATTATACTAGTATTACCCGCCCGCGCGATGCGCGGGAAGAAAAATTTCTAAAATATCAAAAAAAATTATTTAGAGATTCAACAAAAGAATGAATTGTCCTCACGATTGAATGAAAGAAAATTTATAAGGTAAAATAGTTGATGACTGAAGCAATGAATAAGAAATTGACCAAGATTAAAGGAATGAAAGTTTTGGCGGTAAAACTCACGTTTAATTGTCAAGGTCCTATTTGTTTTCTTGCTCCGGCTCCTCTAAAGAAAATAATTTATACATGCGTAAAAGTAATAGAAATGATTTTTTTTAAAAAAAAAAAAGAAAAAAACCATTCTAATAACGTCCTACACTCCTTTCCCATAGCCTTTCTAAAAGTAATGAATTGCTTGACAATTTCATGTCACTAACCACATGAATAAATTGCCCTTATCATTATCAGCATGTTAAAAATAAAATATAGCTTATTTAAAACTGTCAATTGTTAATTCCATCGAATACAGATTATGGAATAAATATGTTTTTAAATACAATAAAAGTTTTTTGAAAATAAATTTCAATTACATTTTAAATCAGCAAGTAAGATCATAAAAAAAAAATACAGTTTCATAGCCTATAGGTTTTATAAAGTGGATTATCTAGAACAGATCAGTCACAACGAATATGTAAGCCTGAATAAAAAAATAATATAAAGCTATACCATATACAGGACCACTAATGCAATAATATCAATTATAAAGTTTACTTTTATTTATATAAAAAATGAAATAAGTATCATTTTTTCAAATTTAGTTTACACAATATGATTTCTTTAATTGTAACCCCATTTAAATTCTTAAAAATTATAACTTTTTTTTAGAAAAAAAAACCTAAGAATAAATGTAATGCACTTACAATTCCTGTATATTTATTGGCATCGCGACAATCAAGTATAAGATTCATTTTAAAGCGGATAATATTTAGAGAATCTAACAATGCTTCATTGAAAAAGATAAATTATAAAGCGATTAATAAAATTCATCAAACAATATGTAATCATCCGGACCATAGAGCAAAACATTAAACTTCGATTCAAACATTCGTATTAACAAATCCATCATAGCACATCACTGAAGATTTTGATACATCAATGACGATTAAATTTATTAGCCAGTCCGATAAGACCCTTCTTAATATTAGAAAACCAAACGTCGTCAAACTTCTTCAACAAAGGTTTCGCAACAAACTTCCTCAATAAAGGTTTCGCAGCACGGAAATAGTTACTCTTCAGATACTCAGAAAAGTTACAATATATTCAAACATAGCATCTGGAACGGCTAGGAAAGTTACATTGTCCAATCATGCCTCATTTGTTCAATATCTTATCATCATCATTGGATAAAATTCTCTGGTCTTCATGTATATGTTTAATAAATGCAGCATTTATATTTTGAAGGAGAACGAAGGTATAGACAGAGTATTTCTACTTGCAATTTTTTTTTCCAGGAGTTCTAGGGAATGACCAAGAATTTTGTCAATAACTTGAGCAAATCCAGATGAAACAGAGCCAACCACATTCCCCATTGATGGCAGGATATAAATTTTTCATGTGCTTGTAGAGATTAGTCTTCTGTTTGTCACAACATTCTGCAAAATGACAATTGTATATGATTAAGATTAAGTTCATAATTACAGTAAACATGGAAATAAAACTAAAGAAACAAAACAATTGATTCAAAAAATCATCACAAACACACCTTAATGTTCAAATAAAAATTAAGCCTGTATCGCATACTTGCATTCCATTTTCTAAATTAAGCCCAAACTTCAAGCTATATTCAAAGCCAAAATTAAAGTGAAGAAATTCATTTAATTAGGAGAAACTCCATGTCATTGGTACTATATTCAATATCCATATCAAGATAATCTTGGAAGTTTATGCAAAATCAAAATACTTTGTGCGAAATAGGCTTGCTCCTTTTTGTCCAATGGGATGACCTGAATTCATTTCAGGCAGATGTTTCGAATTCTTGTTAGTTATTAGTCAATGTATACATCTAATTCCTGTTACTTATTAAAAATCCTAAATATTTTATTTCCCTCCATCTCTCCATTGTAAAAATTCTGCATATGCGTTCCCCATCACCGCAAATCTCATTTGCACAAATAAATAACTAATACATATTACATACATATTTTATTATTATAATGATTTCTCCATCATGATTTTATTACCATATAATTAATAATATATATTTTATTTTTCTTGCTAAATTAGATTTAATCCGTGCTATATTTTTGGCATATTAATTTTCCCATCATCCTTTTCTATTCTTAATTAATCCAAAAAATTGTGCACTTAAATTGAGCAGGCAGGATCTCTTTCCAAATTATTCAAAGTGGCCAATATGGTAATAAATTATTTGATATATACATAATAAAATAAATTTGCGATGATTAACATAAATGTCAACATTCTTCATAAAATATATCGGATTCCATAACTTATCTATAACCTCTTTTAATTTGATAGAAACAACACATAAATGGTAACAGATTTTCAATAAAGTTTATAATTAGTTGTCTAATATTATAAGATCTACCAAACAATGCATAGTAAATATACAGAATTAAAGTAAATTATCATTTTTGACATGATTTTTAACTATCCAATTAGTAATAATGTTTCTCAAATTACACCATTTAATTATGGGATCATTTCATTCTCTATTAATGTACATGATTTAAATATTTATGATTTTTTGATCTAATAAAGTAACACACAATTTTTTTTAAATTTAAAACCGCATATTTAGAAATTAAAAAAATATATATTCTAATATTTAGTTTTTATTTTTTATTTGATATTTAGTTTCCAAAATACGGATATACTTATATGAAAAGATTTAGTTGCCAAGATAAATAAAACGATTATAAAATATGAATATATTTAAATAACTTGATCTAATATTAAATCATCACAATATATCTATAATTAAAACGAATCACAATAAATTAATTCTATAACGATATGTTAAACAATTCCATTTAAAAATGTAGTATCTATATTAAATCATCATGTGGTTTGTATGGTTCTTGTAGTTCGAATACAATTGGCTGTATCTGGTCTTCTGCTTTTGCAACTTTGGTTTCTCCTTTTGGATTGCTCTGATGTAATCAACCTTGTTGGTATGAATTGAAACAATTTTTTTCAAAAAAAATATTAAATCATCATAATATTTTTTCCAAAGTTAATATTATAATAAACTTATTGCTATAATTAGCGAATTGCTTTAATACAAATTTTTTTAGAATTTAAATATAATATTTTAATTTAAAGCAATGATGATTTAACATTGTAATATTTAACTTGTAAGGACCAATAAATGTTATAATGAAACTTAATGTTAGTAAAAAGTCAATTAAAATTAATGACATAATAAATTCATGGTTGAAATCATTTCATTATTATTTATATTAAAAATTTCCATTTTGTGAAATTGAGAATACAATCCCATAAATCTAACAATGAAATGATTATTTGAGTATAGAATTAATTTTACTTTTTGGAATTATTGACTAAAAATTAGGCTAGTGGTTTTAGGGTGGAAACTTTTGCATATGATTTTAGGTTAATACATGGATTTAAGTGTAAATTGAATATTATTTATATAGATAAATAAATTCCTAATATGGATTTATTATTCACCACAAATAAATAAAACATCATATTTGTAAAAAATATAGTAATAGTTGAAAGACTAAATTACATTAATTATTCTTTATTTAAGGGATAATTTATTTATTTCCCTTGATCGTCTCATCTTTACGATTATTCTTTGCTCTTTCCATAATCATTTCATTGTCTATAGTTAATATTTCATTTTTGTTTATCAAATGAAAATCAATTTAATCAATGTAATCACTGTAGTCTGTAATCAATGGAAATCAATTACCCCATCATCTTTGCTTTATTTATGGTGTAATACTTAGTTTCTATTTTTTATTTGATATTGTATTTTCAAAATATGAATAAATTTATAAGGAAAGATTTAGTTGCAATATAAATAATAATCATTTGATAGACAAATTATATTCAATATCCTAAAGAAAAAATTTTCTTCATTGATCAATTCAAAAATCCATTGGAAACACTGAGGCCTGTGGTGATATCAGAAAATTGGTGGGCAGTGAGTTGGGCCAGAATTCTGAGAGTTATAGGCCAATAAGTGTGGTAGACAAATCACACACGGATCAGCCCAAGTGTGCGGTAGACAATTCACACATGGAGCAGCTAAATTCAGATCGGGAGGACAGTAAAGGAACTCGTGGGGATTTGGGTGATAGCGTGGAACCTCTGAGTGGATCGGAGGAGCATGGATTGGTCGAGGGGTTGGCCGATACCAGGGACAGAGGAGGAAAGGCGATTGAGGATACAACAGCAGGAGATCTTAGAGAGAGTGAGAGAGGGGAGATTGTGGGAATTGAGGTTATGGAGGAGGGTGAGGGCCTTGGTGTTCAGAGAGAAGATGAATCTATGGAGGGGGGACGGGTTCAAAAGGTGATTGAGGGGGCGGAGAGGGAGAATAGGCGGGAGGATTCCAGACTAAAGGAGATCGAAAATGCTATGGCTATTGTAATTCGGAGGAGATCTAGGCCGCAACGCAAGGGGCGGAGTAGTGGTTCGAAGGGGGGCTGCTTCGGTAAAGGGGGTAGGGGCAGCGGCGATCCTAGTAAAAGTGGAGAGGGGGGGATATTTGCCAAGCTCCAGTTCGCTACGGTCAGGACTCATAATAGAGTGAAGCTTATAGATTTTGATGAAGCCGAAGCAGTCTGCGATATTGCGCATAGGATGGGGCTGGGATTTCCGAAAGGTAGGGCGGTGGCAGTGCGCAGAGTGAGGGAGGAGATCGAGTGTTTATAGTCGGACTGGGGGAGTTGTTCAGAGTGTTCCTTTATTCTTATGAAGATCATTACATGTAATCTTAGGGGGTTAAACGGGGGTGTTAGGAGAAGAGCGTTGATGAGATTTTGTAAAAAATACAGGCCTTCGATACTGTGTTGCCAGGAGACGAAAATGGAGGTCATTCAAGATAGGTTGGTGTTTAGATTATGGGGATCGAGGGGATGCAATATGTGTTATCAACCGGCAAATGGTAATGCTGGGGGTCTACTGATGGTTTGGGATACCAGTACATGTTTATTGACAGAGGTTGAGAAGGGGCACTCATTTATTTGGGTAAAAGGAAAAATAAATGGGGTGGAGGAGATAGTGAATATACTGTGTATTTATGCTTCTAATAATCGAAGAGAAAGGGCGGAGTTCTGGAGTTTTATTGCGAGCAAGTGTAACACAGAAAATGGAGAATTGTGGTGTTTAGCAGGGGACTTCAATGCCGTTATGGGGGAGGGGGAAAGATTTGGCGCCACGGATGATGCGGGATCGACAAGGGAATTTAATGAATTTGTAAATCAAATGGGTTTGGTGGACATTCCGATGGAAGGGGGACTCTATACATGGTATGGCAGGGGTGGTAGATCGTGTAGTAGATTGGATAGATTCCTCCTATCGCCGGGATGGTTGTGTTTAAGCGGGAACATTTCTCAAAAAAGGTGTGATACTATACTATCGGACCATTACCCGGTAAATTTGGAACTGGAGGAAAGGTCGTGGGGGCCGAAGCCTTTCCGGTTTTATAATTACTGGTTGGAAGAGGAAGGCTTCGAGGATTTGTTTAGGGAAGTTTGGAGGGAGACCGATCAGGCCAGTGGGAGCGGGCGGGGAGGAAAATTGTTGAGTAAACTTAGAGTACTCAAGAAAAAAATAAAAGAATGGGAGGGGTATGGGGCGAAGGGTCTGGAGAATCGTATTCAAAGTTTGATGGCAGATATCGGTATGATTGAAAGGAGATTCTTACAGAATGATGTTGAAGATACGGATAGGGAAGCTTGGCAGGTTAAGAAAAATGAGCTGGGGAGAATATTGTTAGCGGAGGAAAGGCGATGGTACCAAAAGTCGAGAATTCGATGGATCAAGGAGGGAGACCTCAACACAAAGTTTTTTCACGTGGTTACATCTATCAACAGGAAGAGAAATTTTATTGGGGCAATAAGGATTGACGGAGAGATGGTGGATGATCCCCGGCTTGTGAAGGATGAGGCTTTCACATACTTCCAGTCGGCCTTTGCCAAACCAAGGGAAGTGGTCTTCAATCTTGAAAATGTCATCTTTAATAGGGTGGAGGAAGCTGAGAAGCGGTGGTTAGAAAGGGGATTCTCGGAGGAAGAAGTGTATGAGGCGGTGTGGAGCTGTGAGAGCAACTGTGCCCCGGGCCCGGATGGATTTAACATAGGTTTCTTTAAGAAATATTGGGAACATCTTAAGAATGATGTGATGGAGGTGTTTCGAAATTTTGAGCAGAAAGGGCAGCTGCCTAAGGGGATAGGTGAAACTTTTATTGCATTAATCCCGAAGAAGACAGGGGCTGTGGAATTTTCTGATTTTAGACCAATTTCTCTTGTGGGAAGTGTCTATAAGATGATTGCTAAAGTGATGGCAATGAGAATTCAGGGAATGCTTAATTCATTGGTCAGCGAGACGCAAATGGCGTTTGTTCGAGGGCGTCAAATTCTTGATGGGGCTTTGATTGCCGCAGAGGTAATACAGTCGACTAAAGCAGCAGGTTGGAGGGGTTTTGTCATCAAACTAGATCTTGCAAAGGCGTACGATAACGTGTCTTGGGAGGTAATGGAGAGGGTACTTACGGCAATGGGCTTCGGAGATAAATGGATTTCATGGGTGAAGGAGTGTATCTCATCGGCTTCGGCAGCGGTGTTAATCAATGGATCCCCGACCAATTTTTTCAAGTTGCATAAAGGACTAAGACAAGGCGATCCCCTTTCGCCTTACCTCTTTGTTCTTGTTGCCGAAATTCTGAACAGTTTGATTAGTAAGGCAGCGGAGCAGGGGGAAATTGTGGGTCTGCCAGCCGGTGCAAGGAGCTCGAACATCACTCATCTTCAATATGCAGATGATACTATTTTATTTTGCGAAGGATCAATCGAGCAGGTTCTGGTCATTAGAAGGATTCTATGGTGCTTGACTTTAGCCACAGGTCTGAAAATAAACTTCAAGAAAAGCAGCCTATTCGGGATTAACTGTGACCCTGGGGAGATTAAGAAGGCGGCCGAAGTGTTAGGTTGCGAAGTTGGAAACTGGCCAATGAGATATTTGGGGCTACCGATTGGTGGAAGAATAAACGGGGCAGAGCTTTGGAAACCATGTTTGGAGAGAGTCGAAAATAAATTAAAGGGGTGGCAGGGCAGACTTTTATCGCAAGCTGGGCACTTATGCCTCATTAAATCTGTATTGGGGAGTTTAGCGGTATATTTCTTATCATTATTTAAGATCCCAAAGGTTGTGGCAGAAAAGTTAGAAAAGATCAAAAGAAGCTTCTTTTGGAATGAGTGGGATGGAGTCCGAAAGATGCATACTATTTGTTAGGAAAAGATATGCCTGCATAAAGATGAGGGCGGTTTGCAAATTTGGAACACCCAGCGGTTCAATATGGCATTGTTATTAAAGTGGAGGTGGAGGTTTGGAAGAGAGAAATCTCTCTGGAAGGAAGTGATAAAAGGAAAATACTATGGGGAATCTGATAGTTTATTGCCGGATCCTAAGGGAGGAAGGACACTATGGGGCAGGATATGTAGTTCGTGGTCAGAGGCAGAGGCTTCATTCCCAGCTGGAAAATTCAAAATTATCATTGGTAATGGAGAGGAAACGAGATTTTGGCAAGACGTCTGGGTTGTAAGGGGCAGTCCATTGAAAGACCTCTTCCCGCGGCTGTTTACTCTAACCACAAATAAGGATGGCAAGGTGGTGGAGTTTGGTCATTGGCAAGGGACTGTATGGGAGTGGAATATCTCCTTTAGAAGAACATTGTTTCAATGGGAGGTGGGCGTATGGGAGGAGATGATGACCGAGCTGAAAAGGTTAAAATTAAATAGATTTATTCAAGACAGAGTTGTATGGTCGCTAGAAAGTGATGGTGTTTTTACGACTAAGTCTTGCTGGAGATGGAATGGTGGGGTTGGTCAGGCAGCACATAGTTGGAGGTTGCTGTGGAATATAAAGGCCCCAATGAAAGTGAAGCTTTTAGCATGGAGATTGCTTCATGACTCACTGCCAACGAGGGAGACCTTTTTGAATAGAGGTTGCATACAATTTGAGAACGCTGGTTGTGCACTATGTAAGAAGGTAGTGGAGTCCTCTAACCATTTATTTTGTTCCTGCAATATTGCTATGCACTTATGGTACTGCGGAATTGAATGGTTCGGTCATGAATGGGCTATACCTGGAAAGGTGGGACAACTGATGGCAGAGTGGTTTGGGCGATATCTCAAGAAAGGTAGAAGGGAGCTGTGGATCCTAACCGGGATGGCCACAATCTGGACAATATGGAAAGCTAGGAATGGTATGATATTCAAGGGACAGGAAGCTAACTTGAAGATGTTGGAGGATGAAATCAAATGAAAGGTGCAGCTGTGGTGGAAGATCGGATATAACGGAATTTATGGCTCGATGGGAGATGATTACAGGTTTTGCCCGGAAAGAATTGAGAGCGTTGGGATTTATCGAACCAAGACTCCCCGAAGAGGGCTGGTGTGGGAAAGGCCTAGGGAGGGGTGGTGGAAGATCAACACGGATGGTTCTTCTATGGGAAATCCAGGTCCGTCAGGGATTGGGGGGATAATTAGAAATGAAGAGGGTAAAGTGATCTTTATCTTGTCAGACTTCATTGGACATACCGATTCTATAGAGGCAGAAATTAGGGCAATTAATCGAGTATGCTCGGCGATGACTCGGGATCAAGGATTTCCCCTTCCGCGGTTAATTTTTGAATGCGACTCGCGAAATGTGGTAGGCTGGATAAAGGATTATGGCTCGATCCCGTGGCGATTCAACAGCTTGCTCGGACCCATTGTGGAGGTGTTAAATTGTGCCGGAGAAGTTAGAGTAGAACACATTTTGAGAGAGAGAAATAACGCCGCAGACTATTGGGCTCGGAAGGGGGCGGCTCAAGAAGGCAAAGTGGAAATGTGGATGTGAAATCAGGGTGGTAGAAGGGTTCTCTTCAGAAATATATTGAATATGATGAAAAGGGAGAGAGTTGAAGTGTGCTGTCTCAGCTACTCGCTTGCTGATGATGGACAGAATACCAGGAGCATGCTTCCTGCAAAATATTGTTAATGCTGGTGTGGGGATTAGACTGAGGAGTTATAGATTGGTTGCTGGAATGGTTGTTTGATGAGGAAATGAATGTAGCTGCTTTGATTTCTGTGTTTTTCTTTCTGTTATGTGCAGGTTGTTGTTGATGTTGGGGCTTCGCGGGGATGTTGCTGATAGTTTTTTGGATGCCAAAGCTGCTGGTTCTATGTGACTGTTGGAAGTGGGTGTGGCGAATGGAGACGCCTGGAAAAGCCTAAGGGAGCTGAAACCGCACGGTCAATTAGAGAAGTTGGTGAAGGACAATTCTGGCAGGAGAAACGATTTCACATTGGGAAAGAGGCTGCTGCTATGTTATTCCCTTGATGTTCCAAATGGTCGATGTTCCATATCTACT
This sequence comes from Hygrophila difformis, assembly GCA_030278955.1. Taxonomy (NCBI): domain Eukaryota; kingdom Viridiplantae; phylum Streptophyta; class Magnoliopsida; order Lamiales; family Acanthaceae; genus Hygrophila; species Hygrophila difformis. Next base: position 25,011,323 of record JAOANR010000010.1, read on the forward strand.
GATGCACTTCACGAGGCTGTTGGGGATCGAGACGTTTCTAATCCCATAAGATATGACTGCTACAAATCCAAAGAGCTTTGAAGCATTTCATACAACAAAGTGGTTGGTGGTTGAAGATCCTGGTGGAGTTGCGGTTGCTGCTGAAACTTAGTTGTTGCTGAGAGTCTGAGTGCTGACAGACGCTGCCACACTGAGGACATTGCTGAACCGCCTTATTCGAGGATGCTCTTGATGATGGGGAACCCGGGAGTGCGGTGTTGATTGGTTTGGGGCGGTTAATACTCTTATCTTGCTACAGATTGTGAGGCTAAAAGAACAATGAAGGATACATACGCATAAAGCAAGTGATGACAGAATTCTTGGGAGATCTCTCGCATGGGGTACATCACGCTACAGAGGAATCAAAACGGTGAGACCTGAGCATTAAATCTTTTCGGTAGTACAATTATGGGATAATCATCTTGATATTCAGATACTTGCTATGCCAACATGTCAACCTTGCTGTTATCCATCCAGTGGATTGGAAACATTAAGAGCACACCGTCAACCCCTTGCCGCTATCTCACACCCATCCCTCATCTCCTAGTGTATTTTTTCTGACCTAATAGTTTTACCTCCCTGTTTCTAGCCCAAAGTTTGGCATTGGTCCTCACTGACCTACATTCACAAAGAGGCTCGGCTCTATTGGACATCTCAGGTACTATCTGTAAATTTTCACATAAAATTCGATCGTGTTGCAAAGTTAATATGGGAATCTCAGGGTAGTGGAATGTCAATAGTTGGGAATCTCATTGTATTGGAGTGTCTTGCAAGAGTGAGAATGGGATTCACTCAATATTGTGTCTCGGTGTCCTATCTTGAAGAGTGTTTAAAAACGCTTACTCCTATTTATGATGTTCAAAAAATGTGTTAAAAAAAAAAAAGAAAAGAAAAGAAAAGGAGAAAAAAAAAAGAAAAAAAGAAGAAAAAAAAATGAAGGAGAATGAAGCTGGATCAAACATAAGAAAAAAGAGCATTGGCTCTACAAGTAGGGGTGCCTCAATGAGAAAAGTTATTTGATTGAAAGGATAGAGAGCTACGTAGTGTTTCATATATGCTTTCTTACACTTGAGGTTGGATTTGGTCTTTTATATGTTGAGCTCATTTCCTTGCAACACGATTTGAATTTTTTGTTTGATCATTTATGGATGGTATTCTACACTCATGAAACGCTTTTCTAGCCACCTTGCCATGTAGCCGTTATCTTCTTTTCCTGCCCCTTTGATCACTCCATTATGGGCTCCTTTGTTCCGATGTTCTGGATTAGATATCTTTTTGCAGGGGAGATGTGTGTTGTGTAGCAAGTTTATGAATGGGCATGCTGATTATCACTTGAGAGTACTACTGACCCCTCAACACTGGTGGGCTGCTTGGATTATGGGACTTGAAACGGATTGGTGGTACCCTGGTGCGATTTTGTTTAAGGAATGGACATTGAGCAGGGCCATTATTTGCAGGTTGTGTTATTAGAGAATTCTGGTTCAGTTGAGGCCACTTACTTGATGGTGCTGTCTGCTGTTGCTGCTGCATGTCACTGGTTGCTTTTGAAAGTAAAAAGGTTGATGCTTCATGTGGTGATTTGATTACAATGTGGCTTGATTCTAGTATCTATGGAATTTTTTCCAGTCCCGCTTTTAGCTGCATTCTAGTAGGTTGGAAGTAGTCGGGCCGGATGTTTTTGTATGGTCAGAATATGTTTAGACTGCAGGGATCATTGTGGTGGCTGTGAACTAATTTGGTTTATGAATGAGAATCCCCTTTTTCCTAAAAAAAAAAAACATAATAACTATTAATTGTGTTTCCATTTTCTTCCAAAATTTTCTTCATTGATATTTTGTTTTAATATCCATTGATTATTATATTAATTGTGAATATAATATAATTAATATTAATGCGAATAATTATTGAATGAATTATTCATAATTTCATTTAATCTTAATCAATCATTGATTTGATTACTTTATATTATATTTTTACACCTTTTTTGGATTATTGACTAAAAAATAGGGCTTCATTTTCACTAATAATCGAGAATAGAAATAATTTGACATTTTGGAATTATTTACTAAAAATTATGTATTGTAACACCCCGGTTTTGGTAACCCAGGCCGGGATGCCACCGCCACACCTCCCTAGCAAGACGCGGTTTCTCCGAGCTTGCTAAAGAGATGCAAGGCTATGGTTTTTCAGAATTTAAAACATTCAAACAACCCACTCATATATAATTTAAAAATAATATATCAAAGTTGCAGTGGAAAATAAAGTTTATGCAGCGGAAATATAAATAGGGCCAACATGGCCAAAACACGGGTTAAACAGGCCCGTTCATACAAGTCGTAACTAAATGCAGGAATTTAAAATAGAGATTTCCCCAAATGTTCCCATGTATGCATATGATGATGCATAATCCTCATACTCTGAAAGAAAAAGGGGAAAACGGTTTGGGTCAGCAAAACGTGCTGAGTAAGTTAACACTTAGCATGATTTAGGGGTTTCAAAGCCTTTAATTATTTAAGAAAGAATTGACTTGCATTTAGCATGATCGCAGCCACTATATAAATTAACTCATCAAGATAATGGAATTTAATTGTAGAAATCCAAGGTATGCTTGCCAAATAGTCACATATTTTACTCGCAAGGCGATTAAATAAATTGATATAAGCCAAAACACAATTTAGCAAGGATTTAATTAAATCTCGCATCAATTTCTCGTTTCGTTTCTTTTATGGATCACCATTCCCTAGGGCTCTTATGTCCACTAGCCTTATAAATCACCATTCGCCAGGGCTCTTATGTCCACTAGCCTTACGCTTGGGCTCTTATGTCCACAAGCCTTATAAATCACCATTCGCCAGGGCTCTTATGTCCATTAGCCTTACGCTTGGGCTCTTATGTCCACAAGCCTCATAAATCACCATTCGCCAGGGCTCTTATGTCCACTAGCCTTACGCTTGGGCTCTTATGTCCACAAGCCTCATAAATCACCATTCGCCAGGGCTCTTATGTGCACTAGCCTTACGCTTGGGCTCTTATGTCCACAAGCCTTATGGTTAATATTTCACTAGGATTTAACAAAAGTTTTTATTTGTTTAGACATATCTCGCAAATCATGTGTTTCTCAAAAGACAAATTTTTCAACATTTCAACCAAGCCGTTTCCACAGTTTACGCCATCTCAGTTTAAAAATTCATTTCTTAAGCGATTGATCTGAAATTTTCACAGTATCTCAAAAACATCCCAATGAACAACTTTTATGTTTTGAGTTTTTCGGAAAAAAAGATGGGAAGCATGTCAAAAATCAAGTTTTCTACACAAATAGTATGCTGCCAGGATTCAGGTTTGACACCGTTCATAGATTCGACTTTTTAACATATCAAATGGACTCCAAAAATTCTGAAATTTCATATGCACATACTAGACATGATTTCCTACAACTTTTGTTTAGAACTCAAAGCCCAACTCACAACGGATCAGAGGTTAATCTTTAGCTCAAGTTCGAAACTAATTTCTGTCAAGGTTCTTGATTTCAGTACTAACGCAGATCGGATAGGCTCAGGTTCGGAGGTTCAAATCTCAACGAAAAATTCTAAAAACTTACAGTAATTTTCTAAACTCATAGATCTACAATTCTTATGTTCAATGCCAATCCTAGATCGGTCTAGATCTAAGGTAAAAATCACCAACAAGTTCGAACTAAAATTCTGTCAAGAATTCTAAGATCCAGATTTAATGCTGTTCGGTTTTGGGTCGGTTTCCGGTTTCAAAACAACATGAAAAATTCCGAAATTTTTACAGAAGCTAGATCTAATCTTAGGAATGTTTTTCATGTTTTGAGTTTTTCCTTTTGATCAGTTTTAGGGGTTCGAAAAATTCATACGAAAATGCTGCGCTGGGGGTTTTTCGTGTTGACGGATTTTAGAGTTTCTAAATCTCTATGTTTGGTTGCATTTTAAGTCACCCAAAACCATAGTAAGATTAACTTACAGTGATTGTGTTCTTGAGTCGTCCTAGGTTCGTTCGCCTCGTCCAAAATCCTACGAACGGATCTACGAAACGCAAAGTTCCCGACTTTGGCCACGAACGTATTTGCAATCAACGATTCAAGAGTTAGATTGGGGATTTGAGAGGAAAAACGAGATTGAGAACCTAAGATACTACTCACCAATGATCTAAGCACTGTGATCCTTGATCTACACGGCTCTACGGTCGTCGTTGGTCGTCGGAAGGTCACCGGAAGTTCGTCGGAAGTTCGTCGGAAAGGTGTTTTGGCTTTGGGAGAGTTTGGGAGTGAAGAGATGATGGGAATGGCTGATAATGGGGCTGGGAATCATACCATATCGTCCAAGATATGCTTCCCCCGTGATTAGTCAAGATTCCCACCTTGGGCCCCGAAAAATTGGCGAGAAAGTCGCCAAAACGCGACAAATCGCAGCAGCTGTCAGGGTGGCGCGGTTTTTAGCCAAAAACCGCGCGGAGGGTGCGCGGCCTGGTCTGGGTCGTGCGTCCGGACTGGGCCGTGCGATCCCGTCGGGCCTTTTCTCCTCTCTTTCGGACTTCTATTCTCCTACGTTTTCGGGCTCGATTTTTCCGGGTCATTCTCGGATTATGATTCCGATCTTAAATCTTTTCGACTTAAATTGATTTCGTGTTTGAAATCTTAAGTCCGTTAAGTCCGTCAGTTTTGGATTCGTCGGCTTCTAATTCGTCGTCTTTTTTACTCCCGTGTAATAAATCTTCAGGGGTTCTTGGAATTAAAAATTCTTTTTTTTTCTTGAATTTAATTCCATTCCTTTTTGACTCGATTCATATTCCATTTCGAATGTTTTTGAATCTATCGGCGTTTCATTTCCGAGCAATAATTTATTGTGATAAATTATTTTCTTCTTCTCAGCCCCTCTCAGCCCCAAGTGGCGAGTTTTGCTCCTCTAGAGTTCTCCGGCGATGTCTGGTTCTCCGGCGGCGAGTGAGGGTGTGAGGGTAAGAAGTCGTGACGTAGGGTCTAGGGTGAGAGATAGGCCGGTAAGGGGCGGGAATGGAGGCAGGTATGCTAGGGGACATGGATCACGGGGTGGAAATCAACTTCAGAGAGTGGGTTTCGGTGTGTTTTTGGGGAATATTCCGCTGGAATCCAGTAACAGAGATATGTATCTTGAAGTAGGTAAGATAGCTCGAGTACGAGACTGGTTTTTTCCCAATAGGCAATGGCCGGAGCAAGGTTATAAGTTTGGATTCTTTAGGTTTTGGAATAGGGCCGATGCAGAAACGGTTATCGCAGGTCTCAATGGTCGGATGTGGATGGGGAAGAGGTTAAGGGCGAGCTGGGCACACCCGAGTCGGGGTAGGATAGATGAAGGGGGTGTCAGTAACAAGAGGGGTAGGATGGAAAATCAAATCTGGATGCCAAAACGGGTTGGCCGTGATGTTGGAAAATCTTATAGCAGTGGTGCTGCATGGCGGGACGAAAGAACCTATGCGGAGGTTACCCGAGAGAAATACGTTCAAAAGTATGTCGGACTGGAGGGGGGAGGGAAAAGGATAGTGCACCTTCTAGAGGTCCAAGAGGAGGTTACAAGACTTAGACGCGCTGCGATAGTTGAATTGAAACATTTGGAGTTTCTCACTGAGTTTCAGGATTGGCTGGAGAAGGAGTACAACGAGTATGTGGAGATACTGTATGGAGGTGGCCACTTGTTGGTCGTGATTTTCGACGGATCGGAGAAGAGGGACCATTTCCTGGCTGATCGGAGAGACTACATGCAAGTTGCTTGGAAGAGAAGGTGGGAAAAAGGAAATTTGGTGCGTCGGCCGCTGTTATGGTTTTATGTGTTCGGTCTACCCTTCACAGCATGGTCCGAGGAGAATCTCCAGGCTTTGGTGAAAGGATGGGGTAAGGTGATTTCGATAGAGAGGGAGACGAAGGAGAGGAGGAGGCTAGATCGTGCCAAGATCCTGGTGGCGGTTGATGACGGGACCAAGTTTCCGGCAGAACTGCAGGTGAAGGTGGGAGGGGTCGTATCAGCGATACGTTTGGTCGTCAATCCTGGCGAAGACGTTGTGAAGGCGGTGAACGATAGTGATGAAAGGATACACTCGCCGGAGAAGGGGAGGATCACCAATGGAACAGTAGTCTCACCTATGGGGCAGAATCAGGGGAAGTCCGAGGAGCCCAGGTCCAAGGAAATAACAGGATCTCAAGAGAGTGAATATCGGGGTTTGGAAAAGGCAAACAGGGAGGCGGCTACTGTAGTTAATCATAACGGCGCAGACATTGACGTTTCACGAGGTAATGAGGATAGTGCCAATAAATTTTTGAATGCAAATGGGAGGGCGGTGGTTAATGATTTAAGTGAGTCAGATTATGGTGCGAGTGCTCATGGGGATGAAAATTATTTTGGACCGCGGGTAGTGGGCCAACAAAATACGGGAAGTGGGCCGTCATTGATGGAAGAGGCTAGTGGGTTTGAGGCCAGTGGGCCTGAGGCTAGTGGGCCTAAGGGAGATTCAGAATCAGGTAAGGGCATATGGGCAGAAGACACATTAGCCGGTTTAGGCGAAACCCAGAGTAACCAAATGGTAAATTGTCTGGAGGATGAAATGAATAAGGGAGGAGAGCGGGATCGGATCGGTAAGGAGGCATATTCTCGGCAATTCACTTCTGCAGAGTTAGCTGTGGACAAGGTAATTGATGAGGGAGGTGAGGCAGATCGGACTGGGGGGGAGGGTGAGTCAGATGTGGCTGTTGGAGGCGGGCTAGGGGTTGTCGAAGAGGAGGGGGTTTCCGTTGAATTAGATAAGGATGTTGGCAATATTGACAGGCGGTGTTCCGAGCCGGAATTGGCCCCCTACCTATCGAATTTTCCGGAACTCAAAAAGATCGAAGAGGCTATGAAGACGGTTTTGAGAGGGAGGAGTGGGTTGAGGCGGAGGGGTCGGCCGTGTAAGAGGAAAGTGGATCCCTCTCGCTTGCCTGGGAAGGGGAAGTATAAAGTTGGTAATGGACTCATGGGGGATCAATTCGCTAGACTTCAATTCTCCACGTTTAGGAAGTCGGATGGGGTTAAATTGGTAGATTTTCAGGAAGTGGATGATGTCTTAGAACTTGCAGCGAATCTGGGTCTAGTGTGTACGAAGGAAAGATCGGTGGCTGTAAGTAGAGTCTTAGCGGAGCTGGGCAGGTCGTAGCTCGAGAATTGCGGCTGTCTTGGGAGTGTGCAGTAGAATGCGGATAGTCACTTGCAATCTTAGGGGTTTGAATGGGGGAGTGAGGAAGAGGGCGGTCATGAGGATGTGCAAAAAGGTTAGGCCATCGGTTGTATGTGCTCAAGAGACAAAAATGGGTAATGTTGGCGAGAGACTGGTACGGAGAATCTGGGGCACTAATGGGTACGGATATTGTTTTCATCCGGCAATAGGCAATGCAGGGGGTATGTTGGTAATATGGGACACTAATACTTGCTCATTTAGGGTGGTTGAATCGGGGCATAGATTCATTTGGGTGAGGGGGAATATCCAGGGGATCGATGGGGTCATCAATCTTGTCTCGGTGCACGCTCCTAATTGTAGGAGGGAGAGGGGTGAGTTCTGGGATTTTTTGGCTCAGAAATGTAACGTGGCTGATGGGGATCTGTGGTGTTTCAATGGAGACTTCAATGCGGTTTTATCGGTGGGTGAGAGGGCTGGAGAAAGTGAGGATGTTGGGTCGATGAGAGAATTTAGATCGTTCGTCGACAGGATGGGGTTAATTGATTTGCCTATGGAAGCAGGTTTCTTTACTTGGGTAGGGAGAGGTGGGCGAGCCCGCAGCCGTTTAGATAGATTTCTGCTGTCTCCGGGATGGTTGGGGGTGGCCGCGGGTTTAGTCCAACGAAGGGGTGAGACGATTCTTTCAGACCATTATCCAGTCCGTCTGGAAACCGGGGGGAAATCTTGGGGTCCCAAACCATTTAGGTTCTATTCCTATTGGATGGAAGAGAAAGGATTTTCGGAGCTAGTTAGGGAGGTGTGGGATGTGGGCGGTAGCGGGGATGGGCAAATCAGGGTTGGGGGGGTGTGTGATTCTCTTAAATTGTTGAGGAATAGAATCCGAGAGTGGGATGGGTATAGTGCCGTCGCCTTAGAAAAGAAGATTAGAATGTTGGAAACAGAAATAGCGGAGCTGGAGGATAATGATCTGGGACTTACTGGGGGGGATGAGGCACAGAATAATTGGTGGAGGAAAAAAGGGGAGCTCCGTAATTTATATTTGGCGGAGGAACGTAGGTGGTACCAAAAGTCCAGAGTTAAGTGGGTAACAGAAGGAGATAATAACACCAAGTTTTTCCACGCGATGGCATCAATTAATAGGAAGAAGGGTTATATTGGGTCTATTCATTGGAAGGGTAGGGTGCTTGAGGATCCAAAATCAATTAAGGAAGCAGCGCATGCATATTTCAAGGAACTGTTTGAGCAAAAGGAAGAAGTGGTTTTTGGAGTGAGCAATATTGGGCTGGCTAGAGTAGGTGTTGAGGACAGGGGGTGGCTGGACAGACCTATGCTGGAAGAGGAGGTTAGAATGGCGATTTGGAGTTGCGATGGTAATCGGGCGCCGGGTCCGGACGGTTTTAACTTGAGCTTCTTCAAAAAATATTGGGAGATCATTAAAGGGAGAGTTATGGAAATGGTAGGCAGGTTCGATCAGGAGGGAAAGATGCCTCACGAGGTTGGTGGTTCGTTTATTTCATTAATCCCTAAAGTGGACAATCCAACGAGTTTCAGTGATTATAGACCCATCTCCTTAGTCGGTAGTCTTTATAAAATTGTGGCTAAGGTGTTGGCAAGAAGGCTCCAAGGAGTGTTAAATGGCTTGGTGGGGGAAGCTCAGATGGCATTCATCCGAGGGAGACAAATCTTTGATGGAGTACTCATAGCATCTGAAATTATTCAGACTACCAAGGCAGCCGGCCGTAGTGGTTTTGTTATCAAATTGGATTTCGCAAAGGCGTACGACAATGTGTCGTGGGACGCATTACTAGGGCTGCTGGCAGAGATGGGTTTTGGAGAAAAATGGTTGGGATGGATGAAAGAATGCGTAACAATGGCCTCTGCTGCAGTCCTGATAAATGGTACACCTTCAAAAATTTTTCGGATGCAAAAGGGGCTGAGACATGGTGACCCGCTGTCACCTTTTCTGTTTGTACTTGTTGCGGAAGTCTTTAACAGGTTAATGGTAAGAGCAGTTGAGTTGGGGATGATCAAAGGACTGGAGTCGGGAAGGGGGGGGCCGGTGATATCACACTTACAGTACGCGGATGATACGATTATTTTCTGTGATGGAGAGGTTAGCCAGGTTGTTGTGATCAAGAAAATCTTATGTTGTTTAAGTTTAGCTACGGGTCTTCATATTAATTTCAGGAAGTGTGATATTCTCGGTATTAATTGTCAACAAGATCTAGTGAAGGATGCAGCTGCGTTGTTAGGATGCGGTATGGGGAAATGGCCGTTAAACTATTTGGGGATCCCAATCGGTGGGAGGGTGAACGGGATTGACATTTGGCAACCGGTTTTGGAAAGGGTGGAGAAGAGGTTAGCCGGGTGGAAAGGTAGACTTCTATCACAGGCCGGGAGACTAGCTTTATTAAAATCGGTTTTGGTTTCCCTTCCGGTACATTTCCTTTCTATCTACAAGGTGCCAAGGGCGGTGGCTGAAAGAATAGAAAAAATTAAGAGAGGTTTTTTTTGGAATGAATGGGATGGTCTCAGGAAAATGCACTCCACTTGTTGGGATAGAATTTGTAGCCATAAGGATGTAGGGGGCCTGGGGGTGTGGGAGATAAGGAAACTCAATCAGGCACTTCTTCTTAAATGGCAGTGGAGATTTGGGAATGAAGATACGCTGTGGAAAAATATTATTGATCAAAAATATTATGGAGGGAACAGTCCCCTGATTCCGAGGAAGATACCTGCTAAGTCGATATGGGGTTACATAAGTCAAGGCTGGGATAATGGTATTTCCGAGAGCAATAGGGAGGGTTTCAGTATTCTCATTGGGAACGGGTTGCGTACTCGTTTCTGGCACGACGTGTGGGTTGCTGAAGGTATTCAATTAAGGGTGTTGTTCCCTCGATTATTTTCTTTGGCAGTAGATAAAGAAGGGGTGGTGGCAGATTTTGGAGCTTGGTCGGGACTGGAGTGGGTTTGGGATATTAGGTTGAGGAGGAACTTATTCGATTGGGAATTAGAAGTTTGGGAGGAATTCATGACATCGATTAAGAGGGCTCGGATGCAAAGATTTATGGCAGATAGAGTGGTGTGGCGTAGGGAGGGGAATGGGGTGTTTTCAGTGAAGTCCTGCGGGCAATCGAGCCTGGGATCGGAGAGGCCTGAACTACAGTGGTTCTGGAGAACTTTGTGGAAAATGAACTATGAGAGTGAAGTTATTGGTATGGAAGGTCACGGTGAACGCACTTCCAGTGAGGGGGGAATTGGCTAGAAAGGGGTGTATCTCACTAGAGGTTGCAACGTGTGGTCTCTGTTCGAAAGAGATAGAAACAATTGATCATTTGTTTTGTCATTGTGAGGTTGTGAGTCCTTTATGGTATGCATGTGCAGAATGGTTTGGAGTTAGTTGTGCCATCCCTGGCAAAGTGTCGCATCTCTTATATTGGTGGTTGGGATATGAGCTCCGAAGAGGACGAAAGGAGGTATGGCGCATGCTGGGTCTTGCCATCTGCTGGTGTGTGTGGAAGTGGAGGAATGAGGCTATTTTCCAGAACAAAAGTTGGGACATGGCAGGGGTAATAGAAGAGATCAAATGGCTGGCCCTACTGTGGATGAAAGCTTCTTGGAAGTTTGTGGATCATGGGCAGTGGAGTGCGGGAGGAAACTTGTTGGAGATAAGTCCAGTAGGTGGTTGGTCAAGAAGCAAGGTACCTAGGCGAGGTTTAAGTTGGATCAGACCGGTTACCGGTTGGTGGAAGATTAATACGGACGGATCGTCTATCGGTAATCCGGGGCCAGCCGGTATTGGCGGAATAATTAGGGACGCGACAGGAACGGTGATCTTTATATTAGCAGACTCCATTGGCTTCGCGGACTCAACCACAGCAGAACTCACGGCCATAAGTCGAGTATGTCAGGCCATTATCCGGGACCAGGGCTTTCCTTTACAAAAGCTACTATTTGAATGCGATTCGGAAAATGTTGTGAGGTGGATGAGCGATCCAGGAGTGGTGCCGTGGAGACTTCACGGCCTTATTGGTCCTATTGTGAATCTGGTGAGATGCTCGGGGGAAGTTAGATTCCAACATATCCTTAGAGAAAGGAATAACTTGGCGGATCATTGGGCTAAAGCAGGTGCAACCGGGAATGAGAAAATTGAGCAATGGTTTTAAGTAATAGTGTATAGGGTTTGTTTCTGATATGGAGGAGCTTTAGATGATTTCATGTATCATGCTAATGGGTACTACGTCGGATCATATTGTTGGGGTGCTCAACCGGATGATATTGATTGTTTGGTGCGAATAGCCTGAAGTTTATCGATGGATTTGTGTCTGGTTAGGTTTGACAGAAAGATGGTGCTGATGATGCTGTGGTGCTGCTACTGATGCTGTACAATTAACTGATGCTGCTGCTGCCAACGTTGCTGCCTGATCTAGATGCTGCTAATATGATATTCAACCATTTCTGATGCTGAGGCGCTGGTGTTAAGTCTGGAGATTCCACATGGACCGCTAAAGGATGCATATTTTCTTATATGGCAAATTTGATTCTCCCAACAAACTCCTGGTGAGATCGTGCTTATTTGGATTCTCTGATTTTTACTTAACTACACACTTTGAGCTTGCATTTTACTCATCTCCAGTGCTTTGATGATGATATGGTAAAAGGATTAACTCGATGCCATTCTTTTTCCGCCTTTCACTAGTTCCTCTCTACACCTTATAAGACATGTTTGAGTACAAATGAACTTTCCCCTCGCTATCACCTCACATCTTGATCCTGTAGTCATCCATCTGCTCTCCATTCATGAATTTTCTTATGAGGACTTCCTTGCGCTATTGAAAATATTTCTGGAACTGGTTGCTATTTGAAAGTGAGTGGGTGTGATCCCTTTAGTAAGTGTTTGGGATTCAGGTCCCGAAAGTGGAAGAATGTCGGTGATTTAGTCTTATTGTTGTTTGTGTTCTTTGGTTTGGGTCGTCCCCAGTAAAATAATTAAAAAAAAAAAGAAGAAAGAAAAAAAAAAGAAAAAAAAAAAGAAAAAAAAAAGAAAAAAGAAAAGAGAGTTGAGTTGAGTTTTTTTATGGTTTTTGTGGTGTCATGTTGAGGGTTTTTGATTCCCATTTTCACTATTTCAAATAGGATGATGACATTGAGAGATGAGATGAATTTTCTGTTTCGCACCAATTAGGCTGATGGTATTGCTCTTGGAATTTCTAATATACTCGCCGTTTCCTCTCAACACGCTTTGATGTCTCGTGTGATTTTCTGTCGTCTTCCCACCCTTGTTTAGCTTTCCTTTTCCTTTTCCCTTACCCCACCCGAGGCCTTTCCTTTTATCCTTAGCCCATACATTTCTTGGTACTGGTTTTGAGTATATGCAGGTTTCAGGTGCTCCTTAAGCAAGCTTTTTGAGATTGCGGGTCGTTGGTCGCGTTTGAGATGCTCAGCACTACGGGAGAGCCACAACGTCTATGCCTCATACTACATCAGGAAAGGACTACCTATTGTGCCTATTGAAACATTACTCTTTTTTCGTTTGGTAGAGTCTGGCCTCTCAACTGTTTTGAGGCCTTCCATCTATGATGTACTTCAACACTTTGGTATTTGAGTGGAATAAAATGCTTTTTCCTCAAAAAAAAAAAAAAAGAAAAATTTTATTCCTTTGGACGCCGCTAAAAGCTCGGGTATTACATGTATTTAAAAAAATACATGTTCTAAAATTTAGTTTCCATTTTATAATTTAATATTGTGTTTCCAAAATTTTATTCATTGATCAATTCAAAAATCCATTGATTTTTCTTCCCGATTTTCTTCCCATTTCAAAAGTAATCTTATCTGATAATTCTTCCATATTAAGTAAAGTAATCAATTGAATTAAATAGAAATAATTTATATGGAAATAATAACTTGATTTCAATATGATTTCAATAGAGAATAGAAATAATTTACCTTATTGGAAAATGATTTCAATAATGTGGAAAATGAGTATATTTTCATTAGTTCAATTCAAATAAAAAACTTATCTTACAAAAAATATAGATTTTGCTAGGCATTGTGTTTAATTTGTATACACTACTCAGTTGAATGAAACACCAAAGATCGTGAGAAATAAATGGATAAAAATGATATAGACAAATTTCAGACTATCTCTTATTGAATGAAATACAAAAGATTGTGAGAACCTAATGCTACAACAACTAAATTCATCCAATTATTTATACTTGGTGGAACAAATCTCTCCACAAAAACAATAGCCAAACAAATCTTTCCCCAAAAGATGAAGTGAAATGGGAAGTCGCCGATTATTTGACATGAAAAAAGATGTCGCAACAATTGATTTATCTTGTATGGTTATGAATAATCCTTATTTCTTCATCCCTTCAAAATGTTCTTCGTCATTTGAGTTTGTACTCTCGTTTTCCCAATAACTGTCACCAAAACAACAACAAAAGAGAACAAAAATATTAGCAAAATAGGGAGAAATAAACATGAAAATGCTCTTCGTCATTTGAGTTTGTACTCTCATTTTCCCAATAACTGTCACCAAAACAACAACAAAAGAGAACAAAAATATTAGCAAAATAGGGAGAAATAAACATGAATTTGAATAATAAAAGCTAGAAAATGGTGAGGAGATATTTGTTAAATGGAACACTGAGAGAAATGTTAAATGAAGATGTAAGGATATGATTTTGAGCGGATTCTAATAGACACATAATTATAGGAGAATGAGATAAATGAGATATAGGGATTGTTGGAGCACGGTCCGGGGCAATTGCAATAATCAGCGAGGTGGAGCACATTCCAGTGGCAGTACGGTAAATATTTCAGTGTGTGAGAGAGTGTAAAAAAATGAATTTTGTGAGGGGAAAATGTTTGGGCGGGAAAGTGTGTGTGTGTTAGACTATTTTGTTTTATATTATTATATAGATATAGATATAGATACTATACGGCCTAATACACCTTAATATACCGTACAATATAATACTCCGAAAAAAAAAATTTTAAAGCAAGAATAGGGATAAAATTAATAATAAAATAAATTTAAGTAATAACTTGCTCAAATCCTTAAAATTTTAATTAAGGTTGTATTAATCTTCCTTAAGCTTAGGGTACATTTGAATTAATTTCTTGAACAATACCACTAAGCCAACTAATTAATAAAATGTTCGATTTAACGATAATTACGAACGGGAATAAATTGCGGTTAAGGTTATACAATCCAATTAAAAATGCTTGACTCGATTAAGTTGTTGGAAGCTAACGGTTGTCAAATTTATAATACATTACCATCCCGGTGTGGAAAAAAATCGAGAATCTTGGTTTATTGGACTAATGGAACCAAACCAATTAGTAAATTAAATTCAATAAATTATTAAGTCAAAAAATTAAGCATTAACAGAATATTAAGTCCACCATTAAGATTAATTAAGATTAAGTCCAATAAATTAATTAAGTCCAATAGATTAGTATTTGGGCTTGGTTAATTAAAATGGGTACCAATTTAATAAAAGAGAGAAAGAGCCCAACACCCAAGATTGGGCCCAAGTCCACAAAACAACTAACCCTAACCCTAACCCTCATTCACCGCTGCCGCCGCCCACCTCCGGCGCCGCCATCGCCGGAGCTTCGCCGGCACCGCCGCCGGCCGGCGGCCCTCCACCCGAGCCACCATTCTCTCCTCTTTTTGATTCCGGCTGCAACTCCACCACCCTCCGCCGTCTGCCACCTCTACCACCACCACCGCCACTGTTTTTCCACCCCAAAGCCAAAATCCGGCCACCACCATCTCAATACCCAAATCCGGCCACCACCACCTCAAATCCTCCACCATCTGTAAACCCCAAAATGGAAAAAAAATCAAGATTCTAACACCACCAAATCTACTCCCTTTCAACCCCAACAAACCAAAAACACAAAAAAATAGAAAAATAAAGAGGAATGGAAGAGAAGAAAGAAAGGGGAAGGGGGCCCTGTCCGCCGCCGCCGCTCGCGGCCACCACCATCTCCGCCATACCCACCGCCCTCTTCGCCTCCGTCTTCTCCCTCCCGTCGCCGCCACAGCCGCACCATCCCCACCTCGTCACCACCACAGGTCCACCCTTCCCCCGCCCAGGGCCGCCGCCGCCGCCACTGTAATACCCGAGAATTTTGCAACATAAAATAAATAAATAAATAAATAAACAATAAATAAATATAATAAACAAATAAATAATAAAAAAGAAATGAGAAAAGGAATTTAATTCAAGAAGGAATTAAATATCCAAGAACCCGTGAAGTCGAAAATAATTTAATTAAATAAATTATTGCACGGGAACCAAATATAGATGGACTTAATATTTCGAACCCGAAATTAATTTGAGATCCCAAATAAATTTGAAATAGGATTTAAAGTTCAAGAAATAGCCAAAAAAAAAAATAGAAGGAGAAAGGCCAAAAGAGAAGACAAAGGCCCAAAAGGAAGGAGGAAGAGGAACGCCCAAAGGGATTGCACGACCCGGCCCAGACCGCGGCCCAGTCCGGGTCCGCGCGGGGTTTGCACAAACCCAGCGCCAACCCCACGCCAGATGCGACAGTCGCGGCGTTGCGCGATTTTCTCGCCCGAATCCGAATTTTCCGACTTCGGTTACTTTTCTTTCGGCTCAAGACACTTAGGGGCAGTCTTTGGACGTCCCCTAGGTCTTGTACATCTATAAATAACCCTTTAGTTCGATCCCAAGCACTATTGAAACCCTACGAAAACTCTCTACACATCGAATCTTGATTCCGGAGTCGTCGGAGGCACAAAACCAAGGAGAAGGACAGACTTGGACGAAAATTGGGAGTCTTCCATCGTCGTGGTAAGATCCGATCCATTCTTTTCCATATGTGATTCGAAAACGAATCCTAATTAAACCTCTTTTCTATTCTAAACCCCGATCCGGACACGTTGAGGAAAAACGAAGGATCTCGGAGGGAGAACGAAGAACGTGGAAGCCACGCCTCCGAATCATCGAGCCGAGACATCCATAGATCTGTAAGTTAACTTTTACATGGTTTGGGAGTAGTTAAAATATTTAAATCTAGATACTTAATCAAAACTTTCGTAAATCTGTCAACATGTGATTTCTACCGGCGCAGCGATTTTATCTAATTTTTCCGAACCTTAAAACGTCTTCAAACGGAAAAACTTAAAACACGAAAAATGTTCCTAAGACATAGATCTATCTACTGTAAAAATTTCATAATTTTTCATCGTGTTTTGATATCCGAAAACGACCACGAACAGACCTGCCTTTGGTTTAGATCTTGAAAACGGTGACAGAACTTTAGTTCGAACTTGTTGGTGATTTCTACCTTAGATCTAGACCGATCTAGGCTTGGCGTTGAACATAAGAGTTGTAGATCTATGCGTTAAGAACACGTCCGTAAAATTCCAGAATTTTTAGAGATGATTTGATATGTGAAATCCACCCAAAACCGAACTGCTTGAAGTTGGATCTTGAATTTCTTGACAGAACTTAGGTCCGATTTTGATCGCGTTTTAGACGTTAGTTCTAGACTGAATTAGATCTTTTGCCGAACTTGAAAGTTGTAGATAAATGTCTTAAGATGGTCTCTGTAAAATTTCATTAAATTTGGAGTTGATTTGCTATGGTAGATTTTGAAATCTTTAAACTGTGACATATAAAATTCGGACAGATTTGAGTTTCTGCAAAAATTGGTGTTTTTGACCTATTTCGGTGTCTCGGATTGAAAAGGTTAAAACACGAAAGTTGTAGATCTCGACGTTTCTGAGTCAGTCATGAAATTTCGGAATTTTTGAAATTAAATCTGATTTTAGACGAATTTTAGAGTAAACTGTGGTTGACCGAGTCAAATCTTGAAATCTTATTGAAACGGTGAAATTAGCCTTTAAGGTTTAAATGATTGGGAATTCTTGAAAATAAAATACACATGAAATACGATGCTTGCCGAAAGGCACTTGAAATATAATGTTTGCCGAAAGGCAATTGAAATATCCTGCTTGCCGAAAGGCAATTTAAATATCCTGCTTGCCGAAAGGCAATTGAAATATAATGCTTGCCGAAAGGCAATTGAAATATCCTGCTTGCCGAAAGGCAATTGAAATATAAACTTGAAACATGGGACATGAGATATGAAACTAGAAGACTCGAAAAATTATTCCTTTTAGATTATGCCTTAAAGTATGTCTTGCAATTGTTTTACTCTGCGAATTATATTTATGATCTTATGAAATCTCCATCCTTTAAATTATGCCATTTGATTACTGTTAGATAAATAAGTTAAATGATGTGGTATTGTGTGCATGTTTTCTCTAAATCTAAATAATGACTTTGAAACACCTTAATCATGTTTGTGTTAACTTACTCAGCACGTAGTGCTGACCAAACCATTTTCATTTCTTTTTCTTTCAGAGTTGAGAATTATGCATCGTCATATGCATACACGGGAAGTTCGGGATGATATATTATTTTGAATTTTTGTATTAGACTGGATCTTGCATGAACGGGCCTGTTTAACCCGTGATTTGGCCATGTTGGCCCTATATTTAAATTCCGCTGTATTATACGTATGTAAATATTACTTCCGCTGCAACCTATGTAATACTATTTTCAAATTATATATGAATGGGCTGTTTGAATGATTTAAATTCTGAAAAACCATAGCCGTGCATCTCTTTAGCAAGCTCGGAGAAACCGTGTCTTGCTAGAGAGGTGTGGCGGTGACATCCCGACCTGGGTGACCAAAAACCGGGGTGTTACAAAGTGGTATCAGAGCCCAGAATATTTTAAAGCTATTTATTTTAAATAAAATATCTGATACCAAGAGTGGTATCAAAGCCCGGCTTATTTTTAAATTATTATTATTATTTTTAAACTATTAGACTATTATTTTTAAACTACTATTAATATTTTGACTATTATTTTAAATTTTAAAGTATTATTTCCATGGAGAAATTTTTATTTTAAAAACCCATGGGAAAAAAAAAATATATACCTAGTGCATTAAATTATTTTTTGGGGGAAAATCATCATTTGCATTTGCATATTGCATCTCTTTTATGAAGTTAACCTAGAATCTTAGCGAATATTAACTTAGATCTTTTGCTTGCACTAGATGACTTAGACGCTTGACATCAAATTAGACACGCTCACTAGAGACTGATCTTGCCTTAGTTCTAGATCGCGTTCATCTAAGCGCACACCTACGAATTCTCGGCCTTAGCCATTCCTACTCTTGTACGAATTAGAAAATTTCCTCATGTGGAACAATAAAAATCAAGTCTTTATTAAAACACTCTTTATTCCAAAAATCTTGTTTGGATTTCCAAATAACAAATCCAAAAATTTGAAATTAGAAATTTACGAAACGTCTTGTTCGAGCGATCTATCTAAACCAATATAAGCTAATCTATACACGTGTAACAGAAAATGGCGCCTAGGAGAAAACCAAGGAAGGTGAGTCCGAACGGCACTCACGCTAACCTTTCCAACACGCCCAACAACAGTGAAAGTCCTCAGAACC
Organism: Hygrophila difformis; assembly: GCA_030278955.1. Classification (NCBI taxonomy): domain Eukaryota; kingdom Viridiplantae; phylum Streptophyta; class Magnoliopsida; order Lamiales; family Acanthaceae; genus Hygrophila; species Hygrophila difformis. The sequence continues at coordinate 25,030,091 of JAOANR010000010.1, forward strand.
TAGGAGAGCAAGTGCCTCAAGCGCCCAATAATATGGAAGCACGTTTAAAAACGATAGAGGGATTCCTAGTAGCATTAGGAAATGCCGAGGTGCATAGGACACAAACAGTACCTCCACCCGTAGCTCAACCCAACTATCTAGCGTTGGTGAATCCCTATCAACCACCACGTTATGATGGGCAGGAGGATCCCGCCAAACTAGAGGGGTGGATCCGTACATTTGATAAGCTCTTGGATGCTATCAAATGTCCTGATGAGGCAAGGACACGAGTAGCAACCTACTACTTAGGAGGCGAAGCCGAAGAGTGGTGGCAAGACCTCCAGAGGAATTTAGAGGAAGCTGAAGAAGCTTATTCGTGGACTAAACTTAAGGAGGATCTAAGGGACCAATTCTACCCCATGAGCACCAAGGCGGCAATGTACGAAGAGTTTTTATCACTGAAGCAAGAGGGACGGACGGTGCAGGAGTATTACACCCGGTTTAAGGAGTTGGTACGATTTGCTACGAGGATAGTACCAACCGACTCTGACAAGGCTCAGAAATTCGAGATGGGTCTGAACCTTAGTATCCGGGAGATACTTGCAGTAAGACAATTCACGAACCTGCAGACGGTTTATGATCGTGCGGTAGCGGTTGCACGAGTCCAAGGACTGAAACGGAAACCGGTAGATGAGGCTAACCAAGGACCACAAGGAGAATACAAGGTGGATAAGGACCATTTCGATGGAAACTCGAAAGGACAACATCAAAATGACAATGGGGAGAAAAAGGGAATAGTCTTCAACCATGGGGACTATGCGTCACCATGTCCAAAGTGTGGTAAACCGCATTATGCGAGAGGATGCCCTCAGCCTGGAGCATGCCCCCGATGTGGTCGACATGGTCATCGGCTGCGTGATTGCCGGACACGGAAAGAGAACATCGACAAGAGAGAGGATGTGACTACTCGACCTAAGCAACCACGAAACCCAGACGGTCAAGGTGGCAACAACCAAGGGCACCAACACCCTCAGAATAAAGACCAAAACCCGAAACCTCTTGAGAGTACTGAATAGGCAGTTATGGAGACATAACTGGAGTCCTAAGGGGGAGAGGATGTGATACCCCGTAATAAAGTAGTTGCATTATTTTAGTTTTGCTCGGCAATATATATCCCAAATAAATTTTTGAACTACGTTATGGCTTGATCCCTTCACAGGGTACGTAGGCAGCTTAGAAGTTTTAATTCTAAGTTCAGTCACAAAATAATAAACCAAACAAAAAGTCCTTAGCACGAGAAAAGCCGAAACACAACTTCGAGGACGAAGTTGATTCTTAAGGAGGGTAGACTGTAATACCGAGAATTTTGCAATATAAAATAAATAAATAAACAATAAATAAATATAATAAACAAATAAATAATAAAAAAAAGAAATGAGAAAAGGAATTTAATTCAAGAAGGAACTAAATATCCAAGAACCCGTGAAGTCGAAAATAATTTAATTAAATAAATTATTGCACGGGAACCAAATATAGATGGACTTAATATTTCGAACCCGAAATTAATTTGAGATCCCAAATAAATTTGAAATAGGATTTAAAGTTCAAGAGATAGCCCAAAAAAAAATAGAAGGAGAAAGGCCCAAAAGGAAGGAGGAAGAGGAAGGCCCAAAGGGATTGCACGACCCGGCCCAGACCGCGGCCCAGTCTGGGTCCGCGCGGTGTCCGCGCGGGGTTTGCACAAACCCAGCGCCAACCCCACGCCAGATGCGACAGTCGCGGCGTTGCGCGATTTTCTCGCCCGAATCCGGATTTTCCGACTTCGGTTACTTTTCTTTCGGCTCAAGACACTTAGGGGCAGTCTTTGGACGTCCCCTAGGTCTTGTACATCTATAAATAACCCTTTAGTTCGATCCCAAGCACTATTGAAACCCTACGAAAACTCTCTACACATCGAATCTTGATTCCGGAGTCGTCGGAGGCACAAAACCAAGGAGAAGGACTGACTTGGACGAAAATTGGGAGTCTTCCATCGTCGTGGTAAGATCCGATCCATTCTTTTCCATATGTGATTCGAAAACGAATCCTAATTAAACCTCTTTTCTATTCTAAACCCCGATCCGGACACGTTGAGGAAAAACGAAGGATCTCGGAGGGAGAACGAAGAACGTGGAAGCCACGCCTCCGAATCATCGAGCCGAGACATCCATAGATCTGTAAGTTAACGCTTACACGGTTTTGGGAGTAGTTAAAATATTTAAATCTAGATACTTAATCAAAACTTTCGTAAATCTGTCAACATGTGATTTCTACCGGCGCAGCGATTTTGTCTAATTTTTCCAAACCTTAAAACATCTTCAAACGGAAAAACTTAAAACACGAAAAACGTTCCTAAGACATAGATCTATCTACTTTAAAAATTTCATAATTTTTCATCTTGTTTTGTTATCTGAAAACGACCACGAACAGACCTGCCTTTGGTTTAGATCTTGAAAACGGTGACAGAACTTTAGTTCAAACTTGTTGGTGATTTCTACCTTAGATCTAGACCGATCTAGGCTTGGCGTTGAACATAAGTGTTGTAGATATATGCGTTAAGAACACCTCCGTAAAATTCCAGAATTTTTAGAGATAATTTGATATGTGAAATCCACCCAAAACCGAACTGCTTGAAGTTGGATCTTGAATTTCTTGACAGAACTTAGGTCCGATCTTGATCATGTTTTAGACGGTAGTTCTAGACTGAATTAGATCTTTTGCCGAACATGAAAGTTGTAGATAAACGTCTTAAGATGGTCTCTATAAAATTTCAGTAAATCTGGAGTTGATTTGCTATGGTAGAATTTGAAATCTTTAAACTGTGACATATAAAATTCGGACAGATTTGAGTTTCTGCGAAAATTGGTGTTTTTGACCTATTTCGGTGTCTCGGATTGAAAACGTTAAAACACGAAAGTTGTAGATCTCGACGTTTCTGAATCATTCATGAAATTTCGGAATTTTTGGAATTAAATCTGATTTTAGACGAATTTTAGAGTAAACTGTGGTTGACCGAGTCAAATCTTGAAATCTTGTTGAAACGGTGAAATTAGCCTTTAAGGTTTAAATGATTGGGAATTCTTGAAAATAAAATACACATGAAATACGATGCTTGCCGAAAGGCAATTGAAATATAATGCTTGCCGAAAGGATATTGAAATATCCTGCTTGCCGAAAGGCAATTGAAATATCCTGCTTGCCGAAAGGCAATTGAAATATAATGCTTGTCGAAAGGCAATTGAAATATCATGCTTGCCGAAAGGCAATTGAAATATAAACTTGAAACATGGGACATGAGATATGAAACTAGAAGACTCGAAAAATTATTCCTTTTAGATTATGCCTTAAAGTATATCTTGCAATTGTTTTACTCTGCGAATTATATTTATGATCTTATGAAATCTCCATCCTTTAAATTATGCCATTTGATTATTGTTAGATAAATAAGTTAAATGATGTGGTATTGTGTACATGTTTTCTCTAAATCTAAATAATGGCTTTGAAACCCCTTAATCATGTTTGTGTTAACTTACTCAGCACGTAGTGCTGACCAAACCATTTTCATTTCTTTTTCTTTCAGAGTTGAGAATTATGCATCGTCATATGCATACACGGGAAGTTCGGGATGATATATTATTTTGAATTTTTGTATTAGACTGGATCTTGCATGAACGGGCCTGTTTAACCCGTGATTTGGCCATGTTGGTCCTATATTTAAATTCCGCTGCATTATACGTATGTAAATATTACTTCCGCTGCAACCTATGTAATACTATTTTCAAATTATATATGAATGGGCTGTTTGAATGATTTAAATTCTGAAAAACCATAGCCGTGCATCTCTTTAGCAAACTCGGAGAAACCGTGTCTTGCTAGGGAGGTGTGGCGGTGACATCCCGACCTGGGTGACCAAAAACCGGGGTGTTACAGCCACCATTAACACCCATACCTCCCAACCCCAAAAAAAAAACGAATAAAAGGAGGAAGAAGAAAAAAAAATGGAGAAAGGGAGAAGGGAAGTGAATCCCCTTTCTTACCAAGGCTCCTTGGGGGACTTGTGGATCTTGAAGAGAATGGATATGGGAAACCGAGAGCATGATGAGATTGATGGAAAAAAAAAAAAGTGGGGGGCGGCGGGTAGGAAGGAATGGGTGGAGTGTAACACCCGAGGAAAAACAAATTCAAATTGTTTTGAACTACGTCATGACTTGATCCCTTCACAGGGTACGTAGGCAGCTTGGAACTAATTTCTAAGATCAGTCACGAAATAAATCACAAAATAAATCACGAAATAGATCACAAGGACGATAGGAGGAGTTGGAACCAATTTAGACTAGGCTAATTAGGACATGGAAAAGTTGCGAGCGATAAGCCGGACTCGTAACAAGTTTAAGGAGAAGATTCCGAACCGGAGACGACCCAAGGAATCGAGCTAACACGTAGAAAACCGATAGGGAAAAGCAAGGAAAGACCCGACGGAACACGCGGACCGCCGAACCGGCCGGTCCGGCCGGCCCGCGCTCTCCGCGCGCCGCCGCGCGGCCACCGCGCGGACGGAGGAGTCACGACTCCAGGGCAGACCAGGAGTGCTCCGCGCGGACAAAAGCCTACGTGCGCGTCACCAGCGCGCCAGAGGTGCAGGAGGTGTAAACTTTCCTTCCATGGCGATTTTCTTGCCAAAATTAACACCCCCTTCGATGGTAATCGGATCTCAGCCTTGGGGAAGGCTTAAGAATACCCTAGGGGCGCCCCAAACCCTAGAGTTTCAGAAAACACTTCCTACCCTCCCTCAATTCCCTCTCCAAGTTCAAAACTCCTTCGACACCACTTTCCGGCGAGTATTCCGGCGACGACGAGACGACCGGGACAAGCCCCTGCCCTCTAGACTCTTGGTAAGCTATTGTAAAAAGTTTCAATTCATCCATAGATCTCAGAAACTCATATTCTAACCCTTTTTCCTTACTAAGATTTCACGTCGGAAAACGAACAAAAGGCGATCGGAGAAGTTGGCCGTTCGTCGTGACCCTAGGACGTCCGGAAACCCAATCCAGCGACCCTATCCTCATTCTAAGTAAGTTAAAACCTTACTCACAAATTTTTCGTGGTTGTTTGTTGTTTAAATCTCGAGATATAGGCTTGTAACAAAAATCGGTTTTCAAAAACCCTATTTTCGTCCAATTTCAAAGACTCGCCTAAAACTCGACCTTCGGGAATTCAAACCGAAAACGTTTCAACATAAAAGTTGTTCCTAACACCTTTATCTATCTTGTGTCCAAATTTCAGCCGTTGACATTGAGTTTTGCTATCCCAAATCCTGCCATAAACTTTCTGTATCGAACCGAACGTTTTAAAACTGAGACAGATTTCCATATTCAACTTGGTGCATGTTTTTCACCCATTTTTCGAATGATTTAACCTTGCATTCCTTAACAAAAGTTGTAGGTAATTGTGTCTAGATTATGCATATAAAATTTCACGGATTTTGGTGTTCATTTGGTATGCCAAACGGCCGAATTTTCAGAACTGTTTTAAAATTGTTTTAAGGGCCGCGAGTATGCAGTGAGTGTAATCGATTTTTGAGTACCAAGAATTCATTATTTCCAAATTCTTAAAACATGAAAATTGTTCCTTAACGTGTTGTGTAGTTACTGTAAAAATTTCGCATCGATTGGTTTTGAAATGAATTTTTAATCGGCGTTGCACGAACCTGTGATCGCCTCGTTAGTGGTCCTACTATCTTTTTGGATCGCCTCGTTAGTGGTCCTACTATCTTTGAGACTGCCTCGTTAGTGGTCTCCCATTGTTTGGACTGCCTCGTTAGTGGTCCTATGTTGAGATTGCCTCGTTAGTGATCTCCCGGTATAGTGTCCTCTTCTTAGTCTACGGGATGAAAAGTAAAAGACTTGTGTGAGTGTTTCGTTATGCTTAAATCGTATTTATCATGTCTTTAATTATGTATTTAAAATTTATGCATCTTAAATTATGCTTTAAATTACGCTTTTAAAATTAAGTCCTTTAATCATGTTTTTCCGCTGCTAATAAATCATGTATTTTTAAATTCTCGTACGGTAAGCGAAATCTTTAGTTTAAACACTTGTAACCCCTTTTATTTGTTAGTTAGGGATTAACTTACTCAGTATATTTTTATACTGACAACCGTTGTCATTTTTCTTTACAGAGTATGTCGAGTGACGCATACGCATGCACTTGGGGGGAGTTATTTATGAACATTTTCACTTTCTGCATCGTATTACTGTTTACCGGGTCTGTTTAACCCGAGGTTTTGGCCGTGTTGGCCGTGATTACATTTCCGCTGCATTTACCTTATCCATGCATGATGATTTTTACTACCGTACTTGATTAAAGTATTACTGGATTCCTGATTCATTGTTGAATATTTTAAAACTTTGCATACCCATAAGCCTTGTACCTCCTTAGCGAGCTCGGGGATCTGTGTCTTGCTAGGGTGATGCGGCGGTGACACCTCGGCCTGAGTTATCAAATCCGGGGTGTTACAAGTTGGTATCAGAGCCCGGAAAATTTTTAAAGCTACTACTATTATTTTAAACCATTATTTTTAAACCCAAGTGTTATTTTTTTTAAAATTATTTATTTTGACTACTAGTATTAATTTTAGCCCAAAAGTCTGTAATCCTTTTTACATAGCCCAAAATCTTAGCCAAAGAAATATTAAATTTTGGTCCACTATAGAGGCCCAACCTTTAGCAATTTATTTTAAAATAAACTAAATTTTTATGGGGAAGGGACTTGCACTTGCATGTTGCATATAGATTTAAAATTCGTGCATATCTTAACCTTGCCTGAAAAATGTCTAACTCTAACCTCCCTTGTTGACATTAGATGGCTGAACCGAACGCGAACATGACCAACCTGATGATGAAACTGACCAACGCATATCTCGAGTCCCAACAGCATGTCAATCACTTCAAAGCTCGAGTGGGGCATCTAGAGAGTAACGTGGACTATCTGAGACATCTTAGGGAAGCTGACCATCATGAAATAACCCAACTCAAGGCCCGAGTCGCCGAACTCCAAACACTAGTGGTTGCACTCCAAAACAAGGATAACGAACTGATGATGCAAATAGGACATTTAGGAGCTGAGCTGCTGGGCCTTGAGGCTGACATATTCCCTCCGAGCCCGAGCCCGGTGGGGACACCCATTCCCATTGACATATCCAGCGACGAGGACGATCCCATCGAGGATGTACCTGCCTAGTCACCCTAGACTTAGAGATCCATACTGAGGCACCACTGCTATTTCCGTTTCGAATGCTTGTAACCCAAATTTATTTCTTGAATAATAAAAATACAAGCCTATTTAAATTTATTCCATACATTTTATTAAATTCTTTAACTACCATGATCAAAGAAAGGAACATACAACCCTAGACCAAAAAAAAAAAAAAAAACCGAACAGATTACTGAAAAAAAAATAATAATAAATAAATAAATAAATAAGAATAAATAAATAAATCTTACCTAAGTTCCAGCAGCAACCTCTACAACAAACCCCAATAAATAGATACCTATTAAAAGACTAATATTCATCCAATAAATTTTTCCCCTTACAAGCAGCTATTTATTTAACATATAAACTCTACCCCGTATATCTTATCACACTAGTTTATCTAAGTTCCTTGAAGCGGTTTAGTCAAGCAACGGCGTAGGTATTGTTGGGCAATCCACACACATGCAGATACGATAGGAAGGTAACAGTAAATCCAGAGCATCTCAAACCATAAAATGGACAGAACAATTAAACCATGGTTCTAAAACAGCAGCAAACAACTAACACATGTCGAACACCTAACTAAGCAATAACATAACGAAAATATAAATCACAAATCTCAGGCAACAGCAACGTCCACATAAGGAGGAAACTAAACAAAGTACGTCTAAATGCAAAACCTAAACGAAAACACGAGACCAAAAGGAGACATCACTGATCGGGAGGCGGGAACTGCCGGCGCATGTAGTCGTCCATCTGCCGCACATAGGCGTACATGTCGGACATGGTGGCCTGCTGCTGAGCCTGCCTCGTAGCAAACGAGTCCATACGGGTCTGATAGAAGTCCAACCTAGCGTCGAGGGCGTCATAACGAGCCTGCCCAGCTGCAAACCCGGCGTCCATACTGACCCGCATCTCCTGCATTATCTGCAGCATCGGAACCATCTCCTGCCCCTGAGGTGCCACAGCAGGAGGTGCCACAGCAGGAGGTGGAACTACTGGAGGAGGGGGTTGCTGCTCCGGTGGTACAACAAGGATCAGGCCGCCGTCATCAGGCTGCGGGCGAAGTACAGCACGGGGAGCCCCACGACGTAAGGCGCTACACCGGTCAGCATAAGTCGGGATACGGTAGCAACGGCCCGGTGCTAGGTCGTACGGGTCTGTCTCCGGTGTAGTGTGAATCCCCTGCGCCGCGCACAACCCACAGATGAGGTGAACGTGGGTAATCACCCTACTCCCTCGTCCTCTCCGCGTACCCCGCAAGTTGTCCTCGATGCAAGCTCCTACATTCACCCTACCGTCGCGCGCGATAAAGCAAATGGTCTCGTAGACGTGATCCAGGACGATGTGGCTCCGGGTGATCGGCCGGACACGCCCTAACCACAGCTGAGCAAGCTCTCGCCAAGGGGAGTCCATCGTCGTCAAACGAAGCTCATGACTGTGCTCGAGCTGATGAGGTATGGTGCATAAGGTGTTCCACGCAGGAGCAAGAACACGTCCCTCGAGCTGTGGCCGGAATACGCCATCGTCGGGCAAGCCAAAATAGACATTGATCGCCCGAGCACTGAAGTCGAGATAGCGACCACGGACCCATACCCGGGATAGATCGTCACCCTCCCCGAGACCGCCAATGTTGGCAATAACCTCCATAGCCAAATAACCGGAGACGACGCCCTCGGGGTGACGTGCCAGACCGGTCCACTGCAGATACTCCAAGACTGCGCTGACCCTGTCATCGCCCATGTGAAGAGGATATATGCCTCTCTCAGGGACGTAAGCCCTGTTTCGACGAAGCTCGTCGAAATAAAAGTCCTGGGTAGCCTTCGTCCTAAACCGGAACCTGTCGTGCCGGTGAGGACGCACCTCGTCCGGAAGACCCCTGAGTCGCGGGCCCCGCTGCTCCTCGTCCTCCTCTGACTCGCTCTCGTCGAAATCAGGCATCGCCGGAGCGGCATGACTGGGGCCAGCCTCATCAGCAACTCGTCTCCTAGTCCTCGGAGGACACATGAGAGACGCCAAAACGACCCACAAAAAGAGCAACATCCTGCAAGTTACCAAATACCGATTATAAGACTAAGTCCCACACAAAAGTCAAGCGAAAATACGTAAAGGGCATCAATATACACTTCCAACGCGAATATACCGTAAGAACAACAAATCCTACCGTTGGCTAAGACCAACCAGGAGATAATCTAGACAAATGATATTCTCAAACTAGTGCCCAAACCCTTTGTGGCATTTCGTCGAACACATTACGTGCGCAATAAACCAAAACCTAAGTTACTAACAACACACGGAAATTGCCCACAGAATGAAACAATCATTCTAATAACAACACAACATATCCTACAGCACCAAACAACAGGGGAACGAATTAATAATCACACCCCAATAACAACCAAACATCAAAAACTTCATAGCCTTTCTAAGGATTCGAATTCAACAAGAATTTGCCAAAAACATAAACACATTATAACATAAACATAGGCAAGGCAACAAGAGTACCAACAATTGCCACGTACACTTGCCAATTTGCACAAATCAAGCCTAAAAGTCACAAACCCCCAATTTTTGTACACAAACCCTAATTTCCTAAATCTCCTCACAAATCAAGTCATACAAACCATAAAAGTTGAAATTAGTAAGTGGGTTTAGTAGAATCGTACCTCGATGAGTGAAATTGAAGTCGAAATCAAGCAGACAGTAAGGTAACTCGCCGGATTTAGAGAGAATTGGGGGTGTGTTCTCGAATGGAATATGGGGGAAGTGGCTCGCGCGGAGCGCGAGCCCTATTTTCTCGAACAGAGGGAGCCGCGCGCTCTCCGCGCGCTGGGGCTCATTACCGCGCGGCCACCGTGCGGGACCCGGAGGGAGTTTTATTTTTCCTGTTCTGCTCAATCTCTTTTGCTATACGCTCCTCACTGAACCCGGGCATACATTGACAGTGAAATACGACGACATGGAGCATCACCTGGCATTATTCCGGGCAAGGACAGCAGAATTGCCTCACGTCCTCCTTTCGCAGGACTACGGGAAACCCTCGGGACGTAAATACATAGGGACCATAAGAAATTCCGTAGGGAATAGAAAACCGCTTATTAACTAACGTCCCCACCACAGTTTGCTCGTATCCATAACGAGCTCCACGACCCCCAACTGAAGAAGTATGTGCCCGACACGTCGCATGTACTCCAACCGGACGTAATCGAATTGGACGATGACTTGACCTATGAAGAAACCCCGGTACAAATACTCGACTACAAGGAAAGGGTGACAAGGAATAAAACTGTAAAGATGGTCAAGGTCCTGTGGTCCAACCACGAGACGGAAACGGCGACCTCGGAGTTGGAAGCCGACATGAGGCAACGTTACCCTACCCTCTTCCAAGATGACCCGACCACAGTTATGGGGACATAACTGTATTCTTAAGGGGGGGAGGATGTAACACCCGAGGAAAAACAAATTCAAATTGTTTTGAACTACGTCATGACTTGATCCCTTCACAGGGTACGTAGGCAGCTTGGAACTAATTTCTAAGTTCAGTCACGAAATAAATCACAAAATAAATCACGAAATAGATCACAAGGACGATAGGAGGAGTTGGAACCAATTTAGACTAGGCTAATTAGGACATGGAAATGTTGCGAGCGATAAGCCGGACTCGTAACAAGTTTAAGGAGAAGATTCCGAACCGGAGACGACCCAAGGAATCGAGCTAACACGTAGAAAACCGATAGGGGAAAGCAAGGAAAGACCCGACGGAACACGCGGACCGCCGAACCGGCCGGTCCGGTCGGCCTCCGCTCTCCGCGCGCCGCCGCGCGGCCACAGCGCGGACGGAGGAATCGCGACTGCAGGGCAGACCACGCGTGCTCCGCGCGGACAAAAGCCTACGTGCGCGTCACCAGCGCGCGAGAGGTGCAGGAGTTGTAAACTTTCCTTCCATGGCGATTTTCTTGCCAAAATTAACACCCCCTTCGATGGTAATCGGATCTCAGCCTTGGGGAAGGCTTAAGAATACCCTAGGGGCGCCCCAAACCCTAGAGTTTCAGAAAACACTTCCTACCCTCCCTCAATTCCCTCTCCAAGTTCAAAACTCCTTCGACACCACTTTCCGGCGAGTATTCCGGCGACGACGAGACGACCGGGACAAGCCCCTGCCCTCTAGACTCTTGGTAAGCTATTGTAAAAAGTTTCAATTCGTCCATAGATCTCAGAAACTCATATTCTAACCCTTTTTCCTTACTACGATTTCACGTCGGAAAACGAACAAAAGGCGATCGGAGAAGTTGGCCGTTCGTCGTGACCCTAGGACGTCCGGAAACCCAATCCAGCGACCCTATCCTCATTCTAAGTAAGTTAAAACCTTACTCACAAATTTTTTGTGGTTGTTGGTTGTTTAAATCTCGAGATATAGGCTTGTAACAAAAATCGGTTTTCAAAAACCCTATTTTCGTCAAATTTCAAAGACTCGCCTAAAACCCGACCTTCGGGAATTCAAACCGAAAACTTTTCAACATAAAAGTTGTTTCTAACACCTTTATCTATCTTGTGTCCAAATTTCAGCCGTTGAAATTGAGTTTTGCTATCCCAAACCCCGCCGTAAACGTTCTGTATCGAACCAAACGTTTTAAAACTGAGACAGATTTCCATATTCAACTTGGTGCATGTTTGTCACCCATTTTTCGAATGATTTAACCTTGCATTCCTTAACAAAAGTTGTAGGTAATTGTGTCTAGATTATGCATATAAAATTTCACGGATTTTGGTGTTCATTTGGTATGCCAAACGGCCGAATTTTCAGAACTGTTTTAAAATTGTTTTAAGGGCCGCGAGTATGCAGTGAGTGTAATCGATTTTTGAGTACCAAGAATTCATTATTTCCAAATTCTTAAAACATGAAAGTTGTTCCTTAACGTGTTGTGTAGTTACTGTAAAAATTTCGCATCGATTGGTTTTGAACTGAATTTTTAATCGGCGTTGCACGAACCTGTGACGAAAACAGTTTTTAAGACAGAAATTATTCCTTGCAATGAACTCGAATTTCGACTCACTTTGGAACCTTATTTCCAAAAACTTAAAACATGAAAGTTGTTCGTGTTTGTGTTTTTGAACTACTGTAAAAATTTCAGAATTTTTGGTGAAAAGACAAATTTTTAATTAAGAAAGGCGTAAACTGCCTCGAATAGGATTTTTCGAACTTGAGAAAACTCGAACTATGAAAACGCGATATCGGTCATTTGATAACTTTGAAATACGAACTTTCGAAAAATCCCGTTCACTAGGCTGAGCCGATCGTCATGCTATCATTATCTTTGAGACTGCCTCGTTAGTGGTCTCCTTACTATCTGAGATTGCCTCGTTAGTGATCTCGCGCGCTGTATTTTTGGATCGCCTCGTTAGTGGTCCTACTATCTTTTTGGATCGCCTCGTTAGTGGTCCTACTATCTTTGAGACTGCCTCGTTAGTGGTCTCCCATTGTTTGGACTGCCTCGTTAGTGGTCCTATGTTGAGATTGCCTCGTTAGTGATCTCCCGGTATGGTGTCCTCTTCTTAGTCTACGGGATGAAAAGTAAAAGACTTGTGTGAGTGTTTCGTTATGCTTAAATCGTATTTATCATGTCTTTAATTATGTATTTAAAATTTATGCATCTTAAATTATGCTTTAAATTACACTTTTAAAATTAAGTCCTTTAATCATGTTTTTCCGCTGCTAATAAATCATGTATTTTTAAATTCTCGTACGGTAAGCGAAATCTTTAGTTTAAACACTTGTAACCCCTTTTATTTGTTAGTTAGGGATTAACTTACTCAGTATATTTTTATACTGACAACCGTTGTCATTTTTCTTTACAGAGTATGTCGAGTGACGCATACGCATGCACTTGGGGGGAGTTATTTATGAACATTTTCGCTTTCTGCATCGTATTACTGTTTACCGGGTCTGTTTAACCCGAGGTTTTGGCCGTGATTACATTTCCGCTGCATTTACCTTATCCATGCATGATGATTTTTACTACCGTACTTGATTAAAGTATTACTGGATTCCGGATTCATTGTTGAATATTTTAAAACTTTGCATACCCATAAGCCTTGCACCTCCTTAGCGAGCTCGGGGATCCGTGTCTTGCTAGGGTGATGCGGCGGTGACACCTCGGCCTGGGTTATCAAATCCGGGGTGTTACATGGAGTGAGAGAGTGAGCAGAGAATGAGGGGAGGAGTTGCGTGAGATCAGTTTTGGAGCAGGGAAATGGAAGTCTGTGAGATAAAAGAGGTGGGTGTGAGAAGGAGAGTTTTAACCGGATAAATGCGGGTGTCCGGATTGCCTATATAACACACCCTCAAAGTTCCCCATACCTGCATACCCATTCTCTTTCCTTCCCTTCTTCTTCTGTCCAATTCCCTCCTCCTTCTGCTATCGTGTTTTCTGTTGGTGTCCACATAAACCTGTTACTGATTTTGGTTTGGAAGTCCCTCCGGTATAGTGCTAGAAAGATCAGTTAGGAGTATTACCGGTAATGTTTTATTAAGGGTTTCTTTAGTTACATATAATGTTGTCGAAATATAATGACTAAATATTTAAAATATTTCCTTGGTTAGACTAGTAGCTGTTCACTAGGAGGTTTTATCTGCTCGTGGCCTGCGTAGTGGTTTTCCTCAACTATTGTTGGTAACTGTAAGTAGATTTCTGCTCCTTGGGGGTAGCCCAATTTATTTTAGCTAAAGCATAATTTTTACTACCGCTTTATTATTTTAAATTTATGCTTGTAGCTCCCGACTGTTTTTGGAATATTGGTGTGCTCTTTTACTGTGCTTTACGACCCTAATCATTTACCTCAAAATCCACGGATTTTTGGACGCTCATTTTTACGGGGGCTGGGTCTGGGTATGGGCTGGCTGCCCAACTCCCACGTTGTTGTGCACTTAATCGCCACACGGGGACTCTTGGGGCTATCCAGGCGGTTCCATATCTGATTCCAGTGGTGGGTTTTCGAGCAAATTTCATACCTCCCCCACACCCTTGCGTGAATGTGAGATTTGGGCCCCCGTTGGGGAACCTGCACATCACAGTGGCTGGGATTTCACATCTCGGTAACGCATATTGCTGTATTAACTATTCCCGGGTTAGACTAATATTGTCTATATGTATAAATTACTTTCGTTTAGCATGCCATTTTCCATAACTGCATTTTAAAATACTCCCTGCAACCCAACCTCCTCCGGGAGTAAGGGTCTACTTACTCAGCGATTGTTTTCGCTGACTCTACATTTTACTTTAATCCTCTTTCAGGTTTTGACATCTGTAAGGACCGATAGTCTTATTCCATCATCTGGGCACGGTTCGGGTATTCTTAAAGTATTTCTGGGTTTTAAGTATGTATAACTTTTAAGTCTCCTAGACGGAGTAACTTGGCATGTGTTTTGATTTAACTCGAGGACGTGTATTTGGGTGTCTACCCACTTTTGGAACTTTTACGCCTCCCTACTTCATCGACTATGAATGCTATTTTATCAAGAATGCCTGTATTGCAGCTTTTGTGCGAAACACTCAACACCTGAATTAAACTCTGATTTTCTGCAAATAATTATTTATTTTAGCCTTAGCGTTGTGATACCCATAAAATATTAATAATAGATACATAATTAAATTAGTATTTAGAATTTATAATAATGATATTGGTATTAAGTATTAAACAATGCTAGTATACTCCTAAATCTTCTTATAGCTAACATTAAAAATGATAACAATAAACGAGAGATATGCACATCAAATTCAAATTCATAATGAAATATGGGATGGTGACTATTAACACGTACATGAGGGATACATATCCAATTTAAAGTGGAAGGTGAGTCCCACGGCATGATGGGTGTTAGATATAATATGGAAATTTTAGGATCCTCCCATGAATCCGGAACGACTTAAACAACTCTCAATACCTATATTAATATTACCTGGTACAACCCTACCCTACACTCTCAGCATAACCCTTAGAGTTGGCGGCGCCTACCAAGTCATCCTCCTCCAGAACGTGCTGTGTCCAGTAGCAATTCCTTCTTCCCTCTTCTGCTAATTGTGACTGTAAGTTAATCGCACCCTCCTATATTGTCCAAGCTTTGTCTTTAGGAGCCTGGCTCTAGCATCTACTCTATACATATATATAGCTGCGCCTAGGACTACCAGACAGAACCTCCTAAACCCTGCTATCTGTATTTTTGCGTCTCTATACCAAAGCAGATGTGTTGGAGTGTTAATTTGTTAAAATATGGATAACTAGGGGCCACGACATGTGTTGGTTTGTTTGCCAAATATATATACTGGTATTATATGACTTATGACTCTTTACCAGAGAGCTTTTATGGAGTCAAATATGGTGGGCTAAATGGGTAGGAGTCTAGCTAAATAATGATCTCTACATGTGTATACGTACAAATAAATATACAAGTCTGCACACATGGATTAATTTTCTATATAAAGGTTCGAATTTTATAGAAGTCTTGACCAAGTATTTTGTTATATTGTGGGATGTCGAATTCTCTTCTAAGTCTGGAAAGTTTACTGTATCGAACTTGTTTGGTGCTTTAATTATGTCAATTTCTCAAATGGTGATATTTGCATAGTCACGTACATGGTTATGCTAGTGGTGTTATACAAGAGCAGTTTTTGGCTATGTTATTTTGTGGAAAAGAAATGTGAACATATTTTGTTTCTGTGATCGGACTAGTATTGACGAGTAGATACTTAGGTGCGGATTATGCGGATTATGCGGTTGAGGGGCAGGACCGTGACGAGTCTCCAGCGGCGAAACTCGCCCCCCTCTGTCACAAATTAAATTAAATCTAGGTTGACGAACCTTTGAATATGCAGTATTGTGGGTCTAAACCCCTAGTCTCGCCTGCGGGCTTAGGCTAGGGCACCGGTGCTGTAGGTTTAGACGAATCTTGCGGATTATGCGGTAAAAAGTGTCCTCGTCAATATTAATTCACCATCACTATTATTTTTGCGGTTGTGTCGTTTCTTTGGTGTTGTCCTTATGGAACTGTGGGTTAGCTTACCAGTTTATACTGAGTTGTGCGTGTGTTTTCCTTTTCTCTTTTTCAGGATTCGCAAGTGAGTAGGCATGAGCACTGCACATTGGGGGCTGGGATCCAAGCTTGCATCTTATTTCATTCTTTGCAAATAAAACCTTTTTAAATAAATTTATGATATTCTCGACATTATTTATTTTGGAACTAAATATGATGCATGTTTTGAAATAAAGCTTATATTTATTTTCTATAGCCTTAGCATCTCTTGGCTTATTTTGCGTATAGTATTTTATCCAAGAGATGTGGCGGTAACACCCTTCAATTGGTGTTTCAAAATTGGGGTGTTACAATTTATGGTAATCATAAATAGTTTAGGGTTATAGCAATATTTTTACCCAAGAAAACTCTAAGATTTACGGTCATATTAGCTCATTTTTTCATTTCTGCTTTTTGGACATCTCTTTTTGTTGCTTTTTTCCCTTCATTTTCTATTCAATTTTTTATCTGGCTTCAGCTTCCCAAAAAAATAATGTTAATAATCTTAGAACATTGTTCACATAAATATGGAGTTACTAATACAAATCTAATCATGAACATATATAATAATTATCATATTATATTATATCACATTATATTACACAATATTTTATGTACGGATGAAAACGGTAAGGATACGGTCGGATAGTATTGGATACGAATATTATCCCAATTTTTTTCTCGGATTTGGATCGAATACGGATACGTTGGATACGAATACGAATTCGAATATTTTCCGGATACAAATACACTTCAGATATGCATTCAATCGGATACAGATTATCGGATAATTTTTTATAATCTTTTTGAAAATAAAAAATTATTGAATAATTTGATTTTTTTTATAATTACTGTTGATAATTATTTATAATTAATAAATAATAATATATTAATATATTCGGATATCCATATTTAAAATCTGGATAATATCCTATCAATTTTTGGAGACAGACGGATATTTTCGGATACGGTCAGATATTTTTGGATACGAATACGAATGCAGATATTAAATATGGATTCGAATTCGGGTACGAATATTGAAATATCTTGTCGGATGGTCGGATACAGATTCAGATCAAATATAATCGGATACGGCATCGGATCGGTCGGATATTTACCGTACTGCTTTCGCCCCTAATTATATGTATATATTATACAACTATATAGTACTATATTTATTCAATTAGACGGAGTTTTTTTTTTTTTTGAAAGTAAAGGATTTTATAGATTAAACCATCAGAAACACAATACATCAGGTGTTAGGCATTAATGTCTTACAGCAGCTTGCCACACCTTAAAATAAAATCGACACAAATGAAGATCAGCACAAATCTACCGAGACAGCAAAAGTGTACTCTCTCTAGCGCCATTCCTCCACCAGCCATTCATCCGCCATTGTTTCAATTAGACGGAGTTAAAAGATATTATATATCAAATTAAATATTTTTAATTTATATATTGTTATAATACCATTTATTATATTAATTAACAATTTCTTTAAATATATAGGATATCTACCTTACATATATCCACCATTCTAAATTAGATTAAGATCTTCTAGAATAAAAACAAATCAGTATACTAAATAAGGAGTTTGGGGAAAAAATAAATAATTAATTTAAATCATTCCCTATCCAATTTATTGGATTATTCCCAACTTTCCCGAATTCAATTAAATAGTGGTTGTTTTTCTACTTTATAGTGAACTTAAATCAATTCAAAAAAACAATATAAAAAATGTATCCAAAATGAAAGATATCAATAAGGGAATAATCTATTAACAAAAAGAAAAAAATACATAAATAAAAAAATAAATTGGAAACATCTCCAAATTTACTCTCTTTACTCTCTTCAGTTTTTTCTTTATTTTTGAATTTTGAATAAAGTCAAAAAACAAACATAAACATAATTAACATAAAATATATTTCATGATATACAAAAGTTATGAGTTGTATACAAATGTGTAATACCCGAGAAATTGACATCGAGTTTTAAATCCGAAATTTTAGAATTTGAATTTATTTATCGAATCTAATTAATTCTGAGAGAGCGGAATTAAATATTTCGGACAGTCGCGACTCGAGATAGATGTATCGAATTTCCCAATAATCTCGGATAATTCACATATTATGATTTTTAGGAATTAAAATCATAATATTATTAAAATAAAATAAAAAAATCGCAGGCAGGTGGCCGCGCGGTGGCAGCGCGGGGCGCGCCACCAGCGCGCCACTCTGCTGTTATGACAAAGTCATAACGTTTCATGCGTTTCTTGCCATGGTGTTGGTGGTGGGCGAGTCCAAACGACTCCAATTTGAATTCCAGACGTTGGAGGATGTGTGGGGATGGTTTTGGATAGGTTTTAGGTGTATTAAATCCCCACAAAGTCAGGTCATGATTGGAACTTGAGCACCAAGGGGATCCTATGGAGTCATGGGGTGAGTGGGGGTTTTGGATGAGGTTTGAGGGGATTAATTCGGGAGTTATGGGTTGCATTTCGTCCTCTTACCTCCCTAGTATTCTATGGCAGTCATTGGATTGCTCCCTACCCCTATAAGTACCCCTAATCAGCCCCCAAAGTCACCCATTTGCACTCCATCCGAAAATAGGTTCATAGTTGAGTGTTGGTGAGAAGTGGTGAGTGTTCATCCTTGTGGAGGAAGGTTTGGACGAGTTGGTGCTTCCAAATCCATCATCTAGTGTTAGGTAAGAGTTTTAATTTGAATCCTTGTCCTTAGAATCGGGTTTCAGGCCCTAACGTTAAGGTTTTTGTCAAACAACTCCATAATAGGTGCATTCGGTAGAAGTGTTGATTGTTGTGGACAAGTTGGACGTTTTCCAGGATTCTACCAAAGGGAATTTCCATCCTAAACTCATCCCAAGTAAGTTAGTATTGTGCACGTCGATTTCTAGAGGTTTTGGTTGAGTACAACTCGAGATATAGGTTCATCTCTTCATTTTACAAAATCTGTCAAATAGGGTTTTCCTATGACCATTTTAATTGTTCTGAAATTTCGACCATGATCCGTACATTTTTAGAAGATCCTTCCAAAGTGAAACTTGTTCCTAACATCTTAAATATACTCTCTGTAAATTTTCATAATTTTTAGACAAGATTTGGTCATCAAAATTGCATCTGGTATTTTCTGCTAAAACCATGACAGATTAGGGTTTCAATGAAGTTCGGTTTTGTTGTGTATTTTACATTGTCCTATGATTGTTATCAGTGGTCGAACCCTTCATGAAACTTGTTCCAGTATGTGTCTAGATCATCTCTGTAAAATGTCATAATTGTTGGATCACATTTGGAATTGTTATGAATTTTTAAAGAGGCTGTGGTCGAATGAACAGTAGGCTTTGAACTCTTTGGAAAAGATGGTTCTGAAATCATTTTTTTTGGGCCACTTAGAGTCCGATTTTGAAGAAGCATAGTTCTATGAAAAATTCTTATTTTGATGTTTCCTAGCCACTGTAATTTTTTCAGAATTTTTAAAATTTGTTTGCTGCATTTTTAAAGGTGAGTTCAGAAACTGTCACGGTGTCACTTTTGGTCGGTAAATGCTATATTGAATATTCGATGAACTAAGAGTCGATTGTTACTCGTTTTTGATATTATGTGAAATATGAAAATGTGGTGATATTATGAAATAATAAAAATGTGATTTTAAAACTTTGTGAGTTTTGATCGAGTGGGATGCCAACGTGTTAGAGGGTAAGTGCACTTGGCGTGAGCTCGTTGGGCCGCCCCCTCTTTTGTAGCGAAAACGGCATATGTGAAATTGTGGTTTCGTGATTGTAAGAGTCTATACTCCTAGATGTATCCGTATGGGTTGTCTAGGGCTCCGGAGTGGTCTGTATAGGGTCACTGCTTTCACATCCCTCGTGGGTACGAGTACCAAAGGTGGGTTGATTCGAAAGGGATTAGGCCTAGAATCGTATTAATGGAGGCCTTGTGGGTGTAAGTTCCCAAGGTCATATTGGGTGTCCTCGATTATAACGAACATTGGTAAATATTCGTGGAATATGTGTAAGAGAATTTAAATTATTTTATTTATTTGCCTTTCTAAATAAAAATATTATTTTTGTGTGTGCTCTCCTAAACACCTTTAAAATTCGTTGTGCTATATATTAACTTACGCAGTACCTTTTGTACTGATAAATTGTTGTTTTATTTTCTTTTCAGATTTCGCAGAGTAAGCATTACACGGAGGGACGGGATTTCCATTTTAAAAAAAAAAGAAGACTTGTCGCATTTAAATTATTTTTCATTTACGCATTGGACTTGGACTATATTTTGGCCGCATGTTTTGGCCCTGTTTGTTTTTAGCTTCCGCATTACTTTACTCGTGCATGATGGATTATAACTCTGATTTAAATTCGGGCACTTTTGATTGGTTTTAAATATTTTTAAATAATGATGCAACTTAAGCCGTAGCATTCTTTTATATGAGCTCGATTTGATCGTGTCTTGTTTAAAAGAGTGTGGCGGTAACGTCCCGGCCTGGGCGACCAAATCCGGGGTGTTACAAAGTGGTATTAGAGCCCGAATTATTTTTTTAAGCTATTATTTTTCGGCCCAATATAGAGGCCCAAATTATTAAATATTATTTTTAAGTATTTTAGATATTATTTCCATGGAAAAACCTTATTTTAAAAATCATGGAAAAATATATCTCAAACAAATTCGACAAGTCTCAAAAAGTTATTATTATTTTTTTTGGGGGTGCATATGTGATAATGGCCAAAATTGACCATTATTTTCAATCCATTTCCGTGTCTGAGACGGACATTTTGATCGTATTCCCATCTTATTGTAATAAGAAAGCAGTTGAATTTAACAGATTAATGCTAGTTTGTAAAAACATCGAGCCGGTAATAAAAAGACACAAAATATGCAATTTTAAATTGTATTTGTGTTAGAAAAATCCAAAAACATGAAAAAAGGAAAAAGAAAAGAAAAAGGAAGAAAGATGGGCAAAAGAATAAAAAAGCCCACAAAAATCCAAAAAGATGGGAAAAAGATTGAAAATCCCACAACTGAATTTTGGCTAAGTGTTGAAGCACAATTCGAATTATGCAATTCGAATTAATTCGAATTGCACACAATTCGAATTGCTGAAGAGAACAAGAAATGGTTAAGTGTTGGAAGGGATGCAGAGCCTAATTCGAATTGTTCAAATTCGAATTAATTCGAATTAGGCAATGAAGAGAAGGAACCCAAAGGCAAGAAGAAGATGCAATTCGAATTGTCCAATTCGAATTAATTCGAATTGGCACAAACAATTCGAATTGCCAAGAGGCCAAGCAGAAACCCTCATCCAATTCGAGAAAAGACCAATTTGAATTCTTCACAACAATTCGAATTGATAACTGAAGGCCACATTTCCAGCTCAAGGAAGAGATCTCACAGTTCGAATTAATTCGAATTGATTGAGATAATTCGAACTTCACTCATTGAAGCTGTGGAAGCATGAGCACAACACTGGTGGACCTAGGGTTTCGAAAATTTGTCTATAAAAGCAGACCTTCCACAACAGAGCCAGGAGATCAAGAATTTTAACCAAAAAAGCAGCTGGGACAAAAAGAACAGCAGGAGGTTCCACACCCCTTAAGGGTTAGGTAGGTAGTTTAGTTTAGTTTAGTTTATTTTTCTTGCAAGTAGTGTAATTTTTACATGCTTTAATCTTAGTTTAGTATAGAAGCAGTTTGTGTAACCCTTAGAGTAGCCATTTTCCAGAATTTTTACATGCTTTCTAGTTAGAATAAACCCTACCTTCAAGCTAATGATGGTTTTGGGTTCTTTATTCTGCTTTCAAAGTGTCAATACAAGAAAAATTTCCAGAAATGGTGTTATTCATGTGTTTTGGCACTCTTTAATGCTTTCTTTAGAAATAAATGCTTAGCACGTTTGTTTGTTTCAACTAGGTTACATTTATTATGTCCTAGTTGACATTCAAACTTAATAAATGCATGTTTGGTGGGTTTTTGGCTTGATTTTGTGCCTTAGAGCTTCAAATAGGTGTTCTTAGGTTTTAGATGTTTTTAGGGTCTATTAGAATTTACTTTTATGTCTTATTTTTCTGCCTTGGTTATGTTTTCATGCTGCCTTAGATAACTTGAGTGTTCTTAGTTTATTCATGTTGTTCTTAGATAACTAGGTGTTTTAGGCTCTTTTATCTTTGAATCCTTTGTTTGTAGAAATAGGGTTTGAATCTTGCCAATACCCACTGGACATGTGTTTGTTTATTTCTTGAAAATCTCACTAGGGTGGCTGTGAAGTGACATTGATGTGAGATGAGGGATTTGGTAAATCTAAACCCATCATTACAGCACAGTGTACACCTAACCCATACTTGTGAGAACAAAAATTGTTATTGTTCGAAAATGTGTAATTCGAATTGAGGCAATTTGAATTATCTCGAATTGCCTAAGAAATTCAAATTGCACAACCAAAAATTTCCTTCATGTGGTTTCCAACCAATTAGATGATGCTCCAATTTCTAGCAATGATCAATTGGGTAAAGTAATACTTCATCCTTCATGCATTCTCAATTCGAATTACCCTAATAATTCGAATTGAACTATCCTTTTATTTTGAAAACTCCAAAAATATTTTTCTTCCATGATTTGTGTAAGTTGCATGGATGTATTGGGCATGGGCCCAATTCATCTGATTTCTGTCCATTACACATTTCAACCCATTAGTGTCTACTTATTGTGTGCTTAACACCCACACAATACCAAAAATATTTTCTTACTCTCTTGTTTTTCTCTTTTATTGTGTGTATGAACGGATAATGAGAAACGCACAGATTAATGTTGGTGAAAGGTCCCTTCACAGGGATATCGACTAACCCGTCTTCTGTGTGTCAATCATTATCTGTTATTTTGCATGATCTGGTTAGTGGTTGGTGGAAGCTTCGGCGAGCGTTCTCTTCACTAAGAGTTTCGATTAGTCACTCAGCCAATTCCTAATCAGATACAGTTTTAATTTTCTTTATCTTAATTTCTCAACCTGAATTCAAGTTGCAATAGTATTAACTGATGTCGACCAACATCAGTTAAGACATATTCCAGCAAGAAATATGTGGGTTTTTCTTCCTCTCACAGACAAAAGAAAACTAAATGACGGCGGTCACCGTTGTTTGGAATTCTTTTGTCTAAAATCAGTCATCTGGGAAAATTGGGAACCGGACAGCAGATGTTTGCAGTCCGGAAAACCTCAATTATCTCTGGCACTCTTTTAGCCGATTTCTTCTCATCTCAGGCTAATCCATCTTTGTGTATCGCATTCTGTCTAACCCCACCATATATTTTGGGGTATTTTATTTTCCTTTTCATATACTTGTATGCATGATATTATTATGTAGTTGTTCCGGTCATATCATTATTTTGGGGATCCTTCCCCTTGGACACAGAATGTCTTGATATAAATCTGATGTTGCATAGTAAACTTCCAACAAAAAATTCCTTTGTAAAATCCAGATCTGAGTAAGGGATAAATTCGACAGTTATGACTAATTCATCTTCCACTGGGGATTGATTTTGAGAGCTCAGAAGCAGAGTCAGCGATTAGGTCTCATCTAGACTGAAAGGATCTGTGTTTTAATTGAGAGTTTAGTACCTGTCTAGGGAATGATTTTCAAATATTCATTTGCTTCTCAAAATTGCTGTGTGTTGGAAATCTGATATTAGCTATCGCATTAAGTCAATATCCACTTGGGTGTAGATGAGATGTGATAGATAATACTAGAGGAACAACATATAGGCCTTGGTGAATTTCTAAGGTAGGGTCGAGTATTCCTTCGATTACTATCTTCTTCTGCCAAAGTCTAGAATTGAGTCTTGAGTGAGTACATCCGGAATAGGTTCATTTATGGATCTGTTTCATATAGTTTGTATCTCATAACTACCCAGATGTTGTAAGCCTTGTGGCTTATTGATATCTTGGGGGTTCTTGATCTGCATCTGGTCACCAAGACCATGGGCTCTTTTATACTAACGGAAAGAGACGTTTTTAACGCTTCTGAGTGATAGATTTGAATGCTTTCTTTACAGCTTTCTTTACTGCTTTCCTTTAAATGCTTTCATAGAGGTCACTCGGAAGAATTAGGGGCTGTCCATCTGTTAAAAGGTTTGAGAGTTATGGAATGGTTTGGGGCTTTATTTGAAACTTTGGGTGTGACATGGGGGAATGATAGGAGTACTTGGCATGTCAACTAATGATTTGTCAGGTGTTGCTTGTCCACCACAGATGAATAATACGCCTTAGCATGGCCATGTGAGGGCAGTTGTGAGTCTGTGGTATCTTAGAAATTGTTGTCTTAAGAGTATGTAAACTCTTACTGTAAGTACCTGTCTGTTAAAGGGAACATGGTATAGAGAGCATGAGAGTTAGCTAACCAGAGGATTATCCCAAGCTAAGATCTGTGTATAAAAATGGAAGTTTAATTGTGTTTCATCTGAATCTTGTCCAATCTTTATTATTTCCTCTCTGTCCCTTCTGTCATATTTAAATCTGCTTTCTAGATAGTGTAGCATAATTTTATATTGCTTTCGTAGTATAGATTTAATTGCTTTCCTCGATCTAGTCTACTATGCTTTGTAGAATAATTTTTACTGCTTTCATGATCTGGTTTAAACTATGTCAAGTAGTTGTTAGAAAACCTTGCAAAACTTGAATCGAGTAACCGAGTGGAAAATCTTAGTAAACGACGTGGGCCCTGCTTCCATCGCACATCCTCCAGTGAACGATCTGGTACTTACTATAAATTACTGCAATTTTTGACTCCGTGCGCTTTCGGGAGCACAGTTTCTTGACACGAGTATATAAAAACACAATATTTTGGGAAAATACTCATACAGTGGGAAGATGTTCAAAAGCTTCATGGCAGGTGCTTTCGTGACATGAAATTATGAGAAGTATCATGGCGCAGATACCAGGGACTTTCAGGGTGACAGACTGAAGGTCAATCCCGGTTGCACCGTGATATTTGTCAAAAGTTTCATGGCGGGGAGGACCACAGCGCCGTTTGAGATTAAAACACCCCACATGAGTAATAAAAAGGGAAATCTTAATATATCCTTAAACCCCTTCCCTACATCATAACTCTTTTCATTTAATAAATCCACACCTGATATTTCAGAAAATTACTCGTGTTAATGAAACTCGTCAAAAGTTTCAATATGCATTAACATGTGCGCTTGAAATGTGCAAAATATTGATGTGTTAAAATTTATGGTTAGATGGCCGACCCAAAGCTTTTTGACATGATGACCGATATGCTATGCTCGATGACTAGTATTATGCATGAATTGAGACATGGCCGTGATGAGGTTAGTGCATATAAGAATCGTGTAAAAGGTATCGAGAGGGAATCGGAAAAGTTGAAGAATGCTCGGCAGCAGGATTTGGGCCGCATCGCTGCTCTTGAAACTCTGTTTCATGAGGAGCAACACAACAACCATATGCTTAGAGGACGTGTGTTCACTTTGGAGCACGAGATTGTTGACTTACAGAACCGACTCAATGCACCGGAACCCGAAGAGGAAGAGGAAGAGGAGGAGGACCCAGACATGTATATCGATATTGAGGGCGTGGAGGAGGAGGAACCAGAGGCGGAAGTAGTGGACCCTCTGGTACCTCTTGACTCCGACGAGGAGTATGAGCATGACAGGGCACTCCTTGGCTACTCTCCCGATTACCTACTCTAGATTGATTGCATTATATCACTGGATTACTTACTGCTTTTCGTATTTCATATTATCTTATTGCTTTCCGTTGTAGCTTGCCTTATGATTCTCCTAAATGATCTATCTTAAATGATCTAATAGAATGAAGTATTTCCCGTTTGCGTCATCTCTTTTAGAATTCTGCTATTCGAAGTGTTAGAACTTTCTAACTTGACTACTAACCTATCGTAGAATTCGATTCTTACCCTTGCGTGCTTATCTAACAGAATGCCGCCAAGGGGAAGGCCGCGAAGGGAAAACCTTGCCGCTAACAATGTGAACCCTAATGTACCCGCTGAAGGTGGGGCACCACTGAACCCGAATGAAGCAAATGGCCCAGTGGGTGCAAACCCACCCAACGTTGGAGGTCAGGCGGGCTCCGTACCCAATGTTGTGGACGCACGGCTAAGGACAGTAGAGCAAGTCCTCGTAGCACTGGGTAACGCAGAGGTAAACAGGGCCCAAGCGGCGGTACCTCCGCCGGCAGCCTATATTAACTATCTGGCAATGGTAAACCCCTACCAACCGCCCCACTACGAGGGACAAGAGGATCCAGCAAAGTTGGAGGACTGGATCCGGACGTTCGATAAACTTCTGAACGCAGTAAGGTGTCCCGAAAATGAGAAGGTGAGAGTGGCAACCTATTACCTAAGCGGAGAGGCGGATGAGTGGTGGCAGAGCCACCAAGGAGGTCTAGCTGATGGCGAGCAAGTTTATTTTTGGGAGGAATTCAAGGAGATGATGAGAGAGAGATTCTATCCCCTTAGCACGAAGACCGCTAAGTACGAAGAGTTCATCAAACTTCGTCAGGGCACCCAGACGGTACAGGAGTACTACACGAGGTTCAAGGAGCTCGTCCGTTTTGCTCCAAGACTGGTGCCGACTGACGCTGACAAAGCCCAGAAGTTTGAAATGGGGTTGAACCTCAGTGTTAGAGAAATTTTGGTTGGAGGGCAGCATACTACTCTGCAGGGTGTGTACGATCAAGCGGTGGCAATCGCTCGTGTGCAGCAGTTGAAATGTAAGGATCATGGAGAGCCGAGCAAAGGCTCAAATCAGTTTGAAAAGAGGAACCGGAACAGTGGTAGTAGAAACAACTTCAGGAAAGGAAATGAGCAAGGGAGGAATGATGGGCAGAGGAGGCCCGAGAACAGGGAATTCAATCAAGGAGGTTATGGGAACAGGAGACCGGATAACCAGGGCGCTTTCATACCTAGATGCCAGCTGTGCAATATTCCGCACTTGGTGCGAGAGTGTCCAAAACCGGGGCATTGCTACAGATGTGGCAGGGAGGGCCACATGAAAAAGGAATGCTGGACACGAGAGGACCGTATCGAGAAGAGGCCGGACCTGCTGAACCGACCTCAGGGGAACAGACCAGCTGGGCCGAACCAGCAAAACAACCAAGGTCAGAGGTTTCCTCAGGCACAGAGGCCACCTCAGAACCAAAACCAGCAAGGAAATCAAGGGGGAGCAATGGGACGCTTGAACGTGATTAACCAAGCGGATTTGGCCGCTCAGGGAAAAGTGATCACCGGTACGTTTGCTGTTTTGAGCGTACCCGTTAAAGTCTTGTTCGATTCAGGCGCAAGCTGTTATTAACGAGGATTATATCTGCCTTAGATCTTCCAGCACCTAAGAACATTAACTTAGGAATTCAATTACCATCGGGCAAGGTGGTATCGTGTTCGAAACGATATGATGGGATCCCGATAGTAATCAAGAACTTAGAATTCTTCGTGCACCTAGTCGAGTTTGATCTTAGGGATTTTGACATTATCTTAGGCATGGATTTTCTGACTCAATACAAAGCCGTTATTGAGTGCCAGAAACAGAAGATTTCCTTAGCCAAGAGTCGAGGGAAGAAGGTTACGTACTACATGCAAACTCAAAAGAAGAGCGCTAAGGTGGTGAATGCCTTGAAGTTTTGCAATCTCATGCAAAAAGGCTATCACTTATATGCATGCTATGTGCATAACCTCAAAGACGAGGGAAACAAGATTGACGAGATCCCAGTCGTAAATGAATATCCCGACGTTTTCCCGGAAGATATTCCAGGAATGCCACCTGAGCGAGAGGTTGAGTTTACGATTGACCTGGTACCTGGAACTTAACCAGTATCCAAGGCGCCTTATCGCATGGCAACCGCAGAAATGAAGGAGCGGAAGGAACAACTAGAAGAGCTGTTATCAAAAGGTTACATTCAACCAAGCACGTCACCTTGGGGAGCGCCAGTCTTATTCGTCAAGAAGAACGACGGTGGACTTCGGCTATGCATAGACTACAGGGGTCTTAATCAAGTGACGATTAAGAATAAATACCCGCTGCCTAGGATCGAAGACCTTTTCGATCAACTGAAAGGAGCATCGGTATTCTCAAAGATCGACCTGAGATCTGGATACCATTAATTACGTATAGCCGAAAAGGACATACCGAAGACAGCGTTTCGTACGAGATATGGGCACTACGAGTTCACCGTAATGTCCTTTGGTCTCACAAACGCTCCCGCTGTATTCATGAACCTCATGAATAGTGTATTCCGAGAGTTGCTAGATTCTTGTGTCGTCGTATTCATCGATGACATTCTAGTTTACTCAAGGGATGATGAGGAGCATACGAAGCACCTGCATCAAGTACTCGGAACCCTGATGAGGAATCAATTGTATGCGAAGTTGTCAAAATGCGAGTTTTGGGTGAAGGAAGTCACATTTCAGGGACACATAGTATCGGCTAAGGGAGTGTCGGTTGACCCGGCAAAAATATCGGCAGTGACGAATTGGTCGGTACCGACAAGTCAGACAGAAGTAAGGAGTTTTCTCGGATTAGCCGGATACTACAGGAGATTCGTGAGAGAATTCTCAAAGATTGCAAGACCAATGACCCAACTGTTGAAGAAAGGGTTAAAGTTCGAATGGACTACAGAGTGTGAAGAGTCTTTCCAAGAACTCAAGAAAAGACTCACAACAGCGCCAGTCCTGACACTTCCATCAGAAACGGAAGATTTTGAAGTGTACAGTGACGCTTCAAAAGAAGGACTCGGGTGTGTACTTATGCAAAATCAGAAGGTTATTGCTTACGCGTCGCGACAACTCAAGCCGCATGAGGAGAATTATCCGACGCACGATCTGGAATTGGCTGCGGTAGTGTTCGCTCTCAAGATTTGGCGACACTACTTATACGGACGAACATGTCGGATATTCACGGACCACAAGAGCCTCAAGTACATATTTACTCAGAAAGAGTTAAATATGAGGCAGCGAAGATGGCTTGAGTTAATCAAGGACTACGATCTAGATATCGCCTATCATGAAGGAAAAGCGAACGTCGTAGCAGACGCGTTGAGCCGAAAGACGAAGCATACAGCAAACACTCTTATTTTACCTTCAGGACTATATATGGACTTAGTAAAGTCGGATACTGAACTAGTCCATTATGGGACTGTGGTAGAAAAAGTGAATGCCGTGACAATAGAATCTACCGTGTTTGACGAGATTCGGGTAGCTCAGCCGGACGATGAGAATCTCAAAAGGATCAAGGAGAAGATCAATGTGGGAAAGGCGGTAGGATTCACAGTCCACGACGACGGAAGTATTCGCTTCAAGGGGAGGTGGTGCGTTCCTCAAAAGTGTGAGGAATTGAAGCGAAAATTGATGGAAGAGGGCCACAGTACGCATTATTCAGTACACCCTGGTGACGATAAGTTGTACAAAGATTTAAAGAAAATCTATTGGTGGCCGAGAATGAAGAGAGATGTTGCGGATTTTGTGGCTAAATGCATAAATTGCCAAAAGGTAAAGGCAGTACGGCAAAAGCCATTGGGATTGGTGAAGCCATTGGAGATCCCAAGTTGGAAGTGGGATAGCATCTCCATGGACTTTATCTCGGGCTTACCAAGATCTCCCCGAGGAATGAACAAAATTTGGGTAATAGTCGATCGGTTAACAAAGACTGCCATCTTTATACCAATGAAAGATAATTGGTCGATGGATCAACTAGCCAAGGCGTATATCGAGAATGTGGTCAGAAGGCATGGTGTGCCACACGATATTATTTCTAACTGAGACAGTAGATTTGTCTCAAATTTTTGGACAAAGTTACAAGAAGCCTTGGGAACCCAAATCAAAATGAGCACAGCTTTTCATCCGATGACCGACGGTCAGACTGAGCGGACGATTCAAACGCTTGAAGATATGCTTAGAGCGTGTGTACTTGAATTCAATGGAAGTTGGGAGAACCACTTACCGTTAATTGAATTCTCATATAACAACAGCTACCATGCTAGCATTGGCATGGCACCGTTTGAAGCTCTTTACGGACGCAAATGCCGCAGTCCGCTATGCTGGATCAAGGATGATAATTTCGTAGTTGTTGGACCTCAGCTCATTGAAGACATAGGCAGACAGATCAAAGTCGTTCAACAAAAGATGAAGGCCGCACAAGATCGCCAAAAGAGTTATGCTGACACGAGGCGACGAGAGTTGGAATTCCAAGTGGGAGACAAGGTTATGCTAAAGGTGTCACCAATGAAGGGGGTGATGCGATTTGGCAAACGAGGGAAGCTGAGTCCTCGCTACATTGGTCCATATGAGATTTTAGACCGTGTAGGTACCTTGGCCTACCGATTGGCTCTTCCACCGGAGCTATCACGAGTTCACAGCGTGTTTCATGTTTCTCAATTGAAGAAATATGTACACGATCCAACTCACGTCTTGCAAACTGATGTGATTGAGCTGGATGATGATCTGACGTATGAGGAGTATCCGATCGAGATACTTGACGTCAAAGAAAGGGTCACAAGAAACAAGAACGTGAGAATGGTGAAGGTGCTATGGTCTAATCATGGCATGGAAGAAGCGACGTGGGAGTTGGAATCGGATATGAAGCAGAAGTATCCTAACCTTTTCCAACACGACTCATGAGCAGTTATGGGGACATAACTGCAGTCCTAAGGGGGGGAGGATGTGATACCCCGCAAAGAGTCATCACGTGCCGAGGTAAGAATTTAATCTTCAAACCTCAATATTTTATGCGTGCCAATTATTACGTGTCAATCAATTGTCTGCATTACTATCAGTCCGAGTGCGACCCAACTTCGGGGACGAAGTTGATTTCTAAGGAGGGTAGACTGTAATACCCGAGAAATTGACATCGAGTTTTAAATCCGAAATTTAAGAATTTGGATTTATTTATCGAAATCTAATTAATTATGAGAGAGCGGAATTAAATATTTCGGACAGTCGCGACTCGGGATAGATGTATCGAATTATCCCAATAATCTCGGATAATTCACATATTATGATTTTTAGGAATTAAAATCATAATATTATTTTAAAAAAAATCGCAGGCAGGTGGCCGCGCGGTGGCAGCGCGGGGCGCGCCATCAGCGCGCCACTCTGCTGTTATGACAAAGTCATAACGTTTCATGCGTTTCTTGCCATGGTGTTGGTGGTGGGCGAGTCCAAACGACTCCAATTTGAATTCCAGACGTTGGAGGATGTGTGGGGATGGTTTTGGATAGGTTTTGGGTGTATTAAATTCCCAAAAAGTCAGCTCATGATTGGAACTTGAGCACCAAGGGGATCCTATGGAGTCATGGGGTGAGTGGGGGTTTTGCATGAGGTTTGAGGGGATTAATTCGGGAGTTATGGGTTGCATTTCGTCCTCTCACCTCCCTAGTATCCTATGGCAGTCATTGGATTGCTCCGTACCCCTATAAGTACCCCTAATCAGCCCCCAAAGCCACCCATTTGCACTCCATCCGAAAATAGGTTCATAGTTGAGTGTTGGTGAGAAGTGGTGAGTGTTCATCCTTGTGGAGGAAGGTTTGGACGAGTTGGTGCTTCCAAATCCATCATCCAGTGTTAGGTAAGAGTTTTAATTCGAATCCTTGTCCTTAGGATCGGGTTTCAGGCTCTAACGTTAAGGTTTTTGTCAAACAACTCCATAATAGGTGCATTCGGTAGAAGTGTTGATTGTTGGGGACAAGTTGGACGTTTTCCAGGATTCTACCAAAGGGAATTTCGATCCTAAACTCATCCCAAGTAAGTTAATATTGTGCACGTCGATTTCTAGAGGTTTTGGTTGAGTACAACTCGAGATATAGGTTCATCTCTTCATTTTACAAAATCTGTCAAATAGGGTTTTCCTATGACCAATTTGATTGTTCCGAAATTTCGACCATGATCCGTACATTTTTAGAAGATCCTTCCAAAATGAAACTTGTTCCTAACATCCTAAATATGCTCTCTGTAAATTTTCATAATTTTTGGACAAGATTTGGTCATCGAAATTGCATCTGGTATTTTCTGCTAAAACCATGACAGATTAGTGTTTCAATGAAGTTCGATTTTGTTGTGTATTTTTACATTGTCCTATGATTGTTATCAGTGGTCGAACCCTTCATGAAACTTGTTCCATTATGTGTCGAGATCATATCTGTAAAATTTCATAATTGTTGGATCACATTTGGAATTGTTATGAATTTTTAAAGAAGCTGTGGTCGAATGAACAGTAGGCTTTGAACTCTTTGGAAAAGATGGTTCTGAAATCATTTTTTTGGGCCACTTAGAGTCCGATTTTGAAGAAGCCTAGTTCTATGAAAAATGCTTATTTTGATGTTTCCTAGCCACTGTAATTTTTCCAGAATTTTTAAAATTTGTTTGCTGCATTTATAAAGGTGATTTCAGAAACTGCCACAGTGTCACTTTTGGTCGGTAAATGCTATCTTGAATATTCGATGAACTAAGAGTCGATTGTTAACTCGTTTTTTATATTATGTGAAATCTGGAAATGTGGTGATATTATGAAATAATAAAAATGTGATTTTAAAACTTTCTGAGTTTTGATCGAGTGGGATGCCAACGTGTTAGAGGGTAAGTGCACTTGGCGTGACCTCGTTGGGCCGCCCCCTCTTTTGTAGCCAAAACGGCATATGTGAAATTGTGGTTTCGTGATTGTAAGAGTCTATACTCCTAGATGTATCCGTATGAGTTGTCTAGGGCTCCGGAGTGGTCTGTATAGTGTCACTGCTTTTCACATCCCTCGTGGGTACGAGTCCCAGAGGTGGGTTGATTCGAAAGGGCTTAGGCCTAGAATCGTATTAATGGAGGCCTTGTGGGTGTAAGTTCCCAAGGTCATATTGGGTGTCCTCGATCATAACGAACATTGGTAAATATTCATGGAATATGTGTAAGAGAATTTATATTATTTTATTTATTTGCCTTTCTAAATAAAAATATTATTTTTGTGTGTGCTCTCCTAAACACCTTTAAAATTCGTTGTGCTATATATTAACTTACGCAGTACCTTTTGTACTGATAAATTGTTGTTTTATTTTCTTTTCAGATTTCGCAGAGTAAGCATTACACGGAGGGACGGGATTTCCATTTTTTTTTTAAAAAAAAAGGAAGAAGACTTGTGGCATTTAAATTATTTTTCATTTACGCATTGGACTTGGACTATATTTTGGCCGCATGTTTTGGCCCTGTTTGTTTTAGCTTCCGCATTACTTTACTCGTGCATGATGGATTATAACTCTGATTTAAATTCGGGCACTTTTGATTGGTTTTAAATATTTTTAAATAATGATGCAACTTAAGCCGTAGCATTCTTTTATATGAGCTCGATTTGATCGTGTCTTGTTTAAAAGAGTGTGGCGGTAACGTCCCGGCCTGGGTGACCAAATCCGGGGTGTTACAAAATGAGAATAACAAAAATAATTTGTAGAGTAAGACTTCATTGCAATCTTGAATTACAACATGTAATCCTGCAAAAGTCAATGGAAAAATATTAGAAACACATATTTAACAGTACGTAAGGAAAAAGAAAAAATATCCACTAATATTATTCGCGTGCGGAGTAAAAAAAAATTACATGAATAGCAAGATCAATAATATATTGTAATAAAAGAGAGAAAAATTAACCTGCAACAAAAGAAATATTAGGAAAACATTGGCGTGAGAAGCATTATAATACATGAGAAGAAGAAACAAAAGGCATTGTTTAAAGATAAAATCAAAGTTTAGAAGACATAAAGAAATAGAAGTAATGAAGAAACAAGAATGAATAAATTGTGAGATGATGAGAATTTCAAGATAACCATGTCTTGGAGTGGAGTATTGTGAGAGATGATAGAATTGTGAGATTAGATAAATGAGTGGAGTATTTATAAAGAAATAGGATGAGGTTGGGTGGAGATATACAAATCTTGGAGGAATAAAATCGGATTTGATGTAATCTTCTAAAAATATATAATATATATAAATTAATTAAAGATATTATAATATTTTATTAAGAATTTGTTAGGATATTATATATATAAATATAATATATATATGTGAGTGTGTGATACCCGAGAAATTCGTTTCGCTTATTATTATTATTATTATCATTATTATTATTATTATTATTATTATTATTATTATTATTATTATTATTTCATTATTATTATTTTATATTCGGCACTCTATTGGCAATCAAAACCTTACATGGTCTTGGACATTACTAGTAATACCTTGTTTTTTTTTTAAATTGGGATCAATTTCACTATTTTACACATTTAATAATTTGGATAAATTTACACTATGCATTGAAAAGGTTAGTTTGGATAAAGCTGAAGTTTGGATAAATTAGACTATGGAAAAGGTAGGGTAGCAGCCAATTAGTGTGGATCACAATTCTTGCCATTTACCTTGCATAACCGTCCACTATACTAAAACCAATTCCTAATCATTTTCCTGTACATTAAACCCACCAATCCCATAATTTTTCGTCCTTGCAAAACCTGCCAATTCTAGATTTCTTATGGCACTATAGATAACCACTGTCTAAACCCTAAATTGATATTTCACTTCTGGAGGTTGGAGAATACCAGACGTACTCCACCCTTGCTAAAACTTCCAGTGCCTTCACTCCCTTTTACTTAACACGATTTGATTGCTGTAAGTTAATTCCATTTCGTTTCCTACATTCGTCCACATCTTTATGTGTAGATGTATCGTCTTTTAGAGCCCTTGTGTATTTTTTTGTTTTTTTTTATTATCATGTCTTGATGTCGTGCGGTTGCCAGTATAACCAAAAAAAAAACTTCCCTGGATCGTCTTTCAAAATTCATAGTTATGGGTACAGTGTGCGTGCGTACGTACATATATATGTAGGGGTCCGAATAGGGAGTTAAGTTGCTTGTCATTTCCAAGAGTCGTGTGGTATGTTGATCTTATTATTTAATTTTTCCTTGTTTCTCAATTGTGCTGAGTTGTTTGGAAGATATAGCAAATATGTACTAATTGCCTGGTGGTTCTCTAGTGGAGTCAAACATGGTGGGCGAAGATTACAGGGTCAAATCTGTAATATCTATTGTGTCAAACTTGTTTCTTTTAATTCCCGAATCTGTTGTTTTAATTATGTCAATTCTCAAATGATGTTGTCTGTATAGTCTCGGATCTCGTTATTCCAGTGGTGGTATACAAGTGTGGTTTTTGCTACGTTATTATGTGAAAAGATTTGAAATCCTATTTTTGTAAAGAAAGATTTACATCGATATAGTGTATAAATATTAATGTGGACAAATTGGTATTGACGAGTAGATGTTATATGCGGATTATGTGGATTATGCGGTTGAGGGGCAGGACCGTGACGGGTCTCCAGCGACGAAACTCGCCCCCTCTGTCACAAATTTAATTAAATCTAGGTTGACGAACCTTTGAATATGCGGTATTGTGGGTCTAAACCCCTAGCCTCGCCTGCGGGCATAGGTTAGGGCACCGGTGCTATAGGTTTAGACAGAGACTTGCGGATTATGCGGACTATGCGGTTTATGCGGTTAAGTGTGTCCTCGTCAATACTAATTCGCCTTCATATTAAATATGTTAATTGTGCGGT
Source organism: Hygrophila difformis (assembly GCA_030278955.1). Lineage (NCBI taxonomy): Eukaryota > Viridiplantae > Streptophyta > Magnoliopsida > Lamiales > Acanthaceae > Hygrophila > Hygrophila difformis. The sequence goes on from JAOANR010000010.1 coordinate 25,066,038, forward strand.
TATGTCATTTATATTGTTTATTTCGTTATGGAATTGTGGGTTAACTTACCAGTTTATATTGAGTTGTGTATGCGTGTTTTTCCTTCTTTTTCAAGATTCGCAAGTGAATAGTCATGAGCACGTGCACATCGGGGCTGGGATTCAAGCTTTGCATTTTATTTTAATTTTAGTAAATAAAACCATCTTTATATTCATGATGACTTTTGCACAATTATTTTTGAAACATTTGTGGATGATGCACGATTTGAGAATAAAAGTATGTTTTCTTATTAGAGCCTTAGCATCTCTTGGTTGATTCGTGCGTTATAGTATTCTAGCCAAGAGATGTGGCGGTAACATCCCCTTTATTTTGATATTTTGAAATTGGGGGTGTTACAGAGTGAGGTTGTTGAAATTGGAGAAGAAAAGTTGGATGAGGTGTTGAAAAAAGGGGGTGGGAAAGTAGGGGAAAATTGGACTATATTGTTTTTATATATAATAATATAATATAGAGATATATAGATGTATAGATTAGTACTACTACTACTACTACAATTAGTATTATTTTTAGTAATATATAATTATATATTAATTTCGGAGCAGTGACATATTTTTGTGGAAACGTGACCTGTATATATACATTAATTAATATGCACGAATCTTTTCCATATATTCTTTAGTCTAGCTCTTAATAATTTAAATTTCATATATACACTGTGGATTTCATATAAATTTGAAATTTCAAAGTTTTTAAAAACTGAAAATTGTGGAAATTCTATATAAATTAAAAATTAGATATCTTTTAAAAACATAAAAATTGGAATTTGCATATACACATTAATATATCTTTAATATTAATAAATAAATATGATGTGCAATGTACATATTGATGACATCGTTTACTATACCCAAAAAAATATAACCATAATTGAAACCAAATATACACAAAACTACTGGCACTACAATATGATACCATATTAAAACATAAACTCAACATAATTTTAGTTATTAGTGCAGAACCTTGTCAAAATAAACATACGTTGTAAAACCTGAAAATGTCTATTTATGTCATAATAATCATTAGGATGTAAACGGGTAGGGTAGGGTACGGGTAGCCCACCTCCACTCACTACCCGAAATATAATTACCCTACCCTATTACCCTAAAATTAAACATCGGGTAGGATTTGTGTAATACCCGTCGGGTATGTGGATTATCTGCGCGTAAACGGGTACCCGAAATCTTAAATGTTACATGGTTAATCGACTCTACCCGACCCAACTTTCATAAAGAAAATGAATTATTTTTACCATAAAAAATAAATAAAACCTTCATTATTGCATGAAAACTAAATTTAAAATTCATAAATCTTTTTATTGTCAAATCTCAAATGCTAAGAGATTTGAAATATATAAAAACAAATAAATATATAAATATATCTCAATATATATAATATATATTTAAATATATATATATAGATAAATAAATAAACATATATTTAGTCGTGTATTGGGCAGGGTAATCGGGTAATATATGAAATCCATACCCTACCCGCATCCGATATGATTTATTTCGGTTTCAGGTAATAACCTCTCTGTTACCCGATTATCTCTACCATACACGTGTCCGATACCCGATTACCCGACGGGTTACCCGACCCTACGGGTAAAGTTGACAACCCTAATAATCAAATGGTATAAAAATATAAAATAAATAAAATAAAAAATGGAAAATAATAAAATCTAAAATAGATAAAATAAAGAGTGCAAAATAATATAATTCAAATTAGATAAAAATAAAAAGTAAAATTTTAAATTTCAAATCTTTCAAATATTTTTTAAAATGAACATTGTGGGAATTTCATATAAATTAGAAATTACATATATTTCAAAAACTGAAAATATATAATGAATAAATAATTAAATGCAAAAATCTAAACTTAGTAAATTAAAAAATACAAAATTATACAGATAAAATAAAAAATATAAAATTTCAAATTTCAAATCTTTAAAATATATTTAAGAGTGAACGTTAATATAAATTGAAAATCCCATATATTTCTAACACATAAAATCTATAATGAATAAATAAATAAATGCGAAAAAACTAATAAATTAAAAAATGTAAAAATCTATAAAAATTAGAAATTTAAAATGAAGACACCCGGTTAAATTTCTGATGAGTTGTTTACTAATGATTTAATATATAGATATATATATATATATATAATCTGTAAAATACGCGGGCCAAGCGTTAAAATACCCTGGCCAAGTACAAAAGAAAAAAGAAATGGAAATGGGCTTGGCCCGGACATTAAAATTCGCAGGCCAAGCGTTAAAATACCCGGGCCAAGCATTAAATACCCGGGCCAAGCAGAAAAGAAGAAAAAATGGAAATGGGCTTGGCCCGGATGAATTAAGACGCGGGCCAAGTAAAAAGACACGGGCCAAGCAAAAGGCACGGGCCAAGTTATCCATTTCTACTTGGCCCGGTCCTTCTACAGCTTGGCCCGGGCGGGCCAAGCATAATTGTTCCGGGTCAAACACCTCTAATCAAAAACAATTTGGATAAACCACTTGGCCCGGGTATTTCTACTTGGCCCGGGCCGGGCCAATGGGTTTTCAGTCTTTTCGGATAAAAAAGTATCTGTTCTTATGGGGCGGGCAGAAAAGTCACTGCAAAAGACTGACAGGCCACAGTCATCTTTCCCCCTTTTTAAAAAATCCAACTACTATAAATTTTTATATAATAATATAAAAATCTAACTACTATATTTATTTAAATTTTATTATTATTTAAATAATAAATAATTAATATTTTCATTTATTTTAATTATTTAACATTTTAAATTATTTGAATAAATAACTCCAAATAATATTTTTAAATATTTTTATATTACATAAAACATGAAAAAAGACAAATGGATGATGGAGACACATAGGTTAGTATTTTGCGTATATAAGTTAAGATTTTTTATACATAGATTAGTATTTTGGAGATACAAATTATTATTTTTTAGTAACCATTTTTTGCATGTAACATTTTGAGTATATAAATTAACCTTTTGGATATATAGGTTAACATTTCGAACACATATGTTAGCATTTTGGATATATAATTTAACATTTTGAACGCATAGGTTAGCATTTTGAATACATTGGTTAGCATTTTTGACACATAGGTTAAGATTTTTGACATATAGTTTAACATTTTGGACACATAGGTTAATATTTTGAACACATAGGTTAGCATTTTATATAAAATTAATATTACTAACTTTCAAATAGGTTTTTAATATTCTACCTTTCAAATATTACTAATTTTTTTGGGGAAGAATATTACTAATATTTAATGTATATTTGGAACATTAATTGTTTGCATAGTAAAATAAATTGCATAAATATTTACAAAAGAATATATATTTTTTTGTATTTTTTAAATAGTGTATATATAATTAAAATAGTATGCAAATTAAATTATTGTATATTTTTATATTGATATTGAATGATTAAATTGTGGGTCCCATTCAAAAGAAGATATTAATTGGCGAATGGATGTAGGGATTAATTTGAATGAATTAAAAAAGTGTTGGAAGAAGTAAAAAACTGATGTGGTGGAGAAAGAATGAAAAAGTGAGTTATTAATTGGAGGATGGATGTGGGTGCCCTTACGCTGTGTCACAAAAAAAAATGAGATAATAAAAAAATATTTGGGAGAAAAGTAAGGGTAAAGATTTCCGCCCAAATCTGATAATAAAGGGAAGGAAAATTAGATTTTAGCTTAAAATGATGATTATATACTCTCTTTGTCCCATTTAAGTTGTCTTATTTCATTTCTGCACACAATCCAATGCACTTTTTCAATCGTTAATATCTCAAAATATGTATGTTAACGCTGAAATTTTTGGAGGAGCGGAACCTCTCTTTTATTGATGAATGTTAAAGGAATTACAAATATGCAGAAAGTAAAATACAGGAATTGAAAGAAAGCTGTAAATAATGAAAGTGCAGAAAGCGATAAATAAACTGCAGAAAGTAAAAATATAAAATGCGGCCTCTTTGAGGGTTGATTGGAGATGCTTTGATATGGCCGCCTAAGGTCTTATTTATAGACCTGCGCAAACTCTATTAGCGGCTCATGGGCTGGGCTGATTTAAATGTGGACTATGCTAATTCATATGGGCTGAGCCGATTTTTTCTTGGACTAACAGATGCCCCCCTCGCGCAATTTGTCGATTAGGCTTAAGACAAATATGCGCGTTCTAAATGAGACTAACTTGTCTAGCTTTTTATAAAAGCAGAGCACTCTTTTTTTTTCTCTTTTTTTTTAAAAGAATCTCGGCCACCCTTTCTGTTTGGCCGCCTTCGCCATCTGTCTGCTCGGAAACATAGTGAATTCGGACATTTTGAACCCTCTCGGATAGGGTTGCATCGTGTCAACCCAGTCGGGACATGGCTTTCTGTAAGTAGGCCGCTCCATCGGCCTCAACTGGATCCCGGAATGCTGTTGCATCACATCTGTTAGCAGTTTGGGTGACACCGATGGTGCCAGCGTAGGAGGCATAACAGGCATAAACAGAATGGTAGGTGCCATTGCCACTCCTTGTGGTTGTGGCGACTGCCCCCCTAGCGTTGGAGGTGTCCAACTAGGGTTTGGCATGGGCGCTGGTACTGCCGAGAAATTCGCCACATTCGGCGCTGTATGCATGTTCGGCACAAGAGCCTCCGCTTGATACGGCTGCACACTAGGCCTACTGGAGGCCTTTAAACAACCATTTGGGGCAGGCGTATTGTAAATCGGCATCGGAGGTGCCGCATATGTGAAATTCGACACTTTTGGTACCGCTGGTGCATAGACGGGTGTTGTTTGGTAAGGTGACTGAAAGGAACTGCCTAGAGCACCAAAATCTGATAATGGCGGCTGGCTAGTTGAGACCCCCCCAATTCCTCTGTTGGCCATCGGATGGCCCAGGACATGGGTGATAAGGCGACGCACTGGCGTTGATCGCAGAAACGACTTCTTCTTGATGAAGATGCAAGGATCCACAAACCTTATCTATCAGATCGGCTATTGCAAGCTACATGACATCCATCAGATGTTTCGCTAGAAATTGCATTGAATCAGCCATCGATTCTGTCATCAATAGTCGTATCTGCTCCGAAATTGTGGGGTTCTGAATGATTCCCCATGGTGCAATGTTTATCGCCGTGTTGTCAGCGTATTCTGCAATATATGCTCTAGAATACGTTTGCTCTTGTAGAGACATCTCCTTCAAGCGGATATGGTTTCCACTTCGTTTCCCACTGGGCGTGCCAATTTGTTAACGCTGAAAGTTTTGAAGGAGCGGAACCTCTCTTTTATTGATGAATGTTGAAGTAATTACAAATATGCAGAAAGTAAAATACAGGAATTGAAAGAAAGCTGTAAATAATGAAAGTGCAGAAAGCGATAAATAAACTGTAGAAAGTAAAAATATAAAATGCGGCCTCTTTGAGGGTTGATTGAGATGCTTTGATATGGCCGCCTAAGGTCTTATTTAGAGACCTGCGCAAACCCTAGTAGAGGCTCATGGGCTGGGCCGATTTAAATGCGGACTAGGCTAATTCATATGGGCTGAGCCGATTTTTTCTTGGACTAACAATGTATAACAAAAAATTATGTAAAATATATATTTTAAAACTACATGATTAGAAGATTCTAACAAAACCCAACTCGACTACTTTTTTCAAACATTTACTTGAAATAAAATTGAGTCAAAATTAAATAGTGAAGAGTGCCAAAAAGTCAAACCAGACATTTTGCCTCGGGAAGGAGTATCTTTTTAGCATGAAGATTTTCTTACTTTGACTTTGATTTTTTTAGTGAAGTGGAGTAAAGTTTCCCGAGTTTGGCTGTCATTAATTGTCTATCCCTACCGGACGTCGCACTACCACCATGGCGGAACAAAAAGGGGAACCGCCGGATCCTTTCGAATCTGGAGCACATGAAGAGACCAAGATCTTCGTAAGTTCGTATAGTGACATGGTGAAACGTGGTGCAGCTGGGTATATCCACAATCCCACTGATGAAATTAAATATTGGGAGATGCATGCTACCGGAGATGATGATGACGATGATATCACAGTAACTGTGCATGAGAGGCATTGACAGATTAATTCTTTCCAAGGCTTTTAAAGAAAGACTTCTTCTTCATCAATGGGAAAAGGCCGTGGTTATCAAGATCATCCTCATATATATGGAGGGTTCTCATCAGATCAAGATTAAAAAAGCTGTGGCAAGCGGTAGCCTCAACACCAATGATAGACGACAAGGAGATTAATGGTTATTTTCTTATACCCTACACGTTCAATCAATGTTGGGAAGAAAGAATCTTCTAATCCCCTGCTAACGAATGAAGTCAAAACAATGGTGCATGGGTTCGATTAGGTTCCCACAATTTCAGAATGCGAACCAAGTGGATATTATCAACGCTGTTAGTACCTCTATTTTGAGATAATGTGTTCCACTCCGATGATGAACACTAGATATGATCCCACCCCCTAGTCTTATCCGCTGATATACTTGGCAAGAAATCCTTGTGATCGGATAAGGTCAGCTCTGAATGGAAAGGCGCGGCTCCAAACGGTCATCTCTCATTTCCTTAGGATGGGTGACCGAGTTATGGCAAGAGCATCTTCCCATCCAAAGGGAATGTGTTGGTTATGGAAGGAGGAAGATCTCGTGGGATATTTTTATTCCCTTCCATAGCAATCGGATTTCAAACAGCCTCTAAGAGGACGAATTGCAGTGGAAGAACTCACTTTGAATTATCATCATTTCGAAGGTCTCTGAAAGTCGTGTGAGAAATCCATATACAATCTTTTCACCCCGTTCGAGTATTTCATCCATCGCGTGAAGTAGAATGTTCCTTGAGTGTTCGTTTGTTTCATCGTGCACATCGTACCCTTGATTGATTCCGACACCTTCAATCAAGGGCTTCACTCAAGTTCGTGTCAACAAGAGATACTGCCCCTACAATGTTACATTAAAGGGAGGATCTTTTACAGGTTCACTCAAGGGAAACTTGGAGAAGGAGTCTTCAAGGGGTCGAAGAAGAATCGGAGCATTCTCACCAGAAAATGGAGTTTCTGATACCATCGATCATCTTCTTGGGTGTTGGAGTAAAAGATTACTTGTTCACTATTGTTCGTGTTTTAACGTGGTATTCGAACACATAGTGGAACTCTCCTGGATTGGTATCCCCCAGACGTAGGCCATGGGCAGAACTGGGTCAACAACTCTCTGTTTGTTCATTTTTCCTTCTTGCACTTATCTATTGCTATTTTGTGTTATTAACTAACCTACTGATAGTCTTCTTAAGTGAGTGATTGAACAAACAGATCCGAGTAAGGACTTAGGCTTGACGTAAGTGGGACTAACAAGTGGTATCAGAGCGCACACACCTTCAGGTGAGATCCAATCGTCAAGATGAGCCGTGAAGGAGGGAACATCTCCAGACCCCCATTATTAGGGATGTCAACTTTACCCGTAGGGTCGGGTAACCCGTCGGGTAATCGGGTATCGGGTAGGGTAGGGTAGAGATAATCGGGTAATCGGGTAGGGTATTACCCGAAACCGAAATAAATCATATCGGGTGCGGGTAGGGTACGGATTTCATATATTACCCGATTACCCGATTAAATATATATATATTTATTTATCTATATATACTTATATATATTTAATTTATATTATATATTGAGATATATTTATATGTTTGTATATTTATTTATTTATTTTTATATTTCAAATTATTAACTTTTGAGATTTGGCAGTAAAAAGATTTATGAATTTTTTACTGAATATTCTTAAATATTACAGTATTTATTTATGTTGCTTTAACGGTTTCTTTTAAATATTCTTTTAAATTTTGTTCTCGTGCAATAATGAAGGTTTTATTTATTTTTTTATGGTGAAAAATAAGTTTTTTCTTTATTAAAGTTGGGTGGGGTAGAGTCGGTTAACTATGTAATATTTAAGATTTCGGGTACCCGTTTACCCGCGGATAATCCGCGTACCTGACGGGTATTACCCGAATCCTACCCGATATTTAATTTTAGGGTAATAGGGTAGGGTAAGGGTAGGATAATTATATTTCGGGTAGTGAGTGGAGGTGGCCTACCCGTACCCTACCCTACCCGTTTACATCCCTACCCATTATTGGATGGAACAAACTTTTCATACTGAAAACTAGAATGAGGGCCTTCCTGATGGCCATCGATGAAGGAGTATGGGATGTGGTGGAGTCCAGTTCGAGCGTCCTACTGTTGAAGATGAATATGGTGTCAAGACACCAAAACCTAAAGACAAATGGATGGCCGAAGAAAAGACCTCATCCTACATGAACTCAAAGGCCCTTAATGCCATTTTCAATGGTGTTACTGAAGAACAATACAAACTTATCTCTTCTTGCGACACGACTTATGATGCATGGGCTGGTAAACTCCCATGAAGGTACGGCTTCCGTTAGATCCTCCAAGTTGATTTCTATAGAATCTCAATTTCACAAACTAATCATGGATGAGAATGAAAGTATTGTTAGCTATGTTGGTAGAATTCGTGACTTGACCAACCAGGCACATCAACTTGGAAAGACTTATTCTCAACAAGAGTTGGTGAGGAAGATTGTAGGAACAATTCCTGATAGGTTCAATCCCAAGATTGCTGCCCTAGAACTATACAAGGACTACTCCACTATGCAAGTAGACGAACTAATGGAAATACTTAAATCATGGGAAATGGATCATTGCAAGGATGTCGGAAGCAAAAGCATAGCCTTCAAGGCTGAGTCCAAATCGTTGACTGACAAGGAAGCCAAGATTGATAGTGACCACAGCGATGATGATGAGATCTCTCCTCACCAAGAGACTTGCCAGACTTCTCAAGAATAAGAAGGGGAAGCAAGGGTACCCTAGCAGAAAGGGCGAAGGATCAAACTTCAGGAGAGACTCCAAAAATAGATCCAAACCCTATGGCAAGGATCAACAGACTGAGGAAAAGCCCAAAGGACCAGAATGCTATGAATGTAGAGGCATTGGTCACATTAGGGCAGATTGTGGAAATCTGAAGAAGAAGGAGAAGAAGACCTACCACATCACTTTTAGTGATCATGACGAAGAACCTGAATGCAGTGAAGGAGAATCTGAGCATGGATTGCTCTCATGGCACAAGGACATGGGATTCAGACTCATGTTCAGACACTGAGTCACAACAAGGTATCGCTTCTAACTCTGTAAATAATGATTTCTCTGGTCATGATTGCGCGTCTCTTAATAGTAAACAGTCAGATAAAATAGAGCGTCTCACAGACCTCTACAATGAAGTATTCGGAAGGCTGGAAACTTCAATGACTGAGATAGAAGATCTGCAAAGAACCAATCAAGATCTAAGAAACGAGATTGAGAGGCTTTTAGACGAAAACAAAGTCTTATTTTTCAAATGTTGAAGTGGTGTCCAATCAAGTGATGGAACTCAAGCTGGAATACTCTGTGAGAAGGATGAAAAAGAGAAGATTTCTTCAAAACATGATCTTCTGATTGTGGAAATCACTGATCTCAGGGAAAAACTTACCAAGTCCGAGAAGATCCTATCGGACATGAATAAAGGCAAGGCCAAACTCGACGATGCTCTAGCAGCTGGGAAATCTCATGGAAACAGAAAAGGTCTTGGATACAGCAATTACAGCTCTGCCTCAACCAACAAAGGGAAAACCAAGTTCATAGCAGGAGGCCAACTTAATGACAGAACTCAAAGTCATAACACTAGGACCTTGCATAAGGGTTCCAAGGGTCCTGGCAAAAGGAGGAATATGTTCGAAGGACCTCTCATTTGCGATTATTGCAGGTTCCGAGGGCACAAGACCGACCACTGTCGAAAGATTATCAAGGATCTTCTTGAAGGAAGACCTGTTACCTGGCCTAATGAAGATCTCAAGAAGAGGATCTCCATAAGGCGCTAGTGGGTTGCTAAATATTCAGCTAGGTGTAATGTTGCCTTCTTGTCTTCTAGACAAAAGGATAAAAGTGCAACTTGGTACTTCGATAGTGGTTGCTCGAGACATATGACATGAGACAAAGATGTTCTTAAACCATTCAAAGAGATCGATGGTGGATCGGTTGTCTTCGGTAATGGTAAGAAAGGTTGCCTCTCTGGGCAGGGAACTCTTCACGGAAATGGTCTGCCCAAGCTCAACAATGTCTACTATGTGGAAGGACTTCATGTTAACCTCATAAGCATAAGTAAACTTTGCGATGAGGATTTAACTGTATCCTTTACTAAAAGATATTGTGAAGTGCTTAATACTAACAATATGTGCGTCATAAGGGGACTAAGGTCTCGGAATGACTGCTACTTACTTGTTCAAACCTGTAATTTTGTGAAGGATACAGGAAGCTCCTGAAATCTGATTTGGCATGAGAAGTTAGGGCATCTGAACTTCAGGGACCTCATCAAATTGAGCAGGACAGGTGCAGTCCGTGGGCTTCCAGATCTGAAGAATCATGCCATGGATTTCTGTGAAGACTGTGCCAAAAACAAGCAAACTCGTGTGTCCCATCCCGTAATGGAACATAATGCGACAACACAGTGCGTGGAACTCCTACACATGGACCTCATTAGACCAACCGAAATTCCTAGTCTGGGAAGTAAACGGTATATATTCGCTTGTGTAGATGACTTTTCCAGATATACGTGGGTTGATTTTCTCAGGGAAAAAGGCGAAGCCTTCAAAGTATTTATGAAACTGTACAATCAAATTATGAACGAGAAAGAATGCAAAGTGAAGAGAATTTGCAGTGATCATGGGAAGGAATTCGAAAATCAAGCATTCGATGATTAATGTTCCAGCCTTGGAATCAAACACGAGTTTTCCGCACCAAAGACACCTCAGCAGAATGGAGTGATAGAAAGGAAGAACCGCACCTTGCAAGAAATGGCGCGTGTCATGATGAACTCCAAAAAGGTTCCAGAATTTCTCTGGGCAGAAGCCATCAACACGGCCTGCTACATGATAAATCGAGTGTACATAAGGCCCAAAACACTCATGACTCCATATGAATTATGGAAGGGTAAAAAGGCTTCAATTTCATATTTTCATATCTTTGGTTGCAAGTGTTTTGTGCTTAATGACAGGGAACACACCGGGAAGTTCAAGGAGAAAAGTGACGAAGGCATTTTTGTTGGGTACTCAACTTCAAGCAAAGCCTTCCGAGTGTACAACTCTAGAACAAGGAAGGTAATTGAATCCACAAATGTCATTGTGGAAGATGCTCCCAACAGAGGACCGCCAGTCGAGTCTCATGAGGAGGATGCGGAGAAAGACACCCATAACTCTGGTCAACCACGACCTTCGTCAAGGGACAAACTGGAAACTACCACTGCTGAAAGTGACGAGGTCCAACCCAGTGTTCAAACACCTGTTGGAACACCGTCCCTGTAACACCCCGATTTTTGGTCACCCAGGTCGGGATGTCACCGCCACACCTCCCTAGCAAGACACGGTTTCTCCGAGCTTACTAAAGAGATGCAAGGCTATGGTTTTTCAGAATTTAAAATATTCAAACAGCCCATTCATATATAATTTTAAAAAAATAATACATCAAAGTTGCAGCGGAAAATAATATTTATATATATAATGCAGCGGAATATAAAAATAGGGCCAACATGGCCTAATCACGGGTTAAACAGACCCGTTCATGCAAGGTCTAGTCTAAAACAAAATTTAAGAATAAAGTGTTCCCCGACATTCCCATGAATGCATATGATGATGCATATTCTTCAGCTCTGAAAGAAACAGGGGAATAATATGGTTTGGTCAGCAAAGATTTGCTGAGTAAGTTAACGCAGACATGATTATGAGGTTTCAAAGCCTTTAATTAGATTTAAAGAAAACATGTTCATACAAGACATGATTTAATTTTATCCATCTAATAATAATTTAATTGCATAATTCAAAAGACAAGGATTTCCATAAGATCATAATTCAACAACATGATAAAATAATCGCAAGATATAATTTAAAGGCATAATTTAAATAGGGAAAATATTCAAGTATTTCAGGATTCCATTCTTCCACTTTTGTTCCATATGATCTAGTATAGTTCGCCCTTGGGGAATCGAACCCGCAAGAACAAAAATACATCCTAGGGAATCGAACCCATAGGATTCAACACATATCCTGGGGAATCGAACCTGCAGGAAGACAGACAATCGCCCTTGGGGAATCGAACCCGCAAGAACTCACATACACCCTGGGGAATCGAACCCGCAAGTTTTGACACGGACATCCTGGGGAATCGAACCCGCAGGAAAATATACAATCGCCATTGGGGAATCGAACCCGCAAGAACTCAAACACACCCTGGGGAATCGAACCCGCAAGGTTTGACACGGGCATCCTGGGGAATCGAACCCGCAGGAAAACATACAATCGCCCTTGGGGAATTGAACCCGCAAGAACTCAAACACACCCTGGGGAATCGAACCCGCAAGGTTTGACACTGACATCCTGGGGAATCGAACCCGCAGGAAAACATACAATCGCCCTTGGGGAATCGAACCCGCAAGAACTCACATACACCCTGGGGAATCGAACCCGCAAGGTTTGACATGGACATCCTGGGGAATCGAACCCGCAGGGACACGGACGCCCTTGGGGAATCGAACCCGCAAGGTCAAAACAAGTTTCACAAATTTCACAAGTTTCAACATATAATTTCACTAGTCGCTGTTTTGCTCCAAAAATATTTAAAAATTCATTTTAAGCTGGATTATTCTGAAACTTTACGGGTAATTACGAAACACAGAGATGAACAAGTTTCATGTTTTAAGTTTTTCAATCCGAGATACGGAAGTAGGTGAAAAATGTAAACCTTTAACAGGATATTAATCTGTCCGAAAACTCTGACATCAGTTTCAAGGTTTCAAGATCTACCATAGCAAACTAACTCCAAATTTGATGAAATTTTACAGAGAGATAACTAAGACATATAACTAGAACTTTCATGTTCGGCTAAAGTTCCAAATCGGTTTAGATCTAATGTCAAAAACGTCATCAAGTTCAAAACTAATTTTGTTCAAGTTTCTTGATTTCGGTACGAACGCAGATCGGATCGGCTCAGGTCCGGAGGTTCAAATCTTAACGAAAAATTCTAAACTTTTACAGAGATGTTCTAAACTCATAGATCTACAATTCTTATGTTCAACGCCAATCCTAGATCGGTCTAGAACTAAGGTAAAAAGCACCAACAAGTTCGAACTAGAGTTCTGTCACGAATTCCAAGATCCAATTTCAAGCAGTTCGGTTTCGGTTGGTTTTCACATATCAAATCACCTCTTAAAATTCTGAAAATTTCACAGTAGATAGATCTAAGCCTTAGGAACATTTTTTGTGCTTTAAGTTTTTCCGGTTGAAGAATTTTAAAGGTTCGGAAAAATTCGACAAAACTGTTGCGCCGGTAGAAATCACAAGATGACAGATCTTTGAAAGATTCGATTAAGCTTTTAGTTTTCGTGTTTTAATTACTCCCAAAACCATGTAAGTATTAACTTACAGATTTGTAGATGTCCGGGATCGTCTATTTCGAAGGCTTGGCTTCCAGTCCACCGTTTATCCTCTCCGTTCGTCGGGTTCTACGTTCTCGATCCGGATCGGGGGTTTAGAATAGAAAAAGGGTCGAATTAGGATTCGTTTTCGAATCAAGAATGGAAAAGAATGGACAAGAATGGTTCGGATCTTACCACGACGATCGAAGACTCCTAATTTTCGTCCAAGTCAGTCCCTTGATTCGGTTTTGTGCCTCCGACGACTCCGGAATTAAGGTTTTGTGCGTAGAGAGATTTCGTAGGGTTTCGTAAAGAGTTTGGGGCTGATTAGGATGGTTATTTATAGATGGAAAGGACCTAAAGGTCGTCCAAAGGCAGCCCTAGGATGTCTTGAGTCTCAAGGTGTGCAACCGAAGTCGAAAAATCCGGATTCGGGCGAGTAAATCTTGCAAGGGGTGTTTCTGCCAGTTGGCGCGGTCGTGGCGCGGTCCCAAGCCAACAACCGCGCGGCCAGCGCGCCACTCACGCCAGGACTCCGGTCCGGGCGGGTCATGTGATCCGTCGCGCTTTTCCTCCTCTCTTTCGGACTTCTATCCCTCTATGTTCTCGGATTCGGATTTCCAAGATATCTTCGGGCTCCTATTTCCTATCGTCATTTTATTCGGATCTAAATTTACATTTGGACTCGAGTTATTGAGTCCATCGGTGTTGGGTTTCCGTGTAACCATTTATTCGATTTAATTGTCTTCGGCTTCCCGGGTTCTCGAAATCCTGATTCCTTTTTAATTTAAATTCCATTTCTCATCTCTTATGATTCTTTATCTATTTATCATGTTTGTTTATTTATTATTTTTATTTATTTATTTATTTATTTTATGTTGCAAAATTCTCGGGTATTACAGTCCCAATCAGAAGCTGTTGCACCCCAAGTCAGAATTCATCGTAATCACAACCCAGAGGATGTTATTGGGGACGTTCTTGAAGATCGGAGAACTCGAGTAAAGAAGAAGATCGACTATAGAGAATTTGCAGGGTTACATTGTTTCACCTCAAGGATTGAACCCTCAAGAGTTGAAGAAGCTCTACAAGATGAGAACTAGATTAATGCCATGCAAGAAGAGTTGGTTCAATTCAAAAGGAACGAAGTATGGACCTTGGTTGAGCGTCCAGACCACACCAACGTCATCGGCACTAAATTTGTGTTCAAGAACAAAAGCGAAGAGAATGGGAATTTGATAAGAAACAAAGCCAGGCTCGTAGCTCAAGGATACACTCAAGTGGCGGTGAGACCTTTGCACCTGTGGCAAGACTCGAAGCAGTGAGACTTCTCCTTGCTATCGCATGTTCAATGGATTTCAAGCTCTACCAAATGGACGCCAAAAGTGTCTTCCTAAATGGTTGGTTGAAGGAAGAAGTGTACGTGGAGCAACCTAAAGGGTTCGAAGATGCAGACTTCCCTGACCATGTCTTTAGATTGAACAAAGCTCTCTACGGGCTTAAACAAGCACCAAGGGCATGGTACGAGAGACTTTCAAAATATCTGTTGGAAAATGGATATAGAATGGGGAGTACAGACAAAACCATGTTCATCAAGGAAGACTCCAAAGGAATCATCGTGGCTCAAGTCTATGTGGATGATATCGTATTCGGATCAACCTCCCATGTGCTCAAGGACAAGTTCATCGAGACTATGGGTAAGGAATTTGAGATGAGCATGGTAGGTGAATTAACATTTTTTCTTGGTATGCAGGTTACTCAGAAAAAGGAAGGAACCTTTTTAAATCAATTGAAATATGCCAAAAGTATAGTCAAGAAATTCGGGCTGGAGTCCAGCAAGCCCGTTCGAACACCGATTGGAACATCAGACAAACTTCACAAGGATCCGGCAGGGAAGAGTGTTGATCAAAAGATGTATAGAGGGATCATTGGAAGCCTTCTATATCTCTCAGCAAGCAGACCCGACATCAGTTACGCTGTAGGAGTATGTGCCAGATATCAAGCAGACCCGAAAGAGTCTCACCTTAAGGCTGCAAAAAGGGTGATCCGATACATTGCTGGAACACCTGATTTGGGCATATGGTACTCCAAGGAATCCAATCTACAGTTGATAGGATACACTGATGCGGATTGGGCTGGTAATGTTGATGACAGGAAAAGCACCACAGGTGGATGTTTTTATGTTGGGACCAACTTGGTAAGTTTGTATAGCAAAAAACAAAACTCGATCTCTCTTTCCACGGCAGAAGCGGAGTATATTGCAGCAGGGAGTTGTTGCGCTCAACTCTTATGGATGAGACACATGATAAGTGACTATGGCATTGATCAAGACAAGCTGGTGGTCCTCTGTGACAACATGAGCGCGATAAGCATTTCCAAAAACCCAGTGCAACACAGTCGAACCAAGCACATTGATGTTAGACACCATTTCATCCGAGAACTTGTGGAAGATGAAGTAGTGTCACTGGAGTATGTTGGAACACTAGAGCAGAACGCGGACATCTTCACCAAAGCTCTTGATGGAGATCGGTTTGAAAAACTAAGGCGGGAACTTGGTCTATGCACCATAGTCTAAGTCCCAAAGGATCTCGGGGATCCCATCCGTCAATATTAAACGGCTAAGTTTTCCTTAAATTTATTTATATATTGGCTTAGTCTTATTTTAAGGGATCCAAAATCTCGTATTTAACTAATTATATTTTATTGCAGGGAGTAAAATCTTTATCCTTAGGCAACCGATTGACAATGTTATGCAGAAAGGAGAAGTTATTACATAATTTGGTAACCGGCTACCAAGGTGGAATGTAATGATGATCTCACGCATCCCACTAAAAAAGGAACTTTTTTTCCCGCAGCTTGTGCTCATTTTTGGGAAGTTTCCCCCGCTTTTTATGTTCCTTCCCTTCCTTTCATTCTTGTGAGATTTTTTCTTCTTTGAATCCGCTACTCCCAAATTGTCATCCCTCTGTGCAGGAATCATGGTGACTACCAGAAATCGGAGTTCCAACACCAATTTCGCACTTTCAACGACAGAAGGAAGCCCTCGTACTAGAGGAGGTAGCCGCGGTGGTAATCGAGGAGGAGGAAGAGGTCGAGGAAGGACTGGACGCGGACGTGGTCGCACGCAGGCACCGGAAACCTCTAATCTGATTGAAGCTCCGACCACCATCGCGCCTCCAGTGGTTCCTATTTCTGACCCGCTCGACATTCAAGTAGAGATGCAATGCACGACCGAGGAAACTGCCACGGGTGATGCCCTAACCTCACTGCAATTGGAGAATCCTCAATCGACGGTTGTAACTTCTCCGTCTCAAGGGGAAACTGCTCTCAACACGTCGCCCCCATCACAAGCCCCTGTGCCAACTGTCCAAGTGCTCTTATCTACCTTGGCGGATGCAGCTATTCAGAACCAGAGTCCTCCAAAAGCGAAAGGTAAAATGGCTTCTCGAAAAACTTTGGTTTCTGACAATGTCGATGCAGGGAGTTCGATTCCCATATCTGAGCACCAAGATGGCACCCAGTCTAGTCCCCAGACCATCACCCCTGTTTCTGGCTCTGGCACTCAAACTCCCTCTAGGGTTTCTGGAGAAAATGTTCAAGTGCCGGCTCGTGGTCCAAAGGTTGCAATCAAAAACGCTTGTGGTGGGAGTTCCGGGAGTTCAGACGACGCCTCTGAATAATCATCATAGTCGACAGAATTGTCCGATGAATCGGACAAAAATGTGGAGATCAACCCTGATGAAGAAGGTTCCAGTGAAAATTCAGAGGACACTCCTAATCCTGTTACTAGTCATGCATCTATCTCGGCTGAGGAGTTCCTCCGACGTGAAGGACTCACTGAAGATGAACAAAGGAGTGAGGAGGATGATCAAGGCGAGCCTGACACAGGGCTTGAGGGGGAGGAATCACCTGGTTCTGATGATGTCCCAATTCAAGCTCTTGCACCCAAGAAGGTCCCTGCCACCAAGTCTAAGAGAAAAGCTGATCAAGCTCCCTCAAGCTCACAACCTCAGAAGAAGAAGAGGGTCCCCGCTGATGATGTTGAGGAAGATGTTGCTCAGGATCACATCCCTGAGTCTAAGAGAAAAGCTGATCAAGCTCCCTCAAGCTCACAACCTCAGAAGAAGAAGAGGGTCCCCACTGATGATGTTGCTCAGGATGACATCCCTGAAGTCGTGGACACTAATCTGGCCTATAGTTCCAAATTCTACTCGCTGAGCTCCTTGACCTTCTTTGAAACTGTTTTGCACGAAAGGAAACTCAAACCTGAAGTTGCCCTTACAGGTCCAAAATGTGATGAGATCGGCTGGACAAGTTACCTTGAGAAAAGGCACTTTCTTCGATGGGCATCCGATCTACAAGGAACTAAGCAATCCATTGTGAAACTTTTCTATGCTAACCTCAGAAAATCAGTGATTATCCCTGGTAGCAGTTGGTTTGGGCGTGTGTTTGTCAAGAAGCAACTTGTCCCCTTCAAGGATAAAGACATCTGTGAATTCCTTGGTGTTCCACCGTGTGATTTTGACACTGTATTCAGACAGGGCACCACGTTTAACAATGTCCAGACTGCCAAAACATTGACTAAAGACAAGGAGAAAAGCATCAAAGGCAGAGGGTTGAGGTCCGGCAATCTGACTCAGAAATTCTTTTTGCTATATAAGTTCATATCCGCAAATGTTATGCCTACTGCAAATCACTCGGTTGTCTCTAAAGAGATGTGTCAATTATTGTTTGCCATTGATGAGAACAAGAAGGAAATCAATTATGGGAAGCTGGTTCTAAATCAAATGGTTGAAATAGCTGAAAACTTAAAGGAAGACAGCTCTACACTCATCCCCTTCCCGGCTCTGATCTATGGGTATTTGGAATCACTGGGCATTGGAGGACACCCCAAAGAGCTAATGGATATAACCAACGTGTTCAAGTTCACGGCCAAGTTGCAAGATAAAGTCCAGGACATTCCAGGCCCAGATGGACCTCCCATTCCTCAGTCAGCTCTTGATCAACTCAGAGACATGTTTGCAGAACGTCAGGATGCGATCAGAAGGAAGCGAGAGGAACTGGATGAAGAGGAAAGAGCCCTAGCTGAAATGCCAAGACTTCTCCCTGAAGTCTGGCACAGTGACCCAGAGGATGCAGTGACTGAAGCGGCCACCGAGTTCTATGCCTCCACGGATGAGGATGACTCTTCTCAAGAGTGACTGGCCCCTTTGCCACAATGTCATCCAGAGGGGGAGAAGACGTTTGATCAAAGATAAATGCCTGCCTCTGTTGATCCTTTTGTACAGAGCATTAGATAGGATGATTGGAAGTTTTGCTATGTAATGGTGGTTGGGGTTGTTTATTTTGTTTTTCTTGTATTGTTCATCATCGGAAGATCTTTGATCTTTCTGGCTCACATTGTGTCAAAAAGGGGGAGATTGTTAGTACCTCTATTTTGGGATAATGTGTTCCACTCTGATGATGAACACTAGATAGGATCCCACCCCCCCTAGTCTTATCCGCATGATATACTTGGCAAGAAATCCTTGTGATCGGATCAGGTCAGCTCTGCATGGAAAGGCGCGGCTCCAAACGGTCATCTCTCATTTCCTTAGGATGGGCGACCAAGTTATGGCAAGAGCATCTTCCCATCCAAAGGGAATGTGTTGGCTATGGAAGGAGGAAGATCTCGTGGAATATTTTTATTCCCTTCCATAGCAATCGGATTTCAAACAGCCTTTAAGAGGACGAATTGCAGTGGAAGAACTCAGTTTGAATTATCATCATTTCGAAGGTCTCTGAAAGTCGTGTGAGAAATCCATATACAATCTCTTCACCCCGTTCGAGTATTTCATCCATCGCGTGAAGTAGATTGTTCCTTGAGTGTTCGTTTGTTTCATCGTGCACATCGTACCCTTGTTTGATTCCGACATCTTCAATCAAGGGCTTCACTCAAGTTCGTGTCAACAAGAGATACTGCCCTACAATGTTACATTAAAGGGAGGATCTTTTACAGGTTCACTCAAGGGAAACTTGGAGAAGGAGTCTTCAAGGGGTCGAAGAAGAATCAGAGCATTCTCACCAGAAAAGGGAGTTTCTGGTACCATCGATCATCTTCGTGGGTGTTGGAGTAAAAGATTACTTGTTCACTATTGTTAGTGTTTTAACGTGGTGTTCGAACACATAGTGGAACTCTCCTGGATTAGTATCCCCAGACGTAGGCCTTGGGCCGAACTGGGTCAACAACTCTCTGTTTGTTCATTTTTCTTTCTTGCACTTATCTATTGCTATTTTGTGTTATTAACTAACCTACTGATAGTCTTCTTAAGTGAGTGATTGAACAAACAGATCCGAGTAAGGACTTAGGCTTGACGTAAGTGGGACTAACAAACGCCAGCCAACCAGGGAGGAAGCTGGGCCAAGCGTGGATGTTGTTGCTATATTTGAACCGGGTATCAACATGGAAACAGCTGACAAGTTCATCCTGCGCGCATCTGCTCCTAATTAATAAAACGTGGAGTATAACATTATTTATTTGTTCAACCTTCTATAAAGTGCAGTCCCTTCCTTATAAGGAGGAAAACTTTTCCTTCTCTATCCAATGTGGGATTCCCATTCACAACTTTTTAATGGGCCAAAGGCCATTTATTTCCAACACCCTATACGAACAATTTACCAGAATGATGATATATATACCTTTAATTAGGGTCGGCGCCTTAACTACCCAAAGGGGATTTTTTGGATATTGGTCACATGATTGAGAATTGCGATCTCCAACCGTTGATGGCAGCATATATGGATTGGAAGAACTTATTATGGATGTGGCTGGCTGGCTGGCTCCACCTATAGGGTTTCGTACCTGTCTACGTACGAAAGATAGCTCACAAATAGACTTGTGACTGGGACGACTGAAAAGGAAAAGAAGAAACATTTTTGCATTGAAGACGTACGACGGTTGCTGGAAATGTGGGGAGCAGCAGGAAGATGCATGGACTACATCATGCACTTAGGCTATGCATTGCCGCCCCTTAATTATCTACTCAATGCAGGGATGCTGCAGCACTTCATATGAAAATTAGTAGTAATTAATAGAACCAGCCTGATGATCAGTATAGCTAGCTAGCTAGAGTTGCGAGAGATGAATGAAATGAGAGAGCTTTTATATATATATATATATATATATATAAATGCCTAACAAGATACTATTCAATGAATAGTAGATTCCAAACCTCCTTACGAATCAGCTCCAACCAAACCTAATTCCAAGCCTCCTTACGAATCTGCCCCAACCAAACCTAATTCCAAGCCTTATTCCTTGTGGGTTTTCTTAGTACAGCCAATTCTTTCTTCTCCCTGAACCCTAGTGCTCACTTCCTCCGCAACCACTCGCGCTTTACCCACGCATCCCTGTGTCTCCAACCTCTCACGCGACCTGAATCTGCCATCACACCCCAGCCTCTCACCTTGCAGCCCTCTCCGATTGCAACCTAGCGCCGCCCCGCCACACGCGGTTCCCGCCCTCACCATTTCATCCCTCCCTGTGATATAGATTTCATCCTCTACTCGGTTTCTCACCGTCCTCTCCAAATCGAAGGATCGGCACCTCGTTTGCCTCAAATTTACCCTAGAAAGAACCCACATTCATTCGCCATTATCGTTAGTCGCACGCACGAATTGGAAGCCGCCATCGCGCACCTCCGCCGCGCAAAAACCCTCGCCACTGCTCCCAGACACCGCCGCGGCCGTCCCCGCATCCACCCAGCTCCACGCCCTCGTCTACCGTTTTCTGGCCGCCCTTCCCCGCCGCCAACTTGCTTATCTGTCTCGTCTCCCGCCGTCATCCCTCTTAGAGCTACTGTTGCCCTCCCTCTTCGAGCTGCCGCAGTCACGCCCAACCATCAGTAACTCTCCGTGCCTAGGTCGTTCGATGTGATGAAGTTTTTCTTTACCCTGTTTCTTTACAGAAGCGATAACCCTAATTCCAGTCCGTCCTTCATATGTGCGTATGTTCCTATTTGCAGTGTCGTTAATTTCTCGATTGTCCAACATGAATCTGTCAAATATGGTGATTAGGTTAAATTATTGTGAAATATTTGTGCTTATTGAGTATCTGGGACTTGGTATTCTCTATGTTCGGCGCTATTATCATGTTTCCACTTCACAGTTTGATTATATAAGTGAAATTGGATGCCTATTTGAATTTGGTTGTCACAATTATTCCATATAAGTTGAATATCTCTTTCATTATTAAGCACTCAGCTTGATTCTTGGGCAGAATATATAATTGTAATTGCCTTAATGTAATATAATCTACAGATCTATTATGCCCCCTCATCACTCCTCCAGATGTATCCTTTTCAATTTTGCCTTGCCTCGCACACGATTGAATCGACATCTCTCCGAGTAAGAGGTATGCTTTTCCTTCCCCCTCCAGTTTATGTAATTTTGAATGCAGCCGGAAGCATTATTTAGCTAAGATAGGTCATCTTTCAAATGATTCATATGAAATTGTGGGTATGTTTTACAAATTTTAATGCTCTTTCACTCTTTCCTTATTCTTGTCTTCTTAAATGATGATTTTACATTCCTTGATGCATATCCTATGCGTTACTATTCCATCATTTTTCAGATCTAGCACTTAACCCTAAACCCTAAGCCTACGAAAGTAAATTAATCGAAGGGACACTACAAAAGTAAATCGATCACAATTAGTTGAAATATTTACTTATGGATTACTTGAAGATCAGGTCAATGATTTGAAGGTTTTCCATTGATCTGTGTTCCTTTTCCAGTTCCTAGCTCTGTATGTGTGTGTTTTTTTCTTCTTTTTTTTTAAATGCCATCTAAGTTGAAACATTTTTTTTGCTTCAATCGGAACTGCAATTGAACTCCTTGAACCAACAGATCTGCTGTTATGTGCAATTGCAAGTTTCAATAAGCTGCTTTATTTTTTCATTTTTATATATATGCAATTTTATTTTGTTATGCTGTCCCATGAGGGTTTTCTTTTTCCGTATTGCATTGTTTTCAATAATATATGGGCGGTGTTGGTTGTTTGTCATTTAGTTTTGACCTTTATTTATTTTCACTTGATGCTCTTTTGCTCTGGGAACTTCGGTTCGTTGGTTATGATCTTACTTGTCCAAACTTGATCTCTAAACTTACTCTCTTTTATGGTTTTATTTTACAAATCTTTTTGTCCAAGGAGGATTAACTATATTTTCGATACTCATTTGATGGCAACCTCAATGGGGAATAGGTTATTATCATGTACAAGAGTTATCAACAGACGTTGAGTGGATGGGGTGTTAGGAAGTTTTTATGGATAAGCATTCCTTTGATAAATCAAAAGAATGTTCCTACAATTAATAATGGATTTGTTCTTGGCATTATTTAGAGTTCATCCATGTTAAACCTGGAAAAGGAGCTGCGTTTGTAAGGACGACATTGCGGAACTATGTGACTGGAAATCAAGTTTAAAAAACCTTTCAGGGCTGGAAGTAAAGTAGTTACTCAATTACGCAAGTGTGAAGACTGCAGCTGTTGGATTTTGGATTTTTCCTTCATCCCCTTTTATTTCCAGAATCAAGTACATTAAGAAAATACTTCTCTAATTTCTTAGTAGCTCCAAGAATGTTCATATATCCTATGGTCTAGTGGCAAAAGTTTCCAAATGTGGGGGAATAGGTTGGGATGGCATTAAAATAACTGATTTTTTTTAATTAGTATTTAAGTTAGGGAGATGCTTAATGTACTTGTTCAGTTGACGTTCTGAGTAATTAATAAGCTTCTATGATGATTTCAGTTACTAGTGTAATTCTCCATCTTTATTGATTCTTTCTGTCAAATTATTGAATTGCTTATATTGTACTGATATCTGCTTAGAAGGTACTTCAGTAAATGCCTTTTGCTTGTGACTTGTGAGATTTTTGATTTTAAATGTTCTATAGAACTAATTTCTTAAATTTTTAAATGCTACTGTATGCAGTGAAGATAACGAAGTTGGAGAAAAATAACATTGTGTGTGAGTTTGTCCAAGATATGTAATTTTTTTGTCTCTGGTGGCTATGATTAAAATGAGCTTATCCTGTAAACTGTATCACTTCTCCTGAGGTTTAGAAATAGCCTTATCAGATTTGTTAGGGAATGGACTGACAGATTTTGTTTGGTTATGGTGATAGCTGATTTTTAATATTTTCTTGTAGGAAAAATGCTGCCTTGAGGGAGGCACTTGAGAATTTTGATATTATCATTTTCTGCCTCGACGAGATTATTGATGGAGGACAGGTCAACTCTGAGTTAATAATGTTCTAGTATTCAACAAAAGATTTTGGTGTGTTTTCCTTATATCCGAGTTGATTGTTTCAATGATTTGGTTAGGCTTATTTCAATTTCATTTGTTATATGTTCCCTACAGCTAAATACGAGTTCTGGTCTGTGTTTTGCAACTACCCCTCGGATTACACATGCTACACGGCTTGTTTGATATATGTCGTCTTCTTTTCAAATTGATGTGAGTTCATTGTCTTCAGTAATAAATTAAAATCAATTTATTGTTCCTATTGAGTGTTATGGAATTGTTTAGGTGTTTTCCCTTGTGCCATACATGGAAATGCAAATTCACCTGGCTTATTTGGTTCAGAAAATACATAGAAATGTGGAATTTACAAAGAATGCATAAAATTAATCGATTGCCCGCGCGGCGTAGCGCGCAGCATACGAATTCTAGTGTATATATATTATATATATATATATATATATGGGATTAGAGCCATAATTAGATTTGGATGCTGCTATGGAGCTAGAATTAATTACACGGGCGTGGCTATTATATGCGTAGCTGCGGGGGGTGCGATTCGAGATGTGGAAGGACGCTGGTGGTTGCATGGATGGAGTTATTATATAAGCTAGGGTCATCAGAGGACACACACAATATACTAGAATTCGTATGCTGGTGGTTGCATGGATGGAGTTATTATATAAGCTAGGGTCATCAGAGGACACACATAATATGGAAAGGAAATAATCGCACATGCATGCAAGCTGAAACTTGGGGAATCTTTGATCAGATGGAATCGGACACTAGCTAGTGCTGGAAATCATCAAGATAATAATCTAGGATCATACTCTTGATCACAGAATTAATTATACAAATCAAAGATATGAGATGATGGCCTGGAATCATCGGGAGATAATTAAGTTCAACTATATATATTCCAAGGGATTTCATGGGAGTTACTCCCTCCGTCCCGTTTAAAGTGTCTCAAAACTTTTGAGGCACGGTATTTTATGTGGGGATATTTAGTATTTAATGTATGGTTAGTGTTAAAGTGAGGGGTAAATTAGGAATTTATGTGATGTGATTGTAATGAATTTGAATTTTTTTATTTGATTTATTTATGTGTGATGTGATAGTTGTGTGTTTGAAATTTTAATAAACTTATTTATTGATGTGATATGATGGGAGTGAGTTTGTAGTTAATTATTTCCAAAGAGGGAATGAGACAATTGGAATAGGACGAACAAAAAAGGAAAGTGAGACAGAATTAATGGGACGGAGGGAGTATTTTGTAGCAAATTCATAAATATATACTTAATGAGTTATTTTCTAGCAAATTTATAAATATTTACTTAATTATATAAATATATAATTGTTTCTTTTTATTATTAAGTACTTCTTGTTTAAGTTCAAAATTTGTATAGGTATTCTTCAAAGTAGATTCAAAATTTGTAACAAAACTTTTAAATATGTAGTTTAGCCTATGTGCCCAAAAACATTAATCTATGGTGTCAAAATGTTAACCTATGTGGCCAAGTTATAACCTATGTGATAAAAATATTGATATATGTATCCAAATGCTAACTTATGTGCATATATGCTAGTATATCATATTCCAACACCAAAACCAAATGTCTCGATTCCCACTTTCAATGTACTACTCACTTTCATATTATACTTTTTATATGAAAATTTAAATATTATTTATATTTTAATAAATACAATATATTGATTTGATAGATAAAGATTAAATGAATAGTAAAATGAATCAAAATGAAATATTCTTAAATAGAGAAAAAAATAGAGTTGATTGTTGGAGATGAAAAGTGAAAATTGTAAACTGGATTAGGAAGTATAATAGAGTTGACTGGGAAATAGAGTTTGTCGCTGGAGATGACCTTACCTATATATTATTTACATGTACACTATATATAATGTGCATATACTATATTATAGCCTATAACAACTACTTCCTCCATCCTAACAAGTTGTCATGATTTTTTAACACTGTTCAGTGTTTGACTTTAACTTAATTTTATTGAAATTATATATTTGAAAACAATTGTCTAATTCGATCTTATTCTTATAATATAGTTTTAAAATATATATTTTACATAATTTTTAATGTATGTATTTGGAGATATTAACGTCAACAAATACATTAAATTGTATGCATGAATCCGCTTTGAGTCAACCGGACCTCACGGCTTTAAAACACATCTACAAAGAAGATGTGTCCACACCCTTATATGGCATGCTTCGTTCTCCTCTCCAATCGATGTGGGATGTTACACTGATAAGGATAGTTATATTTACTCCTATATTTAGGATGTGGTATATGGTAGTGTATATTCTTTTTATTTGATTGTAATCTTTTCCCTTATTATGAGGATTGTTCATGTACCAAATGACACTATATATATGAATTCTTCCAATCACCAGATTATTGGTGATCACAAAATCTTTCTCTCATCATCTCATGGTATCAGCCTCAGCATCTCAACCCTAACCCTAGCTGTCGCCCTCCTTCTTGTTGCGTTCATGGCTGCTTCATCTTCTTCCTCCGACACTCTTCCTATTGCTACTATGATCCATATGATCACTATCAAACTCTCCTCCTCCAATTATCTACTTTGGAAACGGCAAGTCATTCCCATGCTCACCTGTTTTGAGCTTCTCGGCCACGTTGATGGCAGTTCTCCGTCGCCGGCCGCCACTATTCTTGTTGACGATAAACCTTCTCCCAATCCTGACTACACCTCTTGGTTAGTCACGGATCAAAAGCTTCTCGGGGTTCTCTTTTCTACTCTGACCGAGGAAGCAATGGCAGAGGTTGTTGATTGCACAACCTCCCGATCTGAGTGGCTTGCTCTTGAAGCATCATTCGCTCACTCCTCCACCTCTCGAGCGAATCAACTCCGCGAAGAATTGCTTTCTCTTCGTCGTGGTTCACTCTCTGTTCAGGACTATGGTAAGAAGTTTAAATCCATATGTGATCAATTGTCGGCTATTGGCAAGCCAGTCGACGACTCTGACAAAAGCCACTGGTTTTTATGTGGCTTGGGGCTCCAGTTCGCCAATTTTGCAGATACCCGCATGGCGATGAGTCCGGTTCCTACCTTCTCCACTCTCCTACATCAGGCGGTTCAATTTGACTTGATGAACCGCTCCATGGAATCTGCGGTCTCTTCTCCTGTTGTTGCCGCCTTCACGGCTACGTCACATTCACCTCGTCGTGGTGGTGGTGGCTCACGGCAGAGCCAGACCCACCAGCCGCGAGGCTCTGGCCGTGGTGGTTTCTCCGGTGGTCGTGGGCAGACCTATTCCGGCCCTCGGCGTCCTCCTCGCTGTCAAATTTGCAGAAGGGAGCACTACGCTGATAAATGTCCATTGTACTTGTCTCGCTCGTCTGGACACACTACAAAATATCGCGGGAAGGTGATGAAAGGATTTCGTCGCCTTGTTTGTCGCCCTAGCACATTAGGCGGCAAACAAGGTGACGAAATCCGTCAGGCGACGAAGTTTTAGGCGACGACTTCAATAAAATTTTGTCGCCAATTTCGTCGCCTTCCCGCTTTTTTCTTGTAGTGACAATCTGCTGATCTTGCCGAAGCCTTCCAGGCATCTTGTAACATAGCAGCCTCGACCCCAACATCTGTTTCGGATTGGTTTGTGGACTCAGGTGCGTCTGCTCATGTTGCTACAGAACCCAACTTGCTTGACTCTGTGGAACCATATACAGGTTCGCATTCGGTTCTGGTTGGTAATGGAACCTCCCTCTCTATATCTCACATTGGCTCTCGAAAATTATCGTCAACTATTGGTTTAAATGATGTACTTGTTCCCCGCATGACAAAGAATCTATTGTCAATTAGCAAGCTTACAAAATTTTATCCTGTGGATGTTTTATTTTCTGACAAGTCCTTTATTATTCAGCATCGACAATCCAAGGATATCCTGGCCAAAGGAATATGTGAACATGGTCTCTATGTGCTTGACGATCCTATTGCTTTGGTTGCGGCTGCTGTTTCTTCTCCGAAAGCTAGTTTTGAGTTATGGCATTCTCGTTTGGGGCATGTCCCGTTTTCCATTATTTCTCTGTTAAATAAAAGTGGACATCTTTCAGTTACATCATTGTTACCATCTCCGGGTATTTGTGGCTCTTGTC
Organism: Hygrophila difformis; assembly: GCA_030278955.1. Classification (NCBI taxonomy): domain Eukaryota; kingdom Viridiplantae; phylum Streptophyta; class Magnoliopsida; order Lamiales; family Acanthaceae; genus Hygrophila; species Hygrophila difformis. The sequence continues at coordinate 25,094,024 of JAOANR010000010.1, forward strand.
AATTGGCTAAGAGTAAACGTTTCTGTTTTCAGTTGAATAATAAACGTTGTTCTTCAGTTCTTGAACTTGTTCATTGTGACTTGTGGGGACCGACACCCGTCACAACCTCTGATGGCTGTCGCTATTATGTAGCTTTTGTTGATGATTTTTCACGCTTTACATGGAGTTACCCTTTGCGTGCAAAATCAGATTTCTATGATGTCTTGATCCGATTCCACAAGTTTGTGTGCAATCAATTTTCTTCAGAAGTTAAAGTTTTCCAAAGTGATGGTGGTACTGAATTTATAAATCATAAAGTTAGACAGTTTATGGAGGCGAGGTATTCATCATCGTCTCTCTTGTCCACACACACCACAACAAAATGGAAGGGTTGAAGGAAAGCATCGACATATTGTTGAGACTGGTTTGTCTATGATGTTTCATGCCCATGTTCCCTCTCTTTTTTGGTTTGACTCTTTTGCAGCAGATGTTTACACTATTAATCGTCTACCCTCTACTGTCTTGGAGAATAAGTCGCCTTTTGAAACTTTATTTGGTGTTGTTCCAGATTACTCCAACTTCAAATCAGTTGGTTGCAGAGTCTTTCCATATCTTCGAGATTACGTTGCACACAAACTTGCTTCTCGCAGTCAGCCATGCATTTTCTTGGGCTACAGCTCGACTCATAAGGGGTTTAGATGTTACGATCCTATCACTACTCGTGTTCACATAACGTGACATGCAAAATTTGATGAGAGTTTGTTTCCATTTTGTGACTCTTCATCCTCTTCTCCTGTTGCGCTGTCTGATCCGCTTGCTATCACCACTTTTGATCGTCGTTTGGCGGACCCGGACTCCTCCCGGTCGTGCCGTCTTCTCCTGATTGATGATACTTCAGCTTCTGCACCTCTGTCTGATCTGCACTCATCCCCAGCACATGATTCTGCAGCTGCACGCCGAGGTTCAAGGGCAGCAACTGAACACTCCGATGGAACCGCAAGTGCAGCAGCCGACCACCAAGGTTCAAACGTCGCAGCTGAACACCCAGATGGAACCTTGGCCATGCTCCCTCCTGTCATAGATACTCTCGGACATGCTCCTCTGCAACCAGACCCTGATCACATACCGGATCCTTCCCCCGTCCCGCGAACACGCGGCCGAGAGCCACCGCAACCGCATCCAATGGTCACCCGATCCAAAGCGGGTATCTTTAAGCCTAAGTATCCGGTTAATCTTGCTGCTACTGCTCTTTTGTCTGCTCTTAAGTCTCCACATTGGGTAGCTGCAGTGAAGGAAGAAATGGATGCCCTTCATGCCAACAATACATGGATTTTAGTCCCTCCACCGCCAGATACAAATATAGTGGGTTCTAAATGGGTTTTTCGTACCAAGTTTCGGCCTAATGGAAGTATTGAGCGCTACAAAGCTCGTCTTGTCGCTCAAGGTTTCACTCAAATTCCTGGAATTGATTTCGATCACACCTTTAGTCCGTTCGTCAGAGTTGCGACAGTTGATGAGTGATTTTCACTACTCATATTTTACCACAAGCGGATGGTTGTCATCAAGTAATAAAAATCGGTGAATACCGGGTCGAACCCAAGGGAATTCAGAATATTATTCCATTATGGAGAAAACTTAGTCATTTTAAGTTCATTAATAATATATATATTATATTTTGAAAAGAGTTTGTTTAATTCTAATGGTGATTAAATTAAAAATAGTGACATTAAATTTAAAATAAAGCAAGTTAAAAATTTAAAATAATAAAATAAAAATAAGATATATGCTTGTAATGATTTAGATCATGCCATCTTTATATAAGAGCAAGGTTATTAAGATCTAGATTTAAATCTTAGGATCTTACGATCCTACGATCCCACAAAGACAAAACGATCAAGATCTGTATGGGATCTAAATTAGGGTGGGATCTGGATAAGATCTATAGGATCTATACAAGATCTTAAGATCTTTGAACGATCCGATCACTCCCTCTTATTGTTCATCTTATTTTTTCATTTTCAGTCCTCCATTGTTTTCCAAAATCCAGATCTAGGGATTTTTGTTTGCATCTCCATCTTACTCGCATTCCCTTCATCTTCCTCTTACAATTCATCTTCTTGTTGTTGACGTCACCGTCGATCCCCCTTCTCTTCCTATCGTCGTCCTTGCATCCCCTTCCTCTTTCTACCGCCGCCCTTGTCGTAGCATCCCCTTCCAGCACCCCTTGCTGATGGAGATCTTAGTTCTAAACCTCCAGCCCGGATGGATGATGATTAATCCAATGAGACAGTGGTTGAGAGTGACGAAAATGGGGAAAATTCTAATGACAAATCCAACCTAGCTCAAGCATCATGTCTTAAATGCTCAATTATTATCTTTTTTGCTAGACAAATTATTATTTATTGTAATTTGCTAATATGCAATATGAATATTTTTTTGTCCTAATTTCGTAGGATCTTAGGATCTGAATACGATCCTACGATCCCGATCTTGCAAATGGAAAAACGATCCTACATAAGATCTAGATTTTGATAACCTTGTATAAGAGTGAAATTGCATAATGATTTAGCATTTCCCAATGTCAAAAGATCAATTTCAGCAAATTTAATTATTTTATAATGATTAAATATAAGCCAATTTCCTAATTTTCATAATTTTTAAAAACAGACTTCATGGAAGCAAATTAAATTATCTAACATTCTGCAATCATCAGTCTAGGCATAAATTTGAGTCTTTCCCAAGCATACAAATTTTCCTATAGTGATCACACGACACATTTCATTTCCCAAATCAGCGTGTACATGCCAGAATCTATTTTAATATGATTTATTCCTAAGACCGGTACTAAAATCTAATTTCCACTTTTTATCTCCCGATTTAGCAAAGCAGAAATCATACAGATTAGATTCTAACATTTAATTATGCAGAATAGTGTAAATAATCTAATAAACATTGTAAAATATTGATAAAACATGGTAAAGTGGATTTTAGTACTAAATTTAGAATGTGAACAGATTAGGATTGTTATTAGATTAATGTAGACAGAATATACAGAATGATCGATCATTTGAAATTTAGCAGATTGTGAACATGAAATTTAGAATTCTACCAAAACAGATTTATCGATCATACAATACATTCCACAAATAATCCTAATTCAGATTTCAACATCATAGTAGATTAATCCAGATTTAAAATATAAACATCGATTATTTCTATTGCTTTCATAAAACATAAATTTGTACTTCAAAAGTGATTCTGAACTCCCGTTCTAGAACACTTCTAACACAAACAACATAGAAATCCGTTTACAAATATGAAAATAGTAGGAAATTATATTTAAAAGCAAATCCTAAACATTACAAAGCAAGAAAAAGAAAGACAACACCTAGGATGCGAAGAACACAGTCAGAAAGACGTTCTGATCACTTCCTCCGGCATGATTCGGTGTTATCGGCCTTCTTCTCCAAAGTTGCAGAGCGTTTCCAGAGAGTTTCTGATGATAAAATGAGTCTGCCCTCAGTCTGGATGAAGAGAATGACGAAAAACGGGCTTTAAAATCGTGTTCTGGAGGTTAGAAAACCTCCAAACTGCGACTGTGGCGTCCAAAACGGTGCTCGGAAGGGATTTCAAGCGCCACCAAGAAGAGTCGGCGCATCCTGACAATTTTCCCAATTTTCTGATTGCGGTGCCAAAAATGGCGCCTGGAGGCTGTTTTAGGCGCCGCCAAGAAGGTGCGGAGCATTCTGAAGCTTTTTCACCTCTGAAATTTTTCAAAGTGTTGAAACGGTGCCTGATGCGGTGCTCGGAAGGCAATTTAGGCGCCGCAATGCCTGTGCGGAGCCTTCTGGGAAGATTTCAACTGAATTTTTTCTAAGTCTGAATCTTGGCACATATCACTTTAAATATTCCTTATTTTCCAAAATAAAGCTTCCGAACATCGCTTTTCATCATTTAAATGCCTGAAACAACATTGCAATGCATTAGATTTGCCAAAGTCTTATTAAAAACACATAAAAACGTGATAAATTTAACCTAAATAAGCTAAATCTAACCATGATCACTTGAAAAATAAAAACACATGAAATACACCTAAAAGTGCAATAAATTATGGTAAAATGCACTCATTTTGGACATATTGTGGTACAATTCAAGCTTGTATAAGTGTGGTTTCACAGGGTGCATCAACATCCTCACACTTAAATATTGCTCGTCCCTTGAGCAATGAAATTAATTAACACATCAACATGCCAATTAAGATAATAAAGATGAAGTCACTATAGTTCTGCCAAATCATAGATTTCAACAACACATTGAGCTAAAAGGGTTCAAAGTTTAATGTGCTAGAACAAGGTAAATTGTCATGCATCAGCTGTCAAAACTAGATATCCAAAGCACTTACAGTACAAAAGGCGGATCAATCACACATAGCAACTCGAAATGGGAGAGGGAATAATGTAAATATGCTTTTCTATTCCTGTCTTCAAATATGCTCAATTAATGACTCGGTTTCACAATTATTCTAGACACTTTGGCTAAGTTGTAGACGGTTGAATTCCAAAAGCTACTCATGTCTAAGAATACGTGCCAGTCATATAACCAAGAGTTTATAAATATTCTGTTTAATACCCCTTTATTCAACATTATCTCTTTTTTTATCTTGCATTTTCTATATTATTTTTTTCTTTTTCTTTCTTTTTGCAAGATATAATTATTGTTTTTCTTCATTTCATTTTGTTTTTTTTAAATAGGGGTTTTACTCTGACTTTATTGTAATTAAGCATTTAAGGAGACATGGAACGAGCATATTCATATAAAAATAATGATAACTCTCCACAGGACAAGTAAACCAGACTAATTAATCAAAAAGCTTTCTGCAAAGTAAATAGAATTGTCACCAAAGTTCGAACAACTAGCATGACAATTTAACAAAGTCTAGGACTTTAAACTAAGAATCATAATGCTCATTAAGTTGTAAAATCGGATCTAAGCAGAACAGTTAGACTTATTCGGATTTCTCTTAAGATTGGCTGTGATGTGGTAATTCAAATAATAGCACACTGTGAAAACACAATTTAATATAACATATTCAACATATCCAACCTAAAGCATTTACCATATTTATTCTAAACATAAAGAAATATTAAAAACATAACTAAGCTCTTATCCATTTATTCCCATGCAATTTAGTAAACATAAAACATGGAAAGATCACACCTGGAATGTTTAGGGTTTTGAATTTCACTTCATCATCATGACTGTCATTGTGATACCTATAAAATATTAATAAGGGTTATAATAATAGATACATTGGCTAGAGTGTATTTGTAACTTCATATAATGTGGTGGTTGTTGTCCACATTGGCAATAAAATTTCTCCTTTATCCTCAAAAAAATAGATACATAAATATATTAATATTTAGAGTAATAATAGTAATAGTATTAGTACTTGTTTCCAATTCATAGAAAATATGGATGTAGCCGGTTAGAATAATTTATTCATATAAAATGAATACTTGGTTCTCCTTAAACAACTTAATTAGAATATATGCATAGAATAATTGGGGGAAAAAAAGGGATACAGATGTGTATCCAATTCAAATTAAAAAGGGATGGCAGAGGAGTTGGATATGAGATGAGATTTTGGGGCCTCAAATCCAAATAACTAGATATGGTATGAGATTAATAAATAGCCTCAATAAACCCTAGATTGGCATCATAATTCTTTTGAAGTTGTGCCGCCTCTCAATTCAACCTCTTCCAGAACTCTTCTAGATCGTGTTGTCCAGTAGCAATCCTTTCTTTCCTTTTTGCTGAATTGTGACTGTAAGTTGACCTCATCTTCCTATATTCTTTTAATCGTTCTTCCCATGATTAGTGTTGGAAGTATTTTGTGACCAATTTAAAAGTGTTTGGTCCTGTGTAAGTTAATTCAACTTCTCCCTAAATGCTTTGTTTCCTAAACAAGTCAGATTGTCTTTGAAATTGCCTGGTTGTGTAGCACCGCATGGATTTTCTAGTTCAAGTATAAATCCTACTGTAGTATGGAGTACAACTATTGGTCTCTGCATAAAGAATTTAGAAGGCTGTATAATATGTATCTATATATATAATATGTGCCACTGTCGTGCCTTGTAAAGCCTGTAGTGGACCACCTCTAATTTTAAATGATGAAGCCTGCTAACTTTTCCTTTAACTCACTTCCCTGGTCGAAGATCCAATTCTTTATGATTTAAAGTACCTTGTGTGTGTATAAGTAATGGTATAGACAATAGGGAGCAAGTCTCCAAGTTGAACTTGCCTTCTGCCATCAACATTATTTGAATATGTGGAACACGTGGTATATATAAATTATTTGTAGTTCCTTGGCTGCAGCTAGCTTCTATTAAAATACTAAAGTTATAGCTTTTGGTTAAATACAGTTATTTTGATGTGTGCGGTTAGTTAGTGTTGACAAGTTGATGCTTATGTGGCTTATGCGGATTGTGCGGTTGAGGGGCAGGACCGTGACGGGTCTCTAGCGACGTAACTCGCCCCCTCTGTCAAAATTAATTAAATCCAGGTTAACGAACCTTTGATTATGCGGTATTGTGGGTCTAACCCCTAACCTCGCCTGCGGGCCTAGGTTAGGGCACCGGTGCTATAGGTTTAGACATTGTTCCGAACTTGCGGATTAAGCGGACTATGCGGTTTATGCAGATTATGCAGCAAAAAGTGTCCTCGTCAATATTAATTCGCCACCATATTAAAAATGTTAATTGTGCGGTTATGTCATTTATGTAGTTATTTCCTTATGGAATCGTGGGTTAACTTACCAGTTTATACTGAGTTGTGTGTGTGTTTTTCTTTTCTCTTTTTCAGGATTCGCAAGTGAGTAGTCATGAGCACGTGCACGCATTGGGGCGGGATTCAAGCTTTGCATTTTATTTAAATTTTAGTATATAAAACCCTTTTTAAATTCATGATGGCTTTTGCACAATTAATTTTTGAAACATTTGTAGATGATGCATGATTTGAGAATAAAAGTATGTTTTCTTATTAGAGCCTTAGCATCTCTTGGTTGATTTGTGTGTTATAGTATTTTAGCCAAGAGATGTGGCGGTAACATCCCCTTTTTTTATGTTTTGAAATTGGGGGTGTTACAGTCATCTTGCTCCTTTGTTGGCATATCCTGCTTCTAATATGTATATATAGCAATTACTCAAGAAAATATGATTGTTAGTGCATATGGGAATTCCAAAGTAATTAGAATCATAAAACACCATCCATAACTCAAATTATAACATTTAACCGCAATTTCCAGCAGCTTTAGTAAGTATAGACATACTTTATAGATAATAAATTTCAGAATTCACCAAAAGCAAAACATCATAAGTTTTAGAGCAAAATTTACATCAAAATGCCAAAAACTATAGCAAAATATACCATCATTCTTCATGATAATTCAACCATGGATAATGTATTAAATAAATTGTTTATGCATTGAATAAACTAAATGGACCTGTTGATGAAGAATTTCGAGAATGTGATCATAATAGAAACTCCTCCATCCTCACACTTAAACTGAACTACCAGTTTAGTTTAAGTGCATAATGAAAGATTTAAAATGTGGGATTAAAACTTTTTAATTTCAAAAATAAGAATATAGCATGCATTTAAAAAGTTAGACTGAATTAGATCATACCTTTTAAATAGATAAAAATTTTCAGTTTTTTCTTTAATACGATCTATACATCATAATTTATTGATTTTAATGCCTGCATTGTGTAAAATCATAAAGATTCGACACTTCAACAACATTAATCCCACTTCTTCATCAATTATCATAGTTATTTACTTTCCTATTATCACATCAACAGCTCACAACATTCCAGTTTAACATGATTTAAGTAAGAGCTATTTTATTAGAATTAAAATACTTAAATATAACTTAAACATAAATATAAACTTAACCACATGCTCACCATATTAAATACAAATAAAACACCTAAGTAGTGCATAGTAGAGCAAACCAATATTCATAGCAAAAACATCCAACCAAGTAGCAAGGTATTTCTTATACATTATTTGTGGAACCTGGTTACACAACAACTTTGGGTTAGTGATAAATATATGCATTCCTCCCCATCCTCATACTTAAGTTTAAATCAAAAGTTTAACTTAAGTGCAATGTATAAAGCAAACATATATCAACCTAGAATGTGGGATTTAAACAACTAAATGTCCAATATATTTTATTTTAAAAGCTATAAGTTCTAAGTCTCTTTACAAATTCAAGAAAATCACTTTCTAGAACTTAAAAATTTTTATTAAAAGAACACATTTTTAAGTTATAAAAACTCCCTTTTTGTTAAAAAATTCAGATTTAATGCTTAAAGCTAACCTAATTAGCAAACTAATTCTTATTAATGATTCGAAATAATGATCAAGAACTATAAACGTTTAGTTTATTTTTTTAAATAACATAAGTTTGCCTTTTTAGTTAAAAATTCATAGGATGAGTTTTTATAATAAAAAAGTTTCTTTTTCATAAATTAGAAAAACATGAGGTTTCAAGCTTTAATGTTACCAAAAGTTATTAATGTAGATTAAAACAATATGGTTAACAATATTTATAGATCAACTTAAAAGATTAAACATGTTATTTTAACTCATTTTAAACAAATTTTCAGAATTCTCAAGCTGTAATTTCAGTTTTTAGAACACTGCAATCCTAAAATTTTGATAAATAATTTGAAACTTTTGAAGTTGAGCTTGAAAACATGTTCTAATACCATATTGTTCACTTCAACCTAACATTCATGCACTTAAACCAAGTTTTAATCCCACATTCTAATAAACCCAAAATCAAAGCAACAACACAAATACCAACAATAATGCATTTTCAATCACAAAATTGAATGAATTATTGACTAGGATAGATATTCTTACCATAAGTGAAGCTTTGGAAGCATTTGGAACAAGAATCCTCAAATTTGAGAAATTAGGGTTCTTGAGCCTCAATTTCAGCTTCAATTATCGAGTACATTTCAGCTTCTACTTTCACCACATAACATTTACTACTTAATTATTAAATTAGAAATATGGTGGGCATATTTTATTAACAAAATTAAAAACCTAAACAAATAAGCATAACGTGACATAAAATGAAAATAAATACATGCATAAACCATAAATGTGATAATAAAGACAAACAAAAACAGCTTATTATTATTTTTATTTATATTTTATTTTTATTTTTATGTATTTAATTTTTTATTATTATTTTTTTTGAACTGTGGTGGACAGGAAATTGAGGATGATGATTGCGGTTGTGAGATTGATAGAGAGAGGAATGTGAAAGAGAGAACATGAGGGAGATGACTATTTTTTTTTAAGGTTTAAATTAAATGGGTAGGTTTTTAACCCAACTAAAGGATTAAAGATTAATTTTGAGCGACTTGAGGATGCATTGGAATGGATTTGAAGCATAAAAGTTTGTAAAAATCCGAGTTTGGCAAAAACCCAGTAGTTCCCATTTTATGCTACATATGGTACTCAAACAAGTTTTTACGTGTCATTGGTGAAAATGACGCCTAAAATGCCTTGCTTGTGTTACTTTTGATGCTTAACTGAGTTTTCAAAAACCATTTATGAAGAGTGGCATCTAAAATTCAGTTTTGTGCAAATGTTGTAGCAAAAACAGGACATGATTTGCTTAATCAAAACATAATATTCTATCCATATTCCTATTCATCTATTAAACAAAATTACCCTAATTAGTTCTAGTCATCTCCTATAAATATTTATGAAATTATGTTCATTTTCATCAACCCCTCTCATCAATTTATTCCAGCCTTTTCTCCTATTTTATTTAAATCACCACAAAAATTCTTTCAGTTATTGATCACTCCAATTCTTAACTCGTCTCAGTCAATTGCTTAAGAATCACTCCAAAATTAAATATAATGGAAATCATGCAAGAACAATTTTCTTTTTTTTAGTTGTAAGTAAAACATATAAACTAAAATAAAAGAAAATCAAACATATTAAGCAAAAGACATAAATAACTATTGCTAAGCATGCAAAGGCAGTATGCGAATTCCCTTTCCTAATTAGCTTTCAAAGTCAAATGCACCATTTTCTAAATTAAAGGTCTAAATGGTGGGTGCACTTCCATGATCCTGTCATTCATGAGTTATAAGGTCAAATTGCACATCTTTATACAACAATTTAAATAAAGGTAATGCAATCATAAGAAAATTATTGATTAACATCCTAATATATCAGCATTCCCTCAAAAAAACTCATTAAAGTTGTAATGTTGTCAAGAAGTGGAATTTAATCTCAAACTTTAGTTCTAGCATCCGTTCTCAACACTTGATGTAATGCATTTAATTGAAAGTCATCTAATTTATTAAGAAATACGTACCTCAAGTGTGTTGGTAATACCTTTAAATAAAGTGTAGGTGGCTTTTTAATCGAGGCTATCCACTTGAAATCCTCAATTATATATGTGCATATGATTCGCCGCCATCCTCACACTTGTTCTCTTGCAAATCTTCCTCTTTGTTTGATGAGAACTCAATATTCTTTCATCTTTCAGGATCACACACTGATTTAGCTTGATTCCCTTGCACAACATAGAATAGCAAAAAGTTATAAAAATATTTAAAAATTAGAAATAATATAAATATATTTAAATGAACTTAAAACAACATAATTTTCACAATAATTCCCCGGCAACGGCGCCAAAAACTTGATGAGTGATTTTCGCTACTCATATTTTACCACAAGCGGATGGTTGTCATCAAGTAATAAAAACCGGTGAATACCGGGTCGAACCCAAGGGAATTCAGAATATTATTTCATTCTGGAGAAAACGTAGTCATTTTAAGTTCATTAATAATATATATATTATATTTTGAAAAGAGTTTGTTTAATTCTAATGGTGATTAAATTAAAAATAGTGACATTAAATTTAAAATAAAGCAAGTTAAAAATTTAAAATAATAAAATAAAAATAAGATATATGCTTGTAATGATTTAGATCATGTCATCTTTATATAAGAGTGAAATTGCATAATGATTTAGCATTTCCCAATGTCTAAAATGATTAATTTCAGCAAATTTAATTATTTTATAAAGATTAAATATATGCCAATTTCCTAATTTTCATAATTTGTAAAAACAGACTTCATGGAAGCAAATTAAATTATCTAACATTATGCAATCATCAGTCTAGGCAGAAATTTGAGTCTTTCCCAAGCATACAAATTTTCCTATAGTGATCATACGACACATTTCATTTCCCAAATCAACGTGTACATGCCAGAATCTATTTTAATATGATTTATTCCCAAGACCGGTACTAAAATCTAATTTCCACTTTTTATCTCCCGATTTAGCAAAGCAGAAATCATACAGATTAGATTCTAACATTTAATTATGCAGAATAGTGTAAATAATCTAATAAACATGGTAAAATATTGATAAAATATGGAAAAGTGGATTTTAATACTAAATTTAGAATTAGAACAGATTAGGATTGTTATTAGATTAATGTAGACAGAATATACAGAATGATCGATCATTTGAAATTTAGCAGATTGTGAACATGAAATTTAGAATTCCACCAAAACAGATTTATCGATCATACAATACATTCCACAAATAATCCTAATTCAGATTTCAACATCATAGCAGATTAATCCAGATTTAAAATATAAACATCGATTATTTCTATTGCTTCTATAAAGCATAAATTTGTACTTCAAAAGTGATTCTGAACTCCCGTTCTAGAACACTTCTAACACAAACAACATAGAAATCCGTTTACAAATATGAAAATAGTAGGAAATTATATTTAAAAGCAAATCCTAAACATTACAAAGCAAGAAAAAGAAAGACAACACCTAGGATGCGAAGAACACAGTCAGAAAGACGTTCTGATCACTTCCTCCGGCATGATTCGGTGTTATCGGCCTTCTTCTCCGAAGTTGCAGAGCGTTTTCAGAGAGTTTCTGATGATAAAATGAGTCTGCCCTCAGTCTGGATGAAGAGAATGACGAAAAACGGGCTTTAAAACCGTGTTCGGGAGGTTAGAAAACCTTCAAACCGCGACTGTGGCGCCCAAAACGGCGCTCGGAAGGGGTTTCAAGCGCCACCAAGAAGATTCGGCGCATCCTGACAATTTTCCCAATTTTCTGATTGTGGTGCCAAAAGTGGCGCCTGGAGGCTATTTTAGGCGCCGCCAAGAAGGTGCGGAGCATTCTGAAGCTTTTTCCCAATTTTCTGATTGCGGTGCCAAAAGTGGCGCCTGGAGGCTGTTTTAGGCGCCACCAAGAAGGTGCGGAGCATTCTGAAGCTTTTTCACCTCTAAAATTTTTCTAAGTGTTGAAACGGTGCCTGATGCGGTGCTCGGAAGGCAATTTAGGCGCCGCAATGCCTGTGCGGAGCCTCCTGGGAAGATTTCAACTGAATTTTTTCTAAGTCTAAGGGGGGTGTATTGGATTGAGAGTTTGTTGGATTTTTTTAGACTTTTAAAATCTGGGTGTATTCATTCAAGATTTTCAAAAGTCTTTAAAAATCTGGAGGTATTCAACATAGATTTTAAAAAGTCTTTAAAAATCTTGAGGTATTGGATTAAGATTTTAAAATGTCTATAAAAGTAATGAGATATTCAAAAATCCATAGACTTTAATAAGTCATGGATTTTAACGGATTGTTTACTCAGAATAAGAACAAATTAACTCCCTAAAATCTCCCGTAAAAATAAGAGATTTCTAAAATCTGCAGTGCGTTAAGAACGCAATACCTAAACCCTTCTTATAACAGTGCGCTAGTGCCATTTTATCACTCTGGAAAACAACGCTCGAGTTGAGAGAATCCTTTCACCTTGGGACATCGGCGGTGGTAGCAAGCCTGGGTGTTGACGGTGACTGAGGTTTCCTTCAACGGCGGCTAATAGGTAGAGAATCTCGCTCAAACACATCAGGTTTGTATTGATTTTCATCCTTATGTTCGGTAATTTGGGTTCTATTGAAATTTTCTTTCATACAGTATTGGGTTGTGTTTCTCTGAATCGTACTTTTTATTTGGATGTGTACTAATTCCGAATTGGTGAAAACCACTGTGATACCAAGATATACTGTGTATTTGTTATAACTTTCAATTAGCCAACTCTTAGAAGAACTGGAATGAATTTTTTAAGCTTTATGGCACGGTTGTTCTTTTTTTGGATTGCTTAATGCAAATATATTGCTCTTTGTTTATATTTCTTGGGTTTCGTAGAGAATGTAGTAGTGTAGGGTTTGTGATTAGCTGCTAATTGAATTATTCTCAGATAATCGGGTGGATCTTACAACTTGTGAATTGGCAAGTAGAGGTGAGGAATAAGAAAAGGTTTAGGTATTGATATGATGCTTAAGTTTTACTTGTTAGTTGATGATATTACAAATATATATCTGTCTAATGTTGATGATATTACAAATATACTATATCAGTCTCTTTGTGCTCTGTCTCCTTGTGCTCTGGTACTCTGCATTACTGATTCTTATTTACTTTGCATCACAATGATAATTTCCAATTAGTTTCCCTTCGTGTTTATTGATATTATGTTCAAGTAGTTTTTGTTCTTGCACACATGTTTGTTCTTATAATCAGCACTGCTCGAATTTCTGCCCATCTTTGTACTCTGCTGACCTTGACTTTCGGGCCATATCGTCTACAATTCTGCTCAACTGGATGACATATGAAACACAATTTTACTTACCTGAAATGGGGTGTCTGGACTAGTACATACATTTTAGTATATGTGCTTGGGGTTTTAAATAAATTCGTGACTGAGATATTTCTTCCTATCAATCATTAGTATATTTGTTTAATAATATTCATTTTTTAGTTATTTTGGTATTTAGGGAAGACAATATCATCATGGGGGATTCACAACAAGATGCGAAAAGGAAAGTATCCTATGAACAGTGGACGAAGGAACAAAGTGACCTATTGTTAGAACTTATGGTTGATGCTGCGGCTAGAGGATGGCGTGATACTAGTGGTATTTTTACCAAAACAACAGTGGAAGAAAGAATACTTCCCGTTCTTAATAAAAAACTTGGGTGTAATAAAACTTATAACAATTACCAGAGTCGCCTCAAATGGTTCAAAAATCGTTGGTTGTCTTATTCAAACCTTCTGAAATATAGCTCTGGTTTTGGGTATGATCAAAATACTAAAAGGTTTACAGCTTCAGATGAAGTATGGGATGCTTACTTGCAGGTGAGCTTCGTAAGCATCATGTTACAAGAAAATTTTATATTCATTTTATTGTGAGCATATAATGAATTAACATTTTTGTTTCTTTATTCTAACAAGGCACACTCAAAAGATGCAAACTTGCGGTATGGGGAATGTCCTGATTACGAGGATTTGGCAATGGCTGTAGGAAATGGTATTGCTGTTGGGAAAAGCTCCATTGGTTTAGGTAGTGCCACTGATGCAAGGACATTAGAAGATGATGAACATAGAGATGCACGAATAGAAGATTTGAATTTTGATGAAGAAAATGAGGCATTTGTAGACGTATCTCAGAATGATCCGACATTTGGTTCTCCACCACCTTTAGGGTTCACTGAAGCATGCGAGGTCACTACTCAAAGAAGAAGACAACCGAAAAGAAGTAGAGTTCGGTATGAAACAAATGTTAGCTCTACAGAAAATATCCCTCAGCATGGTCTCGTGGAAGAGATTAAGAAACTAACAACCACTTTTGAAGAAGTCCACAGTTTCTTAAAGGAAAGAGAAAGAGAAAGAGCTTATACAACATGGGATGCTATCAAAGAGGTCCCAAATCTAGATGAAGATATTCGCCTGAAGACACTTGACTTGCTTAACACCAAGTCAATGAGAGAGAGCTTCTTGAAGATGACTATTGATGAAAGAGCTCGTTGGATAGCTTACAAGATGAGATGATTCTGCTTTGGAATTAATGAATTTTTATTTTTTTTTTTATTTTTTGGAACTATGATATTGCTTACCAGTTGAATGGATGACATTTTTTTTCTTGTTTTTAAGTAATGAATTTTTAGTTATTTTTTTAACAACAATTTGAATATTTTTTTTTATACACAAGTGTGTTTAATATAGTGTATATTTGTATTAATGGTTACCATTGTCTATGGAAATCCAAGTAAAATAATAAATTAAAATAAAAAGTTGTATTCTACAATCCATAGAAATCTATAGAAATCAATAAAAAAATCAACCAAAGTCTGTATAGAGTCTATAAAAAGTCAAGCAGACTCTATATAAAGTCAATAGATTTAAAAACTCCATGGACTTTTTAAAATCTAAAAAAATCCAACAAACTCTCAATCCAATACACCCCCCAAATCTTGGCACATATCACATTAAATATTCCTTAAATATTCCTGAAACAACATTGCAATGCATTAGGTTTGCCAAAGTCTTATTAAAAACATATAAAAACTTGATAAATTTAACCTAAATAAGCCAAATCTAACCATGATCACTTGAAAAATAAAAACACATGAAATACACCTAAAAGTGCAATAAATTAAGGTAAAATGCACTCATTTTGGACATATTGTGGTACAATTCAAGCTTGTATAAGTGTGGTTTCACAGGGTGCATCAACAGTACGAATTGTTCTTGCTCTTTCTGTGCACAATTCATGGGCTCTACATCAACTTGACGTGAAAAACGCCTTATTTAATGGGGTCCTATCTATGCCAGTTTACATGAAGCAATGTAATACCCCAGATTTTTTATCAACGTCCAAAGGAATAAAATTTATTTCGATCAATGTCGAAATATCTCCGAGAAGAAGAAAATAATTTACCACAATAAATTATTGCTCGGAAATGAAACGCCGGTAGATTCAAATTCAAAATGGAATAAATGAGGGAAAGGAAGCCCGAAGACATTCCATGAATTGAGTCAAAATAATTGGAATTAAATTCAAGAAGGAAAAGAATTTTAATTCCAAGAACCCGTGAAGTCGGAAGAAATTTAATTACACAAGTCGTTACACGGGAGCCCGATATTAATGAACTCGAGAATTCGAGCCAAAACGTAAATTTAGATCCGAAGGAAATGACGATACAAAATAGGAACCCGGAGAGAGTCCGGGAATTGGAATCCGAGAGCATAGAGGGATAGAATTCCGAAAGAGAGGAGGAAAAGCACGACGGATCGCACGACCCGCCCGGACCGAAGTCCAGGCGTGTCTGGCGCGCTGTCCGCGCGGCTTTTAGGGGAAAAGCGTGCCAACCCCGCGCCACCCTGACAGCAGCAGCGCTTTGTCGCGTTTTGGCGACTTTCTCGCCAATTTTTCGGGGCCCAAGGTGGGAATCTTGATCTATCACGGGGGAAGCATATCTTGGACGATATGTAATGATTCCCAGCCCCATTATCATCCATCCACATCATTTCTTCACTCCCAAACTCTCCCAAAACCAAAACACCTTTCCGACGAACTTCCGGCGACCGACGACGACCAAGGAAGAGTGTAGATCATCGATTACAGTCCTTGAATCCTTGGTAAGTCGTTCATAGGTTTCGTCTAAAGTTTTCAAGTCCAAAAACCCGATCTAACCCTAGTTTACACTTTCATTTTCGTTTCGGGGCCAACGGAGAGGAGGCGAAGTAATTGGGACGTGTTCGTAGAAAGCGTGGGTGCCCCGATCGATCCAGAGACGTCCTAGACATCATCCCCACTGTAAGTTAACCTTACTATGGTTTTGGGTGACTTAAAATGCAACCAAACATAGAGATTTAGAAACTCTAAAATCTGTCAACACGAAAAACCCCCGGCGCAGCATTTTCGGATGAATTTTTCAAACCCTTAAAAGTCTTCGAACGAGAAAACTCAAAACATAAAAAGTGTTCCTAAGATATAGATCTACATGCTGTAAAAGTTTCATAATTTTTCGTTAAGTTTTGATGCCCGAAATCCGAGTCCGAACACCTCTGAATAATATTCGAACTTAGAACTTGGCAGATTTCACTCTCGATCTTGTTAGCCATTTTGACCTTGGATCTAGGCCGATCTAGGATTGGCATTGAACATAAGAATTGTAGATCTATGAGTTTAGAACATTACTGTAAGATTTTAGAATTTTTCATTGAGATTTGGACCTCCGAACCTGAGCCGACCCGATCTGCGTTAGTACCGAAATCAAGAACCTTGACAGATTACTTAACCAAACTTGATGAGCATATTTATATCATTTCTAGTCCGAACTAATCTTTGTGATCTAAACAAAAGTTGTAGGAAATCATGTCTATTATGTGCATATAAAATTTCAGAATTTTTGGAGTCCATTTGATATGTTAAAAAGTCGAATCTTTGACCAGTGTCAAACCTGAATCCTGGCAGCATACTATTTGTGTAGAAAACTTGATTTTTGACATGCTTCCCATCGTTTTTCCGAAAAACTCGAAACTTGAAAGTTGTTCGTTGGGATGTTTTGGATAAACTGTGAAAATTTCAGATTTTTTGGACTTGAAACGAATTTTTAAAGGTGCAAACTGTAACGCCAAATGACTTTTAAATCGAAGAGATTTGGAAATATCGAAACAAACGGTCGAGACGTTGAAATACGATATATCTATACTTTTGAAAAATCCCGTTACACTAAATTAAAACATATGAGATACTTGCCTATGTAGGGGGTGAGTGCTCGATAGAGTGTCCCTCTAGCTTTTCGCTTCGTGCCAAAACGGCCGAGAGTGACCTATGTAGGGGGTGAGTGCTCGATGGAGTGCCCCTCTAGCTTTTCGCATCGTGCCTAGACGGACGAGTGTGACGTATGTAGGGGGGTGAGTGCTCGATGGAGTGCCCCCCTAGCTTTTCGCTTCGTGCCAAAACGGCCGAGGGTGAACGTTATGAGAAACTCTGCCAAAACGGCCAATGAAATACTTGAGATACGACACGGCTGCGGCCGCCGGATCATCGGCTATACAAAATATTGAGAAATGGTTACGTAACGGGAAAATTAAAGATTTAATGTTTTTAAGTATTTATTTATTTATGCCTTGCAAATCATTTTACTATGTAAGTTGAAATATGATCATGTAGAAATCCTTGTTTAAAAATTATGCCATTTATTTATTAGTGGATGATTAATTTAATTTGTGTATTACCTACAAACATCTTTTTATTAAATTTAATTAAAGGCTTTGAAACCCCTAAATCATGCTAAGTGTTAACTTACTCAGCACGTTTTGCTGACTCAAACCGTTTTTCCCCTTTTTCTTTCAGAGTATGAGGATTGTGCATCATCATATGCATACATGGGAACATTTGGGGAAATCTCTATTTTAAATTCCTGCATTTAGTTACGACTGGTATGAACGGGCCTGTTTAACCCGTGTTTTGGCCGTGTTGGCCCTATACTTTAAATTCCACTGCATAAACTCTATTTTCCGCTGCAACTTTGATGTATTTATTTTAAATTATATATGAATGGGCTGTTTGAATGTTTTAAATTCTGAAAAAAAAACCATAGCCTTGCATCTCTTTAGCAAGCTCGGAGAAACCGCGTCTTGCTAGGGAGGTGTGGCGGTGGCATCCCGGCCTGGGTTACCAAAACCGGGGTGTTACAGGATGGTATCAGAGCCCGGAATATTTTAAAACTACTATTTTAAAGAGCCCGGAATATTTTTAAACTATTATTTTCAAGTATTATTCTTAAAGTTATCATTTCTAAATTAGTAATATATTTTAAAGAGCCCAATTATTATTTTGAAGTTAAAGCCCAAAAATTTTTAAGAAGCCCAAGAAATTATTTGTAGCCCAATACCTGTATTTTTAAATAAAGCCCAAATGTTTATTATTTTGGCTCAATATAAAGGCCCAAGACTTTTATCTACTATTATTTTCTTTAAATTTTAAAAAATATTACCTCCATGGAATAAATTTATTTTTAAAATCCATGGAAGATAGATATAAATAAAATATACATTAGCTTCGGGAGGGATTGCATTGCATTGCATATATACATAAATATTTACACTAACTCTTTTTATGTGAATTATCGGTGATAAGAAACACTCCTACCTTAAAATTTGTCATGACCTTGACTTAGGAGCGCTTGCTAAAGACTAACTTTGCCTTAGTCCTAGATCTTGATCACTTAGAAACATATCTTCGCGTGCTTCTATAACAGAAAATGGCACCTAGAAGAAAACTGAGGAAGGATCATATGCGATGATACCCGAACCTGGTTGTGAATAATACATAGGCAGTTATGGGGACATAACTGTAATCTTAAGGCGGGGAGGATGTAACAACCCGAATATTATGTATCCCAAATCAATAAATAAACAAAAGGACCCTAACTCTTATCGCGAGAAAAGCCGAAACACAACTTCGAGGACGAAGTTGATTCTTAAGGGGGGTAGACTGTAATACCCAGATTTTTTATCAACGTCCAAAGGAATAAAATTTATTCCGATCAATGTCGAAATATCTCCGAGAAGAAGAAAATAATTTACCACAATAAATTATTGCTCGGAAATGAAACGCCGATAGATTCAAATTCAAAATGGAATAAAATAGGGAA
This sequence comes from Hygrophila difformis, assembly GCA_030278955.1. NCBI lineage: Eukaryota > Viridiplantae > Streptophyta > Magnoliopsida > Lamiales > Acanthaceae > Hygrophila > Hygrophila difformis. The sequence goes on from JAOANR010000010.1 coordinate 25,113,571, forward strand.
AGGAAGCCCGAAGACATTCCATGAATTGAGTCAAAATAATTGGAATTAAATTCAAGAAGGAAAAAAATTTTAATTCCAAGAACCCGTGAAGTCGGAAGAAACTTAATTACACAAGTCGTTACACGGGAGCCCGATATTAATGAACTCGAGAATTCGAGCCAAAACGTAAATTTAGATCCGAAGGAAATGACGATACAAAATAGGAACCCGGGGAGAGTCCAGGAATTGGAATCCGAGAGCATAGAGGGATAGAATTCCGAAAGAGAGGAGGAAAAGCACGACGGATCGCACGACCTGCCCGACCGAAGTCCAGGCGTGTCTGGCGCGCTGTCCGCACGGCTTTTAGGGGAAAAGCGCGCCACCCTGACAGCAGCAGCGCTTTGTCGCGTTTTGGCGACTTTCTCGCCAATTTTTCGGGGCCCAAGGTGGGAATCTTGATCTATCACGGGGGAAGCATATCTTGGACGATATGTAATGATTCCCAGCCCCATTATCATCCATCCACATCATTTCTTCACTCCCAAACTCTCCCAAAGCCAAAACACCTTTCCGACGAACTTCCGGCGACCTTCCGACGAGTTTCCGGCGACCGACGACGACCAAGGAAGAGTGTAGATCATCGATTACAGTCCTTGAATCCTTGGTAAGTCGTTCATAGGTTTCGTCTAAAGTTTTCAAGTCCAAAAACCCGATCTAACCCTAGATTTTCACTTTCATTTTCGTTTCGGGGCCAACGGAGAGGAGGCGAAGTAATTGGGACGTGTTCGTAGAAAGCGTGGGCGCCCCGATCGATCCAGAGACGTCCTAGACATCATCCCCACTGTAAGTTAACCTTACTATGGTTTTGGGTGACTTAAAATGCAACCAAACATAGAGATTTAGAAACTCTAAAATCTGTCAACACGAAAATCCCCCGGCGCAGCGTTTTCGGATGAATTTTTCGAACCCTTAAAAGTCTTCAAACGAGAAAACTCAAAACATAAAATGTGTTCCTAAGATATAGATCTACATGCTGTAAAAGTTTCATAATTTTTCGTTAAGTTTTGATGCCCGAAATCCGAGTCCGAACACCTCTGAATAATATTCGAACTTAGAACTTGGCAGGTTTCACTCTCGATCTTGTTAGCCATTTTGACCTTGGATCTAGGCCGATCTAGGATTGGCATTGAACATAAGAATTGTAGATCAATGAGTTTAAAACATTACTGTAAGTTTTTAGAATTTTTCGTTGAGATTTGAACCTCCGAACCTGAGCCGACCCGATCTGCGTTAGTACCGAAATCAAGAACCTTGACAGATTACTTAACCAAACTTGATGAGCATATTTATATCATTTCTAGTCCGAACTAATCTTTGTGATCTAAACAAAAGTTGTAGAAAATCATGTCTAGTATGTGCATATAAAATTTCAGAATTTTTGGAGTCTATTTGATATGTTAAAAAGTCTAATCTTTGACCAGTGTCAAACCTGAATCCTGGCAGCATACTATTTGTGTAGAAAACTTGATTTTTGACATGCTTCCCATCGTTTTTCTGAAAAACTCGAAACATGAAAGTTGTTCGTTGGGATGTTTTGGATAAACTGTGAAAATTTCAGATTTTTTGGACTTGAAACAAATTTTTAAAGGCGCAAACTGTAACGCCAAATGACTTTTAAATCGAAGAGATTTGGAAATATCGAAACAAACGGTCGAGACGTTGAAATACGATATATCTATACTTTTGAAAAATCCCGTTACACTAAATTAAAACATATGAGATACTTGCCTATGTAGGGGGTGAGTGCTCGATAGAGTGCCTCTCTAGCTTTTCGCTTCATGCCAAAACGGCCGAGAGTGACCTATGTATGGGGTGAGTGCTCGATGGAGTGCCCCTCTAGCTTTTCACATCGTGCCTAGACGGACGAGTGTGACGTATGTAGGGGGTGAGTGCTCGATGGAGTGCCCCCCTAGCTTTTCGCTTCGTGCCAAAACGGCCGAGGGTGAACGTTATGAGAAACTGTGCCAAAACGGCCAATGAAATACTTGAGATACGACACGGCTGCGGCCGCCGGATCACCGGCTATACAAAATATTGAGAAATGGTTACGTAACGGGAAAATAAAAGATTTAATGTTTTTAAGTATTTATTTATTTATGCCTTGCAAATCATTTTACTATGTAAGTTGAACTATGATCATGTAGAAATCCTTGTTTAAAAATTATGCCATTTATTTATTAGTGGATGATTAATTTAATTTGTGTATTACCTACAAAAATCTTTTTATTAAATTTAATTAAAGGCTTTGAAACCCCTAAACCATGCTAAGTGTTAACTTACTCAGCACGTTTTGCTGACCCAAACCGTTTTTCCCCTTTTTCTTTCAGAGTATGAGGATTGTGCATCATCATATGCATACATGGGAACATTTGGGGAAATCTCTATTTTAAATTCCTGCATTTAGTTACGACTGGTATGAACGGGCCTGTTTAACCCGTGTTTTGGTCGTGTTGGCCCTATACTTTAAATTCCGCTGCATAAACTCTATTTTCCGCTGCAACTTTGATGTATTTATTTTAAATTATATATGAATGGGCTGTTTGAATGTTTTAAATTCTGAAAAAAAAAAAAAATCATAGCCTTGCATCTCTTTAGCAAGCTCGGAGAAACCGCGTCTTGCTAGGGAGGTGTGGCGGTGGCATCCGGGCCTGGGTTACCAAAACCGGGGTGTTACAAGCAACCACCGGGTTTTGTTGATCCGCGATTTCTGAATCATGTCTGTCGTCTCCAAAAGGCACTTTATGGTCTTAAGCAAGCGCCTCTTGCCTGGTTTCAACGCTTCAGTTCTTTTTTATCTTCTCTTGGTTTTCGCCAGAGCCGTTCAGATTCGTCCTTGTTCTATCTTCGCCAGAATACTGATGTGATTTACTTGTTGTTATATGTTGACGACATCATAGTCACTGGGAGCAATCCGACTATGCTGCAAGCCTTCTTAAATCGGACGAGCAAGGAGTTTGCTGTAAAAGATCTGGGTAACCTTAATTACTTTCTTGGGTTGGAAGTCTCTTCCACTGCTACTGGTCTGTTTGTGGGGCAGGCTAAGTATGCTTTTGATATCTTGAAGCGTGTTGAGCTTCTCGAATCTAAGCCGATTGCAACACCATTGGCCGCTGGGGTTGCTTTGACTACTTTGGGTGTGTCGTATTCGGACCCTACTGCTTATCGCTCGCTTGTTGGGGTGTTACAGTATCTCACCATCACACGACCGAACTTATATTACGCTGTCAATCAAGTGAGTCAGTTTTTACAATCTCCTACTGAGGACCATTTTAACGTTGTCAAGCGCATTCTACAATATGTAAAGGGAACGCTTCACTATGGCTTGTCTTTCACACGTGGTTCAGATCTTTTCATTATTGGATACTCTGATGCTGATTGGGCGCGGTGCCCTGATACGAGACGATCTACTTATGGATACTCCATATTTCTTGGGGGGAATCTTGTTTCGTGGAGTGCTAAGAAGCAACCTACAGTTGCTCGATCTAGCTGTGAGTCTGAATATCGAGCTCTAGCCAACACAGCCTCTGAAGTGGTATGGGTTAGCAATCTTCTTCGTGAACTTGGTGTACACTCCCCTCGGAAGCCTATTATTTTTTGTGATAATCGCAGTGCCGTCTTCCTGAGCTAAAATCATGTGTCTCATAAGCGTGCTAAACATATCGAGATTGACTGTCATTTCATTCGAGATTATGTCTCGAACGGTTCTTTGAACACTCAATTTATTCCTTCCGCTATGCAAATTGCTGATGTGTTCACCAAAATTCTTCATAGTCCGAGTTTTGCGATCTTACGGTCCAAGCTATGAGTTTCTCTCAACCCCACGCATCGCTTGAGGGGGGGTGATAAGGATAGTTAGATTTACTCCTATATTTAGGATGTGTATATATGGTAGTGTATATTCTTTTTATTTGATTGTAATCTTTTCCCTTATTATGAGGATTGTTCATGTACCAAATCACACTATATATATGAATTCTTCCAATCACCAGATTATTGGTGATCACTAAATCTCTCTCATCATCTCATACACCCTTTCTCTGACTTCGGCTCCTAAAAAAAGAAAAAGAAGAAGACAAATTTGTTGTGATGGATAGAGTATTTATTTAATTTGTACTATATTTATATTTTGAGCACAAAAAGGATATATTGGTAAAATCACAAATACCATAAAAAAATAAATAAATAAATCATCTTTTCTTTTCTTTTCTTTTTCTTTCCTTTTCAAACAATTTTTAAAAAAAAAAGTTACAATAATTTCTAAAAGATACATCTGAATTATTCCGCAATTTTACCTTCGTACTTAAATTTTTTTAATAAAAAAATAGGGTTAAGTTAGGGTGCCTCACAAGAATGTTTCAGCACCTGCTTCAAAGTGTGGTCCAAAGCACATCATGTGCTAGTATAGTATACATTGTCAATATTTCCATATGAGTGTCGGCCTATTGATGGAAGCTTAAGATACTCCTTCCATCGTTACAAAATTGGATGAATGGAATGATTAAACTTTCCATAAAACTCAACCAACGTGATAGGGTTTAAATACAATCCTGGAAACCCTAAAAGTTACAAACAATTTTCCACTCGTCTTCACCGGCGACATGCCAAAAATCCGGCAGCCAAGCACATCATCGAGAAAACACCATCGACCTCAAATATGATGTTTTTTTACGAACGTAGATCCAATCAATGGTGGTGAATCATTATCTGACAGTCCCTTTGCTCACATCACTGCTCATCGTGCATCGCTGTTGCAACCCTCTTGCCTCGCCTTTCGCCGCCATCGATAAGTCCTTCCCACATTTTTCTGCAGTTGTTTATTGTTGCCATGGTTTGAAAAATTTTAGGAGTTTCTGTCAGATTCTTCCATGTTTGGTGAATTCCAATGGGCAAGGATCAATTCGCCGAAGGCCATTCAGGCAAAATTGGATGAATTTGCAAATGACATTTTCAGTGATTACAAATTGTTCTGGAGAATGCCAGGAAGAGAATTGAGCACAAAAAACTGGCAAAATGTAATCTAGTGATATAGTCATATTGAATCTTTTATGACCGAACGCAATTCAGCCTTGAAAGGATAGATTGTTGTGTTCGTGTACTTGTATACTAATGTTGATTTAAATTGTTAATGTATGCAATTTATTCAATTATTATTGAAAGGATTTACCACATTCTCACTTGGGTAATACTAGTCTAGAACAAAAGAGCACATATGTTCAATAAAACCATCACAAATATAGATTAAATCAACACATATATGAGTAAAGACTAGCAGACAGAAAAATCATAAAAATTGGATAAATAATATTATACATTCACCATTAAAGTGATTGATACATGTCATCTATGTCAGTGCCATGAACATATAATCATATATGTGATGGATTTATATGATGTGTGTGCTTATTTTATACTGTGAATGTGTTGATTTTATTTAATGAATAATTTTATTTAATCTGTGTTAGTATTTTTTTTACATATTTATGTTCTGAATAATATGCACTTATGTGATGATTTTATATGATGTATGTGCTTATTTCATACTATACATGTGATTATTTAATTTAAATGAATGAGGTGATTTTATTAATGTGCGTTAGTTTTTTGTTGATTAATGACCTAGACAATAAGCATATATATATATACTTTCTCCGTTCTCATATGTTTCTGACATTTGAAAAAAAAATTACTATTCACACACAGACTTTTACTTAAAGTTTTATCATAGTTATACAAGTTAAAATATAGTCAAGTGAGATATCGTTAGATTCGTATCGTCGTGTAGTTTTTAAATATCGAACTTTTAAAATTTTTACTTGTACCGAACTTGAGTTATTAATAGTTTAAAATATATATTGGACTGCGTCAAAAGTTTATCTATATAATAAATCATGAATACTTTTTTGCCTGTGCAAACTCTATTGCCCTTATTAATTTTAATGTATCATTCTTAATTTTAAGGGGTTAATCAGTCATTATATGCTTATTTTAAGATCAACGAACCTAATTAATCCACGTCATCGCTGATTAATCATGAAGATACACATCAGCGCTGATTAATTCTATTTGTGCCATGTCATCAACTTTTTATATTATATTTAGATCATAAAACTATATATTACAAATAAATCTTCAAAAAATCTTTCTATATATTTTCAAAAGATATAAATGCTCGACAAATTAAAATCTATTTAATGTTTAATAAATATTTAGTTTTATAGCTGAACTTTAGTAAATATATGTTAAATGTATATATTATAAATTCTTTTATTTAATATATTATTTTCAATATATATTTTATTAGTCATATTATATAGATAATTATACCTTAGTTATTCTATCATAAATTATATTTAATAAAAAAATTCTAATCCGCTATAGTAAGATTTAATCAAATTTTAAACCTAATTTTTAGTAGGTTTAATTATAAATTTTAATATCATTAAAAAATATTTAATAAGCTGTATAATAGAAAGACAAAAATTAAATATAATTTTTTTAATTATAGATAGATATGATTATAATTATTTTTTAGATATTTTTTAATAGAAAGACAAAAATTAAATATTTTTTAATTAACACATTTTTCGGATGACAAGGTGATTGTGTACTAATTTTGTACAATATTACCCACCACATAAGTAGTTTCCATATTACAATATTGATATAATGAATAATATAATATTCCAATTGTTAAATTGTGTCATAAGTCAAAACAATATGATAAATACATGCCTTTACATGATGAAATTATATGCATGCATTTAAGAATTCTTTTATTCAATGACAATTGTACATAATTAGAAATTTTCCACAAACTCTATGTCGAGGAAATAATGAAATACACAAAATTTAACAACCAAATATTGTTAAAAAAATATACAAAAGTAGTGCCAATTGAAGATGAATAAACTACTATGGTAAAGACAATGATTCAATATATATATATATATGCACATATATAAAAGATATGAATTGACTAAAAATAGCAACACTTTGTGTTGTATATATACTTTTTGTATAATTGGCGAACCTTTCATAAATTCAGGCCTTTTATATATATGCCTTTGAGAATTCTTATGGAAAATGAAAATCTACCCAATCATAAATTACTTCATCAAACTATATCAATAAATCACTAAAATTTACAAAGTTTGAAAACTAAATTTTGATGATAAATTATACAAAAATATTGCAAATTACAGATGGCCAACTTATGCGAAAGACAAATGTGCAAAATAACTTTGATTGAGCAGCCCAATGTTAATCATTTGATTAATATGAACCAATATTTTTTTTTATAATTTTTAAATTTATATTTGTATTTAGCGTTCAACTTTTATAATAAATACAAAAATAACTTTAAAATTTGTATGTAGTAAATACTATAATTTGAGTAATCATTAAATTTTAATTTATAAACTTTAAGCTCTACATAAAAGAGCATTATTAACAAATATGATAAAACATAGTAATCTAATGATATTCCACTCAATTTATTTATTCTAATAAAATAAATTGATTAAATTATTGTTTTATTTAAAAAACACCCGAGCCGAAGGCGGGCAAAAAGTAGTTTGTAATAAACATTTGAGAACGAAGGAAGTATATTGGGTTTATATGATGTGTGTGTTTATTTTATATTTTTTGTGTGCTAGTATTTACTCATTTATGTGTTGATTCGGTCATAAGTATGAGTTGAACAACTATTCCAATGTCTAGTTCGTCGCGGGTGGTTACATTTTCTTAGAATTTTGCAAACTGCTACTGCAACACCGAAAACAGAATAGCCTGTGGTTCTAAGAGGAATAACCATGAGCATAAAAAAATTATGCTACGCTTTTACATAATTTGCGTAAAAAGAACAGGAAAATTATTTACTCATTAAAGCTAGTCCAAGAAGCCGCTGAGACGTGGTCCAGCTATTGCATCGTTTTCGAATGGAAAGAACGACAAGGGCTTGATTCCGACTCTTGAATTTAGGCAAACCGGCGGAATCATTATATTGTATTATTATAGAGAAAACAAGGGGATAAAGCATCATAATAAAGGAGCGAAGCATCAAATGATGGATATGCAAGCATGTGAACACCGGTGCCGCACGAGTCAAAGAAAGTCTCGGGAGAATGCCGCTGTCCAACTTAGACCTTCTTTCTCGTTCTGTTCTATACGGCTGAGAAGTGCATTAACTCCTTTTAGCGGGGACGTATCCTTATACTACTATTTTCCTTTAATGGGAGTTCTGGGCTAGAAAATCCAGCAGTAAAGGAGAAAAAGCCTCACCCCTTTCATTTTAATGGAACAATATATTCACTTGAGAAAAAAAAAAATGGAGACTTGCCCATTTGACCTATATGTAGATTTTATACCTTTATTAGTCAGAACCAATTTCGGGCAACAAATGATTTGGCCAAAATCATGGATCTACATTAATTACATATACGTTAAAAAGGATACTACATCAGACCAATAATGGTCAGTTTAAGGCTAATTTAATACTCATATCTCATAGCACAAAAGCTTCTATATTAGTTAGTTTCAGTACATGCATATTCAGCGTAGGAACCAAACCCAAAAAAATACACCTAGACTTCCAAATATTGGAAAACAACTTTCATCCAAAACAATAGTTACACTTATATTTTTCCTATAACTAATTTTTTTCAGTTCATCATTTCTACAAATTCATCCAAATTAATCATAATAACTCCTACCCAAATTTTACCCATCCAGTTAAGAATTAACCAATTTACCGCCCCGTATTTGAACTTAACCCCCTGTTTGGACTTTGGATGCAAGTTTGTAGGAGTATTTTTCCAATATTTGAAAGCTTAGGTGTTCCTTTTTCCCATTAAAAGAGTTTGAAGTATGAAAGTGAAAAAATATAATGACATTTATCATTACACATACCAAGGATTATCATAAGTGTTGAGAAATTGTATCAATTTTTTGCAGGAATTTTCATAATATCAATTTACCAACGATTATGCAGGCAGCCTTTTTCATAGACTTTTTTCTATCAATTTCAGTCAAAAGTGTCGAGAAATTGTACTTTCCCAAATGTTGCATGAATCTGAAATCAGGGGATTTTGCTTGATTGCCATATCAAAATTTTGTCAAAAGAATATGTAAATCCTTGAGTGAACTGGAGGAGCTTTACATGCTAATTTTTTTTTCAAGTGACTCCGAATTCTTTTTTAACTGCCCTTCAATGCCTTCAAAATAGCTTTACAGGCTAGTTTTTTCGCGGTAACTTTATCCCGTTCGGAACAGGTGTGTACATGCACAACACCGTCGTCGGCTTCTACTTGTACTGTAGCATGCACCATACCATTTTTAATAGAAACCACAGGCTTCCTAAAAGTATACTGATGTCTTTGGCAAAGCTCATACAATTCCCTCTTGGGTTGGAGCCTCACAGTTTCAGGCGTGACCAAGGGCTCAAGTAGAGGCCTCATACTTTGAAAAACCCTGTCTTTGTCGTACCCTGAATCAACATATATTGCTCCAGCCAGCGCCTCGATAACATCGCCAAGAACCTTAACCCAGAATTGAAAATAGATTTCAGATTGTATACAGTTGGATATGGTCTTACAATAAACTTGTTTGGTTTGTTTTTTTTTTTAAGGAATTAGGACGAACCTTGGGGAAAGCAGACTCGGATTCCCAACCAAAAGTTGAGGCCAATGGTGACTCCTCAAACTTCTCAACTGCTTGAATGATTTGTCCATGAAGCGTCTGTGATGCATGAAGTATATGCTTGTGAAGCCCAGCCTTAATGGCTGATAGAGCATAGCATTCATTGTTCACGGATGCGGACCTGAGATCTGTTAATAATCCTGGAGAGAGTCCAGGGTAGTTATGACACAGATGTCGGGTTATTAGATAATCTAGAACAGCATCTCCCAGAAATTCCAGGCGCTGAAAAACAAACGAAGTCAGCTTCAGTTGCAAGGAAAATGCCATTTCATACAATTTTGTCGTTAAAGGGCATACCTGGTAGCATCCCGGAATTTCAGGTAGCATATAGGAGCCATGTGTAAGGGCCTCAACAAGGAGGGAAGCATCTCGAAACGTATAGTTCAAGAGAGACTGTAAAGACTCAATATTTACATGGATCTCTGGCTTCACAGAAAAGTTCCTTGTGTAAGGCACATTGACAAAGTTGATGCCAATGCCAAGCCATGTCATAAAGGACAACGCTGCTCTTTCACCCCCGGCTCTCAGGTATGCACCAATTAATGCTTCGACTACATCAGCTACAGTCTTGAGTTTTATTTTCCTACTGTTCCCAACATAAATTTTTTTGGAAAAAATGGTCTCTTCTCTGAGTATATGATTTTCACAATTTGTGCCTGGAATCATCCATGATTTCTTATGGAATGGTTCAGTGCGTATGAAACCCTAAGGTTAGAACAAATAATGAAATCTTGTTAAAATGAAACATTTTGGGAACAAAAGAAAAAGTAGATAAGCTAGAAGAAATTGTGCTTCATTACCACTATCTTTTTGTCACATCCTAACTTGCACAATGTAGCGTTGCAGGTTAATCTCTCTCGTTTTGCACTAAGCAATCCTTCGTGACGATTTTGAAAAGCTTGAAACAGATGCTGCGAAGCTGCATACTTGAGAAAAGAGTCGCCAAGTGTCTCCAAAGATTCCAAATGAATACTCTCTTGGCATTTCTTCGTAGTGATTGCTTCTAAAACCTAATATATGCAGAGAGATTACCACGCTCAAACAATAAATGAGTGAGTTCCATTTAGCACATAACTTATTGCGCCTTATAAATAATAATGCTCGGCAAGCAAAAAAACTCAAAATTGTGTAAAAAAAAAGTATCACGTGAGTCTCTGTGGTAATAAGGTTAATACAAAGTACTTTGGGAGAAATGCTATAAAATAGACAGAGAAAGGCCATAAACATATACGAGAAAACAGAACGACATGCTAGAATATATTCCTGCTGAGAATTGTTGAAAGATATACCGTGAATATCGGCATAACAATGCTTGGCTCCACATGCATACTTTTCAACTTGGCAGCCATAAGCAGTGACTCAATCCGATGCATAACAGATGGAAGGAATGAAAACGTATAGAATGTCGAAGCAGATATAGGTGACATGAGAACTGAGCAAACCTCTGGTGGTAATTCATACGTGGTATTACTCAACTCTGTGCCAAAAGATATGGAAAAGAAGTTAGAAGAACCACATCATACATCCCATATCTTAATTTACAAAATGAGTGACAATTGAGTATTCCTCAAAGGCCAAGATTGCATAGAAAATAGATTCAGAACACAAGTGTCTGTGGAACCTTGTCTGCTTGATGTTCTACATCTCTGAAGGCAATTCTGCACACTAAAGATGCGCTTCGCATTAAGGAGGTTTTCGTTTTCAAATTGTAGCTTTATACCGTGTCTGAAAGAAATATTTTAAGCATCAGCATACGAGTGGCAAAAGCTGGGATTTCATAAAAATTTAAAATACTAACTTTTCTTCGTAGTATGTTTTATAAGTAATCTGTCTTCCGTCTTCAAGCTGAAAATATGTGCCAGCATTTATACCATCCAACGGGCCAGTAATAATATATAGGAAACCATTTTGCGGTGTACAAACAAGGGACTGCTCTAAATAGCAGCAACACACCAAACCACCCTTCGTCCGCTTGTAGTGACCATGACCTCTAGCGGAGAAACAGCGAGTATGATCATCCCACACAGTATTTTTAGGATATGAAACAGCAGTAACACTCTTCCAATCAATTGATACAATTTGATTTGATTGCAGAGCTGGGAGAAGAAGATAGTCAAATACTGAAGAACCATCATTTTTCTTTGATAGCTTCTCCATCTCTTCATTAAACTTATCCAAGTTACGGTCAAGAAGAATTCTGAAGATGGTGGTTTGGAATCTCCAACAGAGCAATACCTGGAATAATTTTATGGAGCAATTAAATTGCAGAAATTATAAACATAACTAGCAATCAGGAAGTCGATATGCTATAATTTAGAAATTTCACTACACCTGCTCAGATTTCAGTGGCAACTGTCCAACGTATTTCATGCCCACAGTAAGTTTTCCCAGATCAAAATCAAAATCAAAACTAAAATTTTCAAGATCAGCAGGCAGCCTTGTGTGAACAGCCAAGACCACATCACGAAGATTGACATCATATTGCCTGCTCGACTTGAGGTCAAGTAAATAACATTGATAGATTTGTGCAGGATTGCTGTCATAAGACCCAATCAATTCTGGTGGGAAATATGTATCATGTTCATCTAAATAGTGTTCATATCCTGTAAATCACACCATTTGTTAGACAAACTGGTCTATAAATATCTCATTGATGAATTCAGTTTTAATGCCATGGCCTGAAAAAAGACACAAGTACTTCAGAACATATAGGATCAAATTACCCAATTCTCTAGCTTCTACTTCCTCCTCCACAATATCTGGGACAAGATTATCAGTCAAGGCACCAGCCTTATGAAGCTGCTTGCAAGCTTCCAGGCAAACAAGTTGCTTTAGAATTTTGGCAGGGCCACGCTCAGTAACAGTTTGGATAGCGCAGCTGTTGGGAAGATGTAGTGTGCAGCTTTCAGTATCCTTATCTATTGTAAACCTTGGATGAGGTTTGAAATACCTGAAAATCAAGAACAGGTAACCTAAGAGGTTCCAATTACAAGTCTCAATGTTTAAAGTAATTCAAATAGGAAATTGATGTATTGTGCCCACTTGGCATTTTAGAAAACATAATTGATGGAGCAATGAAAATTACAAGAGAAGAGAACTAACATATCTGAAGGAAGCCGCGCACAATAAAAGTAAAGCAGTGATACACTAGAACTCAAAGTAACAATTGCACCAGTGCTTTCAACTTCAAACCATGGTTCACCATGCATTTCAGTACCAATTGGTTCACAGGGAATGTCATAATGGCGGACACACTCTTTCCGCATCATTTCTGCACCAGCTAAATAGTTCTCCACCCGAGCCAGAGCAGAACTATCACCACTGTTAAAAAATACAAGGATATTTAGTTCCCATTAAAACTCATAAAAGAGTCCTGTCCTAAAAGGCTTTTATACAATGATAACCTAGAAAATAAAATATCTGAATTAAAAATTTATCCACCATAGCTATGAAGTCTATGATTAGCAATATAGTATATCATAATTTTTTAAGAAACAACATCAAAATATTTAGAATGAATACAACTTTCCAACTTTCCCTCTAAATTTAAACCTGGACAAAAGAGAGAAGATTCAAAAGTTGTAAAATATCACCCAAAGCACTAATCATGGAGGACTTCCACAAGAAGAAAACATTAGACAGTGATAGTGGCCATGAAAACTCAACAGCCTTCAAACCTGAATTGCATCAGCCAAGATCTCAACAGGTACTAAGAAACACCATCATTTATCCTACTATTTAACATTAAGGTTTGAACGAAAAACTGTATAATTTGCATTTCTTCATTTTTTTTTTGGTAACCCACCGGTTGGTTACTGAGAGCGCATTATTCCTAAGAACTCATTCCTAATATCCATTTTAAAACGTAAGAGAAAACCCAACTAAACATATCTCAAGGGAGAATATGTCCCCATCCAGTCACAGACAAACATAACTTTAACCATTACTGTCTGGAGTACAATTCCATAAGAATATTTTATGAGATGAATCATGATGGAAATTCTATAATCATCAGTGAATTATGAAACCATGGAAAAAGGAATCAATTGCAGAATCATTCCATATTTACCAGTAGATAATGATAGTTGAAAAATTAGCAAACTGCAGCAATAGATTCCTTTGGAAGTTCAATTCAAACACAAGATAGAAAAAGCAGACACAGAAAAAAAATAATATAGATAAAAATAAAATAAAGGAGAAATATACACCTTTTTTACATCTATCACAAATGTAGCTTACCTTTTGACCATCAATACAAAATCCGAGTTCTGCATACGAGCTCGGCCACGTGACTGAATAAAACTGCATATATTTGCAGCAAGATCAAATCTAACAACGAGGTTACAACTTTGCACATCCAATCCCTCTTCAAGCATGGACGTCGCAACAATGACGTTTACCTACAAGATGTTTGCATTGTGTCAAGGACATTAGCTAAAAATTGGTAGGGGCAACCAATACAAGTTTGAAAACTGAATAGATGGTTAATAAATGAAGCACATATCATACTGTTCCATTGCGAAAACTATCAATGATCTTGTTTTGTTCTTTTCGACTTTGCGGATGCATATTGCTAGTGCACCCTGCTGTATATTCAGTCCTCCACCCACATCGTTGTTGAAGCAGTTCATTCAACAGACGGTGAATAACAATGGCTGTGACAATCCTCTCGACAAAAATAATGCACCTCAAATCATTGATGCCTCTGTGGAAGCACCATAGAAAATCTTTACAAGAAACATAGGATATTTTAAAAGAAATAAATTGAAAGAAAACTATCGCTTGAATTGATGACCTTAACCAATTCTTGATAGAAACTCTTCGGCATCCTCTCACACTAATTTAGAATTTAATACAAATATCACTTGAATTGATGACCTTAACCAATTCTTAATAACTCTTTGGCATCCTCTCACACTAATTAGAATTTAATACAAATTTCCAGAAAGATGCAACAAGTCTTATGATTGTTCAGTGCATCTCAACTTGAATTACCACACCTGTACTCAAGAAGGGTCTCAATAAGGGACATCACTTTAGATGTGAGATATCCTGCCCTCAAGTTAGCTTCCAAATCCTGACGAATTGACCATTGTGGGCCTATAAACATATAAAAGAAAATGATAACAGCATAAACACAATAACAGCATATAAAATTGTTCACACTAAAAGCTATAGAACAGTACCAGATGGCAAGGATTTAGAGAACACCTCAAAAGCATCTAAACTGAAAGCTCGAACAATTCTCTCACCAGATGCATCCATCCCCCCAAATAAAAAGACATCTGTTTCACGTGAGTATGCCTCTGCTGCCTATTTCCAAAGAGTAAATACGCTACCTCATTTCCAGATCCATCCATTTAAATATACAATGTGTTTGCATGTATACTCATTATATACCTTCATAGCTAACCAAACTCCCAATTCTGTTAAACAATACATGAAAGTAGAGAAAAGCTTCCACAATCTTTTGATGGGAGAAGAGACCTCAGAATCAACAGTATCCAGTCGGTTCAGTGAAAGGGTATGCTGAAGAAAAAAAATATGAATACAGTTAGGCTTTGACATTGGAGAACAAAATCAACTATCTAGCTTTAATTTCAACAAATTTAAACTTAATGCAATCCTCCTGAAATCTAGACCAACAGTAAAATCAAGTACAACCACCAGAAGACCCGTTTTGATATAATTGGATAGAGTTCACGATAAGTGCAGCATTGAAAGAGGTGCCGGCAAAATAGACAAATCGTACACGAGAAAGGAAATTTTGGCTCCAAAAGTGGGTACTCACAGTCAAGTTAGCATTTAAACAAGCACACGACTTTTCCAATTAGTGCAACAGCAGTGAATCGCAAAACTTGCAGAATCATTTAGAAATAAGTTGCATATACCTTTTGTACCAAATTCTTTAAATTTTCTTCAAGCCGCTTTTGTGTTACCAAAGGAATATCCATGTGGTTGTACATCTTCACTTTAGTTCTTGAACTAGGAACGTACTTGGCTATGACCAAATCTGACGAACATGTGAAGACCTTCATTTGTAAGAGAAATGTATGTTAGCTACAGAAGTATGAACCCGTCAAGCTAAGAAGACATTAAAGCCAAACCAATCATTACAACCTACAAAGCAATATCAAAGATACAGGTCACACTTGGAAAATCAACCAGTAGACTATTGAGACAACATAGTTTGTCCTCAATTTCCATCCCTCATTTAGTGCTATTATTCAAAGAAAGTACTCGAGGATCCAGAAAGAAAAGGTATGGGCAAAGAATTCATTTCAGTGTTTTCAATGGAACGACATGACTGAATATTTCATTACGGTTTCATCAATCTTTGTGCATTCAAGTATTCCAAACAGGTAAGGTATTAGACATCCAAAAAATAAATAATCAAAAAACCTTTGAATCCATAAGGTTTTCATGTTCACTGATCAGCTTCCAGTAGACTCCTTCTGAATTTGAAGCTGTAAACAGAAAAACAATGCCTCCCTAAAATCAGTAATAATAATATATTTGACAATTATGGTAGTTCTTATCAAAACAAAATTATTCAATACGTAACATCAGTATCACCTTTAGCCTTTATAGGGGAAGCGGTCATCCCAAATATTCTAGGGAGATGTAGAGCACTTGATGCCAACTCACGATGATAAAATTCCTGCAACACCCCGATATCTCAAATAGCGAAAATGTGTACATTAAAATAATAAAGATAACAACTTTCTGATACTCCAAATGGAATCAAATATTCAATGTAATAACAACATGAATAAAATTGATGAGCATATCACAAGGCATTGGTGATTTATGTATTCGTAATCCATATCAATGTAGTTTGTCACATATACTTATGAAAACAACAAAGATTTTGCAAGAAAAATCAGCCAACTCTATCCAATGATAATCAAATTTCTCCTGTTACTCAATTAAATAAATAGATAAATAAGAGAACATTTTTGGGTAGATAAATAGATATACATATAGAGCAATAACTGTACCGTCATGATGGAAGCATATGGATGTTTGCCTCTGGCATTATGACATTCATCAAATATTAAAACCTTTATCTGATCAAGTCTGATAAATCTGTGCCTCAAGGCATTGAGCAACACTTGAGGTGTCATGACAAGCACCTAGAATGTGAAACACATGGTTAAGGCAGGTGAAGGAAACACATGCATTTTCAGAAGAGTATATCTAGCATTACAAAAGACAAAAGGCATATAAGGCCATCACCGAATAATTTGCAGTATAGTAGAAAATAAGTGGGCACGTCTCATAGTCATAGTGAAGAGAATATTGTTAAAAACAACATGTATCTGTCTCGGATATAGAACCAATTAGCATGTTATAAGTTTTTGCAATATTCATATGCAATGCATTTTCCAATTAGTTGGTTTAGCAAATCGAGTTATAAATGCCAGCAGATGGGTCCCCATGGAACATCTTTATATCAATAAAATAGTGCATAAAATTAAAACAATGGTGCTTGACGTGATTCCAAAATAGCTTTTACTTCCAAGTGTAAAAAATTATCATTACTCTTACTTAACTAGCTGACTTAGTGATAATTTTGGAATGAGATTTCCATTATGTAGCATTAGTATCATAGTGAGTTGACAACCCTAGATCGCCAAAGACTTCAACACATTATATGAATGAGGAAAACACAAGTTGAAACACAATAATGTGTTTACAACTATTCTTGGAAATACACACTCCAATGCTCCATGCAAGCCTTAAGCAATTAAATTCAATTCGAACGTCAACCTCAGATTCAATGGTACGAAATTCCCTCTTTTCTAATTAAGAAAAATATCTTAAGCTTCTGAAAAATATACAGCCACAAACACTCGAAAGTAAAAAATACTTAATTGTCTTAAACCTTTGTACTTAATATAAGTAGAATGACGGAAGAAATTCAAAATTCAATGAAAATATATTTTTATCACCAGTTTTATAAATCGTAACTAACGAAAAATCCCAGAAGCAATTCAAAATTTCCATAAGCAGAAACTTGAATGGTACATAAGCCAACTAAGTACCAACATTATTTGGGTAAAAAAGCAATATAATTCAAAGCAGCACATAAATTTTCAGATGAGCACAAAAGAGTCAAGCATACCTCATGTCCATCAATCTCCTTCCTCCAAGTGGAATGATCCCAGAAATCAACACCCAACTCGCCATAATAATGGCCAACTTTCAAATCTGTGAGCATGGACACTGATTTGCCTTGCTACATTCATGCAATCACAGAATGTTACAGTGAGATTATTGTCAAAACATAATGTAATTGGAGGTGGATGGTGCTGTGCGGGGGACTAAATAAACTTCTTCGGCACAAAGAGATTTTTACAAGTATTAGAACTTCACAATTGATGTAGGTAACAGGAAAAAAAGTTTGAAGGACAATATAATACACATATTCATGCATACATATCACAACAATCCAAATGAAAATTTAACATACTTGAGTGACCAGAACAACAGTAGGGACCAGAAATACAGCAACGTAAGAGGAAGGCTTTCTCAGGAGATGAGCATAGCTGCGGAGAAGCATAATGGCTATGAGAGTCTTCCCTGTACCAGTTTCAAAGAAAACAATTGTATTCTGCTTAATTGCTTTCTCCAGTGCTTCCAATTGATAACTACAATTGAAAATGGGCATATGATGAGCGTATTTATGAGTTGGTTGTGCACACCTGATTGCTGAGTGCACATTTGTAAACTTTGTTCAAACAATGAAACCGGTCCCTTATTTACATAATTAAGCATCAAATACAGACTCTTCATCCACAACCACACAAACAATTTTCCTTCTAGGGTGGAAACATGATCCGGTCAAATAAACCAAAAATTATGCAATGTGTTCACAATAATCTTAAAGCAAAATACATTAGTTAGTTACCTTCTGGCGAAGGGCACTGGATCAGCAACAAGTTGTTGGCTTGCTTCATTCATTGGCGTGTCTGCCTCTCCAGTGATAGCTGATTCCATTCTCCTCTAAACCAAAACAAAACAAAGAAAATGATCTATAAGCAAACAACTAGCAAGCCCACATACAGAAAGTGATAAATAATGATCCGAGCAAAACTAGGGAAGCTGCGCCGAAACCAAAGAGTGAATACAGTAACGGAAAAGGGGGACGGAAACAAAACAGTAAAGGGAAGGAGGCACGGGGATTGCAACCTGCCTCAGAGACCGAATCTATCGACCCACGGAGAGTGTCGATGAAGGAGACGGGGTTGCAATGGAGGAGGAACACAATTGACAGATTGAATTCTCTCACAGAACTTCAATACACGGATTGCAAAAAATTGGAACGGCTAAAGAAAAAGCTCAAGAATTCCAGTCGAATACAGAAAAGAATCAAACAGAGTCAAGGAGCATTCTCATTCTCATTCCCATTCCCATTCCCATTCAAATTCCCAAAGCAAATACGAAAAACCAGTCTAGATCAAATACGGAAAACCCAGTTGAAACCAACACAGATGAAAGTAATCAAAATCAGGGCTTTAGTGCAGTGCACCTAAAAACCCGAAGGAGCAAAGAAGCAATAAAAGCATGTTCCATTCATATCGGATTTTGATTAAAAAGACACGGAGAAGACTTAGGCAGGAAGCTTCAGTATTTCATAATACTCCAAATTTGAAAAGTTTGTGGTGAAAAAAGAAAAACAAAAGAAAAAGCCAAAAGGCAAGTCTGGCTGGCTCTGGCAATGGTGGACAGTGGTGGGGAAGAGGGTGGTGCGGTAGTGCATGGTTCAGAGTGCAGACTGGCGGTGAAAGTACTACCCACTACGAAAAAAGATAAATAGGTTCTTTTTCTTTTCAAAAAATTCAAATCCGTCCTTTTTCTATTTTATTACCAAAACAGTTCTCTACAAATGCTAATTATGTTAAAATCAGTCCTTTTTTCACTAATTATATTCTAATTGCTGACGTGGCAAGGGTTTTAATTTAAACCTGACATGTGTGCATAATATTAGTCCTTTTTCTTTTATCTTTTGCCAATTCAGTCCTAAACTTTTAGTATTTTGTTCTATTTAGTCCTCTACC
Source organism: Hygrophila difformis (assembly GCA_030278955.1). NCBI lineage: Eukaryota > Viridiplantae > Streptophyta > Magnoliopsida > Lamiales > Acanthaceae > Hygrophila > Hygrophila difformis. The sequence goes on from JAOANR010000010.1 coordinate 25,133,370, forward strand.
CCAATCACTCATTTTTATATTAATTGGCCTCAAACCTTTCAAATTATTTCATTTTAGGCCCAGAACCTTAAATTTTTTATTATTACTAATCAATTTATCAAATAAATGCACAACATACTTCCATAAATAAAATTAAACACCAAACCTCATATCATCGGTTCGACTGCTTTGTTATCGGGTCTTTCAAGTACCAGAATTTTACGGACTCTCTCTAATAACCACTCGACCGCAACCGATTGTTCATTGGTTTTGGTTTCCTTCAGTAACAATCAACAGAATCTTACTTTGCGTCCTACCTTAGGATGTAGCAATATTTGAGTAAATGATTTAACTTGAATTTTTGGAAGGTTATGGATACAGGAAGCCTTGGTTTTATTGAAAAATATTAATATTATTAAAAATATTAAAAAAATAGCCTGAATTTTATTGTCCACAAAGTATGATTGTGCTGATTGTTGCTGAAGAGAACCAGAACCAATGAACCATCGTTACGGTCGGGTGGTTAGAGAGAGTCCGTAAAATTCGGAACTTCGAAGACCCGGTAACAAGGCGGTCAAACCCAATGTATGAGGTTTGGTATTTAATTTTATTTACGGAAGTATGTTGGGCATTTATTTGATAAATGTATTAGTAATAATAAAAAATTTAAGGTTCTGGGCTTAAAATGAAATAATTTGAAAGGTTTGAGGCCAATTAATATAAAAATGAGTGATTGGGGTAGAGGACTAAATAGAACAAAATAAAAGTTTAGGACTGAATTGGCAAAAGATAAAAGAAAAAGGACTAATATTATGCACACGTGTCAGGTTTAAATTAAAACCATTGCCACGTCAGCAATTAGAATATAATTAGTGAAAAAAGGACTGATTTGGACATAATTAGCATTTGTAGAGGACTATTTTGGTAATAAAATAGAAAAAGGACTGATTTGAATTTTTTGAAAAGAAAAAGGACCTATTTATCTTTTTTTCCCACATACTACTATCACGTATAGGTAGGTATTCTTGTGGAGTTTTGGTTCTTTCCCTGGTGGTATAGGCCCATTTCCTCAAATGTCAAATCCTTTCTTTTCAGAGACACGCCAAGAGAACGAATGCAATTTCAATTTGCAAATCCCTAATTTGGATTATTGCATTAATTAATGCACCCCATATTTAAAAGCCCTCTTGAATGAATTTTCCAAATTTTTCAGGAAATGTGAAAAAATACACTGTTTTCTAAAAGTTAATCTAAACTTAGTGCTCACCAGTCACCACCGCCAGGCGCCAGCCTTCCACACTTGACACTTGTACACTTGTGCTCCCTACTTTGAATTCCCCATATACAATTTTCAAGTTCCAATCCTCTTGTATGAATTTTGGGTTGAAGATTTTTGTGATTTTTTGGCGTTGGTTTGTACTTTCACTTCTCAATTGGGTGGGTGGGTAATATTAGAGCTGTCGAAACGGACGGCCCACGCGGAGGCCACATTTTTACAATGGTTCAAAATACTTAGTCCCAACCCACCCCACAAGCAGCGGCTATGTGGACCGGCCCATGGGCTTTTTAATTAAATTATTTCAAATTTATTTTCTTTGTAAATATTCAAGGGCAAATTAGAGTAAAGGACCTATTAGAATTAGTTTGTATTTTAAAAAGACCCATGGTAAAAAACTTACAAAAAGGGCCCATTTAAGTTTTGACTATAAACATCACCCCACACAACTTCCCAATAATTTTATCTTTAAGTATGAGATATACTCTACAACTTGACTTTCTAATTACCAAAAATTTCATTTATTTTGTAAACGGACAAATTAGAGAAAAGGACCTATTAGAATTAGTTTGTATTTTAAAAAGACCAATTGTAAAAAACTTACAAAAAAGGACCCATTTAAGTTTTGACTTTAAACATCACCCCACACAACTTCCCAATAGTTTTATCTTTAAGTATTAGATATACTCTACAACTTGACTTTCTAATTACCAAAAATTCCATTTATTTTGTAAACCCACTACAATAATTAACTTATAAAAAATGAATCAAGAAGAAATAAATTCATTAATATACGAATATGGAATATATTTACAAACTATGGAAGAAAGAGTTGAAAATTGGAATGACATTGTTTATACTATACTCATATTTTTAACTGAATATAATCAAAAGGTATATCCCTACTCAGAATAAAAAAGTTTTTGGGACAGAATAATTTTACTAAGAATAGGATCAGATAGTGAAAATTATGATGAAGAAATACCAGACAATTTAAGTAATTATGGTGAATATTATTTTTCTGATTAAATACAACCAGTAACACAACAAAATTAAGTAAAACATTTTTATATTCAACCCCTCTAACAAATTGGTATCAAAGCCCATAACGATTAATCTGGACATGAGTAATCATAATAATAATGATCATATATTAAACTATCACATGTCAAGATTAAGATTAGATACTTCAGAACAACTATACCCAGAATATATTCCAACAGCAAGATATCCTTTAGATGAAAATCAAGAAATAGATTATCCACTAAGTACGATTAATCCACTCGATACTGAAAACTATATAATAAATAGAAATGATGAATATGCACAAAATAACACTGATAGCTTGATGATACAAGCAAGAATTGAAAGAGCATTTCTAAACAGAATAAGAGGATTAGAACCACAAATAAGACCAATTACAGAAATAAGAACCAACGATAATCGAAGATTTTTAACACCCACATTTAATCCTGATCATGAAATAAGTCAAAGAGAAATAGAAAATATGGATCAACAAATAGAAGAAAGAAAAACATACATAGACAGAAGAAGAAGATTAAATAGACTGCAAAACGATGAAGAATTTGGAATAAGACTAGGAAATAGAGGAAAAAGATTGCTTTGGATATGAAACTATATAATCGAAACGGAAGAATATAATGGTAATTTAATACAATTATATCAAAAAGAGATGAAGAACAAGAGTTAGTATCACAAGTCAAATTAACTATAATCAACAATGAAATTACAACTTACAGAATGTTTCCAGGATATATAATACACAACACTATGTTTACTAGAGCACCTTCACCCGAATTTTCAGATCAAGAATCAAATTATAGTGAAGACTAATTTGATGCCAGGAATAAAGTTAGAAAATGAAGCAATAGAAAGACTGACTAATAAAATTCATGAAATAGAAAGTCAACCACAAGATATAAGTACCATAATAATGAAACAAAAACTATTAAGAATAAAATTCAAGATTTCTAAAATGATAGATGAAAGAGAAGCATATGTAATTATACAAAAACACATAGATCCAGAAAAAGAAGAATCGGAGTTAATAAAAGAATGGTATTTAAATGAATTAGAAATAATAGAAATAGAAGAATTAGAATGGGAAACTGAAATAGATGAAATAAACGACTTCATTAGAAACATAAGAAATATTAGAAGATGAGTTATCTAGAAGATTTAGAAACAATAAAAGATGGAATTGAACTAATAAAGAACTAATGATAAGTCTAGATACAAGACTCTACAATATCGAAAGATACATAGACAAAACAATAATTAAAACTCCACAAAAGCAAGTAGAATTAGAAAAGTCACTCCCACTACCGAAATGGGAGAAGACACCAGAACCAGGAAGTCTCGATCATAGAGTAATGATGAAAGAAATAGAAAAACTAAACAAACAAAACAAAATTAGAATTCTTATAGACAAAGTAGAAAAATTAAAAAAGATAAATGAAGAACTAAAGGAAGATAAATTAGAAAGTAGAGAAGATAAAGAAGAAACAGAATGAATACAAGTATAGAAGACTTAATAAATGAATTAAGTAGTGATTTAGAACGACTAAATTTAGAACCAATATATACAGGAACATTTTCAGAAACAGAATTAGAAACTAATGAAAGCGATTTGGAAGAACAACATAAAGTCTTTATGAATAATCATAGATTATATTTACCATCATCAGAAGTAGTTGGAGAAACTAGCACTACCTTGCCAAGAGAAGGTGTAACAGGAACTATACCAGTGGAAGTAGATCAAACTACAAAATTTACCTTCAAGAAATTTTCCAATAAGAAAAACAACCTCTAAAAAAGAAATTTGAAAATACAATGAAGATTTTGAGTTAAAAGAAACAAGAATAGGAAATGTGAGTGTAATACCCGGGATTTTTACAGCAAAATAAAAATTTATTTCCGAAAAGAAAATAATTTATTACAATAAATTATTGCTCGGAAATGAAACGCCGATAGATTCAAAAACTCAAAATGGAATAAAAGAGGGAAAGGAAGCCGAAGAAATTCCATGAATCGAGTTAAAAGAATTGGAATTAAATTCAAGAAGGAAAAGAATTTTAATTCCAAAAACCCGTGAAGTCGGAAGTAATTTAATCAGATAAATTACTACACGGGAGTCGAAAGACGATGAATTCAAACTCGACGGATTCAAGGTTTCGAATATGAAATTCATTGGAGTCAAAATAAAATTTAGAAAGGAATCGTAACCCCAGAAATGACCCGAAAAGTCGAACCGAAAACGTAGGGGATAGAAACCCGATCGAGAAAAGAAGAAAAGACCCGACGGACCACGCGGACCGCCGAACCGGCCGGTCCGGCCGGCCCGGCCACCGCGCGGACGGAGGAGTCGCGACTCCAGGGCAGACCACGCGTGCTCCGCGCGGACAAAGGCCTATGTGCGCGTCACCAGCGCGCCAGAGGTGCAGGAGGTGTAAACTTTCCTTCCATGGCGATTTTCTTGCCAAAAATCCAATCCCTATCGAGGGCAACCGGATCACAGCCTTTAGGGAAGGCTTAAGGGCGGATTGGGGTGCCCTCATTCTCATTTGGACAGAAAACAAAAGCCTCACCCTCTCAAATTCTCCTCTCCAAGCCAAAATCCCTCCGAGACCACTTTCCGGCGAGTATTCCGGCGACGACGAGGCAAACGGGACAAGGCCTCTGCTTCCTAGACCTTTGGTAAGCCATAGATTAATGTTTTAGTTCGTCCATAACACTTAGAAACTCAAAATCTAACCCGTTTCCTTTACTACGATTCCACGCCGGAAAACGAACGAAAAGCGATTGGAGAAGTTGGCCGTTCGTCGCGACCCTAGGATCTCTGGAAACCTTTTTCAGCGACCCCATCCTCATTCTATGTAAGTTAAGACCTTACTCACAAATTTTCGTGGTTGTTTGTTGTTTAAATCTCGAGATATAGGCTTGTAACAAAAATCGGTTTTCAAAAACCCTATTTTCGTCCAATTTTAAAGACTCGCCAAAAACTCGACCTTCGGGAATTCAAACCGAAAACTTTTCAACATAAAAGTTGTTCCTAACACCTTTATCTACCTTGTGTCCAAATTTCAGCCATTGACATTAAGTTTTGCTATCCCAATTTTTGCCATGAACTTTCTGTATCAAACCGAACGATTTAAATCTGTGACAGATTCCTTCATTCAACTTGATGCATGTTTTTCACCCATTTTTCGAATGATTTAACTTTGCATTTCTAAACAAAAGTTGTAGATAATTGTGTCTAGATTATGCCTACAAAATTTCACGAATTTTGGTGTTCATTTGATATGTCAAACGGCCAAGTTTTTAGAACTGTTTTGAATTCGTTTTAAGGGCCATGAGTATGCAGTGAGTTGCACTCGATTTTTGAGTACCAAGAATTCATTATTTCCGAAAACTTAAAACATGAAAGTTGTTCCTTAAAGTGTCGTGTAGTTACTGTAAAAATTTCACATCGATTGGTTTTGAAATGAATTTTTAATCGGCGTTGCACGAACCTGTGACGGAAACAGTTTTCAAGACATAAATTAATCTTTGCAATAAACTCAAATTTCAACTCACTTCGGAACCTTATTTCCAAAAAAACTTAAAACATGAAAGTTGTTCGTGTGCGTGTTTTTGAGTTACTGACAAAGTTTCAGAATTTTTTTGAGAAAAGACGAATTTTAAATTAAGAAAGGCGTAAACTGCCTCGAATAGGATTTTTCGAACTTGAGAAAACTCGAACTATGAAAACGCGATATCGACCATTGGATAACTTTGAAATACGAACTTTCGAAAAATCCCATTCACTAGGCTGAGCCGATCTTCATACTACCATTATCTTTGAGACTGCCTCGTTAGTGGTCTCCTTACTATCTGAGATTGCCTCGTTAGTGATCTCGCGCGCTGCGCTTTATTTGGACTGCCTCGTTAGTGGTCCTATGCCAAAACGGCAGTTGTGCACATGGCCTGCCAAATCGGCAGTGGGAAATACACGGCCTGCCCGAGTGGTAGTGAAACCGTTTGAAAGGCCTGTCAAACGACAGTTGATACACATGCCTGTCAAATTGACAGTAGATACACACGGCTTGCCGAAATGGCAATCGAGATACATGGCTAGCCAAAACGGCAGTCAATACTGATATGGCTGCGGCCGCCGGTTCACCGGCTAACTGATTATGATTTTTGAGATTGCCTCGTTAGTGATCTCTCTTGTGTGGTGCCCTCTTCTTAGTTTGCGGGATAAATTATAAAGGACTTGTGTGAGTGTTAATTATGCTTAAAATCTTATCTACCATGTCTTTAAATTACGCATTTAAATTACGTCATTAAATTATGCTTTTAAATCACGCTTTTAAATTAAGTCCTTAAATTATGTATTCTCCCCTTGAATAAATTAATCATGTTTTTCCGCTGCGAATAAAATATGGATTTTTAAATTAATGCATAAAAAGTGAAATCTTTGGATTTAAACACATGTAACCCCTTAAATTGTTTTGTTGGGGATTAACTTACTCAGTATTTTATATACTGATAAAACCCGTTGTTTATTTTCTTTCTATTACAGAGTACGGAGCATGATCATGCATCGGGGGATCACTTTGGACATTTAGTTATTTATTTTACATGACTTGCATACGGGCTTGTTAACCCGACTTTGGTCATGTAGGCCCTATCTTTAAATTTCCGCTGCAAATTTATTATTATTATTATTGCATGTGTGGATGATGTTACATGATTATTTTAATCAATTCCGGACTTATTTTTAAAATTTTCCGAATACCTTTAGCCTTGCATCTCTTTAGCAAGCTCGGAGAAACCGTGTTTTGCTAAGGAGGTGTGGCGGTGGCATCCCGGCCTGGGTTATCAAATCCGGGATGTTACAAAGTGGTATCAGAGCCCGGAAGTATTTTTAAATTATTATTATTATTTTTGGCCAATATAGAGGCCCAAGGATTTTTAAACAAATATTAATATTATTTTAAAATTTTTAAGTACCATTATTATTATTTAAATTTTAAGTTTTATTTCCATGGAACAAAATTTATTTTAAACCCATGGGAAATATTTACATATGCATAGAAATTTTTCCAACAAGTTTTTAAAGTCACGAAAATATTTTTCGGGGTTGGGGTAGCATTGTATAAAGCATACATGCATTCGCATACATACATACATGAATATCGCGCTAATTTTTTTTATGTGAATTAATAGTGTCAAAACTCTTACCTTCAAATTGGTCATGACCTTGACTTAGAAGCGTTTGCTTTAAACTAATTCTGCCTCAGTCTTATAATTTGATCACCTAAGTTTAGCATTCTCCTATCTATTACCTCTTTCCAATCCTACCTTATAGATTTTCTTGAACGCTAACTTGCCTTAGATTAGAAACTCATCTTCACGTGCGTTGATAACAGAGAATGGCACCTGAGGGAAATCGAGAAAGGAAATCCCAAACAACACTAACGCTGACCTCCCCAACACACCGAGCAATAATGAGATCCCTCAGAACGTAGGAGGGCGAGTGCCTCATGTTCCCAACAATATGGATGAGCGTCTAAGGACTGTCAAGGAAGTTCTCGTAGTATTAGGAAATGCTGAAGTGCAACGTGCACAAGCGGGTGTACCACCACCGGTAACCCGGGTCAACTACTTAGCCTTGCTAAACCCTTACCAACCACCCCACTACGCCGGCGAAGAGGACCCGGCTCAGCTAGAGGAATGGATACGGACGTTCGATAAGCTGTTGAACGCCGTAAAGTGTCCCGAAGGGGAAAAGGTCCACGTAGCCTCATACTACTTAGGAGGCGAGGCGGATGAATGGTGGCAAGCCACCCAAGGGAAACGTGCAGAGTGCGACGAGCCCTACACATGGTCAGAATTCACGGATCTGCTTAGGGATCATTTTTATCCCATGAGCATGAAGGCTGCTATGTATGAGGAATTTCTGACACTGAGGCAAGGAGGAAAGACGGTCCAAGAATACTATAACCGTTTCAAGGAGTTGGTGCGGTTCGCGCCGAGACTGGTGCCAACTGATGTAGAGAAGGCACAGAAGTTCGAGACGGGACTGAACTTATCTATTAGAGAGGTGATCACGGGCGAGCACTATCTTGACCTACAAGCTGTGTATGATCGTGCAGTAGCGGTTGCACGAGTTCAAGGACTGAAACAGAAACCGGTAGGTGGGACTAAGCAAGGACCACAAGGACGATACAAGGGGAATAAGGACCATTCCCGTAGAAACTTGGACCGACCACATCAAAACGACAATGGACGAAACAAGGGGATAGTCTTCAACCATGGCGACTATGCGCTACCATGTCCAAAGTGTGGTAAACCACACTATGCGAGAGGATGCCCTCAGCCTGGAGCATGCCTTCGGTGCGGTCGACATGGTCATCGGCTGCGTGACTGCCGGACGCGAATAGAGAATATAAACAAGAGGGAGGACGTGACCACTCGGCCCAAGTAACCGTAAGAAGTTTTCAAGCATCGACAAACTACATTTATTTTTTTGAGTACGACTCTAAGAATTGTATCCAATCAAAAATAAATGAATTCAAATTGTTTTGAACTACGTAATGACTTGATCCCTTCACAGGGTACGTAGGCAACTTGGAAATTTCAATTCTGGGTTCAGTCAAATAATAACAAACAATAAAACGCAATAATACAATCACGCAACCAAACAACGACCGAGCTCGCGAGGATCTAACGCCCAACTTCGAGGACGAAGTTGATTCCTAAGGGGGAGAGGATGTAACACCCGAGAAATTTAATTCACATTCAAAGGAATGTAATTAATTTCTCGTGGAAGACGTTCATCCTTAAAGGAAGGTAGATGGAAATACCCCAACATTAAATTGAGCCAAAAGGAAGTGAGGGCGCAACTTCGGGGACGAAGTTGATTCTTAAGGGGGGTAGACTGTAATACCCGGGATTTTTACAGCAAAATAAAAATTTATTTCCGAAAAGAAAATAATTTATTACAATAAATTATTGCTCGGAAATGAAACGCCGATAGATTCAAAAACTCAAAATGGAATAAAAGAGGGAAAGGAAGCCGAAGAAATTCCATGAATCGAGTTAAAAGAATTGGAATTAAATTCAAGAAGGAAAAGAATTTTAATTCCAAAAACCCGTGAAGTCGGAAGTAATTTAATCAGATAAATTACTACACGGGAGTCGAAAGACGATGAATTCAAACTCGACGGATTCAAGGTTTCGAATATGAAATTCATTGGAGTCAAAATAAAATTTAGAAAGGAATCGTAACCCCAGAAATGACCCGAAAAGTCGAACCGAAAACGTAGGGGATAGAAACCCGATCGAGAAAAGAAGAAAAGACCCGACGGACCACGCGGACCGCCGAACCGGCCGGTCCGGCCGGCCCGCGCCCTCCGCGCGCCGCCGCGCGGCCACCGCGCGGACGGAGGAGTCGCGACTCCAGGGCAGACCACGCGTGCTCCGCGCGGACAAAGGCCTATGTGCGCGTCACCAGCGCGCCAGAGGTGCAGGAGGTGTAAACTTTCCTTCCATGGCGATTTTCTTGCCAAAAATCCAATCCCTATCGAGGGCAACCGGATCACAGCCTTTAGGGAAGGCTTAAGGGCGGATTGGGGTGCCCTCATTCTCATTTGGACAGAAAACAAAAGCCTCACCCTCTCAAATTCTCCTCTCCAAGCCAAAATCCCTCCGAGACCACTTTCCGGCGAGTATTCCGGCGACGACGAGGCAAACGGGACGAGGCCTCTGCTTCCTAGACCTTTGGTAAGCCATAGATTAATGTTTTAGTTCGTCCATAACACTTAGAAACTCAAAATCTAACCCGTTTCCTTTACTACGATTCCACGCCGGAAAACGAACGAAAAGCGATTGGAGAAGTTGGCCGTTCGTCGCGACCCTAGGATCTCTGGAAACCTTTTTCAGTGACCCCATCCTCATTCTATGTAAGTTAACACCTTACTCACAAATTTTCGTGGTTGTTTGTTGTTTAAATCTCGAGATATAGGCTTGTAACAAAAATCGGTTTTCAAAAACCCTATTTTCGTCCAATTTTAAAGACTCGCCAAAAACTCGACCTTCGGGAATTCAAACCGAAAACTTTTCAACATAAAAGTTGTTCCTAACACCTTTATCTACCTTGTGTCCAAATTTCAGCCATTGACATTAAGTTTTGCTATCCCAATTTTTGCCATGAACTTTCTGTATCAAACCGAACGATTTAAATCTGTGACAGATTCCTTCATTCAACTTGATGCATGTTTTTCACCCATTTTTCGAATGATTTAACTTTGCATTTCTAAACAAAAGTTGTAGATAATTGTGTCTAGATTATGCCTACAAAATTTCACGAATTTTGGTGTTCATTTGATATGTCAAACGGCCAAGTTTTTAGAACTGTTTTGAATTCGTTTTAAGGGCCATGAGTATGCAGTGAGTTGCACTCGATTTTTGAGTACCAAGAATTCATTATTTCCGAAAACTTAAAACATGAAAGTTGTTCCTTAAAGTGTCGTGTAGTTACTGTAAAAATTTCACATCGATTGGTTTTGAAATGAATTTTTAATCGGCGTTGCACGAACCTGTGACGGAAACAGTTTTCAAGACATAAATTAATCTTTGCAATAAACTCAAATTTCAACTCACTTCGGAACCTTATTTCCAAAAAAACTTAAAACATGAAAGTTGTTCGTGTGCGTGTTTTTGAGTTACTGACAAAGTTTCAGAATTTTTTTGAGAAAAGACGAATTTTAAATTAAGAAAGGCGTAAACTGCCTCGAATAGGATTTTTCGAACTTGAGAAAACTCGAACTATGAAAACGCGATATCGACCATTGGATAACTTTGAAATACGAACTTTCGAAAAATCCCGTTCACTAGGCTGAGCCGATCTTCATACTACCATTATCTTTGAGACTGCCTCGTTAGTGGTCTCCTTACTATCTGAGATTGCCTCGTTAGTGATCTCGCGCGCTGCGCTTTATTTGGACTGCCTCGTTAGTGGTCCTATGCCAAAACGGCAGTTGTGCACATGGCCTGCCAAATCGGCAGTGGGAAATACACGGCCTGCCCGAGTGGTAGTGAAACCGTTTGAAAGGCCTGTCAAACGACAGTTGATACACATGCCTGTCAAATTGACAGTAGATACACACGGCTTGCCGAAATGGCAATCGAGATACATGGCTAGCCAAAACGGCAGTCAATACTGATATGGCTGCGGCCGCCGGTTCACCGGCTAACTGATTATGATTTTTGAGATTGCCTCGTTAGTGATCTCTCTTGTGTGGTGCCCTCTTCTTAGTTTGCGGGATAAATTATAAAGGACTTGTGTGAGTGTTAATTATGCTTAAATCTTATCTACCATGTCTTTAAATTACGCATTTAAATTACGTCATTAAATTATGCTTTTAAATCACGCTTTTAAATTAAGTCCTTAAATTATGTATTCTCCCCTTGAATAAATTAATCATGTTTTTCCGCTGCGAATAAAATATGGATTTTTAAATTAATGCATAAAAAGTGAAATCTTTGGATTTAAACACATGTAACCCCTTAAATTGTTTTGTTGGGGATTAACTTACTCAGTATTTTATATACTGATAAAACCCGTTGTTTATTTTCTTTCTATTACAGAGTACGGAGCATGATCATGCATCGGGGATCACTTTGGACATTTAGTTATTTATTTTACATGACTTGCATACGGGCTTGTTAACCCGACTTTGGTCATGTAGGCCCTATCTTTAAATTTCCGCTGCAAATTTATTATTATTATTATTGCATGTGTGGATGATGTTACATGATTATTTTAATCAATTCCGGACTTATTTTTAAAATTTTCCGAATACCTTTAGCCTTGCATCTCTTTAGCAAGCTCGGAGAAACCGTGTTTTGCTAAGGAGGTGTGGCGGTGGCATCCCGGCCTGGGTTATCAAATCCGGGGTGTTACAAAGACCAGGAGATGCAATATTCCTAAACCTGGATTGTCTTAAACAGCCAAGTCTAGAACTAGAAAAATGGAAACAGATAATAAGAATACATTTAATGTCAGAAGAAAGTACGTCAAGAGCAAAAACATTAAAAATATGGAATTTAGTCTAAGGAAATGTGGCACAATTCTTTGCAGGAATTTCCTCAAATACAAAACAAACTTATATGAATACAATTACTCAAGGATTTGGATAAGATGTAAACACAGGAATAGAGGAATTTATCAATATCATACAAGAAGAATTCCTAGGAGTACAGAGCTTAGATAATAATGCTATAATAGAAGAACGAGATCAAGCGTTACTAAGATTAAATAAAATAAGACTAAGAGATTTATGCTTTTTTGATCAATCTGAACAATTTAAAAGTTACTATTATACAGCTTATACAAGCTCACAAAATAATGAACACACCACGAACTCTATATTTTCAAAATTACCATCACCATGAGATGAATATATGTGGAAAACATGGATTCAAAATAAAAATGACTATCCGAATAATTTAGGAAGCCGAATAAGATTAATAAGACAGGTAATAACTGAGTTATGTTACCAAAGAAAAATATTAGACCACACTAAAATATATAATAAAGCTGCTGATTTATGCTGTCAAGAAAATGCAGAAAATTTTGAATGGGGAAAAAATAAATCATATAGAAAAAATAAGAGATTTAAAAAATTTAAACCAATAAAAAGAAAATTTAAGAAATGAAAAAGATTTAAAATCTTTAATAAGAAAAAATTCTTTAAGCCAAAATTTGGAAGAAAATATTATAAAAGAAGAAATGATAAAAGACAAAATAAAAAGAACCCAACCACATGTAAATGTTATAACTGTGGAGAAATAGGACACTTTGCAAGTGATTGTACAAAACCAAAAAAAAAAAAACAAGTAAGATTTATGGAATATGATATTATAGATGAACAAATATTCAAAGAAATAGAATCAGATCTAGAAAGTATAAGTGAACCAGAATCAGGAGATGAGATATATGAAGTAAAATTCTCTGAAATAGAAAATGAATAAAGATAAAGAAATAATCACAGAAGAACAAGAGGAAACAAAATAAATAGAATATGTAGAACAATATGAAGGACAAAGAGGATATGCAATAAAAGCTATCTTAAGTCCAGAACAAATTAATAAAATACAAGGATTAGATCTAAAACATGGATCCAAGCATACAAATTTTAATATACTATCAAGAACATTCTTAAGAAATAATATAGTAATTCATGAATATCATGAACTAGAAAAAGCAGTAGATGTATGTAACACTAATACTACTCTAAAACTGCACCTTTTAACAAAAGATATAATAAATAAAGGGCTAGAAAAATTAAGTAGAAAGAAAACAGAGAAAATACAATACGTACATTTAGAAGGAGTAAAGATTCTAGTAAAACCTTTATTTAGAAGTGGAATAGACTTACCAATAACAATAAGCCTACATGATTCAAGATTATTAAATCCACAAGACTCACACTTAGGAACTATTAATGGAAACCTAATTTACCAAAAACTACTATTTACATGTTACCCAAACTATTGTGTATCTTTACAAGATCAAAATATAGATGAAACATTAACCCTATCCATAAAAGTACATAGGAATGATGTAATGAAAAATGAAAGTAAAATATTTACAGTACATTATAGTGCTTTTTATAGCTACATAAATAGCAATAGACTAAAACCTTATTATGATAAAAAGACAATAGAAATACACGAAGCATGTAGAGACACAATAGCAGATCTAATATTACCAGAATTGAATAATCCAACGTTACAAGATGATTGGATAATTGATCTTGCAGACAAGAAAAATACAATAGAAATTGGAAAACCATTAGAAAATAGAAGACCACAATTATCCTATGTAGGAAGAACAATGAGTAGCAGAAAAAGTATAGATTATAGCCCAAGAACAAATCTAATACTTGATCAACCAAGACATAGTATTGATATCCCATACGAAAAGAGTAAACAAAAAGCCCAAATATGGAGAATTAATATAGAATATTATAATGGCACAAACTGGATAAAAGGACCAAATATATTAGTAGACACTGGAGCTGGTAAGAATCATATAGGAAAAACTTGTATAAATGGATTAACAAAGCATATAGGAATAGAATATAGATATACTACTTTTGAAGGAGAAGTAAAAGAGTAAATGAAATAGTAGTAGTACCAATAAAACTAGGTACAGACTTAATAGAAGAAGTAAAATGTTATGTAGCAGAAGAAGAAGGAACATCTAGTAGCACCTATCATGTCTTGTTAGGCAATGAGTTTTTAGACTCATTAAACAAATATACGATAACAGGAGAAATTTTTAGTGGAAAAACAAAAAATGGAAAAGCTTTCGTAATAGGAAAAGCATATATATGAAAGAAATTAAATTTACAACAACAGTATACCTAGAGTTAACTATACTACAAACAAATATAACAACATGTGCTATACTAGATACAGGAGCAGAAATCACATTAATACATGAACATTTAATAAAAGAATGGGAAATAAATAAAAGACCAATAGAAGTACATGGAGCTACTGGACATAGTCTAATTATTAATAAAATAGCTAAAGATATTGTTCAAATAATTTTAGGTAATAAAATATTTACAATACAAGAAGTATATGTTAGCCCAGTAAAAACAATTGATGTATTATTAGGGACAGATTTTACAAGTTTATTTCAAAGCTTTAGAGTAGATAGATATAATATCCAACTTAGATCAGCATGTAACCACTATATTACTATTCCGAGAATAAGGAAACCATACAGAGTGCTTCAGAAACGTGGTGAAAAAGGAGAAATTATAAAACAACCAATTACTTATTACATAAAATTTAAAATTCACAAAATTAAAAAAACAAGTGCTAATTCAAAAGCCAGAAGATTTTGATAAATATGAACTTCATGAGACAATAAAATACATCTCTGAAAACTATGGAGAAAATCCAATTGAAAAATGGAATCTTAATAAAATATATGCAGAATTAAAAATGAAAAACGACGATATAATAATAAGAACTCAACCTATGATGCATAATCAAGAAGATATTGAAGAACTTAGAAAACAAATAAATGAATTGTTAGAATTAGATCTTATTCAAGAATCTATAGCAGAACATAATAGTCAGGCTTTCTTGGTTAGAAATCGTAGTGAACAAATAAGAAAGAAACCAAGGTTAGTAATAAACTATAAGGAACTAAACAAAAACATGATATTTGATGTATATTTTCTACCTAACAAAGAAAATCTAATAGCATTAGCTAGAGGAAGATCTATCTATTCAAAATTTGATTGTAAAAATGGATTCTAGCAAATTAAAATGTATCCATAAAGTATAAAATACACAGCCTTTAGTACACCACAAGGACACTATGAATGGAAGGTTATGCCGTTTGGAATAAAAAATGGACCACAAATATTTCAAAGAAAAATGGATAAAACATTTAAAAAATTTAGTAACTTTATATTTGTATACGTAGATGATATACTAATAGCCTCAAACACTATAGAAGAACATAAAAAACATTTAGATATATTTGCAAAACTTTGTAAAGATCATGGATTAATTCTATCAGAAAAGAAAGCAGAAATATTCAAAGATGAAATAGAATTTTTGGGTCTAATATTAAACAAACTTGGAATTAAAATGCAACCACACATAAGTACAAAACTTGTTAAAATGCCTGATGAATTTAGGAATAAATTAAACATAGAAAGATTTCTTGGAATTCTAAATTATGCAGAAGGATTTATATCAAATTTAGCAAAAAAGACAAATGATCTAAGAAAATTGATCAGAAAAATAATAAAATAGGATGGAATGATCAACATACTGAAATTGTCAAATAATTAAAAGAAGAATGCTCCAAATTACCACCGTTAAGATTACCTGACGAAAAAGATAATTTAATAGTACAAACCGATAGCTCAGACTACCATTGGGCAGGATTATTAAAAACCGATACTGGTTAAATTTGTACACATGCATCCAAACATTACAAGGAGCAGCCATAAACTATAGTACAAATGAAAAAGAATTACTTGCAGTGATTAAATCAATAGATAAATTTTCATTTTGGTTATTAAGTAGAAAGTTTAAAGTATTAACTGACAATACACAAGTAAAACCTTTAATTTATAATAAAGTTCCAAATAAACCCCAATATAGAAGAATAATAAGATATCAGACTTTTTTTATCAATGTATGACTTTACTGTTGAATATGTTAAAGGGACTGAAAATTATCTAGCTGATTTTTTGAGCAGGAACCCTGAATATGGAGAACAATGAACAATGGGATGATGCTGGTCTGACTGACCACATTTACAATGAAATAGATCGACTACAAAAACTACTCCAGTCGACTATGGACAGACAACTAAAACTACAACAATTGATTGTTGGGAGCTTTATGGACGAACATAAGACTATCAATGACGATATATATGAATGTAACAAATGTTTGCAGGGATTACTGACTACTATGGAAGAATACTTTTATACCCCTGAAGAACTAAATACTGGTGTTTCAAACCAGGAAGGGAAAGCTAATCCTGTTCCACAAGAGGACAAACAAGCAAAACAATCTGGGGATGCAAGACCTTCGACCTCGTCGAAAAACATTGCAGAAACTAAGAAGTATTTTTGCGACAATATTCCTCAACCAACACCCATTAGCCCTGAAACAAGAAAATTTTTAGCAGAATACTATACCCTGAGCAGCTACATATACTCTTTACCCAGACAAGAAACATCATTCTACACAAAATTCACCAAATCCCTACATCCACAAGTAACTATTTTACCAGGCTGCGACCCAAACTTTGTTTCGAATTGTTTCAAATTCGGCTTTATCAGAACTATTTTCCTGTCCCCTTTACGAACCGAAATATCCAAATTACATGTATTAATTGAAGCCCTAAACATAAGACCAAAAACCCAGAAACTGAAAATATTTTCTATCAGTCCAGAAGTCAAACACTCTTCCTACCATCTTGCTATTGCAGAAGAAATCACTAAACCAGAAAGTTATCCTCAAGACTATGGAACCCCCAAAACAGAAATCTTCAATGACAAATACATCCACTTCAAAAGAGTCATGGGAATACGTGCTGTCCATGAACAGATGAAAAGACTATACAACCAAGGAGTAGGAATCTTTTTTGGAAATGAAGAAATCGTAATGATTGAACAATTGAACACTCCAGGATTCAGATCAGGAAACTTAGCAGGACTAATTCAGAAATTTGACACATACAATTTTGAATGCTCAGAAGAAGTCAAGAGTATCTGGAAGAAAGCTGTAGAAAAATCCACCACAAGTCTGAAGACAAGAACATTTCTTCGGAAAGAGACAACGAAGTGAAGTAAGCAGTGACGACAAAGGGGACCAATGCAGCACTAAGAAGAGAATAATGCAGCAAGACGTATGCCATGACGAAAGTACACAAGCAAACAAAGAAGAAAATTAATAAACAAGTGAATTATTGAAGACAATAATGCATAGCCACCGGATGAATTATTACAAGAAGACAGCTCAAAGTGCATGACTAAAGAAGAAAGTGACAGCCACCATCAATAATGGAGAAGAAAAGAAGGGAGAAGATGATGCCACGTATCTCAATTCGGACCATTAGATCTTCAGAACTCCATCTATAAAAGGAGGCAAGGCTTATGAAGAAGGCAGAAGTGAAGATATCCACCAGAATACTCTTTCTTTTGCATTTCTTTGTAATCTTTAGTTCTCTCTGTGTGATGTAAAACTATGAGTGATTTACTTGCTTTCAATAAAAAGATGATCGGCTAAGTATAATAGCCTGATCATTCCAGTAAATATCTTAGAGTATATTTTTCTAAAGTCTACCAAAATTCTGAATATATGTGAGTGAGTGAAACATATGTTGAGAGTCATGTCATCGATACAGTGATTTCCGAGAGGTCATGCATACCGGAGTAAGGCAGGAGGCCTGAAAGAAGGATACCAAACGAGGAAAGAAGGTTACTCGTTGAAGGACTTGATCAGAAGTTTCAACCACAAAGCTTATACTACGGAAGCGAGGTAGACCCTGAAATTTTACTTTGAATGATAAATACTGTGAATGATCATGGCATATATTTCAATTATTTACGTTCTCTGCAAAAGATCATAAATAGAATCCATAACATAATATTTTGATATTGTAAGAACAAACACAATAGAATATTTACTACAATACAAGTCTTTCACTTTTCATATACTAGATTGTTCGATAAAAATACACAATACACAGAACCACTAGATAAGAAGGATAAAAATATTATTAAAATAATAATAATAATAATAATAATAAATAATTAATTAAATAATAAATAATAATAATAAATTAATTAATAATAATCAGTAAAATTAAATAAAAACAAATAAATAAATAAATAAAAAATAAAATTAAGGATATTTTAATATTTCCCATCAATCATTTTAGAACAGGTTAATCTTTAAATGTTAATTAAGTTTCAAAGTTTTGGGGTCCCTATCTCTAAACTTATGAAAAGGGGGTCTTTGACCCTAATATCATGTTTCAAGAGGTCCCTCTCCCAAACTACCCCAATATTCAAAGCACATGCAGACTGCAGAGACATTACATAGAATCATATATATATTGACCGAACAACACATTAATGACACTTTAATACTCCCTATTTGTTCTAACAGTAGAACTCCCCTTCAAAGTTGAAGCACTGGCTTGCCCATCTCAAAAAATGCTTCATTGGATTGAAATAATAAAGTAAAATAACTCACATTAAAATTCAAGTATTGAGTGATCACATTAAAATAAACCACAATGCTTCATAGTATTTGGGTTTGCATGTTGCCGAGCATCTCCCCAGCCAGCTTGTGAGATGATTAAAAGTCTCCCTCCTGAGAATTATATAGATACAATATTGATTTGGTTAGGGAAACGTAAATTTGAAGGATGTCATCAAAGGTGGACAAACAAAAACTGATAAATTTCAAACTATTTAAATTTTAAGAAGCCATTACATTTTATACTTTATCAGTTACACTTTATAAATCAATACATGCCGACATTTAGTTGAATAATCAGGTCTTGCTCATCGTTAGAAAAACAAAGTTGAATGAAATCCACAAAGTACCTAAACCAAGAATATAGCTTAATAGTAATATGATTGTGGATATCTGAAGTCATTGTATGTTCATCATTAGCTTCAATAGTGATGGCCCGTAGAAGTAGATTTTCATGGGGAAAAGAATTAAACTTGTATGCCAGGGATCACAAACATCCAAACAATAATGAAACTTATTCATTTCGAGCATAATACTGGATAACAAGCACAATCATTGATGAGAAGATTCCAGTGTCTAAGAACAGACAACCAAATGTGCAAAAAAAACATATTTACTCCCATACCTAGTGATATCATAAACAAGAAGCACCCCAGCAGCACCCTGTAATATGATCTAGTGATGGATCTGAAAGATTCCTAACCAGTCTGTGGGAAGTTAATCCAAATCTAATAGTGAGTCAAAAGTTCATCTTCTTTTACAAGACAATACTAATAAATTAAAATCCTCTTCATTTCACCTTTCAAAAGATTCATGCTCCTCAACATCTAAATCCTCTCTAGTTTTTTAATATCATATACTATCAATTAACAGTACAAATAAGAATAAACATCAAAATCCTCAAACACTAGATTAACAGTACAAGAATTAACATCAAAATCCTCAAAAACAAATTTAATAGTACGAACACGAATCAATACAGCCTATGCTAATTTAGGCAAAGCAGTGGAAACTTACAATGAGATGATCAATAAGGATGGAGACAGCAGCGGGTGGTGGTGACCGACGCAGCGGGTGGTGGTGAGAGACGCAACGGCTGGTGGTAGGCTAGTGGCGCCGTGGCAGGCGATGGAGTGATGGATTTGAGTTGCAGACTTGCTGTTTGAAAACTAATTGCAGGTGCGGCGAAGAAGAGAAGAGAGAGGCGATGAAGAGAAGAGAAGACAGACATAGTGTTGACCGATGGCCAAAGGCTCCGCTTGGTGGTCGCCCTTGGCCCGCAGTCCCGAAGCTTATGGTTGCTGTAAGGCTCGTCTGCCGTTGGAATCTAAATTGAAGTATCCCATAGTTTCCGGAGTTGCTCTATGATGTTGTCCAACCCGACCCTTCGGATGGACCGTTTGGCGGAATAGTGCTGGGAATCAGTCTATTAGCCACACGGTGCGCCGCAGTCCCGATACGGACCCGGCGCCCCGTGACAGTTGGTATCAGAGCCGGCCTTCTGGAACGGGTGGTGGCATCATGAGCGAGAGTGCATCGGGATCGGATTCGGAAACGGCAGGCGGGCACACCGCGGCGCGGCAGACCAGGACTATGACATCGAGGCTGGTTGACTTGGAGCTTGCAGAGGCAAGGCTCCGGTCGAAAGTTGAAGAACTTGAGACGGAGAATGCAGAGACAAGAGCCATATTGAGTGAGTGCCAAGAGCTCTGTCGATCACTTATGAGTAATGTTCACGCCTGTCGGGGCTGTCCGGATGCGCCGGTTGTCGTTGCAACCTCGTGATTCCCAATGGGTGTTGCAGGGTGCGATGGACGACTTGTGTGGCCGGGCATTGTGTACGAAATGGCGTGTGAGTGGTGCTAAACTCGAATGAATGGGCAGAGGCCCAGGATGAGTAATGCCGAGGGCTCGCAGAGGCGATGACCCAGGCACAAGAGTTAGCTGAGAGAGCTAAACTCGAACGGGCAGAGGCCCGGGATGAGTAATGCCGAGGGCTCGCAGAGGCGATGACCCAGGCACAAGAGTTAGCTGAGAGAGCTAAACTCGAACGGGCAGAGGCCCATGATGAGTAATACAGAGGGCTCGCAGATGGCGATGACCCCGGCACAAGAGTTAGCTGAGAGAGCTAAACTCGAACAGGCAGAGGCCCAAGGCGAGGATGGAAGAGGTGTCCATCCAAATATGACTACTACAGAGAGCTGTAAATAGAGAGCAAGAAGTTGCTCCGAGTTCCAACCCAAGAGTGTGTGTCCCGGAACCACAGCCTTACACTGGCAACCGCGATGCTAAGGAAGTCGAGAACTTCCTCTTTGATATGAATCAGTACCTTGAGAATTTGGGTATTGAAAATGAAACAAGATGGGTTTCTACGGCCACGATGTATCGGGCGGGAGACGGCAAGTTATGATGGCGTGGAAAATATGCTGAGATTCAGCAAGATAGAATGGCAATTGATACCTGGGCGGAACTGAGAGAAGCGATTCGGAGTCAGTTCTTCCCGGAAAATGTGGGATATCACGCTCGGAAAGCTCTGGGAGATTTGAGGCACAGAGGAAATGTCTAAGTATATGTTAAAACTTTCTTGGCACCGATGCTCAACATCCAGGACATGTTCGAATCAAACAAGTTGTTCGCCTTCGTGGAGGGCCTCCGTCCAGGAACGCGATTGGAGCTGCAGAGGCAGCGAGTGAATGACCTCAACTCTGCGATGGCAGTAGCAGAAAGGCTTACGGATTATTTCGACGACCGAAGGGATCGTCAAGGGCCCCGGCCAGTATGCTACAGAAAGAAGGGAGTGAATCGGAGTCGGACCATGTGGCCAAGCAACTGATGGCAACAGGTTCCACACGACAATTCTGGATTGATGAGGGACTATTAATGACAAAAGGGAGACCTTGGGAGCATCATCGTCGTAGTGGACCCATTTTCCAAATATGCCACATTCATGACGGCTCCGCAACATGTTACGGCCGAGACAACGGCTCATCTCTTTTTTCAGCCATGTGGTGAAGTACTGGGGACTATCCAAAGATATCGTCGGTGACGGGGATCAAAAATTCACGAGCCTTTGTTGGTCGGAATTATTCAAACTGAGGGGATCAAACCTCAGTATGAGCTCGAGTTACCACCCACAATCCGATGGGCAAACGGAGAAGAATGCTCTCAAACCTCTCGTCGAAGACTTTTGGAGAGCCACGGCGATGAGGGCATCGCCAACTTAGCGGGGGGAGAATGTTGACCGATGGCCAAAGGCTCCGCTTGGTGGTCGCCCTTGGCCCGCAGTCCCGAAGCTTATGGTTGCTGTAAGGCTCGTCTGCCGTTGGAATCTAAATTGAAGTATCCCATAGTTTCCGGAGTTGCTTTATGATGCTGTCCAACCCGACCCTTCCGATGGACCGTTTGGCGGAATAGTGCTGGGAATCAGTCTATTAGCCACACGGTGCCCCGCAGTCCCGATACGGACGCGGCACCCCGTGACACATAGTAATGTAACTAGGGTTGGGCCAAAATTGTTTTTTTTTTTAAATAAACCCGCGGGCCAGCCCGCCCCAAATGGACTTGGTCCGTTTGGGCTTATTACCCGTTTGGGTAAGCTTGGTTAGACTTATTTTTAAGGGAAAACCCCCAGCCCAGACCCCTTCCCCCAAACTTTCTTAAAGTCAAAGCCCCATATTTTAAATCTTTAGACTTTAGGCCCCACCAATTAAGAAACTTAAACAAAAATAAATCAACATAGTTAATTAAGTCAAAATGAGAAAATACTGAAATGCTCTTGCTTGAGAAAATACCCAAATATCCCCAAATACCCTTCCTCCCCTATATTACACTTACCAAGTTTTTTGTATTTAAATTACCAAGTTTTTCATACTACACTTACAAGTTTTTGCTATTTACCTTACCAAGGGTTCCAACTTCCAACACAACACTTACCAACGTATTGATATTTGGCTTACCAAGGGTTTCAATATTACTCTTACCAAGTTTTATGTATTTGGATTACCGAGGCCGTCATAATTACTCTATCTACTCTTACCAGGTGTTTTGTTTTTGACTTACCAAGTGATTCAATATTGCACTTACTAAGTTTTTGTATTTGGCTTACCAAGGGTTTCAATATTACTCTTACCAAGTTTTCTGTATTTGGATTACCAAGGCTGTCATAATTACTCTACAAACTCTTACCAGGTGTTTTGTTTTTGACTTACCAAGTGATTCAATATTGCACTTACTAAGTTTTTTGTATTTGGCTTACCAAGGGTTTCAATATTACACTTACCAAGTTCTTTGTATTCGACTTACCCAGGGTTTCTATAGTACACTTACCAAGTTGTTTGTATTAGGCTTACCAAGTTCATTATTACATTTACCAAATTTTTTGTACACAATTTACCACATTGACAAAGTCATTTTTTTACACGGTCATTGGGACGTGTGGTGTGAACCATCCAAACCTCGTGAGTCCTCTCTGAAGGAAGCAGTGACCAGCTCACGGTCACCGCACGGCGCGCGGACCGTTCATCCCACCGTCGTATCAGAATCGAAACCACTGGACGGTCCAGCTCACGGTTACCAAGGGTTTCAATATTCGACTTACCAAATTTTAGGTACATATTTACCAAGTGTTTCAATATTGCGCTTACCAAGTTTTAGTTTCATGCTTACCAAATGTATCATAATCCGACTTACCAAATGCTACTAGGCTTACCAAGTGATTCAATATTACACCAAATTTTTTTAACACTTACCAAGTTTATCAAAACTAGACTTACCCACTTTTGGTAAACCATATCACTATGTAGGTAAGTGACATAAAAATTTTCACGATTCATTCTTCCATTCATTGCTTAAATTTAAAAAAGTTCACCAAAAACTTGGTAAACCATATCACTATGTTGGTAAGAGACTTACAAAAAACCTGGTAAACCCTAAACCCTAAACCACGCATCAATATACTGGAGAGAGACATACAAAAACCTGGTAATCCACATTACTATGTTGGTAAATCAAATATAAGATACTTGGTAAAGCATCTATCATTAATTCGTAAGAGCATAACAAGATAGTGGTAATTTTATCCCGTGGAGGGTTTAGGATGGAAAATGATTGCCATTATTACGATTAAATGGTTTATGCATTGTTCCTATTATGTCAATAAAAGCATCTATGTGCTGAGTGTGTGTATATACTTGAAATAAATATCTATGTGGAGGTGTCAAATTGCATTCCTTAAGATAATAGTCAATGTTTTCGTAGTAATGTTCCACGTTTGTAATCAAGGTGTTCGTTTTAATACTCAATCGTACCTTATCGGATGCCACGTTGCATTCCTTCATATAATAGTGTATGTATCCGTAGCAATTCTCGGCGTTTGTGTTCGTTTCTTCATCCAATGGTACCTTATCGGATGTCACGTTGCATTCCTTAAGGGAATAGTCTGTGTACCCGTAGTAGCATTCCACATTTGTAATTAAGGTGTTCGTTTCTTCATCCAATCGTACCTTATCCGATGTCACGTTGAATTCCTTAAGATAATAGTGTATGTACCCTTAGTAGTGTTCAACGTTTGTTATTAAGGTGTTCGTTCATTCATCCAACGGTACCTTATCGGATGTCACGGTATGTTTCTTAAGGGAATAATCTATACCCACACAGTTTTTCCGACGATGTATCGTTACGTTGTTAGCTCTTTTTGGAGGTATATCTCATGGTTTGGTAGTAAACGTCGTACACGAATGCAAAAGTGAATATTCTTTAACTTGGTAACTAACACTTCATGAACATGGTAACCTGGAACAATTATATATGGTAAAGGTGGGTTGAATGTGCATGGTAAATCCTAAGTAATGACTTGGTAAAGGAGAAATTGAAAGGGTTTAGGAGTGGAGGACGGTACTTTGCAAGGTAGATTTATCCCGTCCACAATCAGTCCAATTGTGTCAATATGATAATTGATTTGGTGTCTTAATTGGTAATATTATCGATATGGTAAATAATTATGAAATGTGATTTAATATATAATTATATTAACTTTAATTTTATATATAATATACACAATTATATTTTAAAGCAATTTAAAGAATTAAATTAATTAAATATTTTTACTTATTTATCAGTGTGTTGCAAAATGATACTTACCAATTATGTGTAGCCTATTTACCAAATATTTTATACCGGGTTTACTGATGGACACTGAAGTCTATTTACCAATGTCTTCATTATTTTAGTTACCAAGTTTTTGTATTTCGCTTACCAAGTGTTTCCAATGAATATGATGTACAAACATCAATAAAGTCGAAATGTCTTTAAAAAATGCAGAGGGACGGTCACATGGGCGGTGAAGGATTAGCGTCCGGAAACCGTCCATGTAACTCTGATCAACACAGACTTGACGGAAGGTCTTGGGACGGTCACTTTGGACCGTCCCTTTCTTTCCAGGACCGTCCAGACAAAAACATTTGGTAAGAGACGGTGAGGAAGGGCTTACCAATTTCAATGTATACGACTTACCAAGTGTAATGTAAATGACTTGCCAAGTTCAATGTATATGACTTACCAAGTCCTTAATATTTATCTTACCAAGTTCAATATAATTGACTCACCAAGCTCTATGTATATGATTTTACCAAGTTTAATGTATATGACTTACCACATGTGTCTCACTAATTAAATGGAACAAAACAAAAGTTTATGACTGAATTGATAAAAAATAAAAGAAAGAAAACTAATATTATGCCGATGTGTCTTGTTTAAATTTAAACTCTTATGACATCAGCAATTAGGGCACAATTAATGAACAATAGACTGATTTAGACATAATTAATCAAAGTAACGGACAGTTTTGGCAAAATAACTAAAAAAAAGGATTCATTTGAATTTTTTTTAAACCAAAAGGGACTAATTTTATAAAACTACGTGATTAGACGAATCCAACAATATCTCAATTGACTATATTTTATCTTGCAAAGTTGTGCCAAAAAGTTGAATCAAAGTTACTTAATGAATAGTAGTAAAAATATAAAAAAACGGAGGGAGTATAAGAATTATACTTTATTGCTCCATGAATCCATATAATCAGGACCTGAGTAAAGGACCAAATGCTGAGATTCACCGTGATAAACGTGCATTCAAACGGGCTAGGCATGACACACAAATAGAGCTGTAAACGAGCCGAACCGAACCGAGCTTCAAGTGTTTGAGCTCTGTTCGTTAAGCTTAACGAACGAACACGAACCGAGCCAAAAATCTTAACGAACCAATTTTCATGTTTGAACTCTGTTCGTTTAACCTTACGAACGAGCTAATAACGAACGAACACGAGCCTAGTCGAGCTCAGTTAACGAGCCATTTATTTTATTAATAAATTTATTTGTTTTAGAATTAAATTAGGTGTGAAAATATAATGTATATTGTAATATAATTTATGAGAGAAATGTAAAATAAATAAAAATGAAAAATATAAAGAACAACTAGATAAAATGTTTATTTTTTATAATATATATTCCACTAAAAAAGAATTCCGAACTGTTGGAGCCACTAAGAATTGTGGGTCGTGAGGAAAAAAAAATGTTGGGTCATAGAAAATGGGCCGAAGAAGGATTTCTAAAAAGAGTTGGGTTTGAGATCTATTGGGCCGAGGAATTAAAAGAGAGCGATCCAGAGCAGAAGAAGAGACCCGAAAGGAAGAAGGTTTCGGGAGGAAAAGATTTCGGCCGAAATGAAATCAAATCAGCTGATTGAAGCAAACAGTGGAGTCGGCTTAGGGGAATCGGCCGGAGAGCGGTTATTTCAGCTCCGGCTATAAATAGGGGATGCCATACACAGAATCGGAGAGATCAATTCCAACCCCCAAAATTCCTTTATCAAATTTACTTCTTTGTATCTTTACTACTTTCCTTTACTGCTTTCTTTTACAGTTTTTTCTAGATTCTAGCTTAGCTTGTAGCGGTTACTTCCAAGTCCACCGTTGTTTCTCAACAACCGGTAGTTTGGTTCTAGTTTTTCCGGTGAATTCGCCGTTGTTTCTTAACAACAGGTAGATTCTCCATTGTATTTTGTTGCCATTCGAATACTAAGGACTATTCAGTCAAGTTTGGGCGTAATTTGTCAAGTTTTGGCGCATTATCATTAATCCGGACCCGTAACCGGTTTGATCCTTTCTCCGGTAGCCTCCCTTGAGGAGAAAAAGGTCCTTTTGGCACAGCCAGACAACGACCAGCCAAAACAGTGGCACGCCCAGTGGGACACGAAATGGCATTTGAACAAGCAACTCCAGCGGTTAACACGGCGGCGAGGACTGATTTGCCGCCGATCCAGGAAGAGCGCGCAGCAGAAGCCGGAGAATTCCCCCCAGGGTTCCCCGGACCATCAAACTTCCACAATCAGGAGTTTTCAAATGATGATTTAACCCCGCGGTTCCGAGATCAGGTCCAATTTATGGTTGAAGCGGCGGTTACTAATTCGGTTCGCCAGATAGAAGGCAGTATCCTGGCAGCAATGCCAGCTATGTTCAGAGCCGAAATAGCGAGGAATATGTATCCGATGGGAACGCAGCAAGCACCAATGGCGCAAAATCCACCACCTGCGATGCAAAATCCTCATAATTTTCAACAGCAGGCCTATCGGCCGCCAGGAGGGCACGGACCTCGGCCTTTTGTCCCTCCACAGCAAAGGTACGATCAGCAACAAAATCAACCGCCTCAACCAGTTGTTCAACCGCCTGCTCCAGTGGTCCAACAACAATATGTACCACAGCAGCAGAATCCGCCACAGCTGGTTGACAGGGAGTTAATTGCTGAGATTATTCGTACTCAGTTTGGAAATATCATCGGCCAGGAGAATAGGCCGATGTATCGGAAACCTTATCCAGATTATATTGAGGAGCAGTATCCACTGCCTAGAGGGGTAAAGGTTCCAGATTTTAACACTTTTTCTGGAGAAGTCGGCCGCTCTACAATCGAGCATATTGGCTGATTTACAGCTCAATGCACTAGAATCGCGCAAAACGATTTTCACAAGTTGATATTGTTCAGCTTATCGCTAATTGGCCCAGCATTTGAGTGGTACATCAATTTGCCAGCGGGATCGGTCAATACATGGGCCGAGATGGAGCGGTTATTCCATGACCAATTCTATAATACCAGTCCTGAAGTTTCGGTAGTTGATCTGACGTCAACTAAGCAGAAGGCGTTCGAATCAGTTACTGAATTCATTGAAAGATTTTATGCAGTGAAGGCTCAGATGAAAACAATGCTGCCTGAGCATGAATATATTCAAATCCTGAAGCAGAATTTGAAGTTTGCCATCAATGATAGATTGATGGTTACAAGACCAAGGACTGTGGCCGAATTAACGGCCGAAGCTATAAGGATGGAGACTTATTTGGCAGAACAAACGGCTTTCAAATCAAGCCGAAGTCAAAGTGGAAGATCACAACCTATCCAGTCAGCTGCTTTATTTGCCGAGTCTCTGGATAGATGTGAAGTCCAGGAAGAGTACAACACGGATGATGTTCCCGCATTAGCCGAGGTTGCGAGGGCAGAGTTAATCATTAAAAAGCCTATGACTTGTCCAGCACTTCGGCCAGCCAGAGGCAAGGAGAAAGAATGAGGAGATGAATCTCAGAGATTTTATTCTTTCGACTTGTCACAAATGGACGAAATATTTGATTATTGCCAGAAGAACGGATTGCTGGAGTTTAAAAGAAACCATCCACAGCCCACCAAGGATCAATTGGAGGCCGGATGGTGCAGATTCCATGGATCGGCTACTCATTCCACGACAGTTTGTGGACATTTCAGGAAGCTAATTCAGAAGCATGTCGATGATGGGAAGCTGAAGTTCCCAGACAGGCTTATAGCGATCGATAAGAATCCGTTCCCTGTTGCCAACATGGTGATGGTGCATCCCGACCAGAATAGGTCTGTGCATGACCGATTGGGGGATCAAACATCATCTAGCAAGAGTTCTGTGCACGATCGGCTTGGAGATCGGCCATCGGATCAGAAGTCAGGTGTATGGAAACGATTAGGATCTCCGAAGGGGAAGGAGAAAGTTGCAGATGTTTTCGACCGATTGGGGAATTATGAAGTAAAGGAGTGGATCAAGCAATCGGAGAAACATCAGGAGATCGAGATCGGGAATAAGAGCGAGAAGCCAACGTTGAAAATCATAACTAAGGATGGGATTCAGAGATGAATTTAACAGCCGACAAGCAGAATGGAAAGACTGTGATTCAGATCACAGTTCCTGAAGAAGCTGTCAGTCCCGAAGTGAAGAAGCTCAGAAGGCCACCAGCAAATACTCAGGTAGGCCGATGGGTTCAAAATTCTCCAGAAAAGAGGCATTTCGGCCAACGCCGATTTTGACAATTCCGCCTGGAGGGCAGAAGAGAGAAAAGTTCCGAAAGGAAAGGGATCATATCGTACTTTCAAACGAAGAATGCAACGGCTTAAAGCAGCTGGTGCTTTTGAGCAAGAGGAGTACGAAATGATGCATATGGAAGAGGACTTTCCAGATGATTGTTCGTTCTCGGAAGGAAGGATACTCAATAGAGTATTTTCGGCTCGTTTGAAGTCAGCCGAAGGGAAAGAAGTGAAGAAGCCGAAAGAAGGACAGGATCGGCTAAAAAGCAAAACTGAATTTCAGCCGAAAGTAATACAGCCGAAAATCGAAAACGAACAGCCGAAAGCGAAAGAAGAGTGGAAGCCTAGACCAGTCCGAACAAGGGAATGGAAGCCAAAAACAAATATTGTCCCGAATAGTGATACATTTTCAATCGGACAGTTCAAGTTCGACTTCGGGTCTAGTGCGAACATGGTAGGAGTGACCACAACAACTGAGGAGGAGTACTGGTCTGATTCCAAACCAGCCGTGGTCTTCTGCCAGAAAGAGGGAGAATATTTCTTTGATGAAGAGCCCATTGTGGATTTCTGTTTCGCCAAACTTGAAGCATTTCGGCCTGAGGCCGAAACTTAGAAAGTAGTTGAAGAATGCTATGAGGCATTTTTCCCAGAAGCTCAACCAAGCACAATTCTACCACCGACTGCAAAGATGTCTCAACATGTGAGACCTTTGTATGTGAAGGGTTGGGTCAATGGGAGACCGCTCAGAAGAATGTTTATTGACGGAGGAGCAACCGTCAATATCATGCCATTGGCTACACTGACGAAGATAGGCCGTTCAAAGAAAGATTTACTCCCTACAAGGATGAAAGTATTGAGTTTTGTGGGAGCCCAAACTGCGGCCGAAGGGTGTATTTTGGTGGATGTAACGGTCGGAATGATATCGATTCCGACCATGTTCTTTGTTGTAGATGCCGAAGTCCCGTATGCGGCCCTTCTAGGCCGATGCTGGATACATACATCTCGTTGTTTGCCATCAATGCTGCATCAGAAAGTGTGGTTCTGGAAAAAGGATGGCACAGTTGAAGAAGTGGAAGGAGACCAACCTCTGTTTCCAGTCAGCTCAGCCGGCCGAATTGATGCGGTATTATACGAAGAGCCCATACAACCATTCCTAGCAGTAGTAGGGGATCGGTACCCGCAGGTTGTCGAGTGTGATTGGACAGATTTGGGGTTTGAGGTCAGATATCAGGCCGACGAACGGCCAGTTGAGGAAGAAAGTAAATTATGGGTGCACGACCGAATCAAGCAATCGAGTTCGAATCGGCCGAACTCGGAGTTGCAGATGGCAAAGCAGGATGGAGCGAATTAATGGATGCAATTCCAAAACGAACACCGGATTTCAAAGCTCAAGACCCCTTGAAAATGGTCAATGTTGGTACAGATGAGCACCCGAGGGAGATCCCATTGAGTGCAAATTTAAATCAGCAGATGACGAGCCGATTCAAGGAGGTCCAAATCGAGTTCAAGGATTGTTTCGCATGGGACTATACAGAGATGCCAGGATTGGAGCGATCAATTGTGGAACATAGACTACCAATCAAAGAAGGGTTCAGGCCGCATAAACAGCCGGCCAGGAGGGCAGCGCCCGAAATAGTTCTAAAAATAAAAGAGGAAATAGAAAAATTGTTAGCGGCCGGATTTGTGAGGCCAGCTAAAGATGTAGAGTGGTTATCGAATATTGTTCCGGTAATAAAAAAGAATGGGAAGTTGAGAGTTTGTATCGATTTCAGAAATCTTAATATAGCCACTCCTAAAGATGAGTATATGATGCCTATTGTTGATTTGTTGATTGATTCGGCCGCAAAACAGGGGATGTTGTCATTCATGGACGGATATTCAGGATACAACCAAATCTTTATGGCCGAAGAAGATGTTCATAAAACTGCATTTCGG
This sequence comes from Hygrophila difformis, assembly GCA_030278955.1. NCBI lineage: Eukaryota > Viridiplantae > Streptophyta > Magnoliopsida > Lamiales > Acanthaceae > Hygrophila > Hygrophila difformis. Next base: position 25,164,750 of record JAOANR010000010.1, read on the forward strand.
TGCCCGGGAGCCATAGGAATATACGAATGGGTAGTAATGCCATTCGGCTTGAAGAATGCAGGAGCTACCTATCAAAGGGCCATGAATTATGTTTTTCATGATCTAATAGGGGAATGTGTCGAAGTCTATATCGATGATGTCATGGTCAGATCCAGAGATATGGAAAGCCACTTGGACGATTTGCGAAGGGTATTCACACGAATGAGATTACACGGAGTGAAGATGAATCCAGCTAAGTGCGCTTTTGGAGTGCAAGTAGGAAATTTTCTTGGGTTTTTGGTACACAATAAGGGCATAGAAGTTGATGCGAATAAGACCAAAGCAATCCAAGAAGCCAGGCCTCCACATGATAAGAAGAGTCTGCAAAAATTCCTTGGAAAGATCGGTTTCTTGAGGCGATTTTTGGCAAATGCGGCCGGAAAGTCGAAACCATTAACCGATTTACTAAGGTTGAAGAAAGATGAGGAATTCATATGGGGAGTTGATCAACAGAGAGCCTTTGAGCAATTGAAGCAAGCTTTGGTGAATCCACCAGTGTTGGTCCCTCCAATTTTGGGTCGACCGCTCAAATTATACATAGCAGCGGCCGAAGAGTCTATTGGAGCGTTGTTGGCTCAAGAAGACGATGAAGGAAGAGATCGGGCGATTTACTATCTAAGCCGAATCCTTAGGGATGCCGAATTAAGGTACTCGTCGATTCATAAATTATGTTTAACTCTTTATCATGCATGTCAAAAGTTGGAATATTATATTCAACCACGGCAAGTGATAGTGGTAGTTTCGGTTGATATAGTAAAAATTATGATGAACGATCCGATCAGTAGCCGAAGAATGGCCAAGTGGGCCATGAAGTTAAATGCATATGACTTGAAATATCAGCCACTTAGGGCTATGAAAGGGCAAATTGTAGCCGATTTTTTGGCCGATCATGTAATGCTCCCAGTGTCCAATGACATCGAGGATCAAGTTCGGCCGAAAGAAGTAAATGAGGAAGGGATTGTATATCTACAACCATGGATAATGATGTTCGATGGTTCAAAAGCCGCTTCAGGAGTTGGAGCAGGGTTTACTCTACATACACCGGAGGGCAAGATATACAAGTATTTCGTACAGTTACCGAAGTCCTATACGAATAACCAAGCTGAATATAAGGCATTGATCTCGTGATTACGATGACTAATAGAAGAAGGAATAAGAGCTATCATAATCAGAGGAGATTCACAAGTAGTTATTCAGCAGCTGTTAGGAGATTTTTCGGTCAAAAGTTCCCAACTAATGGGATTGTACGAAGAAGCAATCGGTTTGTTAGAAGAATTCGACGAGGTATATATCGAATACATCCCAAGGGAGAAAAATGAATGAGCTAACGAACTGGCTCAACATGCAGCCAGGTATCGGCTGATGCCGATAGCGGGAAATTTGGAAATATATTTGGCCGAAACTGAAAAGGCCGAATGGATAAAGAAGATAGCATAGACGTTGGAAAATCCATCCGAAGCTAGTCTAGTCGAAAAGCAGAAGGTGATGGATTACATAGTGATATGAGGGTTACTCTTTAAGCGAGCCATTGATGGAGTGTTACTCAGATGCGTCAGAGAGGAAGATGCTAAAAGAGTAATGGGAGAAGTTCATGAAGGAATATGCGGCGCACACCGTGCAGGAAAATCGATGAAATGGAGTATTATTCGGCTGGGATATTATTGGCCGAATATGGGAATTGATTGTGAGAAATATGCTAAAGGATGCCGCGAATGTCAGAAGCATGGGCCGATTCAAAAGTTACCGGCCGAAGAAATGCATATAATGATTAAGCCATGGCCATTTTGAGGATGGGCTATGGATATAATTGGGAAGATTCATCCTTCTTCATCAAAAAAGCATGAGTTTGTGCTAGTGGCAACGGACTATTTCACAAAGTGGGCCGAAGCTCAGGCATATGTCAGCATTTCGCAAGAAGAAGTGATCAAATTTATTAAGAGACAGTTGATATATAGATTTAGAATTCCACAAACGATTCTAACAGACAGAGGAATTGTATTTATGGGAGAAAAAGTCAAGGCCTTTGCGAAAGAGTATGGGATAAAGATTGTGCACTCGTCGCCATATTATCCACAAGGGAATGGACAGGCAGAGGCCACGAATAAGCAGTTGATAGGAATTATAAAGAAAATGATAGAAGATCAACCAAGAAAGTGGCATGAGAAGTTATCTGAAGCGTTGTGGGTTTATCGAAATGCCAAGACTTCAGCCACTGGATTTACACCATTTCGGCTGACTTATGGAATGGACGCAGTACTTCCAGCCGAAATAACAGTCCTGACCTTAAGGACAAGCCAAGCATATTTAATGACGGCCGAACAATATGATTGTGCGATGAAAAATGAATTATTGGAAGTTAATTCTGATCGGGTGCAAGGCCTTGAGAATTTGCAGAAAAATAAAGATATTGTGGCCGATTGGTATAATAAGCGAATCTGTGTGAAACGATTTGAAGTCGGCGATTTAGTTTGGAAAGTTATATGGCCACCTAAACAGAAGGATGGCCGATTAGGTAAGTGGAGCCCCAATTGGGAGGGGCCGTTTATTGTTCAGACGAAATTATTATTGTTCAGACGAAATTATCGAATGGAGCATACATGTTAGTGGATGAAAATGGTGAGCAGATGTCAAATCCAGTAAATGCAAGATATATGAAGAAATATTATCCATCAGCATGGGATTAAACATCAAGTGAGGCGAAAAAGTAAAGATTTTATTGCATAAACGAGCATTACAAAAACGGTACTACTTCGGCCGAAGACGGCGTCGATAGTCCGAAATTACAATATACAAGGGAAACGTCCTGGGCTAAAAAGGCTGGGAAGAAACGAAGGCCAGTGGGATCTGAAGTGGTAGATGTCCAACATTCATTCCCAAGCCCAAATTCTTCTAGCCGGCGAGAGAAGAGATGGCTGTGCCAATAAAGCCAACTCCCAGACCAGGAAGAAGAAAATTTTTATCTGCTCCAGCAAGGACACCCCCTTTTTAGCATGGAAGATAGGGATGAAATTCGAGGGGTATGGCCTTCGGAGCTGAGAAGATAGTTCGGTCCCATAGAAAGGCGCGATTATTATTCGACCGCCCAAGACTTTGGGACCGATATTAGTAGGATTACGACAGGTCACATTAATATTAAGAAATAGAGCAGAGCTGAAATATGACCGTCGGAATACATGTTAAGAAAAGTGTTGAAAGTTCCTAGCTCATATGAAGGTAATGATAAAAGGATTAGCTGAACTCGCGTTGCATAGAAGGAGGGTTTTCGGATCATAAGTAAAGGATCAACCAGAGAGTCAGCATGCCAAGGAGGCCAGGGAGGAAAAGAGATTAAAAGTATCAAGATATTCATGATTAGTATTGCGAGATTATGAAATGAGAATAGAAGAAGTGTTGGTATTTATAGAGAAAAATGAAGGGGATGTCATTTATGGCAAAAAATAGAAACGTAAAGAGAAAAGCATTAATCACGGATGAGACGTTTCAAGAATCCCAATAAAGCTGCAGGAAATATTACTATATCAAGGGATATCCCCGAGATCACGGAAAGAAACAGATGAAACAATCCACAAAAGACAAATATTTGATAATAGGCCGATCAACCATACAAGAGGGATCGGCCGAAACAAGAGTCAGAAGTACATCAAGGGGGATGTAATTACATTCAAGAAATAATAACAACAAATGTCAATCTCCACTCAAATCATAAGCAATGTCTTCTCCGAAATCACTGGGAAGGATAGCGGCCGAAATACGAGCAGTAGCCGAATTCAATACTGATTGAAACTCCTGATACGATCGAGCTTCAGCTTCGGCCGAAACCGGAGGGTCATCAGGTTGAGACAAGAAAAGCTGGTCGGAAGTGTCTTGAAAAGGATCACACTGAGCATCTAAGAAGAGAAATCAAAAGATAAGGAAGACATAATCAACGTATATCATCAAGGCCAAAAGAACAAATTAAATATTACCGGAATTCCTTGGATTATCCCCCGTAGGAGGATTGACAACAGGGTTATCTGAGACCGTCGAAGTATTCGGCGCAGGAGGAAGTTGGGCCGCGACGGAACGAATTTGGTCAGTCACCGTTTGAGTATTCGACCACAAACCACGAAAAACGCCAAGGACATCGTCACTGAAGGACCACCTCAAAGAAAGATAGTCCGTTTTCTCTTTGAGACTAGCGAGTTTGTCTCTTGGAGCCTGAGCGGATTTGTGGAGCTGCTTTACAAGTCCTTGCAGATGAGCCGATTCTTGGTCAACTTCGGCCAAGGCATTCTTCACGCCTTGCGCCTCATGCTGAAGTCGGATGATTTCCGAGTCAATGGCAGAGAGACGATTCAAATATTCGGATCTGAGGCCATCATTGGTCGATAACTTACCCATATAAGAGTAATAATCGGAAGCATGCTTGTCAAATTCCACCCTGTGAAGGGTAAGAGAGCTTGCTCGTCTTCAAGTGTTTTGCGAGTAGCCAAGATACTCGGAAGTTCCAGGTATATCCGTAAGAGGCATGTGAACATTGCTTCGATAGCATCTGACAGACCAGAAGCCAGAAGATCTTGGGAAAAGGCCTGCCTGATATATGAAAGAAGCAGAAGGATGGGCTTGGTTTGGACTGAGAAGGCATCGGACTGTTCAGAAATCAAGTATTCTAACTTATCCAAGCAAGCCTTGAAAGAATGAGGGAACTCTGATGAAGAGGAAATAGACGAAAGGGAAAAGAAATCATCCAGAATACTCCTATCTAGAAAAGGAGAAGGAGGATTAATATTACCAACGGCTAACTCTTCTAGCCGAGTATGGGCAGGAGAGGGGTTAGGAATAGAGACGACAGAAGAAGAGGGAAGGGCAATCGCTAGAGAAATAGCCGAACTGGGAACAGTCGAATCAGTATTGCCACCTTCAGGAACATGAGAAATCGAGCCAGACCCCATACCTGCCGATGAAACAGGAGTTATGCTAGAAGTAATGGCCGGATTCTCATCAATAGGGTCGAGGGCCGTAGGAGAAGGATTAGGCGATCCAGAAGGGTCAGAAGAGACTGCAACCTGAAGAACCTAGAAGAGAAGGAAATAAATGTCAAGAAGATGATAGTGAACAAGGAGAAAAAGATAGGAGAGAATAATGGCAGAAAACCTGATCAGTAGACGCAGCCGAGCTAGGAAGAGGCGAACGAGTCGAACGTCGCAGTGTCTTGGATGCAGGTTCTTTTTTCGACTTCCCCGAACCAGAAGCAGCACGCTTTCGTTTTGCAGAAGTAGTGGGAGCAGACGAAATGCGTGGACGGGATGGAAGAGACGAGACATCATCCAAAGCAGTCCCTGCAAAACGAGAAAAAGAGGAAAATCTGAGAAAGATATACGGCACGCAATATAAGAAATCAGAAAGACTTACTAAGTAAGGGAAGTAGAGGGTCATTCTCTTGAGAAGAACAGGAGTAATCAGGGGCTGAACCAACAACCGAAAACATCATAATACCTGGAAAACCGCGAGAAATAAGGAGACTCTGCAAATTAGTGCCGAAATTGACATAAGAAAGAACTTTCTCCCACCAGTCATCAAAACGCTTGGTCGATAGGCCAGGACGGATGTCGAGAGAATGAACTTCAAAGTTGCAGATCCGGAGAGCCCATGTACGACAGAGATTTCGGCTATTCTCAGGGCCGAATCCTTTGAAAGATTTGCTGTATCAATTTGGGTCTCCATAGAGAGGAAGGACCACATCTTGAACAAAGCCGAATTGGCGACTGACTAAGTGAGGGTTGTAAACCTCAGAAAGGATAGGATGTTCGGGGGGAACAAACAGCGAGCAATTAAAAACATGACGAGGAATTATACAAGCATTCCAGACTTGAGCAAATGCCTTCAGAAGGGGCCTACCAAAAGGAGGAACGTTGATAGCCGAAACCCAGCTATCTGGAGCGCCAGAATAAAGATGGCAAGAAGAGGGACGAAGTGGGGATCGGTTCATGAAATAATAAGTCCATTGTTCAGTGCGCATTTCGGGAAATCGGACTCCGAGAAGATTATTGGCTAAAGGATGGGTAGTATCGAAAGGTTGGGGTTCAAAACCAGACATCTCCCTGAAATGCCAGACAAGCCAGAGGTGGAGGAACCAGAGGGGGCCATGAGATCTGTTGGAGTGACCGTCAGCCCATCCATGAACCAGGGACGAAATACCAGAATACAAATACACCAAAAAGTAGTCAATGAGAGGCAAATGAACATCGTCCATAATGGCCTTGGCCAAAGGGTAGGTTTCAAGAATAACATTCTTGGCAGGTGCACACCAGAAGAATCGGCTAAGAAAATGCATCATAAAAGCCACAGATTCCACCTCGGGGAATTCGGGCTTATTCCCACGGTACTTATTAATCCATGAAGAAAAAGTGAGTCCTGAAGCATAGCCGGTGTTTTTCGTTGTAGGTTTGTCGGAGCCGGTAACACCTAAGACGTGCTTTCCAAGAGAGGGTAAATCCAGAAGAAGCTTAACGTCCTCAATATTCGGGGTCATCATACCCCAGGGGAAGCAGAAACAGTTAATGGATGAATTCCAAAAGCAAAGAAGGGCCTGAATGTAGTTATAAGTAGTGGGAAAAGACTGCGTGCTCAGCTTAATCAAATGATTAACACCAGAAGTAACCCAAACTGGTCCACAGTGAGGAAGGGCCCTTTCGTACCAAGCAATGTGTTCCGGAGTCACCAACGGCCAAGTGCTAAGTGGACCGATAAGCTTGACAGAAAACAAAGGGATCGTCTTCGATTCCCCAAAAAGAGCAGGAGCGGAAGTTGCGGCCTCAGCAGAAGTTGCAAGAGGCCCAAGAGCAGTAAGATCGCCGTCAATAGGACGAAGCGAAGAAATATCGGCGAAGGAATCTTCGACATCTTTGATCTTTTGAGAAGAGGGTGAAAGAGTCGGTTGCGCCATAGAGAGAGACGAAAAGGGGGAAAACACAGGAGAGAATATGAAAAGAAGAATAGAGAGTAGTTCAAAAGGATAAGGGAAAACGAAAAGGCGTGACCGGATTTTAAGGAGGAGTTAGCACACGAGAGAAGAAATTACTTGAGCTTTTTTCAAGACGAAAAACCGCCCAAGTAAGGAGGGCATCTGTTGGGGCCACTAAGAATTGTGGGCCGCGAGGAAGAAAAAAAATGTTGGGCCATAGAATATGGGCCGAAGAAGGATTTCTAAAAAGAGTTGGGTTTGAGATCTATTGGGCCGAGGAATTAAAAGAGAGCGATCCAGAGCAGAAGAAGAGACCCGAAAGGAAGAAGGTTTCGGGAGGAAAAGATTTCGGCCGAAATGAAATCAAATCAGCTGATTGAAGCAAACAGTGGAGTCGGCTTAGGGGAATCGGCCGGAGAGCGGTTATTTCAGCTCCGGCTATAAATAGGGGATGTCATACACAGAATCGGAGAGATCAATCCAACCCCCAAAATTCCTTTATCAAATTTACTTCTTTGTATCTTTATTGCTTTCCTTTACTGCTTTCCTTTACAGTTTTTCCTAGATTCTAGCTTAGCTTGTAGCGGTTACTTCCAAGTCCACCGTTGTTTCTCAACAACCGGTAGTTTGGTTCTAGTTTTTCCGGTGAATTCGCCGTTGTTTCTTAACAACAGGTAGATTCTCCATTGTATTTTGTTGCCATTCGAATACTAAGGACTATTCAGTCAAGTTTGGGCATAATTTGTCAAGTTTGGGCGCATTATCATTAATCCGGACCCGTAACCGGTTTGATCCTTTCTCCGGTAGCCTCTCTTGAGGAGAAAAATGTCCTTTTGGCACAGCCAGACAACGGCCAGCCGAAACACGAACTGTTCGCGAACTTAACGAACGAACACACAAATCAAATTATGTGTTTGAGTTCGGTTCGTTTAACTTACCGAACGAGCTGTTAACGAACGAACACGTGTCGAACCGAGCTCAGCTCACGAACTGTTTGTTCTATTTACAGCTCTACACACAAACACTCTGGGAAAAAGCGAACCAAAAGAACGTTCAAATTAATTAATGTTCCTTCACTAATAAACAGAGGGAACAGAAACAACATTTTCTCCCGCTATCCAACAAGAAAACTAAAAGTTAACAGAGCACGCATCACCACTCCCACCCCCTCCTCTTTCAAGCTACTTCTTGACGCCTCTTATAACATCAAATACCACCTCGAAAACCATTGTTTCTAAGAGCCTGTTTGGAATGACTTTTTTTTCAAGTGATTTTGGCTTTTGCTTCTGTCAAAAGCACTTTTGAAGAAAAAAGAGTGTTTGTTTTGGCTTTTTAGAAAAAGCAAAAGCACCTCGAAAAGCTGTAAAAATGCTTCTGGGAGAAGCAGCCCAGAGGGTGCTTCTCCGAAAAGCAGAAGCCAAAAGCACCTAGTAATGTGTGCAGAGTCATAAATGCCCCTATTAATTTATTTTAATTACACTATAAATATATACTATTATATATAAATAGTATATCCTTTTTGGTAATTTATACATTTCAAAAGCACTTTTCACTTTTACATATCCAAACACACTTTTGGAAAAAAGCTGCTTTTCAAACATTCAATCCAAACACAAAAGTTACCTGCTTCTGCTTTTGGCTTTCACTTCTGCTTCTGCTTTTGGCTTCTGCTTTTTTTAAAAGCCAATCCAAACGGGCCCTAAGAAGTCATTTGGAATGGCTTCTAGAGATGTTCTTTTGGCTTTTGCTTCTGCCAAAAACACTTCTAATGGAAATTAGGTGTTTGTTTTGGCTTTTAAGAAAAAGCAAAAGCACCTCGAAAAGTAAAAAAAGTGCTTCTGGGAGAAGCAGCCCAGTGGTGCTTCTCCCAAAAGCAGAAGCCAAAAGCACCTCGTAAAATGTGCAAGGACTTAAATACCCCCACAACTTAATATAAATTACACTATAAATATATCTTATTATCATATTAAGTATCACGTCCTTTTTGGTAATTACAACATTCCAAAAGCACTTTTCATTTTTATTCATCCAAACATATTTTTTTAGAAAAAACCGTTTTTGAAACATTCCATCCAAACACAAAAGTTACATGCTTTTGCTTTTGACTTCTGCTTCTGCTTCTACTTTTGGCTTCGGCTTTTTGAAAAAGCCAATCCAAACAGGCCCTAACTCTTCTGCTGTCACTGAACTATTAATGGTTGCTCCCCCTTCCGGATGTTCTTCTGCCATGCCCTCCCGCTCCTGATCGTAACAATTTGAGGGCCAAAAGTACTCAGATGTGCAATCAAGTCTTTTTTATACAATTAACAGATGGAATGAGGTGAAGCACATAGTTCCTCCACGAGAGGGGCCGGCATTGGGTCTTGTCTCTTCAATGTATACATTCTTCCAACAGGCAAGGTTAAAAGGACATGCACAGTGTTGATCTTAAGTTGATTCAGCTGAGAGAAATAGTTATAACAGAATGTTGGAAAATATAAATAAATCATAAAAAGAAGCAACAACATATCAAAGTGGAAGTGACATAAATCAAAGTGGAAGTGACAGAATGAAACCTTAATTGCATTCCAGACGCTAGGAAGATCTTCAAACTCCACAAAGGCATAGCAAACACCAGTTCCCTGTTCATCCATATGTACAATAAGAGGTTCAAAACTCATATAAATGTTAAATACTTCTAAATAGAGATGGCAGGAAAAGAGACAAACCGCATGATTCCCCAAGAAGACTCCATCATGCTGGATTTTCCCAAACTGCTTGAACACTTCTTGAATATCTTGAATTGTCACTGTTGAAGGCAAGTTCCTCACATAGACAGATATTGGTTCCCCTGGAAGAATGATTGACGGGATAAAACATGTCAAGTTGACACTGTACTTTGAAGGAAGGAACTTGATTCTTGGAATGCAGGTTCTGGTTCTTGTTGTTCAATCTCAGGCTTGGGTTTGGGCTCGGGTTCAAGTGCAGGCTCCGGCTTGGGTTCTTTCTGACTCGGGTTCAGAATCGTGCTGATGATGCTCTTGATAAACATACTGTTGAACTGGCCCATCGCCCTCAATATGCACTGAACTAATATACTCCCCCGCTGCCTCCGATCCTCCAGAGGATAGTCAGTAACTGTGCGAAACAAATTCTGTTAGACCAACACACCATTGACAAAGAAAATGGAGTATCTATTACGAAATCATAAACGGAAAAAATACAAAATACCTTGAGTTCCTCAAACTGTCATTGTCATTGTCATTGTCATTTGTCATAGATACCTCAGGGTTTGACTGCTAATAATTCATGAAAATGAGAGGTACTACCAATTAACATATGTGTCAATGTTTTCATGTCGGATTAGATTCCAATAAACACCTAAATTTTTGTAACCTTGTGAGTATAAACAGGTTGTGGAACCCAAGATCCCACGAGGTGATTTTATTAAAAAACAAAGCCTAGATGATTAACATTCATATTACTATATACATGTCATACCTAATTACAATCATTCCAACCTTGTCCACTTCGGTTCTCATGATGCAGTTATAACACCCGTATAAAATTTTAAATAGAAATTTAAATTCTAATTCTAATAAATAAATATTCAAAATTTCTCATAAATTTAATTTTTTTTTTGGTAACAAATAAATTTAATATTTGGAAGACGAAAAAGAAAAGATATTTTCAAAACGTGAATTTACTTAAGTCGATCCAACTGGATTAACTTTAAGGAATTGAATACTTTTTTTAAGTAAAAGAGATCACTAAATTAACACATAAGTATTATGTAATGCCCGAGACTTTTAATAATAGGAAATAGAATTAAATTCGAAGAGCAGGAGAATTTTTAATTCCAAGAACCGTAAAGTCGAAAATAATTTAAATAAATGGATCATTGCACGGGAATTGAAGTTCGACGGATTCGACGCCGACGAATTTAAATTCAATAAATTCAAGAATTCGAATACGAAATCAATTAGAGACGAAATAAAATTTAGGATAGGAATCGTACTTCGAGAATGACCCGGAAAACCGAGCCCGAGAACGTAGGAGGATAGAAACCCGAACGAGAGGAGGAAAGGCCCGACGGATCGCCCGGCCCGGCCCGGCCGTAGCCAAGCCGGAGGCCGCGCGGTCTGGAGGTATCCCGCGCCGAGGCCGCGTGGGATGGCAGTGTGCGATCAAGTTTCTTTTTCCGATGATTTCTTACCTTATTTTCGACCCCCGAATTTGGTAACTCAATCCCGGTCGAGGGAAAGAGTATATGGACGGATTGTGGAGTCTTGGGACTCATAATTTCATCCAAGCAAACCCTAGCAGCCCCCTCTCCTCTCCATTCTCTCCAAACTTCTTCCGAAACCCGAAAACACCAAGTTCTTGCTTTCCGATCACTTTCCGGCGATGAAATTCGACCAAGGAGGCGTGGAGAACAAGGATTTGAGTATTCCAGGTTGTTAGTAAGTATTTGTTAAGTTTTCGTTCATATTTTCGAACCCAAAAATTCGATCTAACCACAGATTTTTCCTTTCGATTCCGATTCGTGGTCAAAGGAGGAAGAATCGTGTTGAAGAGATCCGTTCGTGACGATCCGTAGATTCCGGACAATCCCGAGTCTGTTTAGGACTCATACCAAGTAAGATAATGCCTTACATATCAATATTGGTGGCTTAGAACCGTTCAAAACATTTTTTTAAATCAAACACTAAAGTCGGACATAAAAGGTTCAATCTTTACGTGTTTTCTGAGATTGGCCAAAAAATTTATTTCGAGAATCCGAAACGAAAAACTCCGAACTAGAGATTTATTTCTAACATCTTAATCTAGGTTGTGTCAAAATTTCATGCATTTTCATTAAGATTTGATACCCCAAACCGCGTCAAACATTTTCTGTGATGCATGAACTTTTCGAAAATCATGACAATTTACATGGTCGAACTTGATGAGCATTTTTCTATCACTTGTGGTCAAAAATAATCTTTGGTGTAAACATAAAAGTTATAGATAATTGTCTTAGGATCACGCCTGTAAAATTTCGTGCATTTTCATTAATGTTTGGATAGTCAAAACCCGATTTAAACATACTGTGTCTTTGAAGAAAAAGTTGACAGATTTCGAGTCCGAACTTGTTGAATTAATCAGACTTAATCCGTAATAATTTTGTATAAAATGCCTCAATAAAACTTGTTTATTTTGGTGGCTTTTAAGTGCCTGTAAAATGTCATAAATTTTGGAGGTCGTTTGCTATGTCAAAAATACTTTCGAAAATCAGTGCGCTGTGTTAGAAAAGTTGGCAGATTTTATGTCTTGCAAAGATTGTGAAATTTCACTTGCTTCCTCACTTAATTTCGAAAAACTCAAAATATGAAAGTTGTTCATTAGCGTGTTTTTTAGCTACTGTACCAATTTCAAGTCGATTGCCCTTGAAATGAATTTTTTGAACTGAGATGGCGTAAACTGTGGCAATAGTTTGGTTGAAATGTTGAAAAACTTGACTTTTGAGAAACACATGATTCGTGAGATATGTCTAAACAATAAAACATTTTTTTTTGAAAATTCTGTTAATCTAGGCTGAGCTAGATCTCCCCGTAAGTAGAGGGTGAGTGCTCTGCAGGGTGCCCCTCTATCTTGAAATTCATGCCCGAGTGGACGAAATGTGATATATTGTGAAATTGTGTCAAAACGGCCATTGTGACATTAGTCTACACTCTCAGTGTATCCGAATGGGTTACTCGAGGCTCCGGAGTGGTACTGTGTATGACGTGATAAGAGGCAATTTTCCGAAACTTGATATATGAGAAACGTGATACTTGAGAAATTGGTTGTGGCGTCCTCTTCTTAGTTAACGTGGAAAAGTTAAAAGACTTGAATTTTATTTATTTATTTATATATGTCGTTACTCACGCATTTTTAGTTATGTTTTTTTTATTTTATGCCTATGCCTGAAATTATCATTTTTAAATTTAATCGATTATGAGAAATTGAGTTATATTATTGTCTATATATGCATGCTTAAAATGGATTTAAATTATTAAACTTTAAAACCCCTTTATTACTATGTTAGGGATTGTCTTACTCAGTATTCCTTAATACTGATAAATGTTGTTTCATGTTTTTCTATTACAGAGTATGAAGCATGAGCATGCATTCGAGGGGATTTATTTTGGACATTTATATTATTATTTCATATGACTGCATACGGGCCTGTTAACCCGTGTTTTGGCCATGTCGGCCTATATTTTATTTCCGCTGCACAAACTTATTTACTATCGTACGTGGATGATTATTATTTTATATAAGTACTTCCTTGGTTGTTTATAAAATTATTTTTGAAATACCATTAGCCTTGCATCTCTCAAGTGAGCTCGAATGAAGTCGTGTCTCCCTTGGGAGGTGTGGCGGTGGCATCCCGGCCAGGGTGATCAAATCCGGGGTGTTACAAGTTGGTATCAGAGCCCAGAATATTTTAAAGCTAGTATTATTATTTTGAAAACTAGTATTATTTTTTTAAACCATTATTTTTAACTATTATTATTATTTTTAAGCCCAAGTTTTTAGCCCAAGACATTTTACTTATTATTTTATGCAAGTCCAAATTTTTGAGCCAAAAAAATTTTCGCCCAAAAATTTTTATTTACTTAGTCCAATAATTTTTAGCCCAAAGATTTATTATTTTTGGCCCCATATAGAGGCACAACATTTTAATCCATGAAATAAATTTATTTTTAAAAAATACATGGATAAATTAAATTTTTTATTGGGGGGATTGCATATGCATACTTGCATGTAGATTTAAATTCTTGCATCTCCTAACTTTACACTTGACATGTTCTAACTCTAACCTACCTTGTTCACACTAGATGGCCGAACCAAACCCGAATATGGTGAACCTTATGATGAAATTAGCCAATGCGTATCTCGAATCTCAACAGCATATAAATTATTTCAAGACTTGGGTAGGACAGGTAGAAGCTAACATGGCCCATCTGGGACACCTTAGGGAAGCTGATCATCATGACATAACCCAACTCAAGGCCCAAGTCACCGAACTTCAAGCCCAAATGGTGGCACTCCAAAACAAGAACGATAACCTAGAAGAACAAGTAGAGAACTTGGGGTGGGAGCTGACCAACCTAGCCGATGACATATTTCCTCATAGCCCTGAGCCCACTCCCAATGCTAGGCCATCCAGCCCGATCGACATATCAAGCGACGAAGACGACCCCATTGAGGATGCACATATTTATTCGCTCTAGACTTAGAGATATATGGATGCACTATATCTATTAGTACTACTCTTATTTATTTCTAATACAACTACTCCCATTCCTATGATTGTACCCGAGAAAAATTTTCTATTGAGCAATAAAAATTATGAGCATTTATAAAATTACACATGTATTTTTAAATCATTATTTATATTTTATTAAAATTATTTTTCAAGTGCCTTGTTGGGACTCAATCGAACAAACATACAAGGTATTTGCCAAAATAAATAAATAAATAATATATGTATGTATATATAATAAAGAGATAATAATCAAGTAAGGATACCCTTAACCCTAAACCCTGGAACCCTGAACCCTTGACCCTAAATGCGAAAAAAAAACCCTGAACAGTTGCCTGCCTAAAAAATATATTTTATAATCTTCTTTAAAACTCGGCGTAAACTTACGCCAAGATGATTGATTTACAAAATCCAACAAGTGAACATTATCAACTTCAAACAACCTCTGTCAACACAGTTTTTATTCAATAAATCATTTTACAAACACTACATTATACTTCTACAAGAAAAATCTAATCTCTTGTGCTTGCAACAGAATGGCACAGAGAGGGAGACCGCGTAACCAGGCCACTCCTGCTAATACCAATGAGACATCAAGACAACCCGACGTACCGCTACCAAACGAGGGCGTACACGCACAGGAAGAGCCTGCAGCCCAAATGCCTAATGTGGATGGCCGACTAAGGAACATCGAAGAGTTGTTAGTCGCCATAGGCAATGCGCACGTTAACCAAGGCCAGGCTGCGGCAGTACCTCCGCCTGAAGCCCGCATAAATTACCTAACCATGGTAAACCATGTCATCCGCCGCATTACGCCTGAGAAGAGGATCCGGCTAAGCTTGAGGAATGGATCCGAACATTCGACAAGCTATTGAATGCAGTGAGATGCCCGGGCGGAGAAAAGGTGCACGTGGCATCGTACTATCTCGGAGGAGAAGCGGATGAATGGTGGCGCACCGTCCAAGGGAGATTGAATGAAGGAGATGAGCCCTACTCGTGGAACGAATTCATGGAACTACTTAGGGATCGCTTTTATTCCCTGAGTACCAAGGCCGCAATGTATGAGGAGTTCCTATCCCTAAAACAAGGAGGTCAGACTGTCCAAGAGTACTATACTCGGTTTAAGGAGCTGGTGCGTTTCGCCCAAGGCTGGTGCCTACTGACACTGAAAAGGCCCAAAAGTTTGAAATGGGATTAAACCTGGCCATCCGGGAAGTGATCACAGGAGTTCACTACCCTGATGATCTGCAGGCAATCTATGATCGTGCAGTGGCAGTGGCACGCGTGCAACAACTGAAGAGGAGAGTGAGCGGGGATCCCAGACGAGGTCCCCAGGACAAGAAGGTTAAGGACAACCGGAACGACAACAATGCAAGAAGGAATGACTATCGGGGAGGACCAAATAGACCCCAGCGGGCAAACAACGGTGGAAACAACAGGAGGAACGATAACCGAGAAGGCTTTATACCGCCATGCCCAAGGTGCGACAGACCTCATCTAGCGAGGGCATGCCCACAACAGGGTGCATGTTTCTGATGCGGTCGGATGGGACATCAGAGGCGTGATTGTCGCACTGCCTCGAGAATATCACCAAGAGGGAGGACTTGGTTGTGGGGCCATCGTAGCCTCGTAATCAAAACGATCGGGATGGCAACAATCAGGGATTCCGACCCCCTCAAAATCCGAATCCCAACCAGAACCAGCGCCCTCAGCAGAACCCGAACCCGAATAACCAGCCAAATCAGCAGGGCAACCAAGGACGCCCTATGGGACGACTCAATGTGATAAACCAAGCTGACGTACCTGAGCAAGGTGACGTGATGGCAGGTACATTTCACGTTTTAAGCGTACCTCTTAAAGTTCTGTTCGACTCAGGAGCTAGTTGTTCTATCATATCAGCACGAGTTTTGCCTGAGTTAGATCCACCTAAGTGCGAGATAATTAGTTTAGGAATTCAACTACCTTCAGGAGAAGTAGTATTGTGTTCTAAACGTTATAACGGAATTCTTATAGTTATCAAGAACTAGAATTCTTCGCGAACTTGGTATAATTTAACTTAAAGGACTTCGACGTTATACTGGGGGATGGATTGGTTGGCCCAGTATAAAGCGGTGATTGAATGTCAGAAGCAAAAAATCACCCTGTCGAAAAGTAGAGGAAGAGAGTCATCTTTACTCTCAAACCCCTAAGAGGCATAACAAGATTGTTAACGCTCTCAAGTTATGTAGCTTAATGCGTAAGAGATACACGTTGTATGCATGCTACGTTCACAACCTTGAAGCGGAAGAGGACAAGGTTGACAATATCCTAGTGGTAAGAGAGTATCGGATGTGTTTCCCGAAAACATCCCGGGTATGCCACCTGAGAGAGATCTTGAATTCACCATAGATCTCATTCCGGGAACGGAACCCGTTTCCAAGGCTCCTTATCGCATGGCACCACTGGAGATGAAAGAGTTGAAGGAACAACTCGAAGAATTGCTGGAAAAAGGATATATAAGACCAAGTACGTCTCCGTGGGGAGCACCGGTACTATTCGTTAAGAAGAAGGACGAAGGACTACGTCTTTGTATTGACTACAGAGGACTCAACCAAGTAACCATCAAGAACGAGTATCCATTACCGAGGATTGAGGATTTATTTGACCAATTGAAGGGATCTTCAGTGTTCTCGAAGATCGACTTGCGATCTGGTTATCATCAACTGAGGATCGCCGAGAAGGATATTCCAAAGACAGTGTTTCGAACTCGATATGGACACTACGAGTTCACAGTGTTATCCTTTGGATTAACAAACGCACCGGCAATGTTCCTAAATCTCATGAACAATGTCTTTAGAGAGTTATTAGAACAATGTCTTTAAATCTATATTAATTATTACGACTATTTATTCAAAACTTATTATAATTATTTAATCATTTTTAAAACCTAATCCTCGACCAACAACTTAGTCAAATTTAATCCTAATTCCTCAGTGGCGATTTTGAAAATGTGATTCAACTATGGCTAAGACTTAATTAAGATAATATAAATAGTGAGCTAACTAACTTATCAAAAATATTAGACTTTATTATTGAGGAGAAACTTATTAGAATTTTGGGACACCAACTTGGATTAATTTAGTCAGGAGCATAATAAGTATTCATTTTTAAATCATTAATCATTTATCAGTAATCGAATATATTTAATTTCAAAATATGCCATGAAGGTTCCGAACAGAGCTTTAGCTTCAAGCAATGTTTAATTATTAAAACCCCAATAAGTACAAGCTATCTGATTTTTAAATAAAAGAACATATTATAAGCTTTTAAATAAAAAGTATTGGACATGAGACTGGTTTAGATATTAAATCGATAAAGTTAATTATAAATATACGATTAGATATTAATTAGTCAATATAACTTAGTTAAAACACTTAACCAATTAAATTATAAAATTTAGGAGTAACCCGATGTTAATTAGCATTTCGTCCCAATATATAAGATTTAAAGTCTTGAATCATTTGGCTATCGGTATCGACTATTAAACGATTGAAGTTCGTTAAAACTATTGGATCAAATTATAAGGCTATTTGGGCCTACTTTTAATTAGCAATTATCTCGGATTGGAAAATTGGGAATTCTGGATTATTTGGCTAACGGTGCAAAATTATTTGATAAGTTAAGTCTATGAATTGGATGAATTAATCCGGATAATGCCATTAGTTTGCTATAAGAAATAATGATAATGATAATATTAAGAATAATGATAATAATATATTGTTCGAATGATTGTCATTTAAATAGCCCAATTAATCTGGAATTTGATTACTTTAAGATCGATTATTAGGTGTTTAAGCTTGTGATTATAGAACTTCATGCCACTATGAGACTGATTAAGCACATTAAATTCATTAAGATTAGCTTGTAAGATAAGATTATTGGGGATTTATTAAGTCCATAGTGCAGTTAAAGTAATAGTGGGCCCCATTAACGGTAAATTAGGGCCTAGATCCTTTTTAAAAATGCTTCCATTTTTTTTAGGCTCCATTCCAATTTTATTACACTTTGCACCCTATCACATGTTTGAATTAGTTTACCACGTCATTTTTATGTGCCTTACCCAGATACTATATGGTATTTAACAAGTTAATGATATGGGATTTATCACAGTACTAGTATGTGTTTTACCATAGCTACCATATATTACTACTTACCAAGTTATTGGTACGCGGTTTACCAAATAACCATATGGTATTTACCAAGTTTTTAGTATGTACTTTACCACAAATACATTATGGTGTTTACCAAGTTATTTCCACATATACCATATCGTATTTACCAAGTCTTGGTATGTGTTTTACCACAAATACCTTATGGTATTTACCAGGTTATTGGTATGCGCTTTACCACAAATATCTTATGATGTTTACCAAGTTATTTCACACATACCATATGTGCTTTACCGAGTTTTTAATATGTGTTTTACCACGATTACCTTATAGTGTTTACCAAATATTAGTATGTGCTTACCAAGTTCTTGGTATGTGATTTACCAAATTATTACATAGGGCCTAAAACACAATGTTTAAAATGGAGGGGCTTTGACTCTTATAATATTTTGTCCATGGGTACCGGGCCCTAGTTTTCCCATTAGTTAAAGGTGGAAAGTCAAGAAAATTTCTTGGCCCAACCAGCAAACCCAAACTTCCGGCCCAAACCCAAATCCTAACCTTAACCCTAATTCTAAACCCTAACCGCCGCGCCCGCCGCTGTCGCTGCCGGCCGGCCACCTCCACCATCTCCCAAATCTCCATTTCCGCCGCCGACTCCATCTTTTTTCCGACCCAGAAAATCCGAGGCAACCACACTACAGTTTTCGCCCTCGCCAACCACATCACCACCATCCTCCATTTCCGAATCGCCATCGCCATCCCCAAAACCAAATCGGCGCCGCTGCCAAACGCCGATGCCACCGTCTCCAGTCGCCGAGACCACCATCACATATCACCGCCTCCACCTTTTCCCATTCTTCCCCAAATTGGAACGGCGACGGTGCCTTCACCATCCGCCGCCACCCTCGCCTCTTTCCCGTCGCGCAACACAGCCCTTTGCCTCCTCCTCAGCCCACAACAGATTCAAAACCAAAACAAAAAAAAAGAGGAGAAGAACAGAGCTTTGACCGAGCCTCTCTACTTTGCCCAAACTGCTCCCTTGAAATGATTGAGTCTCCTTGAGTCCCTTATAGAAATCTGGGATGGAGTGTGATGTCGAGAAGATTGATTAGGAAGTTTGCTGCAAAAAGTAAGAAATTGAAAGAGAGAGGAGGAGGGGCGCAGAAGAACAAACAAAACAAAGGAAGAACAGTGGGTTGTTGAATGGTTAAAGAGGGGGATGAGGAAAGAGAGGATAAACTAAATACAGAGTGACATGGGAGTGGTGGCGTGAGACCAACTCCAACGCTGCCATTAAAATGGCGTTGGACACAAAAACGCCGGTAGCGGGCGCTCCAACGCGCCCTGCAATTTCGCCGGCCGCCATCGCCAAAAATGGCGTATTTCAACAGTGCACCGCAATTTTATGTGGTGCACTGTTCATCCCGCTATCCATTTTCTTTTTTTTCTCTTTCTTTTTATGTTTTATTTACTTTATTATTTGATTTTGTTTTTTTTTGTTTTTTTTTTGTATAACATATTTTTTATTTTTTCTTGATTTGAATTATTTTCTTTCTTCGGTAAATTTTTTTAAATTTAAGTTCATGTTTTCATTTTAATATATTAAATTTAATACAAACATAATAAAATACAAATCATTAGATTAAAAGACCATAACATTAAATTTAAATTGAAATGAGATACAAATGTAGTGATAAATTAATTAAAACATAATACAGTAAACTAAATTAATAATCTGCAGAATCATTGCCAGATCCGGAACCCCCGATGTCTCCAAAATAATTTTGAAAGCCGAAATCAGTGTCGGGAGTGGATGTTGACTGCTCACGCAGTCTCTCCATTATTCCGGCTTGTAATTGTTGGATGAACAGACGTCGGATGGGATCGGAAATTGTAATTGGATCAATTAACATGGTTTCTTGTCTTGCTTCTTCCTGGCCAACTCATTCGTCTGTTCAATAGCAGCAATCTTCCGTTCTTGGGCTTTTTTTGTCTCCTCATAATATGCATGCATTTGTTTATTATTTTCCAACAATGAATTAACAAAAACAGAAATATCTTCACCTTTCTTCTTTTTCAGTTTAGATTTTTTAACACCCAAAAGGGCATTGAGATCCAGATCTAGATCCATTGCCGCTACCATCACTTAAATTGACAGAAAAAGGAATTGAGGAAGGTGCTGGCATCGGGGTATTTGAACTGAGTGATTGAGTTGAAAATCTTCATATCGTGATTTTGGGCCTTGCAAGAGAACTTTTCGAAATCCTTCAATATATCCCACACATGCTCAAATTTGAATCCTTTGGCATACTTCTTTTCCATCATCATCAGCTCCTTCGCTCGTTTCATCTGCATATTTATTAAAGTTTTAGAATATCTGTTGACATACATGATAACAGATTGTCAAATGCATATCTAATCTTACCAAATCATTTGTGGAGATACCACTTGGTTTCATATACTCGACTTGTTGGATGCAAGATTTAAGTTTCGCCGTGGCAGTCAAGATGGTCTGCATTCGGCTCTCAACAGAACGCCAGCTTCTATCTGGAACAGGTTCATTGGGTTTTTGTAGGTTCAATGTATCAGTAACACGCTGCCAAAACATTTCTTTTTTTCTGGGATATGCCAATTTCAGGATCTTGGAAAATTTTGATGTATGCATGACAAAGTTGTTTATCTTTATCAATGCTGTAATTGGCATTTCTTGAGCTTGCCATAGAGAATAAATGAAAGAATGGAGAGTATATGGTTGAAAGATATGTTGTAAATGAAATGTGGGAGGTTGTAGAGTCTATTCCACTAGAACTTATTTATAAGTAAAGTTCTCACAAATCAAACGGTCAAGATCATATCGGCATATCTAACGGTTTAGATTTAAAGAATAAATCCAATGGTTCAGATCGAGTCGTTTGAATTTTATTCCACATCAACGGTCAAGATCCCACCGACACATCTAATGGTTCAGATTTAAAGAATGAATCCAATGGTTCAGATCGAGTCGTTTGAATTTTATTCCACATCAACGGTCAAGATCCTACCGACACATCTAATGGTTCAGATTTAAAGAATGAATCCAATGGTTCAAATTGAGTCGTTTGAATTTTATTCCACATCAACGGTCAAGATCCAACCAACATATCTAATGGTTCAGATTTAAAGAATGAATTCAATAGTTCAGATCGAGTCGTTTGAATTTATTCCACATCAACGGTCAAGATCCTACCGACACATCCAATGGTTCGGATTAAGTCTTTTTAAATAATATTCCACATTAACGGTCAAGATCCCACCGACATATTTAATAGTTCAGATTGAAAGCATGAATCCAATGGCTCGTATTCTTTCTAGATAACATTCAATTTATCTATTTAAGATAGACATCTTGTTTAGAATTGCACACCACCACAATTTTCATTGTATTATGATTCTAAACAGGTCTTAGGAACGATGAATCACATATTCACAATGATGACGACCTTGAAGAGCTCCAACAAAGATTGCTTTAACAAATGCATAACAACAATCTTGCAATAGGGGCATTATTAGCATCCCAAAATTCAACAGATGTTCATAGAGGTTCGGTTCGTGGGCGTAGAGTAGTCCATCGTGATCGAGAAGGAGCTGCCGAACAACTTTTCAAGGACTAATTTTCTGAAACTCCAACCTTCAATGAAGAGATGTTTCGCAGACGTTTTCGGATGTCTCGAAATTTATTTCTTCGTATCATTGAAGCTTTAAGAAGCCACGACGAGTACTGCATTCAACGTATGGATGCACTTGGGAGACCGGGTTTGTCCACTCTACAAAAGGTTACAGCTACCTTTCGGGTGTTGGCATATGGAATGTCGGCGGATGCATTCGATGAATACATAAATATTGGTGAGTCAACTACAATTGAATGTGTGAAAAGGTTTTGTCGTGCAATCGTTAAAATATTTTCCAACCAATATATGAGATCTCCTAATCCGAATGATGTTGCTAGACTACTGTATATTGGTAAACAACGTGGATTTCCAGGGATGTTAGGCTCTCTAGATTGCATGCATTGGAGGTGGAAAAATTATCCAACTGCTTGGGCAGGGCAATATGCGGAACGTAGTGGAAAACCGACAATAATCCTTGAAATTATTATTGATTACGATCTTTGGATATGGCATGCGTACTTTGGTATGCCAGGATCCAATAATGATATAAATGTTTTGGAAAGATCTCATCTTTTTGTAGATCTGGCTAGAGGCATCGCTCCACCAGCACATTATGTCATCCAAGGAAAGTGTACGATATGGGTTATTACCTCGCGGATGGAATATATCCAAAGTGGACAACACTTGTTCAAACTATTCACGATCCTCGCATAGAAAAAAAGAGGTATTTTGCAATGAAACAAGATTCGTGTAGGAAGGATGTCGAGCGGGCGTTTGGAGTTCTTCAAAGCCGGTTTGCAATTGTTGCAAATCCTTCCCGATATTGGAGCAAGGATGATTTGCATGATATAATGTCTGCGTGTATTATCATGCACAATATGATAATTGAGGATGAGCGAGATCTTAATATACCCATCGATGAAGCAAGAGAAGTTTCTATCCCAGACGTTGAAATTGTGAATGAAGGACTCGATCAATTCCAGACATTTCTTGCCCGATTTAAGAAAATTAAGGACAAAGATGCACATATATCACTTCGTAATGCTTTGATTGAACATTTGTGGGAAGAACGCATGAATTATGATGTTTAATGTATTATGAGTTATGAAATGTCTTTAATAAATTGTTTGTTTTTAAAATTGATTATATATTTTAAAATTTTATTCATTATTAAAAAATTAAATTAAATATTAAGAAAATAATTTTAATATGATAATTATTAATGTACATAAATATAAATACAAAGTAATTATTATTTTAATTAAATAATTTAAATATAAAAATTAAATATATTATATATATATTTAAAATATGTATTAATATCAATTGATAAATGAAATATTATATGAATAGTAAAGGGAATCAAAATGAAATATTCTATTGTAGAGGGAAATTTAGAGTTGTGGGTTGGAGAGGGATAGTGGAAAACTGTAAATCTAACTGTAAAATAGAGATAGTGTAACTGTAAAATAGAGGTCTGGGTTGAAGATGGCCTGAAGGATGGAGAAAGGGTTAAGGGTTTCAACTTTCAAATCAATTAATTCACCCCAATAGATATCTGTAGTGTATTTTATTTGTGGGAAGGGATATCTAGTTGCCTGGACAAAAGGAAGCTGCGTATTCATCTATTTAAACCTCATTCTAGTGCCCAAGGCCAACTCCTCATTCATTCTTTTTCATAAAAATTATCAACAATATATGGAGGAGAGGAAGAAGTAAGTATAGTGAGGATAGGATTATTGTAGCAGTAGTAGTGTTGGAATATCGGTTGAGGTAGCGTTGTCTTGGAAGGGATAAAGGAAATATTGAGTTTGCCTGCATACGTCTTGTATCGTGTATTCTACATATTCCGTGGTAACTGTAAGTGGGAAATTTTAGTTATTATTTATGTTAGATACATTATAGTGTACTAAGTTGATATTAAAAATTTTTGCTAGTCAAATAGCTGTAAAGGGATATCTGCTCGTAGCCTACGCGTGTGTTGTATCCATTTCGTCTACGGTGACAGTAAGTTGATTTTTACTCTTTGGAGTAAGCCCAAATTTATTTTAGCTTAAGCATAAATTAAATACTGCTTTATTATATTTTTAAATTTATGCTTATAGCTCCCTACTGTTTTTTGGATTATTGGTATGCCATTTTACTGTGCTTATTTAATTTATGAATAAATCATACAGATTTTGGTACCACTGTTACGGGGTAGATCTGTGTACTGGGGTCGGACCACCTCCGCCGGATGTGTGCAGTTCAAAGCTATCTGGGGCTTTCGACCCCCGGATGTGTGCAGTTTAAAGCTATCTGGGGACATTGACACGATACCACTACCTGAGTCCATGTGGTCTGAGGAAATTTCTTACCTCCACCACAACCCTTGAATGTATGTGAGAATTGGGCCCTACAGTGGGGAACCTGCACATCATGATGGCTGAGAAATTTATTTCTTGGTAATTCATAGTGTCATATTATCTTTTCCCGGGTTTAGATTTATATGGATTTTGTCTGTGCATAAAAAAATTATCGTTTTATCATACCATTACCATAACTGCTCTTTTTAAATTATTTCTGCAACCCTATCTCCTCCGGGAGTAAACGTCTCCTTACTCAGCGATTGTTTTCGCTGACTCTACACTTTTGAACGTTTCCTTTCAGGTTATGAGATCTGCAATGCATCATTTCATGAACACGGTTTGGGGTATTATTTACGAAAAGTATATTTTATATCCCTCTTGGGATAGAAAATTTATTACTTGGCATAGATAATCATTTATCAAGAATGAACAATTATTTGGGATTTATCCACTTGTGCATATATTGTGCCCTATATTTCTGAACAAAACACTATTAATTTTTAAAAGTATTTTTGAAATTCGAGGTGACTACCTCTTTTAAATTAAAACTTCCATGGATTTATTCCATTACCATCATTGAGCTCGATTGAGGAATGTTCCTCCATTTTGGTTATACAACCAAACATATTTATTAAACTTATTTATACTTTTCACAGTATTATAAGCTTCTTTGCGAATTATATGCTAGCTTGTCCGGAACGTGGTTAGCATATACATTCAATTATAATATTCCACAATTATTTATTATAGCCTTAGCGTATTTCGGGCATTCCGGAATACGTGGCGGTAGCACCAGGGCCGTTCATGAGATTTTATGGGCCCCTGGCAAAATAAAATAGTAAGCCCCAAAGACACTTAAACTATTTAGAGTTTGGACAAAGAAACTCCAACCTTCAAGTATATGATTCAAAAATCAAAAGTATACGTAAAAAACTCTGTTAATTTACCCTCAACACAAAAGAACCAAACAATATTCAAAAGAACCAAACAATATTCAAAGATCCAAAAGCCATTAAATAAATAAGTGTCAAGAAAAACAAGAGAAATGATTTTGTCTTATTTAAAGAGACAAAGCATATCCAGATGAAGATCAGATGTTGTCTTCACTGCATTCTAACTGCAAGAGTTGATAGATGAAAGGCGAACTGTTCCATCTTCTCCATAGCATCCCTTATCAACTTCCATTGTTACCTACAAAATCAAGTTATCATAAAAATTGATTCCTACGAGCATTTTGAGATGCAAAATCATTAATAATATCATCAACATCTGTCTTTTCTATTAAATCCTTTTCAATTGATAAAATTGCCAAACCATTAAGCCTTTCTTGTGACGTTAATGATCTCAAGTAGGTTTTTATTAACTTTAGCTTTGAAAAGCTCCTTTCAGCAGATGCAACAGTTACAGGAACAGTTAAACAAATTCTATAAGCAATAGAGACATTTGGATAACAATCTGCATACTTTACAAACTTAAGAATTTCAATGGCAAATATTGACACATTTGGTAAACTCATTTGTAACACTTTTAATTCAGAGTAAAAGTCATATAAATCAGTATCATATGAATCACCATGAGAGAATGTAGAGTGAAATTTAACACATGATTCCATCAACTTGTTATCATCCAAAGCCTTTTAACCTGTTTGAATCAAACAAAAATCCAAAAATATTTTCAAATGTTTTTAATTACTCAAATCTACTTTTTAAAGAAGTTATCGCCATGTCCACAACAACTAGAAAATAATCAATTCTAAATGACTCATCAGCTGATTGAATTTCTTCATCATCCTCATCATTCTCATCAAATTATTTTTTTTTCTAGTAATACGACGTTTTGCGAGATGACTTGGCTCTATACCCATTTCAAGTGCAATACTTTTAGCATTCTCCAAACTTTTAACAAATCCATCTTCCCTATATTTTTCAAAATAAGACAACACACCTTCTACTTAATTTATGCCAATGCAAATAGATTTGGATTGTAAGGTCTTACTAACCATATTCACAGAAAATAAAATATCATACCAAATCACCGTACCATGAATAAATTTAAATTTTTTAACTGTATTAGCCAAACTGTAAGCTTCACTCTTTGATTTTGCATCATCACATAATTCATATAATTTCAATAAAGCAGTTTTTATTTTAGGAGTTTGAAATCTAAAAGCTTGAACACTTTTGATCCTGCTCTCCCAACGAGTATTACACAAAGACTTTAAAGTTAAATTAGAGATATTATCAAGCAAAACTTGCCATCTTTTTGTAGAACTAGAAAATAAAGAATATACACGTTGAATGATTCCAAAAAATAAGATAGCTTTTACACAAGAATGTGTCATATCACTAACAATAAGATTCAAACTATGACAAGCACAAGGCATGTACAATGCTCTTGGATTTATTTCAAGAATTCGACTTTGCACTCCTTGGTGTTTTCCTTTCATATTAGAACTATTATCATAACCTTGGCCCCTCGCATCATTTGCATTAAGATCAAGTGACTTTAAAACATTTTATAACACAGTGAAAAGTCCCAATCTAGATGTGTCATCTACATTCAAAAACTCTAAAAAGTACTCCTCAATATTAAGAGTTGACATATTCACACATCGTACTATTAGAGTCATTTGTTCTTCATGACTAATATCGGGGGTACAATCAAGATTTATCGAAAAGTATTTGGCTTCCTTAATTATCTTAATGACGACACTTTTAACATTATTAGCCAAAACACTAATCAACTCATTTTGAATATTATGACCAAGATAATGATAATGAATTTCACGATTTTTAATGCGGTTAAAATGATCTTGCATTATAACATCAAATTCAACTTTCATTTCAATTAATCCAAGAAAATTGCCATTGCTACCTACGTACAGCTTGTCATTAGATCCTCAAAAAGCCAAGTTATGTTTAGCAAGATACTTTACAACGGATAAAATTCTAAGCAAGACTTGCCTCCAACGCTCTCTCTTTTTAATCTCTTCTTGCAAACTTTTATCAATTGTTTGATTTTTGTCTAATCTTACTCTTAATTCATTTCAAGTATTCATATTAATCATATGCTCTACACTATTTTCATGTGTTTTGAGCTTTTCACTAATATGCCTCCAATCACGCAAACCCTCATTTCCTAATAAACTTATATTAATAATTGATTTAAATAATTTGCAGCAAAAACAATACACTTTGTCAATACTCTTTGAATATATTAACCATTTTCTATTACTGATCTCACCATTACTCAATTTTCGTGAAAAAGAAGAATAAGAGAAATGTCTTTTGTTTTCATCTAATGGAAAATCAAGATTCATTTCTCTTACTGGCCCCTTTTCAATAATTATATACTCCGTATTTTGTTTTACTATCAAGTTTCTCCCAATTTTTAGGGTCAAAAATATCCAATGAACTAAATGCTTCTTGACCACTACCAATATTTTTATTGTTGGGCACAACTTGCATATTAGAAGGCTCATTTGGCTATTTTTTTCATCATTATGATTAACCTCATCATCAACATTTTCGTGGTTATTGCAATCATTAATTAGATTCTCAACAACATTCACATTTACTCCAGTAAACAAATTTTCATTTTCATTCACATTATTAACCAAATTCTCATTCTCATTCTCATTAACATTATTATGTAAATTGTCATCTGTGCTCAAATTTCCATAACATTTTCCTACTCTAAAAACAAATTTCTCAAGAGCTCATCATTGTGATTTTTTAATTTCTTCATCACGCTTTTTCCTTTTTCTTTTTTCACATCCAGACATATATTTTTTGGGCAACATAATTTTTCAATATAAAAAATAAAGCAAATGAAAAAATAAAGCATAGAACAATAGCACCTATAGAATAATTGGCTATATTTTGCCAAAAATCACAAAAACACTTGTCGGAACCAAAAGCTTTCATTGACATAACTGTTGAACATTAAACATTGGAGAGAATGTGTTAACGAACTCAAATCAAAGGGGCTATTGCTAAAAAGACAACATAAAGCAACAAAAGAAAAGAAATCAAATCAAACTTACTTTCTATCCCTTCAACAAGTCAACAACGAACCCAAAGGCTTTAATCTCCAAATTGAATTTGTCATCTGCAATCTCCTTGTCTCCAAACCACAGAATCGTGGTTATGCAATCTCCACAACACAGAAGCAGAAGAAATTGGTGTCAAAGAAACGCAGATAGTGAGTTTCAGAATAAAAAAGAAGAGCCGAGCGAATAAATCAACTCTATCTATTAAAAATTGATAAAATTCCGCAATCGAATGAGAAGATTCTGGGATTGACGAAAAAATGGGAAACTGAATCATAATTACGGCTAATTGAAGAAGGAAACCGGTAAATTTTCTTTGAAAAAGAAGAAGAAGAAAGAGGAAGTGTCTTCGGAATTTGCGCTGAAGATTTACAAATCTAAACCCCTTTCTTCCTACCGTGTATAACAAAACTAATATATATAATATGTATATACATATAGACATGGGGGCCCTAAATCGAAATGGGCCCTGGGCAATAGCACCTTGGGCATAGGCCGGCCCTGGGTAGCACTCGCCGCCTATTGTTCTCGCTCTTTGCTTCCTCTGATCATTTAGGGAAAATGGGGGTGTTACAGTTGCTCAAAAACAGGTCCCTCCCACTGGCGTTGAAAAAGTAGGAAACAAAAAAAAAAAAAAAAGAAAAAAAAAAAGAGAAAAGAAAAGCTATATCTTATATGGAGTTGAAAAGCAAGTTATTGCTTGGTTTTTTGTTTACCTACTGTGGTGTTTCTATTGGCGGGGCTGTGTCAAATTATGAGGCATTGATTCTGATGTTGAATAAAGCCGGTTTTGTTGGTCCGCTGGATCATCTTAAGGATTGAAGATTGCCGGTGGAGAATGGTTCAGTCCACTGGACCTGGACAGGAGTTCGATGCAACTCTGATGGACTTGTTGAAAAGCTTCGATCAGCTCCCGCACATGACTCTCTCAGGGAGAGTTCTGATGAAATCCAGGGACTGTCGAGTTTGAATTTCCTGGATTTATGCTGCAATGAGTTCGCATCATCATTGCCAAAGTCTTCATCCAATCTGACACCGCTTAAGAGCATCGATCTGAGCCAGAACTTCTTCACTGATGAATTCCCTGTTGGCCTGGGCATAGCAGCAGGATTGACCCTAGTAAATGCTTCAGGGAACAACTTTTCAGGTCATCTCTCGGAGGATCTTGGAAATGCGACTCTGCTGGAGAACCTGGATTTTAGGGGGACCTTCTTTGAAGGCTCCATTCCGACAAATTTCAAGAATCTGAAGCGGCTTAAGTTTCTTGGCCATAATCTGACGGGCCAAATACCAGGGGAGCGAGGCGAATTAGCATCACTCCAGACAGTCATTCTCGGGTACAACGGATTTGGAGGAGGGATTCCAGCAGAGTTTGGTAATCTTACCAATCTCAGGTATATGGACCTGGGCACCTGGCTATAGGCAATCTTAGTGGCTCGATTCCAGCTGAGTTGGGGAAACTGAAGCAGCTGAATACAGTTTTCCTGTGCCAAAACAATCTTGAGGGGAAGATCCCACCAGAACTTAGCAACATCACAGCACTGCAGTTCCTGGATATGTCTGATAATACACTATCAGGCAAAATTCCAGGGCAAATAGCTGAACTTGAGAATCTCCAGCTATTGAACCCGATGCCCAGTCAGTTATCAGGTTCAGTTCCTTCAGCCATTGGAAGATTGGCTCATCTTGAGGTACTTGAGCTTTGGAACAACAAATTAACTGGCCCATTGCCTGGTGATGTTGGTTAGAGATCTCTCCTCTCCAGTGGTTGGATGTCTCATCCAATTCCCTGTCAGGTCCAATCCCAACAACTCTCTGCAGTAGGGGAAACCTTGCCAATCTCATCTTGTTCAACAATGCCTCTCTGGTCCAATTCCACGAAGCTTGTCAACATGTGCATCACTTGTTCCTGTGAGAATTCATAATAATAATCTTTCAGGCATAATTCCTGTCGGTTTTGGCAAACTTTGAAACCTTTAAAGGCTGGAAATGGCTAATAAAAGCCTCACTGCCAAATCCCGAGCAACCTATCTGCTTCAAATTCCCTTTCTTTCATCGATTTATCAAGAGATCAGCTTCAATCTCCCCTTCCTCCCTCCATCCTCTCCCTCCCAACCCTTCTAAACGTCATGGCCTCAGGCAATTTCTTGATGGGAGAAAATCCTGATCAGTTCCAGGATTGTCCTGCCCTGGCAATCCTGGATCTTTCCTCTAACCAATTCACAGGAAGCATTCCAGCAAGTATTGCCTCTGTTACTGCCATAACATTACTCTCTGTGCAGATGATGTAGTTCTATGGTTGTTGAAACTACGAAAGAACTACGAACGGAACTACGCGAGCAGTTACTGACAGTTACTGACAGACATGTGCGACAGTTACCTGCTCTGTGTGCGCGTTTTAACCGACCCAGGCGGATCTAATTCGTTTCTCTGAGTTTATATACCTCTGTTAGATCCTCTGTAATTAAGAGTTCCAATTATTGAGTTGTATTTTTCACACATTACACATTTTTACACACACTTGAGTCGGTTATTCTCTCCAAGACTTGATTGTTCTATTCTTTGAGAGAGTTAGAAAAATCCTTGTGTTCTTTCTGCAAATTAAAGATCATTCCATACACACAAGGTCTGCGCTACATTGATTCAACAATTGTTCTTGTTGGACAAATCTTCTCTACAACACCCGATTGAAGAGGCTTCGTGGAAGCGCTCGATGTTTGAAGGAGAGGTATTCAGGAGGACTTCTATGCCGAGATGCCATGGTTCTTGAAGCCTGAACAACCAGAGAATTCAAATTGGACAGGATCGTCCGGAGACTGAGCTGTGGGAGAATCACGACTGCCGTCTGTCTGCAAACAGGGAAGTGTTGCATTAGAGTTTGAATTGGTTGTTTTTGAGTCTTTTAAGTCTAGGTCTTTCTTGAGTATTAGTATAAGTCGCCTGGATTGGAATCCCCCGGACGTAGATCCGTTGGATCGAACTGGGTCACCAAATCTCTTGTTCTTGTTTTACGATTTCCGCTGAACACTCTGTGCACACACCACTCGTTATAACGTAGTTCTGACTACCGCTCGACAACACTTTTAATTTCAAGATTTCAGTATTATCTGGGACCGTCAGCCTCTTGCAAGAGATTGGTGACATTGAATCTTAGAAACAAACAACGTATATGTACTATGTACAAATTACTTGTCTCTAATCTCTATGATGAAAACCTGACAGAGTATGGCTGCACATTGAAAGTAGACGAAAAGAGTGATATATACAACTATGGGGTGGTTCTCATGGAACTAGTAACAGGGAAGAAGCCATTAGAAGCTGACTTCAGAGAATCCGTAGATATCGTACAATGGATAAGAGGAAAGACGAGAAAGAATAGACCTTTGGAAGAAGCTCTAGACTCGAGTACCCGGAGCAGCAGACATGTTCAAGAAGAGATGTTGTTGGTGTTGAGAATTGCTGTTCTTTGCACCGCAAACAGCACAAAAGATACGCCATTTATGAGGGAAGTGTTAATGATGCTCGGAGAAGCAAAGCCTCGGAGAAAAGGCAGTGCAAGCAACGATGGTAGATATAAAGACAAGCCAGTGTTTAGTGCATCACCCGTAAATGGCATTCATTGAATATGCCAACTCCAACTGCTTCCATGCCCCAGGGCACGTAGTTGTTGTTCTCTATTTCAGCCTTCCCCATTTGTAAGAAGAAGTTTATAAATCTTTACAAATATGGATACAGGAAGATTCGCTTTGTCATGCTCGCAAACAGAGCTCAACAAAAGATTTACAAAGAATAAGAAAATTAGAACAGCATTAACAGGTGTGGTACAAAATGGGGATGCTTTTTATTAATAAATTCCCATTCTAGGTGCTGCAAACACATAACTCAACAAGAAGACATCTCCCAAAAATAAAGAGCATTTGCCATTTCATTCCAACACAAGAACTCTCCCAAAACAGAGGATAAACCACAGAAAATGGCACTAGGACAGACTTCAAGTCAAGGAAAGCATCTGATTATAACATAAGTTCTCTACTTTTCACAAATTTCATGCTTCAGATGGATCTTCACTTGATCTCTTCTCCACGTAATTTATACTCCTATTGACCCTAGTGGTATCCCAATTAATCTCATATAAATTATTAAAATCACCACATACAGTGAATTTAATGATTTAATCAAAGCTTAAGAACCAGAAAATACCAATTATTCATCAATCATCATAATTACAGGGTTTGCAAAAGCAAATTTCTTAAATCAAAACACACTAAAAAAACATAAGGCAAAGAGGAAATCAAACACATGCTCACGAAACACAAACACCGATTCTTATTATAAAGATAATTCGAGCAGTACAAGCTTAATCAAACATATGATTTGTAGTAGGTACTAGGTAGAGTGAATTGGGCGAAACCAATTGTAGGAAGACGAACTAATTGTAGTATAGCTCGAGGCCCATGCCGTCATGGATCTCGTAGTCTTTGAGGGTGATGTGATCCTTGTAAATGTTGTACCACTTCTGGATCCTGATTTTATCGGCGCGGGTGCCGGTCTGGGCGGCGACGAGCTTCTTGAGGTCGCCGATAGTATCGTCGTCATTGCACTTGACGCGCACCTTCTTCCCGAGGCGATCGTTGAGCACAACTTCGATCATGGTCGCTGGATTTGTGGATTTCTGATGGAAACTTGAATTCGAAGATAGTAAGTAGATGATTGAATATGAGGAATCAGAATAAAGACGCGGGGATAAGAAAAAGGAATGAGTCCGAAACTCCGAATCCTAAAAAGTAAAAACCTCAATAATATAAATAGAGTTTCATAAAGTGTATTATAAAATGGGCCGAGCCCATTGCGTTTAAACAGCGCAGATCCATTCCGAGTCCATCAGCAAGTAGCACCTATATAACGCCAGCATTAGGGTTTATTTAGCCTCATCAGTGACAGCCATCACGTACCTGCCGTTCTAACGTTCAACTTCTCCCGAAACCATGGTGAGTGTAGCCATCGATTTGCTAGTGTCTGCTATTAAAAATTGTTGCTCAGCATGATTAATGAAGCGATTTATTATATGTTAGGATTGAAAAATCTGGGCAATGCGTTTTTAGATGTTTATTGTATTTGATGTCGTCGAAGATCGGTGTATGTTTGTGTTTTCAGTTCAGGAGTATTTGTGTTTATTGGTGATGCTTGATGCGAAAGTGATTGTAGATTCGTGATTATGTTGGCGGAGTGGTATTTTGAGTTTGAATCTGTGTAGACTTGGACTAAATGATATCGAGACTTTTTCTATTGGAAGTTTGGAACTTTATGAGTATATAGATTAATTTCAATTTCGTTGTTATCCAAGGCTCACATTTAAAAGCAATAAATTTGGAATTCAATTCGTTTAATTTGTATTTTATGGGGGTTTTGACTGGCCGGAGTTGATTACCTGCTATCTTAATGGGCTTTGAGGGGCTAATGTATGTGTAAAGACTTATTCTGCTTTTATGAGCAAATTTTTAGGATTCAATAGAACTTAATGTAGCTAGCTTACTGGGTTGTAAATACTGAAGGCTGTTGACTATGAAATGCACATCCTGTATCTTTTTAGAGCTCTTGCCTCACTTTCTCTGTTGGTGCTCAATGAATGATTAATTTTGAGGTGATATGAACTTTTAGTTGCTTAAATAGGATTTCCTATTTAGAAAGGTGCCATTAATCTGTGCAATTTCATTGTAATAATATGTTCTTGCAAGATTGTGTACATAACATAAGGTAAAACTTGTGGATAAAAGGTAGTTTTGTGATATAGTGAATGAAATAATTCTTACGTTTGGAGTTTAGATTGATGGCTGAAGTGAAATCATATTATATATCATATACCAAGATATAACATAAGAGCGTAATCAAATTTATTGGTGAACTTAATGCATTTTCCTGGATTATAAGTTTCTGCCTTGAATTAGATTGAGTCCCTTTTATATTGTTCTTGTTATCATTTCATTTCCCTAGCAAATAGATTGATTACTAGTATTCATGGCTTGCAGCCTAAGCAAATCCACGAGATCAAGGATTTCCTGCTGACTGCGAGGAGGAAGGATGCACGTTCTGTGAAAATTAAGAAGAGCAAGGACATGGTGAAGTTCAAGGTGCGTTGCTCCAAGTACCTTTACACGCTCTGCGTTTTTGATGCAGAGAAGGCCAACAAGTTGAAGCAATCTCTCCCACCAGGTACTCCTTCCCATCTGATACCTTTTTTCTCTTGTTTTTCTGATTCCTGTTGCCACAAAAAATTATTCTACCCATGCTTGCTTGCTATGATTTAATGTGGTCTGTGGTTTATAGCATTTTATAATTGTACCATTTGTAGGTTTGAGCGTCCAGGACCTGTAGAGATTGAAGGGGCGGCCAGATTGTACCTAAATTTAGGGAGTTTTGTGACAGACTTGACCTTAAATATGTTACTTTATTATGATTATTATTATGATTAAGATTTTGTGAACTGTTTTGTTTTTGTTCTGAATGTTCTATCCAATATAACACTCGTTTGGGAGCTTTTGTGAGTGTTTAATTTATTCTTTTCTCCTTGTGAAAATCTGCGGATAAGTTTATATGGATGTCCTTTTCAAGGTAAAGATGAAGCAATTGGATTAGGATTTCTTTGAACTTGCGCAGAAGGGCTATTAAGTAATTTGATAAATTTACTTGAATGAACTTGAGCACGTCACTTTTCCAGTATTTATTTTGGTTTAATCTATTTTCCCATTTATTGTTTATTTTTCTTAATTTATTTTGAATTTAACATTTAGAGGCAACATTTCATATCATCATCGTCAGCATCCCCGAAAAACTTGTTTCCCTTTATTAAAGGGAAATAATGGAATAATAATAAATTTACTAAAAGTTGAAGGAATAATAATGGAGGGAGGATTCGTCCTGGAATGGCCAATGGAGGGAGGGATACTCTAGGTTTGTGGGGTTTGCCTCCAACTTGCGGAATGGTATGAAGAGGCTTCATGTGCTATGAGTGGTGATGGCTTGTTGCTTTTCGGAAACTGATACTTTGGCCAGGGAGGTAACTATGGAAGAGGTCTCGGATGTGGTTAAAGATTTGAACGGTTTCTCGGCGCTTGGCCTAGATGGGTTTCCGGCCATTTTTTATAAAATTTGTTGGGACTCCATGCGGCATGATACTTCCTCTGTCTCGTTGTAATTTATTCATCTAGCCATAGAAGCAGGCTCCTTCAATAGAGACACAGCAGCTATATTTTTATTTGTCTCCTGCCAAAAATTGAAGTACCTAGGGAACTTCATCATTTCAGACTGATTAGTTTGTGTAATGTTAGTTACAAGATTCTTACAAAGGTTATAGTCAATCGTCTACGACTCTACAGCCTATCCTTCAAGAATATATTGCCCCGTTCCAATTCGCTTTTTCTCCCAAGATGTGGTAATATAGGAAATATTTTTATTTTCCAAGAGGTCCTCTCCATCTTTCGTAATAAACACCGCCGTTCCCAAGATATCCTTCTTAAGGTTGACCTTAAGAAAGCGTACGATGGTGTCATGTCGGATTAGTATTTTTAAGGAATGTCTCTGTGAAAAAAATGAGTATTCCTTACATAGATGACTTGATACATTGGTGGATGTTTATTTAAAATAATTGAGTGTGTTAAGATCCAATTATCTTGATGGAATCATGACTTACCTTACCTTATTGGATATGTAGACGGGGTATGATTCAACTCATGGCTTTGTATCAGTGATTCCCAACTTATCCTTCGGGTTAGGCTGTGGAATGTGCATGGCATTTTAACCTAGATGGTTAGTTAGCTTATGCTTAATGTTGATCTTATTGCCTTAGATTTAGGGATGCATATGCTTTAGACCGATTCCCAAAAGATCTAGCCATGATATACACTACATTACCTTAGATTATTAGGGATGTCTCATTTCTATGGATGCCTTGATGATAGTAAAATTCTTAGTAGATATCTAATTTGTGCGGCTTACTTATGTGTTATCTTGATTGTCATTATGATGAGGCTTGGCAAGTCCATCTTTGTGTATATACTACCTGATGGGAAATCATGTCTCTGGCGTTAGGTCCTATTCTTTTGACCTGAAATAAGTTCTTCTAATTTGAATTTTATAACATCCGAATTGATCTGATCTGAATTTGTCTGGTCTAAATGTTTCTCAACTGATCTGATCTGATATTTTTATTTTAATTAAAAAATTATTATTGTAATAATAATAATAATAATAATAATAATAATAATAATAATAATAATAATAATAATAATTCCGGAAAAGATGATAAAGCAAGATCCGGGAATCCCGACTTTTATTATTTTCTATTATGAATTATTATTAAATATTGTACTGAGCGCGGTGTTACTAGTGTTTACAAACAGTTTACGCGTTTTCTCATTTATATATGTTGGTTGTACTGGTATGAAGTGCACACAGCTCATTAGAGCCTTAAAAAACCTCCTTCTTTCTCTCTCTTGCTCATGTGTTGAGCACCCGTATTATAAAATAGTTTTTCTTTTGCTAAACAGCTTATACAGGCTAGAAAATGGTGATGGGAGCTCATGCCACATAAATTACAAAGGAAATAAAGGGGAGGGATAAGAGTCGGGCATAGAATCGAACCCCAATCTATAGGTTAGGAATCTACAGTAAGTCACCCCATCCCCTAAAATATTGGAATATTATGGTGAATTATTATTGCTGATTGTTAGCCATTAGGGCATGAACACAATCGAGTGGGCGGGCGGGCGGGCGGTGGAAGCCCAATTTGTTCAAAGTGGGAGTGTTTCTACCTAGCTTTTTCTCTCTTCCTCCGGCCAGTATGCCCTTAGCAACCAACTCGGGACCCCTAGGAGATTGGCAACAAACCATTGCCACTAGCTATGTCATTGGAGCATGCTGCCACACCGGTACGGGTGATAAATTCAACTAGCTATGTACAGGAATAAAATTTGAAATTCTAGCTAGAATTCAACTAGGCTAGATACTATATAATTTGAATGTAAATTCACAGTTTTGCTCATTATGCTCTAAAATTAAGTTCTTTAGGCTTAATAAAGCTTGAATTGTGTCTAATATTTATTTATTTTTTAAATTTAATAATTGTATCGAGCTTTCATCACCCCTAACACACCAGTACCTTTATCTTTTGTGAGTGTACTTTTACTTCCATGCTTGGCGCCAGAAAAGAAGAAAGCTAATCAATTCCTAAGCATGAAAAATTTCTGAAATGTGTATGCCAATTGACGAAAAATCAACCAAAATCAATCTTACAGTTTTAAATCAAAGGCTCTCTTCAAGAATTT
The DNA here is from genome assembly GCA_030278955.1 of Hygrophila difformis. Taxonomy (NCBI): domain Eukaryota; kingdom Viridiplantae; phylum Streptophyta; class Magnoliopsida; order Lamiales; family Acanthaceae; genus Hygrophila; species Hygrophila difformis. The sequence goes on from JAOANR010000010.1 coordinate 25,202,519, forward strand.
CAATAAATCAGCATCAACGAAGCGAACGTACCATAGGTGTACTCAGTCTAAATCTATAATTAGAATATCTGGAGCAAAGAAATCACTTGCTAGACACATCCAGCAGTATCCATCAGATGAATTGGCATCTTGCCTCATAAAAGCTTTAAGTATTAATTACAGATTTTCTTCTGCTATCGACTTTCTGTATGTTCCCAAACTGTGATTGGGGTTGTCCCTAAATAACGATTTTTCAATCACATGTTCTTTGATGTCTCCATTAGAAAACCGCAAATTATAGTGATGATCTTAAAACTTGTGCCGACCAGGAAAATGTTAAACAACATCTATGTTCAACTTTAATAAGATGGAAATTGCCACGGATACCTCAAATAATTTCACAAGCTTTACAAGTCAACTAATAAATCATCTTAAAACATCTAGGTTCTAATCACAATCTTTATTCCTTCACCTCTATAACTAGAATCCGGGGGTTGAATTCTTCCTAATTTATTAGGTAATGACTTGCATTCCATAAATTTAAGTAGATATATGGGGAAAGATTTTAGGCAGGAAAAGCAATCTCAATTAATCCTTAATCAAAGCATAAATGTACACAAAATCTGAGAGTCACTGTACGCACACCTACATTCTAGATATTTGTACATAAAATACGTAGGTCATATTCATATTTCAAACACACGCATCTTTAGCTGCTAACAACTTTTGCAATATTTATTACAAACGAATCAAATGCAGGAAGCAAAAGGAAAACATACAGATACAAAGAAGTACAACCTCATATCTTCCAGAAGAGTATATGTTGTGCAGATCGGATGGTAGGATGCCACAGAAAGATATGACTCTTGCAGATTGTTGAGATCATTGTTTCTGACAATGGGTCTTCTTTTAGGTAACTTTTGCAATGCAGCATGGTTTCTTATGCATTAGAAAATGGTTTGAGTCATATGAAAACCACCTACCACTTTAGTTCGTCTTTTCCTCGTTGCTTTATTTTTCCAACTTGTAGAATGATAAAAAGTTAAGGCATTATTTAGAGCGTAGGTGCTACTCTGAGATAATTGAAAATGCAAAGGGAAGATGTTTTCATGTATTATATCACATAGGACTCAAATACTAACTTGTTATCGGTGAAATTTTGGAGGAATAGAACCTCTCTTTGATTGATGAACTTGGGAAAGATTATAAGAATGTAGAAACGCAAATTACAATAATTGAAAGAAAGCTATAAAGGAATTGAAGGCAGAAAGCAGTAAATGAAGTAAAATTGCAGAAAGTTGTAAAGAAAATAAAATAAGTAAAATGCGGCTTCTTTCGAAGGATTCGGGGGGGGGGGGGGGGGGCGCTGCTGCTTTGATGCCACCTTGATGTTTTTATAGGGGTATGGCTCCCCTCTAGGGCTTCATTCCCCAAAGCCCATGATCACTTCTCTCAACGCTTCACCGTGATTTTCTTCTCTTTGGTGGTGCTTCGCACGATTTCTTTCCTTTAGTGGCACCTCATCATGATTTTCTTTCCTTCCATGGTACCTCATCACGATCTTCTTTCCTTTCATGGTACCTCATCAGCGATCCTAGCGATTCTCCTGAATGCCGCCTCTTTGAGATCATCTCCCTTCGGATAAAATTAATTGGGCCGGTTAATTGGTTATTGGGCTGAAACATAATGGACTTTAATTTTTTTTTCAGTTAACAGATGCCCCCCTCGTGCATTTTGTCTAATTAGCATCTTTAAGACAAATTTGCGCGTTTAACTTAGGGTTTGGAGGTTTGGCCCATTAAGGCCCATTAGGGGTTCAAAACCCCTGCTCTAAAGGCATGAGCCCACAACTGCCCAAAAACTTTCCATTTCTTCTTCTCTCCTTTTCTCTTCTCCTTCTCCTAGCTCGGCAGCCTCTTCCCGGGAGTGTCTCCGCTCCGTGCCATGTTGTTGCCACCCACGAGCCACCGTCTGTGCCTTGGCCTCCACCTTCGAGCACCCTTGGGTCGCCACCATCACGAGCGCCGCCAGCCATCGCCAGGCCGCCATCTCCCTCCTAGCGCCGCCATCCTCAGCGCCGCCGTCTTCGTCGCCTCGCGAGCCAGCCGCCATCTTCTCAAGCCAGGCCGCCACCCTGAGTGCCAGGCCGCCATCTCCATCGTCACCCCGGGCCGCCATCACCGATCGGCCGTGGTCTCGAGCCGCCATTGTCCCATTCGCCGCGAGCCGCCATTGGGACTGCTCCGGGCCGCCACAATTTCTGTTCCAGGCTGTCATCTTCATTGGTCCGAGCCGCCAACTGTGTCGTCCCGGGCCGCCATCACCTCACTCTAGGGCCGCCACCCTCAACCACGAACCGAGCCGCCATCTCCGCTCTACTTGCTCATTGCATGGATCAGGTTTGTTCAATCTTTCCTTGTTTGTTTTGGTTGGCGGAGACTTTGGTTTCATAGGGTGTGATCCCAGCTTAGGGCTTAATAATCTGTTGATTATTGAATTGTGGATGTAGATGTCAGATTCAATCTTAAATTGTATGCCGATATGCTTCACTGAATCGTGTATACTCATCAAGTTCCATAGTGGTCCGTATCCCACATCACATGTTTGTTTGATGACATAGGACCTAGCGAAATCATCCACCTGTTTGCTTCTTTATTACGCCTATTTTGTCAATGAGCACCCCTCAACGCCTACCAAATCACATGTTTATGACATAGGGTTTAGAGAACATGCCATGCCAGTTGTTTGATTTCTCAACCTTGCAATTGCTTCGTTGATAGTATCCCAAACTTGTTTGATGACTTATGACTTATTAGAAGAGACCACGCCAGCTGCCACTCACACCGGGCCGCCATCCATCAGCCCAGCCGCAACCCAGGGTCGCCAGCCACCATCCTCTCCGGGACAGGCCGCCATTCGCTCAGCCCGGGCCGCCACTCCCTTGCCAGGGTTCGCTGCCTCGTCGTCCCGCGGCATGGCTTTACAAGTTTGCTCGTGACTCATCCTTATATCTTTGTGATAGGACGTCGCGAGATCTGCTCAGCCTTCATCAGCCAGCCCGGGCGTCCTGGCCGCTACTCCTTATGCTCAGGCCGCCACTCAGGCCACTACTTCGGTGTCTCCCACCATTCAGGTTTGTCTTTCAGTATATATCGCTTATTTTGTGGCTTTGTTAACCCAATAAAAAATTAAGGTCCATTATGTTTCAGCCCAATAACCAATTAACCGGCCCAATTAATTTTCTCCGCAGGGAGATGATCTCAGAGAGGCGGCATTCAGGAGAATCCCTAGGATCGTGATGAGGTACCATGGAAAGAAAGAAAATCATGATGAGGCGCCACCAGGAAAGAAATCGCGACGAAGCACCACCAAAGAGAAGAAAATCACGGTGAAGCCTTCGGAGAAGTGATGGGAGCCATACCCTTATAAAAACATCAAGGTGGCATCAAAGCAGGGACCCCCCCGAATCCTTCTAAAGAAGCCGCATTTTACTTATTTTATTTTCTTTACAACTTTCTGCAATTTTACTTCAGTTATTGCTTTCTGCCTTCAATTCCTTTATAAATTTCTTTTAATTCATGTAATTTACTTTTCTACATTCCTTGTAATCTTTCCCAAGTTCATCAATAAAAGAGAGGTTCTATTAATCCAAAATTTCATCGATAATAAATTGGCACGCCCAGTGGGACACAATTTGAAGCCATATCCACTTCGAATAGTGTATGCGTCTCAGATCCGGAAAAGTTGTTGATTTGACAAAACAGTTTGAGGATATGTCTCTACAAGACAAGACACTCGCACGGACATCAGATGAGGACGCCGTTGAAACGGCGAACACACTCAACCGCAACAGGGGATAATGCAAATCCCTACTCTGTCTGAACAAATGCGGCTATCGATGACTAAATCGATGGCCGAGTTCATGCCTTTACTCACGAGGCACCTAATGGATGTATTGCGGCCTGCCGTGACCGACCAGATTGACCGAATATGTGGTTCCCTGCATACTCAGCAAGATGGAATTGCTTCGACAAACGGCACTACTGTGCCGCCAAGCATCCCATATCCGGGCCGTCAACAGGCCAACAGCGGACTTGGGGAACCACAATTGGCCAGCCACCACTCCAAGAGTCCGGAGGCATGGACATTATGTTCCCATTATCATATCAGGCTGCTTATGCCTTTGCTCCTCTGGCCCCAGCATGCCGAATTTGGGTTACACGGCACGGGATCCCGTGCCGATCTATTCTCCATCGAGTGCTTTAATGGTGACCAGCGCTACGCCGGGCTGTACGACGGCCGGACCTAGCATGGCGCCACGTCAGGCGGCACCTCATGTGCCGAACGTTCCGACCACAACCTATGCGCCGGCGCCTCTAAACCCTGGTTGGATGCCACCAACACTAAGGGGCCAGGCGTCATAACCATGTGGAGTGGTTGTGGCACCCATCGCACAAGCCGCCATACCTACTCTAGCCGCCATAGGAGGGCAGGCGCCACAACCATGCGGAGTGCCCGCGGCACCTGTCGCTCAAACCGCCGTTCCTCTAGCTGTCATGCCTCCTACGCAGGCACCAAAGGTCTCACCCGAGTTGCTGGCAGACATGATGCAGCAGCACTATGGGATCCAACTAAAACCGATGGAGCAGCCCACGTACAGGAAGCCATATCCTGACGGGGTAGACACCATGCGGCCCTACCCAAGGGGCTTCAAGATGCTCGAGTTCACCACCTTTTCAGGGGATGATGGCAAGTCCACTGTGGAACATGTTGGAAGGTTCACTATTCATGCGGGGAAGCAGCGACCAATGATTGGCTGAAATTGAGACTGTTCAGCTCATCCCTCACCGGACCTGCCTTCGCATGGTTTGCTTCCTTCCGGCCTAACTCAATTCAAAATTGGGCCGGCCTCGAACGGGCATTCCATAATAGGTTCTACGCTCCACTATCACAGGTAAGCCTTGCAGAACTTACTAATGTTAAACAGTATGCCGATGAGGCGGCAAGTACTTTTATCAATAGATTACAACGGCTTAAAGGCCGATGCTCCATAGCAATCCCGGATAGGGAAATAGCCAATATAGAAATGGCTAATATGTTGCCGAGACTAAAGTAACATTTAATTGTGCAGGATGCGATTGATCTTGCCCTGCTGGCCGAGAGAGCAACCCGCTAAGAAAAATTCCTGGAGGAGAAGGAAGGGAAGCGTCCTACGCGTCGAGTTCACTTCGAGGAGGTGAGATTCAGCGACGAAGAGTACGAGCCTGTGGAAGTGGCTGTTGACAGCCTAGCCACATACTTGCGCAGCTCTCAGGCCACCAAAGCAGAAGGAGGTCAAGTATAAGCCCGAGGAAGACCTCTTTGATATGAGTAGGGCGGACCAAGGGTTCGATGCCTTACTCAAAGATGGCGCGATTAAGCGGCCTGAAGGGCAGAAGTTACCAGCGGCCGACGACATTTGGGGCCGAGCATTCTGTAAGTGGCATAATTCATACACTCATAGCATTACTAAATGTCGGAGTTTTAGAAATGCCATACAGAGCAAAATAAAAGAGGGACGCTTGAAAATTGCAGGTATGAAGGTGGATATAGATCCAATCCCTCAACTTCCGATTGGTGCTTCTGGAATCATCCAAAACCAAGAGTATGGCGGCTCCAGTAGTCGGATTGATCGAGAAGGAGAACAGGTGGAAATCAATAAGCACGATGAGGACATGTTGTCGGATGAATCAGATGTTGAAAAAGAAAAGGAAAATGAGCTGTATAGCAAGCAACCCAGGTTTAAAAACATGTCTAAGGAGGATTTTGAGAAAGTCCTCGAGGCTGAATAGAAAGAACATCAGAAGAAGAGTCCTCCATGAAGGATTGAGATCCCAAAACCTACCTTGGAGATCCGTGACAATGGGAGGCACCAACTTGTCACTCGGGGATTACAGGTATGGAGTGGAGGTGGTGCCAACCTTAATGAGACGTCCAGAGCATCCTGCCGAGGCTGAGAGATGGATGAGGAATCGGGCAGGAAGCAGAGTTACTCAAAAGGAGCCGCCACCTATGACCAGAAGTCAATATAGGCAGGCTCAGAGACGATATGCCGAGGAAATGCGGCAATGGGAAGCTCAGATTTATAAGTTGGAGTCTTCTAGGCCTCGAAGCCAATACAGCCAACTTATTTCAGATCCCAAGGGGAGACCTCCGAGCGGCGAAGGCCTATTATTGAAAGGCTCCAGCATCCGGATGGGAGGCCTCTGGTTAGGAAGCCTAGTTCGCCCATACCACCTCGGAAGCCAGTTCATGAGTTGCTTGAAACAAGCCGAAGAGTTGATAGGAGAAGGTCACATGAGGTTTTAAGGAGACCACATCCACCATCACCTTCCACCAGAAGACCAGTACGGGAAAGGCTGCGGTGGGCAGAACGACGGCCGCCAGCGCCTCAGCCTGAGGCCAAGGAGTCTAGACCTCCTCAGACAAGGACTCAGTAGATAACTTCTAAAGACAAAGGCAAGGCGGTTGCCTTGGCCGAATAAGGTAAAGGAAAAAATGTAAGCAAAACATGGGCGGATAAATTCATGGAAAAGTTTAATCTTATGGGTGATCCGGGTACAACCAGTATGAGAGAAATGACTATGATGAAGGTGCTTACCAGATTCTTTGCTTACGTAGCGGCCCACCAGGCCGGTGAATTGAGAAGTGAGCCTGACAGCTACGAGTGGTTCATGGCTTACTGCAATACTCTTGACGAATCCAAGAAAACAAAAGTGCAGCCTGAGATTCAACCAACCAATGAGGTTGCACAAGTAAACTTCGGTGTGGTCACTCCCAAAGATGTGGAAGCTGCCATGGAGGCAACCAAGAGAAGCCTAAGGTTGGCATAGGTGCTCTAGGTATCATGACTGAAGACCTTGACATGTTAAGTGATATGGACCTCGATGAGGAGACTAACTTGGATGACGCTTTCTGGGTTGGTCTAGAAAATGAGCTTAAAGAAGCAGGCTATGAATATGGGCAGGAAGAGGACTTAACAGACCCTGTCGTGCCTATGCAAGTTGTGGGACTAGCGGCAGATGAGGAAATCAGCGATGTTGAGTCCGAAATAGGGGATGAAGAAGAGCCAACGTTCGCTAGGCTGATCGAAGAGATGGATGAAATGATAGCAGAGCTTTCCCATCCAACTAGGAGCCTCCTTGAAGAGTTAGGTGGCCAGTCTGCCCAAGGGTCAGTTTTTCCATAGTTTGCCAAACTAGATGCATCCCAGACTAGGCAATTGAAGCCCTTGTATATCAAACTCATATTGACGGGCGTCCCGTGAGTAGGGTGTTCATTGAAAATCGGGCAACAGCGAATGTGATGCCGATGTCAACTTTGAGGAAGATCGGTAAGAGTGAGAAGGATATGATCCCCACCAGGGTCAAGATGTGCAGCTTTGTGGGAGAAGGGTTCATAACGGCGGATGTCACTATGGGGTCAAAGACTATCAAAGTAGCTTTCTTTGTGGTAAAGTCGAAAACTTGTTTATGGATATCGCTGGTCAAGACTACTTAATGGTGCATACAAGTTAATGGATATCGATGGTCAAGAACACAAACAGAGTATAAATGCAAAATATCTCAAAATGTTCTATCCATCGGTCTGGAAATCTGAGTAAGTAGCATAAGTGCATCAAAAGTGGCCAATCACAAAGTCGGCCAAAAAGTAGCAATAACATCCTGAAGCCAAGACAAGAGTTGCCCACCACAAGGCCGATGCGCTGACCCAAAAGTGTACTGAAAGTAAAGCAGTGCTTAGGGGTGTTAACGAGCCGAACTGAGACCGAACACTGGTGAGCTCGGTTTGAGCTCGTAAGAATTCGAGCCGAGCTTTGACCGAGCCGAGCATTGACCGAGCTACTTCGAGCCGAGCGTTGACCGAGCTTTGACGAAATCGAGCCAAGCTCGAACAGTCTCATTTTTCATTTTCACATAATTTATATAAAAAAAATTATATTTAATATATACTGCATATAAATTATGTATATTTTATTTAATCTATATATTTAAATAATTTTAAAAATATATTTATAATTTAAAAATTATTCCATCTATCCCAATAAATTATGTCATATTTGATCCAGACACACTTTAACTTTTAATGTTTTATATAACCTCTATATTTGCTAATAAATATATATATGTATAAAAATAAATATATTTACTAATAAATAAATACTTCTTTCATTTCACTCCTTTAAAAGGAAATGCATTAATTGCTTAGGGTAGACATGTCGGAAAAATAGTCATAGACTCTAAATTTATTTTAAAGTCTAAACAAATATAGTATTAGTACAATACATTTCAAAACACATGTATTGTATGAGATTTGTATTATAAGTTAATAGAACACGAGCCTGTTCGCGAGCCGAACTCAAAGGTGTTCGGCTTGGTTTGTAAATTATTCGAGTCGAACTTGAACTCGAGTCGAGCCTATTCGAGTCGAATTTTGACCGAACCGAGCTCGAATTGTTCGCGAACTACCCTGGCTCATTAACACCCCTAGCAGCGCTAACTACTAAGGGGGAGGCAGCGTCCCATCACCTAGTATGTGACGACGCATGGCAGCCCACTGGTCACACGTGCGCCCGAAGATGTCCGTCAGACGACGAAGCGCAGTCGCGGAAGCACGAGCGCGAGCAGATAACCGAAGCCGACGAGCCCGTGCCCCCGATAACTCAGCCGATAGATCACGCTCATCTGTGGCTAAATGGCCATAAGTAGTCTCCAAAATGGTAACTCGGGCGGAGATATCAGCTAATGCAGGCTCCAATGTAGCAAGCTCATCCTTGGCCCCCTGAATGGTGCGCCTCCTCTCCGAAATAATACGCTCGGCCTCCACAATATCATGCTCCGCCTGCGTAATGACACTCTCAAGCTGTAACCTACGACTCTCCCTAGCTCCGCGATCAGCAGACAACTGCTCACGCTGAGGATGGATGGCCTCTATCTGAGAACAAATATCGCGGTGTTGTGCCTCAAGATCATCAAGCAATGTCAGGTCCTGGGCAGACTGGTTTGCGGTGCTACTGAAAGTAGGGAAGGAAATAGACAAATCATAGATGAGCTCCGAAAAGTAAAGAAAACCAGCATCCTCAACGAAGGCGAGGACTGCACTGACGTCGTCAAGCAAGTGATCGAGACCAGAAACCACATCAGCGGAAAGTAGGTCGGCCTGGATGGATAGAAGGCAGTGAAATGCCTCACATGCCGAAGTGATGGCTCCATTAATGGAGGCAGATGCCCTGGAACCTGACGATAAAGAGGTCGGGGACCTAAAGGAGGATCCGCGGATACCTGAAAATGAGTTCACATTAGTATGTTTCAAAAGAATCTTACAATGACAAAAACGAGATGAAACATACCTGAGAAAGATCATCCTCCACGGTGAAAGCGGCACTCTGTGGATGATATACCTGAAAGCGGCACTCTGTGGATGATATAAGCTCTGTGGATCATCCCAAAGAGGAAGATCATCCACGGTACTCTGTCGATGCTTATGCTCTTTCAGCTACTTGGTTTTGCCGCTTTCTCAGGTATGTTTCATCTCGTTTTTGTTATTGTAAGATTCCTTTGAAACATACTAATATAAACTCATCTTCAGGTATCCGCGAATCCTCCTTCAGGTCCCGCGACCTCTTTTATCGTTACAGGGCACCTGCCTCCATTAGTGGGGCCATCACTTCGGCATGTGAGGTATTTGACCGTCTTCTATCCATCCAGGCCGACCTAGTTTCCGCTGAGGTGGTTTCCAGTCTCAATCACTTGCTTGACAACGTTAGTGCAGTCCCCGCCTTCGTTGAGGATGCTGGTTTTCTTGACTTTTCAGAGCTCATCTCTGATTTGTCTATTTCCGGCCCTACTTTCAGTAGCACCGCAGACCAGTCTGCCCAGGCCTGACATTGCTTGATGATCTTGAGGCGCAACACCGCGATATTTGTTCTCAGATAGAGGCCATTCATCCTCAGCATGAGCAGTTGTCTGCTGATCGCGGAGCTAGGGAGAGTCGTAGATTACAGCTTGAGAGTGTCATTACGCAGGCGGAGCATGATATTGTGGACGCGGAGCGTATTATTTCAGAGAGGAGGCGCACCATTCAGGCGGCCAAGGATGAGCTTGCTACATTGGAGCCTGCATTAGCTGATATCTCCGCCCGAGTTACTATTTTGGAGACTACTGATGGCCATTTAGCCACAAATGAGAGTGATTTATCGGCTGAGTTGTCAGGGGCACGTGCTCGTCGGCTTCGGTTATCTACTCACGCTCATGCTTCCGCGGCTGCGCTTCGTGACGGACATCTTCAAGCGCACGCGTGACCAGTGGGCCGCCATGCGTCGTCGCATACTAGGTGATGGGACGCTGCCTCCCCCTTAGTAGTTAGCACTGCTTTACTTTCATTACACTTTTGGGTCAGCCCATCGGCCTTGTGGTGGGCAACTCTTGTCTTTGCTTCAGGATGTTATTGCTACTTTTTGGCCGACATTGTGAATGGCCACTTTTGATGCACTTATGCCACTTACTCAGATTCTCAGACCGATGGATAGAACATTTTGAGATATTTTGCATTTATACTCTGTTTATGTTCTTGATCATCGATATCCATTAACTTGTATGCACCATTAAGTATGCGTTACAATGAATGGTCCTTCCCAATTTGGAGACCACTTCCACGTCTCGTTATCACGCCCAAGATTTGCCTATGTCTTTTCCTTTACCTGATTCGACCAAGGCAACCGCCTTGCCTTTGTCTTTAGAAGTTATCGGCGGAGTCCTTGTCTGAGGAGGTCTAGAGTCTGTAGCCTCAGGCTGAGGCGCTGGCGGCCGTCGTTCTGCCCACTGTAGCCTTTCCCGCACTGGTCTCCTGGCGGAAGGTGATAGTGGATGTGGCCTCCTTGTGGAAGGTGGTGGATGTGGTCTCCTCAAAACCTCATGTGACCTTCCCCTATCAACTCTTCGGTTTGTTTCAAGCCGCTCATGAACTGGCTTCCGAGGTGGTATAGGCGAACTAGGCTTCCTAACCAGAGGCCTCCCATCCGGATGCTGCAACCTTTCAAGAATAGGCCTTCGCCGCTCGGAGGTCTACCATTGGGATCTGAAATAAGTTGGCTATATTGGCTTCTGAGGCCTAGAAGACTCCAACTTATGGATCTGAGCTTCCCATTGCCGCATTTCTTCGGCATATCATCTCTGAGCCCGCCTATATTGACTTCTGGTCATATGTGGCGGCTCCTTTGAGCAACTCTGCTTCCTGCCTGATTCCCCATCCACCTCTCAGCTTGGCAGGATGCTCTGGACGTCTAATTAAGGTTGGCACCACCTCCACTTCATGCCTGTAATCCCAAGTGACAGGTTGGTGCTTCCCATTGTCACGAATCTCCAAGGCAGGTTTTGGGATCTCAATCCTTAATGGAGGATTCTTCTTCTTCTGATGTTCTTTCTCTTCAGCCTCGAGGACTTTCTCAAAATCCTCCTTAGACATGTTTTTAAATCTGGGCTGCTTGTTATACAGCTCATTTTCCTTTTCTTTTTCATCTGATTCATCAGACAACAAGTCCTCATCGTGCTCATTGATTTCCACCTGTTCTCCTTCTCGATCAATCTGGCTACTGGAGCCGCCATACTCTTGGTTTAGGATATGATTCCAGAAGCACCAATCGGAAGTTGAGGGAATGGATCTATATCCACCTTCATACCTGTAATTTTCAAACGTCCCTCTTTTATTTTGCTCTATATGGCAGTTCTAAAACTCCGGCATTTAGTAATGCTATGAGTGTATTAATTATGCCACTTACAGAATGCTCGGCCCCGAATGTCCTCGGCCGCTGGTAACTTCCGCCCTTCAGGCAGCTTAATCACGCCATCTTGAGTAAGGCATCGAACACTTGGTCCGCCCTACTCATATCAAATAGGTCTTCCTCGGGCTTATACTTGACCTCCTGCTTTCGTGGCCTGAGAGCCGCGCAAGTATGTGGCTTGGTTGTCTGGACTAGCTCTGCTACAGCCACAGCCACTTCCACAGGCTCGTCCCCCTCGTCGCTGAATCTCACCTCCTCGAAGTGAACTCGACGCGTAGGACGCTTCTCTTCCTACTCCTCCAGGAATTTTTCCAAGCGGGCCGGTCTCTTGGCCAGCTGGACAAGATCAGTCGCATCCTGCACAATTAAATGTTCCTTTAGTCTTGCAACATATTAGCCACTGCTATATTGGCTATTTCACTATCCGGGATTGCTATGGAGCATCGGCCTTTAACCCGTTGTAATCTATTGATAAAAGTACTTGCCGCCTCATCGGCATACTGTTTGGCACTAGTAAAGTTTGCAAGGCTTACCTGTGATAGTGGAGTGTAGAACCTATCATGGAATGCCCGTTCGGTCGGCCGAATTTTGAATTGAGTTAGGCCGCAAGGAAGCAAACCATGCGAAAGCAGGTCCGGTGGGGAATGAGCTGAACAATCTCAATATCAGCCAATCATTGGCCGCTGCTTCCCCGCATTGAGCAGTGAACCATCCAACATGTTCCACAGTGGACTTCCCATCAGGATATGGCTTCCTGTACGTGGCCACTCCATCGGGTTTAGCTGGATCCCAAAGTGTTGTTGCATAATGTCTGCCAGTAACTCGGGTAAGACCGTTGGTGCCTGCGTAGGAGGCATGGCGGCTAGAGGAACGGCGGTTTGAGCGACAGGTGACGCGGGCACTCCGCATGGTTGTGGCGCCTGCCCTCCTATGGCGGCAAGAGTAGGTATGGCGGATGGTGCGATGGGTGCCGCCGCCACTCCACATGGCTGTGGCGCCTTCCCCCCTAGGGTTGGTGGCATCCAACCAAGGTTTAGAGGCGCCGCCACATAGGGTGTGGTCGGAACGTTCTGCACATGAGGTGCCGCCTGACGTGGCGCCATGCTAGGTCCGGCCGCCGTACAGCCCGGGGCAGCGCTGGTCGCCCTTAAAGGACTCGATGGAGCATAGATTGGCACGGGAGGTGCCGCGTAACCCAAATTCGGCATGCTGGGTGCTGCATCAGCAAAGGCATAAACAACCTGATATGAGAATGGGAACTTACTGGCAACGCCTCCGGACTCCTGGAATGGCGGCTGGCCAAGTGTGGTTCCCCAAGTCCGTTGTTGGCCTCCTGACGGCCCCGGATATGGGATGCTTTGCGGCACAGTAGTGCCGTTTGTCGAAGCAGTTCCATCTTGCGGAGTACGCAGGGAACCGCATATTCGGTCAGTATGGTCGACCATGGCAGGCCGGAATACATCCATAGGGATGTAAACGGGTAGGGTAGGGTACGGGTAGGCGACCTCCACTCACTACCCGAAATATAATTATCCTACTCTTACCCTACCCTATTACCCTAAAATTAAATATCGAGTAGGATTCGGGTAATATCTGTCGGGTATGCGGATTATCCGCGGGTAAACGGATACCCGAAATCTAAAATATTACATAGTTAACCGACTCTACCCGACCCAACTTTAATAAAGAAAAAACTTATTTTTCACCATAAAAAAAAATAAAACCTTCATTATTACAAGAGAATAAAATTTAAAATAATATTTAAAAGACCGCTAAAGCAATATAAATAAATACTGTAATATTTAAGAATATTCAGTAAAAAAAATTCATAAATCTTTTTACTGCCAAATCTCAAACGTTAATAAATTTGAAATATAAAAATAAATAAATAAATAAATAAACAAACATATAAATATATCTCAATATATAGTATAAATTAAATATATATAAGTATATATAGATAAATAAATATATATATATTTAATCGGGTAATCGAATAATATATGAAATCCGTACCCTACCCGTACCCGATATGATTTATTCGGTTTCGGGTATTACCCTACCCGATTATCTGATTATCTCTACCATACCCTACCCGATACCCGATTACCCGACGGGTTACCCGACCCTACGGGTAAAGTTGACATCCCTATACATCCATTATGTGCCTCGTGAGTAAAGGCATGAACTCGGCCATCGATTCAGTCATCGATAGCCGCATTTGTTCAGACAGAGTAGGGATCTGCATTATCCCTGTTGCGGTTGAGTGTTGTTCGCCGTTTTAACGGCGTCCTCATCCGATGTCTGCGCGTGTCTTTTCTTGTAGAGACATATCCTCAAATTGTTTTGTCAAATCAACAACTTTTCCGGATCTGAGATGCATACACTATTCGAAGCGGATATGACTTCAAATCGTGTCTCACTCGGTGTTTCAATTTGTTATCGGTGAAATTTTGGAGGAATAGAACCTCTCTTTGATTGATGAACTTGGGAAAGATTATAAGAATGTAGAAAAGCAAATTACAATAATTGAAAGAAAGTTATAAAGGAATTGAAGGTAGAAAGCAGTAAATGAAGTAAAATTGCAGAAAGCTGTAAAGAAAATAAAATAAGTAAAATGCGGCTTCTTTCGAAGGATTCGCGGGGTGGGGTGCTGCCTTGATGCCACCTTGATGTTTTTATAGGGGTATGGCTCCCCTCTAGGGCTTCATTCCCCAAAGCCCATGGTCACTTCTCTCAACGCTTCACCGTGATTTTCTTCTCTTTGGTGGTGCTTCGTCGCGATTTCTTTCCTTTGGTGGCACCTCATCATGATTTTCTTTCCTTCCATGGTACCTCATCACGACCTTCTTTCCTTTCATGGTACCTCATCAGCGATCATATGGATTCTCCTGAATGCCGCCTCTCTGAGATCATCTCCCTCCGGATAAAATTAATTGGGCCGGTTAATTGGTTATTGGGCTGAAACATAATAGGCCTTAATTTTTTATTGGGTTAACATAACTAAAACCATAATCGATCATACTCTACAATTAGAGATCACTTGCCAGAAACATTCAACAATATCCAAGAGGTACAGCATGAGCATATTTGATCCTTAAAATCCTAATGGATATGGTAAATTCTCTCCATACAGAAGGTCATGAGAGTAAGGGACCTTAATCATCAAACTCCAGAGAGAGAAACACTGGATATTCATGAGATTTCTGAATTCATATTTTGTCGGTGGTTCAATAAACAAAGTAAATTATCAAATAAAATATCAGTTGGACCACATTTCCATCATCTTCTATTTTCTAAACAAATGCTTTAAACATGTACATCCATAAGGTCTGGCTCTGCAAGATTAACTTTTATATATCTTGTTTAGTAAAGAGTAAATCAGCAAATGCCAAATCAACAGGATTATTCTCATCCTTAAGCGGCCATTTGAGTCTCCAAACCCAGGACCTTAATCAGAAATTGTTACATAATTCTAAAATATTCCAAAATAATAGCAAACACCAAAGAAAAATGCTAAAATCAAGTTTCCATAACAATAAATTGTGGAATCAGGCGAAGTGATACAGAAAATCAGGGTTGGTAAGTTAAAGCTTCATATCCTCTTCGGGATTACTCAGAATTGTTAAATTAAGTACTCTCAAAATAAATAAATAGGGAAGAAGAAGACATACAGGCATAGAGACGTTACCATTGGGGATGGCAGAAGGGAAGCCGCACGCCGGAACGAAATAGATATGGGTACGGATGCAGACTACTGGCAGGAGGGAGGGCGGGAGGAAATTGTGGGCTAGAGGATATTAATTTATTTGGGGAATTTTATCCGGTTTAGGGTTGACAGCTGATGGGGGCATCTACATGGCCTTTTTAGGGTTGAATTTGATTTTACTTTTTTGACCCTTGGTATAAATAGCATATTAGAAAAAAAAAATATTAATGATTCATTATATAGATATGGACACAGATATATTATTATTATTATTATTACTAGTATTACCCGTCCGCGCGATGCGCGGGAAGAAAAATTATTTAGAAATTCGTTCAACAAAAGATAAATTGTCCTCACGATCGAATGAAAGAAAATGTATAACGTAAAATAGTTGATGATCGAAGCTGTGAATAAGAAATTGATCAAGATTAAAGGAATGAAAGTTTTGACTGTTTTTTTTTTAGTGAAGAAAGTTTTGACTGTAAAACTGACGTTTAATTGTCAAGGTTGAAGGAATATAAAAGTTTTTTCTATTTATGTTTTTCTTTGGTCTTTATGTATATGTTTAATAAATGCAACATTTATATTTTGAAGGAGAATGAAAGTATAGGCAGAGTATCTCTAATTGCAATTTTTTCCAGACAGGGGTTCGAGGGGATGACCAAGAATTTTGTTAATAACTTGAGCAAATCCAGATGAAATAGAGCCAACCACATTCCCCATTGATGTCAGGATATAAATTTTTCATGTGCTTGTAGAGATTAGTCTTCTGTTTGTCACAGGATTCTGCAAAATGGCAATTGTATATGAGTAAGATTCAGTTCATAATTGCAGTAAACATGGAAATAAAATTAAAGAAACAAAACAATTGATTCAAAAAATCATCACCAACACGCCTTAATTTTCAAGTGAAAATTAAGCTTATGTCGCATACTTCCATTCCATTTTCTAAATTAAAGCCCAAACTTCAAGCTATGTTCAAAGCCAGAATTAAAGTTAAGAAATTCATTTAAGTAGGATAAACTCTATGTTCAAAGCTATGTTCATTGGTACTTTATTCAATATCCATATCGAGATAATCTTGGAAGTTTCTGCAAAATCAAAATACTTTGTGCGAAATAGCCTTGCTCCTTTTTGTCCAATGGGATGACCTGAATTCATTTCAGGCATATGTATCGAATTCTTATTAGTTATTAGCCAATGTATACATCTAATTCATGTTAGTTATTAAAAACCCTAAATATTGTATTTCCCTCCATCATCCCCATTGTAAAAATTCTGCATCTGTTTTCCCCATCATCGCAAATCCTATTTGCACAAATAAATAATTAATACATATTACATACATATTTTATTACCATCATGATTTCTCCATCATGATTTTATTACCATATAATTAATAATACATATTTTTGCTAAATTAGATTTAATCCTTACTATATTTTTGGCATATTAATATTCTCATAATCCTTTTCTATTATTAATTAATCCAAAAAATTGTGCACTTAAATTGAGCAGCCGGGATCTCTTTCCAAATTATTCAAGGTGACCAATATGGTAATAAATTATTTGGTATATACATAATAAAATAAATTTGCGATGATTAACATAAATGTCAACCATCTTCATAAAATATATTGGATTCAATAATTTATCTTTAACCTCTTTTAATTTGATAGAAATAACACTTAAATGGTAACAGATTTTCAATAAAGTTTATAATTAGTTGTCTAATATTATAAGATCTACCAAACTATACATAGTAAATATACAAAATTAAAGTAAATTATCATTTTTGACATGATTTTTAACCATCCAATTAGGAATAATGTTTCCCACATTACACCCTTTAATTATGAGATTATTTCATTCTCTATTAGTGTATAGGATTTAAATATTTATGATTTTTGGATCTAACAAAGTAACACACACTTTTTAAAATTTAAAACCGCATATTTAGAATGGTTTATTTAAAAAAAATACATATTCTAATATTTAGTTTTTATTTTTTATTTAATATTTAGTTTCCAAAATACGGATATACTTATATGGAAAGATTTAGTTGCCAATATAAATAAAATAATTCTAAAATACGGATATACTTATATGGAAAGATTTAGTTGCCAATATAAATAAAACGATTCTAAAATATGAATATAGTTTTTTTTTTGGTGAATAAAATATGAATATAATTAAATAACTTGATCTAATGTTAAATCATCACAATATATCTATAACTAAAACGAATCACAATAAATTATTCTAAAACGATATGTTAAACGATTCCATTTAAGGCTGCATTTGGGAAAAGACGCTAGGGATTAGCGTTTAGCTTTTAAGATACATACTAAAAATAGCCTAAAATCCTATTTATAGTAAATACTAATTACAGGAACCGCCAAATTTTAATCTCTAATCTCTAAACTCAGAACACTCATCTCCCCAGCTTTTAACTTTTCAAACTCCAGACTCTAAACTCTAATTTAAAATTGCATTACCAAACACCATTATTCAAATTTGAATCTATTTATTACCATTAATTTCAAACTCCAGACTCTAATCTCTAAACTCCAGACGCTAAACTCTAATTATTTCCCAAACATACCCTAAAAATGTAGTATCTTCACAATATTTTTTCCAAAGTTAATATTATAATAAACTTATTGCTATAATTAGCCAATTGCTATAATACAAATTTTTTTAGAATTGAAAGATAACATTTTAATTTAAAGCAATGATGATTTAACATTGTCATATTTAACTTGTAAGGACCAATAAATGTTATAATGAAACTTAATATTAATAAAAAAAAGTCATATTAAAATTAATGACATAATAAACTCATGATTGAAATCATTTCATTATTTATTTATATTAAACATTTCCTTTTTGTGAAATTGAGAATACAATCCCATAAATCTAACATTGAAGGGATTATTTGAGTATATAATTAATTTCACTTTTTGGGATTATTAACTAAAAATTAGGCTAGTGGTTTTAGGCTGGAAACTTTTGCATATAATTTTAGGTTAATACATGGATTTAAGTGTAAATTGAATATTATTTATATAGATAAATAAATTCCTAATATGGATTCATTATTCACCACAAATAAATAAAATATTGTATTTGTAAAAATTATAGTAATAGTTGAAGGGCTAAATTACATTCATTTTTCCTATTTAAGGGGTAATTTATTTATTTCCATTGATCATCTCATCTTTTACGATTATTCTTTGCTCTTTCCATAATCATTTCGTTGTCTATAGTCAACATTTCATTTTTGTTTATCCAATGGAAATCAATTTTATCAATGTCAATTAATTTAATCAATGTAATCAATATAATCAATGGAAATCAATTAGCTCATTACCTTTGCTTTATTTATGGGGTAATACTTAGTTTCCTTTTTTTTATTTATTTGATATTGTGTTTTCAAAATACGGATAAATTTATAAGGAAAGATTTAGTTGCAATATAATTAAAAATCATTTCATATACAAATTATATTCAATATTTTAAATATTTTATTTCCCTCCATCATCTCCATTGTAAAAATTCTGCATCTGCTTTCCAATCACCACAAATCTCATTTGCACAAATAAATAATTAATACATATTACATATATATTTTATTAGCATCATGATTTCTCCATCATGATTTTATTACAATATAATTAATAATACATATTTTATTTTTCTATTTAAATTAGATTTAATCTGTGCTATAATATGGATTCATTATTCACCACAAATAAATAAAATATCGTATTTGTAAAAATTATAGTAATAGTTGAAGGGCTAAATTACATTAATTATTCTTTATTTAAAGGGTAATTTATTTATTTCCATTGATCATCTCATCTTTTACGATTATTCTTTGCTCTTTCCATAATCATTTTGATTGTCTATAGTCAACATTTCATTTTTGTTTATCCAATGGAAATCAATTTAATCAATCTAAATGAATTTTAATCAATTTAATCAATATAATCAATGGAAATCAATAACCCCATCATCTTTGCTTTAGTTATGGGGTAATACATCGTTTCCATTTTTTTATATATATTGTGTTTTCAAAATACGGATAAATTTATAATGAAAAATTTCTTGCCAATATAAATATAAATCATTTGATAGATAAATTATATTCAATATCCTAAATATTTTATTTCCCTCCATCATCCCCATTGTAAAAATTCTGCATCTGCTTTCCCCATCACGACAAATCTCATTTACACAAATAAAATAATTAATACATATTACATACATATTTTATTACCATCATGATTTCTCCATTATGATTTTATTACCATATAATTAATAATACATATTTTATTTTTTGGTTAAATTAGATTTAATCCGTACTATAGTTTTGTCATATTAATTTTTCATCATTATTTTCTATTATTAATTAATCCCAAAAATTGTGCATTTAAATTGAGCAGCCGGAATCTCCTTCCAAGTTATTAAAGGTGGCCAATATTGTAATAAATTATTTGATATATACATAAAAATAAATTTGCGATTATTAAGATAAATGTCAACAATATCTTCATAAAATATATCGAATTCAATAATTTATTATCTATAACCTCTTTTAATTTGATATTAATAGCACCTAAATGGTAACAGATTTTCAATAAAGTTTTATAATTAGTTATCTAATATTATAAGATCTACCAAACGATACATAGTAAATATACAAAATTAAAGTAAATTATCATTTTGACATGATTTTTAACCATCCAATTAGTAATAATGTTTCCCAAATTACACCCTTTAATTATGCAATTGCTTAATAACCAGTCGATGTGCAGATATTCCAGGGATCGAGTTAGGTGGACAAATGAAACAAATGGAAAATTCTCAGTCAGTTCTTGCTGGAATCGACAGGCAGGGGAAGCGGATGCAAAGAAATCATGGTTCTGGCAGAAATTGTGGAAAGTGCGTAGCCCAATGAAAGCTAAGTTATTGGCTTGGAGAATAGCAAACAATGCAGTAGCAGTCCGGGAGGTACTCGCCAACAGAGGTATAATTTTAATTTCGAATGCGAAATGCCCGTTATGTGATTTGGAGGTGGAGTCAGTAGATCATTTGTTTTGTCAATGCATGGCTGTAAGTGCAATTTGGTATAAAGTGGTGGGCTGGTTTGGTGTTTCTTGGGCGTCCCCATGAAAGATTGATACTTTGATGAATTGGTGGTTTGGTAATTACCCTAAGATTGGGGCAAGAGAGGCGTGGAACTTGGCTATGGTGGCAACATTGTGGACTGTATGGAAATTCAGAAATGCAAAGGTCTTCAGTGAAGGCCGGTTTGACATTACTGAAGTAATGGATGAAATGAGGCGGCGAGTGTCTCTATGGTGGAAAGCTGAAAACAATGGGGTTGGTGGAGACATGGCTGGACTTGACACAAGTTTTCCTGGTAACCTGTTGCAGCGAAGAAATGGGCATGAGAAAGTTCTTCGTAGGGGGCTGACTTGGGAAAGACCTAGCATTGGATGGTGGAAAGTGAACACGGATGGATCGTCACTCGGAAATCCAGTAGAGGCTGGGATAGGTGGTGTGATTCGAGATGAAGAAGGTAAAGTTATATTTATTTTGTCTGATTACATTGGGAGAACGGATTCCACCGAAGCGGAAGTTAAGGCAATCAGTCGAGTATGCAAGGCGATCATTCGGGACCAAGGTTTCCCCCTACCAAAAATTATTTTTGAGTGTGATTCTTTGAACGTAGTGAGATGGTTGCAGGATCCCAGGGATATTCCATGGAGGCTGTCAAAGCTGGTTCAACCTATTGTGGCTTTATGGAGTTTTGGGGGTGAAATGAGGGTTAATCATATTCTGAGAGAGAGAAATGAGGCGGCAGATATGTGGGCTAGACGTGGAGCAAAAGGTGGGGAAAAAATCGAAGAATGGTATTAGAATCAGGAAAAGTTTGTGTATGAAAATATTTGGTGTGTCATTTAATGTCTGCAGGTCGTTTTAGTTTGAGTCTGTTTTTATTGCAGATTTGTAGTTTGTTCCCTTTTACTCCCTTTGTGTCCAGAATGTAGTAATGTGGTGCTGTATTGGTTGGAGGAGACTTGCGAGTTTCTTTGGCTGGAGATGTAACTGTTTTAAAAGCTATTGGCTTTAGCCTCTGGAATAATACTATGTTGCTCTCAAAAAAAAAAATTATGGGATCATTTCATTTCTCTATTAGTGTACATTTTTTTGAGGGAAATGGATAATTTTATTATAACAAAGCCAATGAAGCGGTCCATACATAATACTTGAGTCTTAGCCCAAAACAGCCAGTGAAACAACAATCAAGCAACTGATTCCCAAAACTACAATCACATCTAACTAATCAATCGAGCAACTCTTTACAACAAATCGAAATGAGCTCCAATGGCACTACCTTACAAGTGAAACAAAATTCTTCCTCCTATCCCACAAGGCAGCATCATTGAAAGGAGAGAAGATTCGGAACAGACCACAATCCATAGCATCTAAAACATCAAAGCCTCAACACCGAGCGGCATTAGTCCATTACAATCTCTCCAGCATCAGCATCAAAATGTTAGCCCAATTATTAATTTTTTCGTCCTAAGCAGCAGCAGCAGCTTCGAGACCCTTTCTTCAGCTCCCCAGGAAATACGGAACTGCCAAGTGACGAGTCAAAGTAACACACCCAAAACACTTACTACATACTTACATCTCCCCTGTTAGTGATGTTCAAAAACCAATGCTTCGATTCAAAGGGACAGGTACGGGCAAGAAGGAGGATAGATTAGAGGTAGAAATTTGGGTGAACTGCAAGTGGGTAAGGAGAACTAAGGGCACTACACGACCATCAGCAGAAGCACAGGATGGAGGCAAGGTGTTACTACTCACAACCATACCAGACAGTACATGCTCGTCAAAACCAGTCTCCTTCTTAAAGGATCTAAACTGCCGTATACTCCCCAATGACCAACCGCACAATACTCACCAATGACCTTCCACACAATACATAACCCCACTTTTTCTTTTCTTTTTTTTTTCTTTCTTTTTTTTTTCTTTTTTTTTTTACTCTTCTCTTTTTTTTTATATGTTTTTTTTTTCAACAGACGAAACTTCACAACAATCCCATGCTATTGCTTCCCAAAACGTGCATCCCATTATACTTTCCATCCAATTACCGCTGAAAAGGATCATACACTCGCACTAAATCAAGAAGTCCCAGCTCCCTAATGCTCCTAGCAAAGAGTAGTGGCTAGTGAGGCTCCTCCTTAATTCTCGATGGTACAAAAAACACGGTGTGTCTAAGGCAATGGGGCGACATAAGTTGAAAGTTCAGAACATATAAGTTAAGGCAATGACAATGGCTAACTAGGTGGAGTTTGGATATATGTGTAAGAAAAGGACCAATGGGGCAGACCTGGACCCATCTCATTATCGAAGCATTGGAATAAATAACAGGCTCGACATGAATTATGTAGCAAGATCCGGGGAGTTAAATTGAAACACACTTATGCAATCAACTTAAGAATTTAAAGGTCTGATCTCACCGAGTGATATGATATTTGGCTTGAAGTATACTTTGCGAAAGATCATCATTCCACCCATAAGCTTTGAACACCATATGCTTTATGAGATGATATTCTTCAGTGCTCTATGACTTTGCTTCGATCACATACAATAGAGTTAGAACCGTCCGGTGCCTACAATTATCAACAAGCAGCAGCTTGGGATCTCTTTAGCAGCGGCATCGGCCTCAAGAAAACTATACCCCAATCTTGGAAAGTCAGCAAGGGCATGATGTACCAGTAGCCTGAATATGAAGACATCGTTTTTTTTTTTTTTTTATGACGCCACAGCAGCTTCTTTAATAGCTCAAGAACACCATTGCAACCACAACAGCTTCTTTAATAGCTCAAGGACACCATTGCAACCAATAACATCAGCAGCTGCACCTGAAACTAATTAACACACAAGAGAAAAAAAAAAAAATTGTCAGCAACAACCAATCCATCACCCAAGAATTACCACACCATAAAGTTCCCCTCCTGTTGCCAGGCTGCCACCCATCTCAGGACCATTGTTCAACACTCTCTTCGCCAGCTGCTCCTTCCCTCAAAATATGTTACACCCTTCCATATCAAAACCACACTTCTATTTTTCCTGCTCTAGAGGCTCCTAGCTTCGCCCAATGTGTAACACCCCGGTTTTTTGGTCACCCAGGTCGGGATGTCACCGCCACATCTCCCTAGTAAGACACGGTTTCTCCGAGCTTACTAAAGAGATGCAAGGCTAGGTATTGCAGTATTTAAAACATTTAAAGCATTCGAAATAGCCCACACAATATAATTCGAAAATAATAATAGCATAGCGCAACGGAAATATTTAGTTTAGTACAGTATCGCAGCGGAAATTATAAAAAGGGCCGACATGGCCAAAACACGGGTTAAACAGGCCCGTTCATAATATAGTCTAAGTACGAAATTTAAAAACAAAATAACAATCCCCAAAATCCCATGCATGATTCGTGCTCATACAGGCTCATTCCACATATTCTGTAAAGAAAGGAATAAAAATGGTTTTGGTCAGCAAAATTGCTGAGTAAGTTAACACATGCATGATTGTAGGGTTTAAAAGCCATAAGTTTAATAATTTAACAAAAGCATGATAATAACATAATATTTAGTTTCATCTAATCCATATCCATTTATCTCAGGCTCTATTTAATAACACATACCACATGGTTCAAGATAATAGCCATAACTTAAATAAAGCATTTAAATAATTTAATTTGACAACAATATCATTTAATCTAGTTTAATTTAATTTAGAATCCCCATTACATTCCCGATTTCGTATCTCAAAGTTTCACGATAAAATCGCGATGTCAACAAGTTTAACCGGTAGCCCGGCGGCCGCAGCCGTATCAGCCATACCCAGTACCACTCCGGAGCCTCGGGAAACCCATACGGATATTCACGAGAGTGTAGGCTCTATATTTCGCCGTTTTGGCAATATCACATTTCAAGTATAGCGCGCGGGGTCACCATCGTCCATTACGGCACGAAGTGAATCGTTAGGGGGCACCCTGCAGAGCACTCACCCCTAATTTTAATTTATCAAGTTTGTAAGGGGATTTAGTTTTTTTTTTTAAAATCTGCCTTCCATTGTATTAATTTAGAAACAATATCTCAATTCGTTTCAACCCTAAAGGTTAATTCCATATTTCAACAAGATTTCAAAATTTCGTTTCGGTAAATCACAGTTTACTCCAAAATTCGTCTAAAATCAGATTTAATTCCAAAAATTCCAAAATTTCATATCTGACTCGGAAACATCAAGATCTACAACTTTCGTGTTTTAACTTTTTCAATCCGAGATACCTAAGTAGGTCAAAATCGCCAATTTTCGCATAAGAAGAAATCTGTCCGAGTTTAACATGCCACAGTTTAAAGATTTCAAATTCTAACATATCAATTCAACTCCAAACTTAATGAAATTTGACAGGGATCATCTTAAGACATTTATCTACAACTTTCATGTTTGGCCAAAGATCTAAAACAGCCTAGACCCTATGTCAAAAACGAGATCAAGATCATTCCTAAGTTCTGTCCAAGATTTCAAGATCTAGAATCAAACAGTTCGGTTTCAACGGGTTTTCACATATCAAATCAACTCCAAAAATTCTCAAATTTTTACAGTAGCTAGGTCTAAGTCTTAGGAACGTTTTTCGTGTTTGAAGTTTTTCCGTTTGAGTTCGTTTTAAGGGTCGGAAAAATTCACCAAATCTGTTGCGTCGGTAGAAAACAAAAGTGGACAGATTTATGGTTCTTGTTGAATCTTTTAGGTTTCGAATGTTTTAAAATCTCCCAAAACCATGTAAGGTTAACTTACAGTGTCTATGAACGTCGGGAATGTCTAGTTCGGAGGCGTGGCTTCCAGATCACCGTTTCTCCTCTCCGTTCGTCGGGTTCTACGATCTAGATTCGATACGGGGTGTAGAAAGAAAAGAATCGAAGTTAGAATCCGTTTTCGGATTGAAACGTGAAAAGATTTATTGGACTAGAGCTTACCACAACTTTGGAGACCTTGGATTTTCGTCCAAGCTGTTGCCTCCGTTTGGTGCTTTCCGTCGACTCCGAATTTAGGGTTTCGAACGTATAGAAGATTGTAGGGTTTTGTAAACTTGTTTGGGGCTCCCAAGGGGCTTATTTATAGAATTCTAAGTCCCTAGGGCGTCCACAACCGACCTAAAAGTCTGGAGTCGAGAGATGTTCAACCGAAAGTCGAAAAATCCGCGTTCGGGCGAGAGATTCACGCAACGACCGAATCTGTGGGGTGGCGCGGTCCTGGCGCGCTGAATCCACTTCACCGCGCGGCCACCGCGCCGACTTCGCCTGGACTTCGGTCCGGGCGGGTCGTGCGATCCGTCGTGCTTTTCCGCCTCTCTTTCGGGTTTCTATCCCTCTATGCTCCCGAATTCCGATTTCCGGGGTATATTCGGGTCCATACTTTCTCTCTAATTTTATTCTCAGTCTAATTGGATGTTTTGGACTCGAATACTCGAGTTCATTAGTGTCGGGTTTTGGTGTTCCATTTATCCATCCTTTTGTTTAATTAAATTCCTTTAATTCCTTTTTAAGTAAAAATCTCATTTCTCATTTTCTTATCTTTATTTATTTCTTTTATTTGCTGGTTTTGTTTATTTATTTATAGTATTTATTTTATTTATTATTTATTTATTTAATTACTGTTTTATTTTATGTTGGAAAATTCTCGGGTATTACACAATGATCAGCTAAGGAATTACGTTCCCTCAATATATGAAGACAGCGCACTTCTCCAGTACATTTCAAGACAAAAAGGATTGGGCCGAATTGCTCTTGATATCTCCATGGAACACTCCCTAGGTCGTCTAGCCATTTCACAACATTTGAAGAGTCACATTCAAATATTAATTTTGGTAGTGGAAAGCCCTGGTCACGTAATAGTGCTTGACAAACCCGACTAATGGCAATTATTTCTGCCCCCACCGAGTCTAACACCCCAATATGGTCGGATAATATAAAGATCACCGCGCCACTGTCGTCTCTAATAACTCCTCCGATCCCGGCCGGCCCCGGGTTCCCAATTGCAGACCCGTCCGTGTTGATCTTCCACCACCCCTTATTAGGCCGAATCCAAGTCAATCCTCCTCGAGCAGGTTTTGTCTCATTCTTCCAATTTGTGAGAAGCCATCCAGAAAGTGCGCCCCTACCCCAAAAGATTGGCTTTCTGCAGCCTTTGAATTGGCGTTCCACCAGAGTCTACTCCTCCATTTAATCTCTTCACTGGCCTCTGTTAGTATGATTGACCTCCCCTTGAATATAGCATTATTCCGGAACTTCCAAATCGTCCACATGATCACCACTCCTGTAGTGAGCCAAATATCCCGCTGCCCATATTTGAGTATACTACCCAGCCACCACTTCAACAGATCAACAATACCATTTGGCCTTGCCCAAGATAATCCAAACCAGTTTGCCCCACTGTACCA
Source organism: Hygrophila difformis (assembly GCA_030278955.1). Taxonomy (NCBI): domain Eukaryota; kingdom Viridiplantae; phylum Streptophyta; class Magnoliopsida; order Lamiales; family Acanthaceae; genus Hygrophila; species Hygrophila difformis. Next base: position 25,229,549 of record JAOANR010000010.1, read on the forward strand.
CAGTGAACTCGAGAACTCACAACTACAGAACAAATGGTCTATGGTTTCAACTTCCATTCCACAACAGCCGCATTGGATATTCGATGGTTGGATCCATCCTCTCTTCAATAACTCTGATCTAACTGGAACCGCAGAATGAAATGCTTTCCATACCAATAATTTCGCCTTCATGGGCACTTTTATCCTCCATAGAGTCCTCCAAATACTTTTCCATTCAGCGTCAACACCAGCAGAATATGTATTCCAGACCAACCGAGTAGAAAACCTTCCATTACCTTCATGTAACCATACAACACGATCTTCCATAAACCGATTCAACTTCACCCTGTTGAGAACATTTAATAATTCTTCCCAGATCTCTACCTCCCATCCAAATAGTGGCCTTCTTAACTGTATATTCCAACTCCAATCAATCCCTGACCAATTTCCATTCTCCGCAACCTTCCCGTCCTTGTTGATGGCTAAGGTAAACAACCTGGGGAATAATACTCTTAACGGCCTGCCCTCCCCAGTCCATACATCCTCCCAGAATTGGGTTAAAAACCCGTTCCCTATACAAATCTTGAAGCTTTCCCTACTTCTGTCATCAGTCATACTACCCCACCCTTTACAAATGTTCCCCCATATCGATGAACACTGTTTCACACTCGGTACTAGGGGAGATTTACCCTCATAATATTTTTGTCTATGACCTGCTTCCACAAGGACCGTTCCTTCCCGAATCGCCATCTCCACTTGAGAAGAAAGATCTCATTCGCCTTCTGCACATTTCGGATACCCAGGCCACCTGCTTCTTTGTTTTGGCAAATTTTTTCCCAGCACAACATGTGCAATTTTCTCCGTCCTTCCAACTCATTCCAAAAGAAGCCTCTTTTAAGTTTTTCAAGTCTATCTGCCACCACCTTTGGAATTTTAAAAATGGATAGGAAGTATACTGGAAGGCTACTTAAAATTGAATTAATCAAGCATAAACGTCCAGCTTGTGTAAGCAGTCTGCCCTTCCATCCGGCTATCCTTTTTTCAGTTTTGTCCAAAATCGGCTGCCAAAGTGACAGTCCATTTGACCTTCCACCTATCGGGATACCAAGGTAATTCAAAGGCCAACTCCCAATCCCACATTCAAGTATCACAGCAGCATCTTGATCCAAGGTCTGGGGGACGTTGATGCCATATACACTACTTTTCTGGAAGTTTATTCTCAAACCAGTAGTCAATGTGAGGCAGCAAAGAATTCGCTTAACCATCAACACTTGGTTTAGATCTCCTTCACAAAAAATAATTGTGTCGTCTGCATATTGTAGAAGTGAAACTGCCGGCCCCTCATTACTCGATTTCAGTCCTCTAACCAAGCCCCTGCTGACCGCTTTTGCCATGAGCACGTTCAGAACTTCGACAACAAGAACAAACAGGTATGGAGAGATTGGGTCACCTTGCCTCAAACCTTTTTGCATCTTAAAGAATTTAGTAGGGGAACCGTTAATCAAAACTGCTACCGAGGCCGTGTGCACACATGCCTTGATCCAACCAATCCATTTTTCTCCAAAGCCCATTCCATCAAGGATTCTAATTAATGCTTCCCATGACACGTTATCATACGCTTTTGCAAAATCTAATTTTATTGCAAAGCCACTCCTGCCACTTGATTTTGTTGACTGGATAACCTCAGCCGCTATCATGACTCCATCTAAGATCTGTCTCCCACGAATAAATGCCATTTGAGATTCACCCACGAGGTCGCCCAGGACATTTTGTATTCTTCTTGCCAAAACCTTGGCAATGATTTTATATACGCTACCCACCAGTGAGATGGGTCTAAAGTCATTAAATTCCATAGGGTTATCAACTTTAGGAATAAGTGCTATAAAGGAGCCCCCCACTTCTCTTGGTAATAGACTATCCCGTTGGAACCTTTCGACAGTCTCCATCACTCCACCTTTTAACAGTTCCCAAAATCGTTTGAAGAAACCCATGTTATACCCATCCGGCCCGGGTGCTCGGTTACCATCACAACTCCAAACAGCTGCCTTTACTTCCTCCTCTGTGAAGTCCCTCTCAAGCCACTGTCTATCCATATCACCGAGGCTAGGCAGCCCTAGGTTGCTCACCTGAAATAATTCTTCCTCCTTCTTTGAAAACATCTCTTTGAAGTACGAAACAGCCTCCTCTTTAACTCTATTCGGATCATCAATAATCTGGTCTCCTTTAACAATAGCACCAATATGGCTCTTTCGTCTATGAAGAGCTGTTACTACGTGAAAAAAACGGGTATTCTGATCGCCTTCTTTTAGCCACCGTATTCTCGACTTTTGGTGCCACCGCCTTTCTTCCGCCAACAGTAGCTGTTGTAGCTCCCCTTTCTTATCTCTCCACAGCTTTCCAGCTTCTTCTTCATAACCATTCGCCTGCAACCCTTCTTCCAGTTCCACCGTTTCAGCCATAAGTTTTTGCAACCGGTTTTCCAGAGCCCCTGCTCCATATCCGTCCCATTCTCGAATTTTCCCTTTTAAAAGCTTTAACTTCCTGCAAAGTGAACCCCTGTTCGATCCCCTACTACTATCCTCGATCCCCCACGCCTCTTTAACCAGATCAACAAAGCCCCTTTCGTCCATCCAGTAGTTGTAGAACCGAAACGGTTTGGGGCCCCACGATTTCTCCCCAACTTCCAAGCACACCGATAGTGATCCGACAATACTGACTGGCTCCTCCGCTGAACTAAACCACTATATGCACTAAACCACCCGGGCGAAAGGAGGAATCTGTCCAGCCTACTCCCCGATCTCCCACCTCTTCCCACCCATGTTACGTTCCCTCCCTCCATCGGTAAATCAACCAAGCACAGACGATTAAGGAAGTTCCTAAAGTCTCCCATAGCCCCCATATCCGCACTGTCCCCAAACCTTTCGCTCTCCTGTACCACTGCGTTGAAATCCCCTGTTATACACCATAATTCATCATTATCCATGTCACATTTTTGGTTGAGAAGCTCCCAAAAGTCTGCCCTTTCCCTCCGATTATTAGGAGCATGAACGGTCACTATATTCACAACCCCTTGGAGGCCTCTAATGTTGCCCCTCATCCAAATGTAGTTGTGACCCTGCTCCACGGCCTTGAAAGAACATAAGTTTATGTCCCAGATCACCACAAGTCCCCCAGCATTTCCGATAGCAGCCTGATAACAGAAATCACACCCACTCGACCCCCACAACCTGTGAACCAACCTTCTCTGGATCTCATTCATTTTTGTCTCTTGTCCGCAAAAGACTGTTGGCTTCTCCTTCTTGCAAAGCCTCATGACCGCCCTCCGCCTCACCCCTCCATTTAACCCCCTTAGATTGCAAGTTATCAAACGCATAATAATAATATAACACAACAATCAGCCCCCCCCCCCCCAACTGCGCTGTCTACCTCTTACCTAACTCCAATTGAACCCTGGCAATGGCCTGCTCCCTCGCCAACCTACACCCCAACCCCATGGCGTCGGCCAGATCAAGAATAGCCTCTGCTTTCGCAAAATCTACTATCCTCATTCCTTCTTTCGTCCGTAACGTGGTGAATTGTAGTTTGGCAAACTCCTCCTCCCGTGGCCCATTAACATCTCCCCCGTTCTTCTTCCCTGAAAAGCTCTTAGGACCTGCCTTCTAGCACCCCCTACGACCCCGGCGCCGCTGCCCTTTCTTTCTAGACAAAAGCATTGCCATTGCCTCCTCTGCTTTCCTAAGTTCCTCGCACTCAAAATTTCTAGGCTCCGTCGAATGTTCCTTTTCCCCAAATACTTCACTTCATCTTCCCTGTAGGAATCCGAATTAAGTCCCTCCACTTGAACCCTAGATCCAGCCACATCCTCAGCCCCAATAGTCTTACTGCCCCCCATCCCTACTTGGTCCTGTACAGTTATCCCCTCGATCACCCCTTCCGTTCTCGCCCCAACCCCTGCCTCATCCTCCACCCCTACATGATTACTACCCCCCAGCCCTGGTTGGCCTTGATAGTTTTTCCCCTAAAATACGCCTTCAATCGCACCATCATTCTCCACCAAATTCGCCTCATTATCAGCCTCATTTGACATCCCAGAAACTCCCACAGTGGTATTCAGTGCCGTACTTGGGTCTTCAGCCGTGTATTTTGGGAGATAACAGTCTATAGCTTTATCAACCATCCGAGCGCCATTAGGCCTTTTGTCTGAATCTTTTAAAAGCCCAAATTGCATTATCCCACACTCATTTTTTTCCATAGGCCCATCAGTCTCAATACTATCTGCTTTCGGCCCATCCAGGTGTGGCCCATCACTTATAGTCCCATCCTCATTGGTTTCTTCCATCTCCACCAGACCAGCCTCCTCTTCTTCTGCACACCTCCCACAGTCTTGGGAAGAGCCAGTGTTCGGAACAATAACTGTATTCCTCTCCGCCGGCTCTATATTCCTATACTTTTCGCACACACCCCCATGCGATCTTTCCATTTCCCCACACTCATGGCTCCTGGACTTCGTAACCTCCTTTCCTACCGGAAGATCGCACCGCTCTCCTTCAACCGTTCGCCGGACAGCCGACTCAGTGATCCTCCCTTTCCAGTCTTCGTCCGCCACTACCACTGCATCACAAAAATTGGCTACGATGCGAACCTTCAATACTCGACCTCCAACCATAATCCTCATCTCTTCAGGAATGGTAGCCTCTTCATGCAATGCTACTAGCAATCTGGCCCTATCAAATCTAATCATCCCTCTTGTTTCCTGGTCTATACTTACAACCTTGCCCCACCTTTGCACCAATTTCTGAAAGTTTTCCTCGCACCAAGCCGTGAATGGAATACCCAAAAATGTATACCCACACTAATTGCTTGCTTACGATCACCCCTCTAGCCCACCTCCTTTTCCATTGGATAAGGTTGCGATCACCACCGTCACGCAAAAACCTGTCTCGTTCCTCTAGACTTTTGAAAACGACTACCACCATGAATCCTCCAGCATAAATTACCTCCTCACAGTCATGGAACATGTTGTTTAACCAATCCTGAAAATCCACTAACGTCGCCAATGATCTCAGTTCCACAACTACAACTCTATCGAGCCGCTCCGCAGTCTTGTGCTTCTCCGACAGCTCAACCACACCTCCCCACCTTTCATACCTCCCCCTAGGGTACCATTCCCTACCCTTCCTAACCACATCCGCAAACGAGCGCTCATCCCTCCATGCGGCATTCCCGTCTATCCATTTATTTGGTGCCTTGTCCTCCCTTGCTAAAACCCTAGCCTGCTCAATTTTCCTACTACCCTTATTTGTAGTGGCACCACCCTTGTTGCATGGAACTGCCCATCCAACTCTTAGCTTCATTCCCTGAAAAGTTCTGCCATGCATTTCCTTGATTACCTTACCAGCTTCTACCCTCCAATTAAACCTAAAGAAACCGAACTTGTATCCATTCTCCGGCCATTTGCGAGCTGGGAAAAACTAATCCCTCACTTTTGCAACTTTGTCAATTGCAGAGAATACTTCTCTACAATCGGCACCAACTGGTATGTTCCCGACATATACTCCTACCAATTCGAACCAGGCCTTTCGGCCGTCCCTTCCGGCAAACCTTCCCTCCGCAACACGACTTCTCCACCTTCCTGCATCGAAAGCTCTATTCCTAACACTCCCAGCGAATTCCTTACTACCCTCTCGCCTGCCCCACTGAGCTCGCAGATCATGTCTTACCACCTCAGCAGCCACCTCTCCGTCCGGAGCACCCCTCATGTTTTCCTGATTCTTCCGGAGCACTAACATTTGTCGTCTACTAAATAGAGTAGTGATTAGTTAAAAAGAAAATTTTGTTCCTCTATTAGTGTACATGATTTAAATATTTATGATTTTTGGATCTAATAAAGTAACACATATTTTTTAAAATTTAAAACGTATTTAGAATGGTTTATTAAAAAAATAAATATTTTAATATTTAGTTTTAATTTTTTATTTATGTAATACAACTATTTAGTTTCGAAAATATGGATATATTTGCCAATATAAATAAAATGGTTCTAAAATATGGATATACTTATATGAAAAGATTTAGTTGCCAGTATAATTAAAACGATTCTAAAATAAGAATATATTTAAATAACTATCTAATGTTAAATCATCACAATATATCTATAACTAAAATGAATCACAATAAATTGATTCTAAAATGATATGTTCAATGATTCCATTTGAAAACATAGTATCTATATTAAATCATCACAATATTTTTTCCAAAGTTAATATTATAATAATATACTTATTATTTCTATAATTAGTCAATTGCTATAATACAAATTTTTTTAGAATTTAATATATAATATTTTAATTTAAAGCAATGATGATTTAACATTGTCATATTTAACTTGGCTAACTTATTATTGTCATATTTAACATTGTCATATTTTAATTCCATTTAGCCAATTGCTCCTCCACTTTATTTAAGGGGCAATTTATTTATTTCCATTGATAATCTCATCTTTTACGATTATTCTTTGCTCTTTCCATAATCATTTCATTGTCTATAGTCAACATTTCATTTTTGTTTATCCGATGGAAATCAATTTAATCAATGTAAATCAATTACCCCATCATCTTTGGTTTATTTATGGGGTAATACTTAGTTTCCATTTTTTTATTTGATATTATGTTTTTAATATACGGATAAATTTATAAGGAAAAAGTTAGTTACAATTTAATTAAAAATTATTTCATTGAAAAATTATATTCAATATCCTAAATATTTTATTTCCCTCCATCATCACCATTGTAAAAATTCTACATATGCTTCCCCATCACCGCAAATCTCTTTTGCCCAAATAAATAATTAATACATATTACATCATATTTTATTACCATCATGATTTTATTACCATATAATTAATAATACATATTTTATTTTTCTAGAAATAACACATCATTTAACCATATCTTTATAAAATATATCGGATTCAATAATTTATATCTATAACCTCATTTAATTTGATAAGAATAACACCTAAATGATAACAGATTTTCAATAAAGTTTATTATTCGTTATCTAATATTGTTAGGTCTACGAAACGGTACATAGTAAATATGATTTTTGACATGATTTTTAACTATTCAATTAGTAATAATGATTCCCAAATTATACCCTTTAATTATGGGATCATTTCATTCTCTATTATTGTACAGGATTTAAATGTTTATGATTTTTGGATCTAATAAAGTAACATACAGTTTTAAAATTAAAAAAAAACACATATTTATAATGGTTTATTTTAAAAAAATACATATTCTAATATTTAATTTTCATTTTTTACTTAATATTTAGTTTCCAATATATGGATATATTTGAATGAAAAGATTTAGTTGCCAATATAGATAAAATCCATTTCAAAACGTAGTATCTATATTAAATCATCAAATATTTTTTTTCAAAGTTAATATTATAATTAATAAACTTATTGCTATAATTAGCCAATTGATATAATAAAAAAATTTGCTAGAATTTAAATATAATCTTTTAATTTAATTTAAAGCAATGATAATTCAACATTGTCATATTTAACTTGAGATATAATTCTCATCCAAAAAAACTTGAGAATATAATTAATTTGATATTAATCAATCATTGAATGCTAATTTTTGGCATATTAATTTTTTTATCATCATTTTCCATTATTAATTCATCCATTCAAAAATTTTATAATTAGTTATCTAATATTATAAGATCTACCAATTAAAGTAAACTATCATTTTTAACTATCAAATTAGCAATGATGATTTCCAAATTACATCCTTTAATTATGGGATCATTTCATTCTCTATTAGTGTTCATGATTTAAATATTTATGATTTGGACCTAATAAAGTAAAATACATTTTTAAAATTAAAAAACACATATTTAGAATGGCTTATTTTAAAATACATATTCTAGTATTTAGTTTTCATTTTTTATTTAATACTTAGTTTCCAATATATGGATATATTTGAATCGAAAGATTTAGTTGCCAATATAGATAAAATCCATTTCAAAATGTAGTATCTATATTAAATCATTACAATATTTTTTCCAAAGTTAATATTATAATTAATAAACTTATTACTAATTGATATAATAAAAACTTTGTTAGAATTTAAATATAATCTTTTAATTTAAAGCAATGATAATTCAACATTGTCATATTTAACTTGAGAATAGAATTAATTTGATATTAATCAATCATTGAATGCTAATTTTTGGCATATTAATTTTTTCATCATCGTTTTCCATTATTAATTCATCCATTCAAAAAATTTATAATTAGTTATCTATCATTTTTAACTATCAAATTAGCAATGATGATTTCCAAATTACATCCTTTAATTATGGGATCATTTCATTCTCTATTAGTGTACAATGATTTAAATATTTATGATTTTTGGATCTAATAAAGTAAAACACATTTTTAAAATTAAAAAACACATATTTGGAATGGCTTATTTTAAAAATACATATTCTAATATTTAGTTTTCATTTTTTATTTAATATTTAGTTTCCAATATATAGATATATTTGAATGGAAAGATTTAGTTGCCAATATAGATAAAATCCATTTCAAAACGTATATCTATATTAAATCATCACAATATTTTTTCCAAAGTTAATATTATAATTAATAAACTTATTGCTATAATTAGGCAATTGATATAATAAAAATTTGTTAGAATTTAAATATAATCTTTTAATTTAAATCAATGATAATTCAATATTGTTATATTTAACTTGAGAATAGAATTAATTTGATATTAATCAATCATTGAATGCTAAATTTTGGCATATTAATTTTTTCATCATCATTTTCCATTATTAATTCATCCATTCAAAAATTTTATAATTAGTTATCTAATATTATAAGATCTACCAATTAAAGTAAACTATCATTTTTAACTATCAAATTAGCGATGATGATTTCCAAATTACATCCTTTAATTATGGGATCATTTCATTCTCTATTAGTGTACAATGATTTAAATATTTATGATTTTTGGATCTAATAAAGTAAAATACATTTTTAAAATTAAAAAACACATATTTGGAATGGCTTATTTTAAAAATACATATTCTAATATTTAGTTTTCATTTTTTATTTAATATTTAGTTTCCAATATAAGGATATATTTGAATGGAAAGATTTAGTTGCCAATATAGATAAAATTCATTTCAAAACGTAGTATCTATATTAAATCATCACAATATTTTTTCCAAAGTTAATATTATAATTAATAAACTTATTGCTATAATTAGCCAATTGATATAATAAAAATTTGTTAGAATTTAAATATATTCTTTTAATTTAATTTAAAGCAATGATAATTCAACATTGTCATATTTAACTTGAGGTTCATCCAAAAAAACATTGTCATATTTAACTTGAGAATATAAATGATTTGATATTAATCTATCATTGAATGGAGTAATTGAGAATAAAACATGGATAAAAATGATATGGACAAATTCGAAACTCTCTTATGGAATAAAATACAAAAGATTATGAGAAAATAATGCTATAACTAATAAACTCATCCAATTATTTACACTCGGTGGAACAAATCTTTCCACAAAAAGAACAACCAAACAATTGATTTGTTCTTTTATGATTATGAATATTCCTTAGCTCTTCATCCATTCAAAATGCTCTTCGTCATTTGAGTCTGTACTATCGTTGTTCCAATATCTGTCACCAAAACAACAACAAAAGAAAATAAAAATATTAGCAAAAAAGGGAGAAAGAGGCATGAAATTGAATCATAAAAGCTATAAAATGGCGGGGAGATGTATATGTCATAGAAGAAGATGTCACAACAATTGATTTAATCTTTTATAATTATGAATATTCCTTAGCTATTCATCCATTCAAAATGTTCTTCGTCACTTGAGTTTGTACTCTCGTTGTTCCAATAACTGTCACCAAAACAATAACAAAAGAAAACAAAGATATTAGCAAAAGAGGGAGAAAGAGACATGAAATTGAATAACAAAAACTATAAAATGGTGGGAGATGTATTTGTTAAATGGAACAAAAGCTATAATATTGAGAGAAATGTTAGATGAAGATGTAAGGATATGATTTTGAGGTGGGTTATAATACACATATTTATAGGAGGAAGGGAATAAATGAGATGCAGGTTTAATATAGAAATTGGAGCACAGTCCATAGCATATTTGTAATTATCATCGATGTGGAGCACGGTCCGGTGGCAGAACCGTAAATAAGTTAGTGTGTGTGAGAGAGTGTAAAAAAATGGATTTTGTGAGGGGAAAATGTTTGGGCGGGAAAATGTGTGTGTGTTAGACTATTTTGTTTTAGATTATTATATAGATAGATTAGTATTATTATTATTATTATTATTATTATTATTATTATTATTATTATTATTATTATTATTATTATTATTATTATTATTGTTACAGAATCGGAAAATGAGAAAGGAAGAATATTTATGTCCAATTGAAATTGAATGATTTTTTTCATTCAAACTTAATTTATTTGAAATCAAATTTTTACTTCATTAAATTTTGTACTAGGAAAATTAAGTATCTAATTAATGGAATTTTTAGTAATGAAACAAGCTTATTAAGTAATTAACTCATTAAGCTTAAGGGAAAAGTAATGTTATCATATAAGGGGTAAAAATACAATTACCAAGCAGCGACTTGAGTTCTACTTTTTCAACTACAATTCTATTCGAATGGGCTTAAAATCCCAAGGGGTGTTAGAATCTATATCTAGGCATCAATTTACTATTTTCATCTTTTCATGATTTTAATGGAAGTGCAAGGGCCGAAATTAAAACACCATAAAAAATTTAAATTTCAGAACACCATTCTATACAGATTGGTTAACTTGAATCCCAACTTTGACAGCATTTAAATGTTTCCCTCGATCTTTTTAGAAAACCCTAATGTTTCCCTCTTCGCCTTCTTCTGCCCAACCGCCGCCGCCGGCCCCTCCGGATCCGGATCTTCCACCAGTAAAGCCCCTTTTTCGTGACATTGCCCTCCCCCGCCCACCTTCTGCTACAGCCCCGGCTGCTTCTAATGTCCCCCTGAGTGAATTGGTGTCTTTTGATATAGTGGATGACAATCCATTATTACCTAGAATTCATATCCATAAGGCGGCAATTGATCGCCTAAGTGCGCCCTTTACAGACGCCCTTGTTGTGCGCGTCCTTGGAAAGCGGATCAACCTTGCGACCATGCAAGACAGGATTATGGAGTTATGGAAACCTAAGAGCCACTTTCGTGTGGTGGATAGTGACAAAGGTTATTTTCTCGTTAAGTTTACGTCGGAGGAGGATCGACGTCATGCGCTCTATGATGGGCCCTGGACGGTTTTTGGCCACCACCTGGCGGTTGCCCCGTGGTCGAAGGATACCCATGCAACGGCCGGACAGATTACAAAGACGTCAGTGTGGGTTCGATTTCCTGGTTTGGATCCTATATACTATGAAGAGGAGATGTTGATGCTCATCGCGACGATGGTGGGACGACCGATTAAGGTGGATATTAACTCTAAGGATCTTAATCGAGCCCGGTTTGCCCGTGTGTGTGTAACAATTGATCTGAGTAAACCGGTGATAGGAAAGGTTATGGTGAATGATGAGTGGCAGAACGTATCGTATGAAGGCCTTCATCATATCTGCACCACTTGCGGTAGATTCAGATTTAATCTTGGTGAATGCCAACATCATGATGGACTAGGAAAGTCCACTCCGGTGGATCCTTCAGCGGCAGGTACGACGGCCGTGGCTATGGAGGAAGACGACCAGAGAAGGAATCAAGTTGGAGATTCTGTAGGTGAGTCAAAATTGGAAGGTAATCAATTTCCTTTGAGGACGGATTCTTCGGCACCAGAAAAGGAAAATGAATATCCTAATATCCGTCAAAGCGGGGATCATCCCAAAATAGATCCACAATCTGTTGCCACTCACGGAGAATGGATTATGGTCACGCGGACGCCACGTGTGCCTCGGAAAGACCCCCCGAAGAATGAGAGGAGGGTACCTTTGCATGATAAAACGAATATTGTTGACCGAAAGGGCTTGCATGATATATCAGTGCATGCAGGAACAAGAGGGAAAGAAATTGTTGTTGTCAGTCCTTCCCCGAAGGATGATGATCAGAACACGTCTGGACGTAAGCACAAAGGTAAAAGGCAGCGTCGAACTCTGGAGCCGGGGCAAACTTCGTCGCTGGGGATTGCTCCATTAAACCCTACCCCAATTCAACAGAATTCATTTCTTGCCCTGGCGTGGGATGGAAATGACCGGGAGGATGAGAATGAAGGGTGTGAACAGAGGGGACAACCCCAAAAGGGTTTCCAATGATTGCATTTCGAGAGTTCTCAGTGCTTGCATGGAATATTCGTGGCGCCATGCATGCCAATACTCATCGCCACCTAGCGGATATACTGGGTAAGTATCATCCCTCTATCTTGTTTATTATGGAGCCTCGGGGCTTGTTCGATCGGCTCAAAGTTAAACTGTACCGTCTCAACTATGAAGAATTGCATATTGTTGAGTGTATTTGTATGGCGGGGGGGGGGGGGGGGGGGGGGTGTTGTGGATCCTGAAAAGAATAGGTGTCCCTTATTCTTTCTCCATAGAATTTGTCCACCCCAGGATTGTCACTGTGCGAGTTAGCATGAATCAAGAGAGCTGGCTTTTATCTCTTGTCTATGCTACTCCGGCTGCTTCCCTCCGTCCTGCGGAATGGAATTACTTGCGTTCCATTGCTGGTATTATTTCAGAACCGTGGCTACTAGTGGGCGACTGGAACGATGTGGCTTATGAGGAGGAAGCTTTTGGTGTACCAGTGAATCCTCGACAATGCCAGGCATTCCGTGATATGCTGGATGACTGTGCATTGGCAAATATCCATACGATAGGGGATCCCTTCACATGGCAAAGAAACACAACAGGGGGGCCGCTTATTCGCAAACGCCTTGATCGGGCGGTCTCTACGTTGGCTTGGTCGTCCCGCTTCCCTCAAGGATCCGTAGAGGTGCTGCCCCGTCGAGCATCTGACCATAATGCTTTGTTGGTCCGTTGTAGCCACTCACCGCGGAGTTTAGTGGCCCGACCTTATAGGTGGGAGCTTGCATGGTCATCTCATCCTGACTATGCCCACATTGTTGATGCTGCGTGGCACGGAGGTGGGGGGGATCTTCTGCAGCGCCTCTGTCATGTAAAATCATCATCTATCTTCTTTAATGAGCATACTTTTGGTAACATCAGGAAGCGGAAGTTTAAGCTTCTCCACAGATTGGAAGGTGTGAGACGCCTACTTGTTCGCTGGGACTGTTCTTCCTTGGACCGACTGGAGTTACAATTGTCTCGAGAATTGGATGAGGTGCTCCGTCAAGAGGAGATGTTGTGGTTCCAGAAATCGAGGGACAAATGGATGCGGTTGGGGGATAAAAACACACGTTATTTCCACTCTCAAACTATGATTCGTCGGCAACATAGCAAAATTATGGGGCTTGATGTCGATGGGCAGTGGACGACTGATGAAGGCCAACTCCGTGACCATGCTGCGGCACACTTCTCCTTGAGGTTTGGCTTCACTCCTACTGTGGAGAGGGATGTTTGGCCTTTGTCTCCTCTGCCGCAAATTGAGGATGTAGGAAATTTGGGGAGGTCGATTGAACCGGGGGAAGTGATTCTTGCTGTTCAAGGCCTGAAGGGATTATCGGCTCCTGGCCCTGACGGTTTCCCAGCTGAGTTCTATAAATTATACTGGAGCTCTATTAAAGACGATGTGATCAAGTTTGTGGAAGAGGCTGTAGCTAATGGATCCTTTGACTCGGCAGTTGCAGCCACCTATATCTGCTTAGTGCCTAAAGTTGATATTCCCACCTCCATCAAACACTTTAGACCGATTAGTCTTTGCAACGTGTCCTATAAGATCTTGACTAAGATTTTGGTGAATCGCCTGCGACCAGTTCTCCAAAGGATTATCGGGCCATATCAGTCTGCCTTCTTACCAGTAGGGATGTCAACTTTACCCGTAGGGTCGGGTAACCCGTCGGATAATTGGGTATCGGGTAGGGTAGGGTAGAGATAATCGGGTAATCGGATAGGGTATTATCCGAAACCGAAATAAATCATATCGGGTGCGGGTAGGGTACGAATTTCATATATTACCCGATTACCCTACCCGATTACCCGATTAAATATATATATATTTATCTATATATACTTATATATATTTAATTTATATTATATATTGAGATATATTTATATGTTTGTTTATTTATTTATTTATTTTTATATTTTAAATTTATTAACGTTTGAGATTTGACAGTAAAAAGATTTATGAATTTTTTACTGAATATTCTTAAATATTACAGTATTTATTTATGTTGCTTTAGCGGTTTCTTTTAAATATTCTTTTAAATTTTATTCCCGTGCAATAATGAAGGTTTTATTTAATTTTTTATGGTGAAAAATAAGTTTTTTCTTTATTAAAGTTGGGTCGGGTAGAGTTGGTTAACTATGTAATATTTAAGATTTCGGGTACCCGTTTACCCGTGGATAATCCGCATACCCGACGGGTATTGCCCGAATCCTACCCGATATTTGATTTTAGGGTAATAGGATAGGGTAAGGGTAGGGTAATTATATTTCGGGTAGTGAGTGGAGGTGGCCTACCCGTACCCTACCCTACCCGTTTACATCCCTACTTACCAGGCAGGGGCACGTCGGGTAATGCTATTGTTTTGCAGGAGGTTATCACTTCCTTCCGCAATCCTAGTCGCCGATCTATGGACATTCTGCTTAAGGTTGATCTGGAGAAAGCATATGATAACGTGCAATGGGACTTTCTCGAGGGATGTCTCCAAGAACTAGGTATACCTCACATGTTGCTTCGCATTATAATGTTTTGTGTCCGGTCTCCCACGTATTCGCTTATATGGAATGGCTCTCCTTTACCGGCTTTCTCCCCTTCGAAAGGGATCCGTCAAGGAGATCCATTATCGCCGTATCTGTTTATTATTATTATGGAAAAGCTATCTCGTTCCATTCTTGACTGTGTGGAGGACGGTCGGTGGAAACCAATTTCTGTGTGTAGAGGTGCTGCCCCCTTGTCTCACTTAATGTTTGCCGATGACCTCCTTCTCTTCTCCCGGGCTGATATTCATAGTGTTCAATGCATGGAGGGGGTGCTGGCGGAATTTGCAAACAGATCAGGGCTCAAGATCAATGCCTCTAAATCTGTGGCTTATGCGTCGAGTAGTGTCTCTCACTCGATCATCCAACAAGTGTCCGCTACCCTTAATGTGAACTTTTGTACGGATCTTGGAAAATACCTTGGGTTTCCGCTCTTCCATGGTGCTGTGCGACATGGCCACCTGGAATTCCTTGTTGACAAAGTCCATGCTAAACTATCATCGTGGAAGCGTGGGTTGCTTAACAAAGCCGGTCGGATCACATTGGCTAGGGCCGTGTTGAATGCCATTCCGGCTTATACTATGCAAAACATCTGGTTTCCGACTTCTACTTGTGCCAAATTGGATCAGATTGCTCGCAACTTTATATGGAAGGACAAGCGGGGTTGTGGCATTAATTTGGTTTGTTGGGAGAAGACTGCCGTCCCTCGGGAGAGAGGTGGGGTTGGAGTTCGCATGTGTAGGGATATGAATCTCTCTCTCTTGGGAAAACTCCTCTCGGATATTATGAGTGGAGCCAATAAACCCTGGGTTCAGCTTATCATGAGAAAGTACGGTTGTGGGGATGGCCATTTTGCTCAACGCCCCGCTCATCTCCTACATTTCAAGCTCTTGTTCGAAGTAGTCCCTTCTTACTGCCAGGGTTCAGAATTCGGCCTGGTAAGGGGGACTGCAGTTTGTGGCAGACATCTTGGCTACGTGGAGGACCCATCGCCCCCCGCATTCCCTATGTCCATATCTCTGATTCGCTGCTCCGGATCAAGGATGTTTATATGGATGGGCGGTTGTGCTGGGATAAGATTATGACACCCCTCCCTGCTTCTATAGCTACTGAAATAATTGAGCATGGCCCGATCACTCTGCATGAGAATTCAAAGGACATCTGGTGCTGGAGCAGTACTTCTAATGGTAAGTACTCGGTTTCATCTGGATATGCTTGGATCTTGCAGCAACGGGGGGTTGTTCGGGATGAGCAACGGGCGTGGGTGTGGAAGCTTCGTCTCCCGGAAAAGCTCAAGATCCTTGTCTGGTTGATAACCCATAACTCCCTCCCTACGAACTCCTTGAGGGCGTGGCGTGGGATGGCATCTTCCAATATATGCGCTATCTGCGGTAGAGCGGAGGAAACTATTTGGCATCTTCTTGTTGACTGCTCCTGGACAGGGATGGCATGGAGACAGATTGGAGGCTTACCATTGCTGCCTCAACCAACGTCGTCTGGGGCTGTTGCATCATGGTTTCGGGAGTTATGTGCAGGATGGGACAGTCGGCATTGGGGGCTCTTTTGGGCCATCTGGCTTGGTCGTAATGGACAATGCATGAAGGGGATCCCTGCTTGTCCGAAGGTCGCTATCAGTGATGCCAAGCGCATGGGATGGGCTATTGATCATGCATTTGGTCGGGCGCTGAAGCACATGCCTCTTAGGCTTGTCACGTGGAATCCTTACCACCACATGGGTATCTTGCTCCATGTAGATGGTAGCTCCCTCGGTAACCCTGGCCCGGCGGGGTATGGTGCTGTTATCCGGATGGGAGATGGCCTTGGGTGGAAGGTTACTCAGGTTCCATAGGAGTGACATCGAACTTGGTGGCGGAACTCCATGGGATATGGAATGGTATGTTGGGCCTCTTTCGTCGTGGGATCCTCTCGGCTTTATGTTTTTCTGACTCTATATCGGCCTTGCAATTGATAGAGGCGGACATGGATGAGGACCATTTGTTATTTCCCTTAGTGCGCCATATTAAGTATATGTTGCAGCTTCGGCCTGGATATCGCTGGTCTCATATTCTTCGAGAAGGTAATTCTGTGGCAGACTCTTTGGCACGTCGGGGGGCTAGGTCTGTGGACTTCTTCACCACGTGGGCCTTCCCTCCGGATGATACTCGATCTTGCCTTATGGCAACTCAGCGGGAACCTGGTTCCCTCGCTACTAGTTCTTTTTTGTCTTATGCTTTTTTCTGTTTCCTTCTCTTCTCCCCTCTCCCCCTGCTGTAGTTGTTTTTAGCTTTTCTTTGTACTGTTTGCCGACGCCGCGGCGTCTTTCACCCAAAAAAAAAAAATGTGGAAATACCAAATACATTTCACAGGTTCATCAATAGTTTCCATATGATCAACACCACACCAATACTTAAGCATGGCAATAATTTTTTCCATTGGATGCAGGTATAGCAAGAAATCAAGATCAAACAAGGGCATATGGCAAGTTATATATATTAAGAACCATCGCAGGAGTTTACGGCCCAATATCCAAAATAATCAAGAAGGTCTCTCATGCTATATATTATTATGCTGACAATGATAACTTATATTTAGGTCACTTCACAGTATTTGCTTCAGAAGGAGTCTTGGTAGTCATCTGGTCAACAGCATGCACTTTATCTTGAAGTTCTTCCCATATTGCCTTGTAAACCATCCTCTGCCTATTCACAGCAGATTGCCCCTCGAAGACTGATGAAACAACATCAATGCTGGAGACACATGTTTCACACAAAGTTACAAAGTAAAAATGGTTTAAAAGAGAGATTCTACAAAATACAAGTATGAATTATGATAATCAAATTTAGGGGGGCCTTCACCCTTCAGTATAAGAGATAATAGACTGATAGGTAATTGGAGAATCAGAATGGTATCAAAACTTCAATCCATTTCATACTTGATTTAAAAAATACTCTAATTAAAATGGGAATGATTTCTCAAAACAGTAAGAACAAATGCAAATGCTTGAGGAGGAAGGGGGGTTGGTCATCCTTCCAAATTCAAACTCATGCATCAAATGCTCCAACGGTAGTGAACAGCAGTCTAGTCTTGAAACTAAGTAGATGTTATATGGTACAGGGACAGGGACAAAAGAACCTACCTAACATGTCGACCATCACCATAAGCATCTTTAACAACGACTGAATCTGCACTTAACCGATCCTTGATCTGTCCGGAAACATTTTTGTCAGTTTCTAAGTAACAAAGCTTAATTGAGAAAATAGTATTAGAGTAAAATACACAAAAGATACAAAATCCCAGGTATATAACAATAACACATGCTCACATAAATTGTAGATTTTGAACAACCTAAAAGCCTAAGCCAAGCAATGCCAATACACCATTATAGATTCAATTCAGTGAAGGATTAAGACATACAAGAAAAAAAAATACTTCATTCAGTCTAAATAAAGTTCCAAACTTAA
This sequence comes from Hygrophila difformis, assembly GCA_030278955.1. Lineage (NCBI taxonomy): Eukaryota > Viridiplantae > Streptophyta > Magnoliopsida > Lamiales > Acanthaceae > Hygrophila > Hygrophila difformis. Next base: position 25,247,928 of record JAOANR010000010.1, read on the forward strand.
CTTATATTCACAACAAAGCTTTTATCATGTTCATAAATCTTTGCACCGATAAAATAAATACTTGTAAATCCACGAATGATCTAAAGATGGTTGAATAAATGAGACTAGCTAGCTCCATAATGATCCTAACACAAGAAACTCTGACCGAAGAAGTGCTAATGACCCAAGTTAACACCTCCAGACCAAAGAAATGAACTATTGTTGCAAAATTTTAAAAGCGCAAGCAATGTAAACGTCTGGCTAATACAATCATAAGCCCAGACTCAATAAAGCAAATTATAACTAGAAACAGATAACGATGAATTAAGCTAGGAAGCGACCTTCTTCTCCATAGAATCTATGAGAGCAGATTCGGCAGAGGCGGAATTATCAGGGGTAGCCGCAGCTCGGATGCAGAAAGCCCTAGTAGGTAAACTCGAAAACGAAAATCTAGACGGAGACAACAACGGTGCACAGGAAAGGTTGTAGCTGGAAGCTACTGTGACAGTGGATGGCCGAGAGGGGGTGAGGGGAAGCCGGGCGGCAACCAAGAATCGACATTGACCCAGTACGTTAGGGCGGACGAGTAAGGCGGCCTTCGCCGTGAATGTCATTCTGGAGATTTGGGAATTGGGAATGGGAACTGTTCCCCTGGTTTCACCTAATTTTAGATGCCAGAGGGAAATATGTGCCACATGTGTTTCTTATGTAGGCCCAGTGAACAATAAATTTGTCCAACCCAAAATCTATTTATTTGTATATTAGTAATACTCTTTCCATACAATTTAACTTGTTTTATTTTACTTATACATACATACACTTATTTTTTCAATAGTTGATATCTCAAATATATATAAAAAAAACTAATATAAATTATATATTCTAAAACTAAATGATCATATGATTCTAATAAGATCCAACTCGATTAATTTTTAAAATATATAATTATAATACAATTGAGTGAAACCTGAACAATAAACAGTATCAAAAAATCAAAAAAGAAATGTTAACCAGGATGTAAAGAATATTTTATTAATATCTACAATATATTAAAGTGTAGTATTCTCCAAAACAAATTTCTCCCCAAAACTTTTCTTTCATCAATTTATTGTTATATTAATTGTCCTTTTATTTACCTAATTCCAACATAAACCCTCCATATTAATTACTCTTCATATCCTACTTTTTTTTAAAATCTCTTTCCTATATAAATAAATGTAAAACAAATTTAAAAAGATAAATTAAATAGAGATAGTATATCATTATATGAAAATCCTTGAGTTGACAAGTGTAAAACAAATAATATTTCAACATGGGAATTTCATTCAAAATATTTTAATTTACATTAATTTCAAAAAAAATATTTTTTTTTATTGTTATTTACATGCAATTTGAGGAGGTTAAATAGTGGTGTGCGTCAAAGAGCTGTCATTCGGCTATGTAGGAAAGTCAGGCCAATTGTTGCTGGTTTTCAAGAGACTAAAATGGGAGATATTAAAAGGGGGCTGGTAATTAGGTTATGGGGCTCAAAGGGGGGTGTGAATTTATTTTCCAACGATGGGAAATGCGGGGGGTCTGCTTGTTATATGGGATGTGGATAACAGCAACTTGCAAATTATGGAAAGGGATCACGATTTCGTGTGGCTGAGGGGGAGTGTCAATGGGGTGGAAGGGGCTGTCAACATAATCAATATTCATGCACCAAATGATAGAAGTGCAAGAGCAGATTTTTGGGGCTTGCTAGATCAGTGGATATAGATAACGGTGAATTATGGTGTTTAATGGGGGATTTTAATGTTGTAGGGGGATTGGGTGAGCGAGTGGGGGCTGTTGAGGATTTGGAGTCAACTAGGGAGTTTAGGGCTTTCATAAATAGATTGGGTTTGGTTGATTTGCCGATGGAAGGAGGTAACTTCACATGGTTCGGGAGGGGGGGTAGGGTGTGTAGTAGGTTGAATAGGTTCATGTTGTCTCCAGGGTGGTTGTGTCTAAATGAGTCGGTTGTCAAGAGGAGGTGTGATTCAGTGTTGTCAGATCATTTTCCGGTAAGTTTGGAGGTGGAGGGTAAGTCGTGGGGACCGAAGCCATTTCGTTTCTATAACTACTGGATGGAAGACAAACGGTTCGATGAATTAGTTCGGGTTGCTTGGAATGAGGGTGAGGGGGGGGGAGGGGGTGTAGGCTACTATGTCGCCTTAAGAAATTGAAGTGCGACATTAAAGGGTGGGAAGGGTATGGGGCAGGGATTTGGAGAGTAGAATTCAAGAGCCGTTGGGTGCTATGGGAGATATTGAGGGTTGTGGTCAGGGGAGTGAGGGAGCTGAGGGTAGGGAAGCTTGGCATGTTAAAAGAAAGGAACTAAAAAAAATTGTTGCTAGCAGAAGAATAAAGGTGGCTTCAAAAGTCACGTATCAATTGGATCAAGGAGGGAGATCAAAATATGCGTTTCTTCCACGCGATAATGGCCATTAACAGGAGAAGAAATCAAATTGGATTCTTTAAAGTCGGAGAGGAGATAGTCGAAGATCCACGAGCAATTAAGGAAGCTGCCTTCAGATTTTTCCAGGACATTTTTATTTAGCCAAAGGAGGTAATTTTCAGAGTGGATGAAATCGGTCTACCTTCGGTTAGTCAGGAGGTAAGGGGTTGGTTGACGCGGGATGTCATGGAGGAGGAGATTCTGGAGGCCATATGGAATTGTGATGGAAATAAAGCTCCCGGTCCCAGTGGATACAACTTCAGTTTCTTCAAAAGGTATTGGGAGGTTGTCAAAGATGATATAATAAGTGTTTTTAAGGGGCTGGAGCGAGATAGCAAGTTGCCCAGAGAAATAGGGAGGTCATTTATTACTTTGATTCCAAAAGTTGAGTGCCCGATGGCCTTTGGAGATTACCGTCCAATTTCTCTAATTGGTAGTGTATATAAGATGGTGGCGAAGGTTCTTGCTAAACGGCTGTAGGAGGTTCTAGGCAGCCTGGTTGGACAATCCCAAACCGCTTTTGTGAAAGGACGACAGATTCTAGATGGAGTTCTCATAGCTACTGAAGTTTTCCACTCAATTCATGTATCGGGGTGGCCGGGATTTGTGGTAAAATTAGACTTCGCGAAAGCTTACGATAATTTATCTTGGGAGAGTTTATTTCAAGTGTTAGAAGCCATGAATTTTGAAGACAAATGGATTACTTGGATTAAGGAGTGTGTCACCATTGTTGAAGCTGCGGTATTAATTAGTGGACCCCCCAAATAATTTTTCAAGATGATTAAAGGCTTAAGGCAAGGCGATCCACTTTCCCCTTACCTGTTTGTAATGGTGACAGAAATTTTAACAGGCTTATGGTGAAGGCTAAGGAAATTGGAGTTATGAAAGGTCTGAGTGGAGGAGGTGAAGGCCCGATTATATCACACTTGCAATATGCAGACGACACGGTGATCTTCTGTGAAGGGGAACTTAGCCAGGTTATTACAATTAAAAGAATTCTGATGTGTATTTCCCTATCAACGGGCCTGAGTATAAACTACGAAAAGAGCTGCATCTATGGAATTAATTGCTCAGTGGAAGCGGTGAAAGAAGCAGCAGATGTATTAGGGTGTAGTGTTGGTAGTTGGCCGATGAGATACTTGGGCATACCGATTGGGGGAAGAGTTAATGGAAAGGCGTTATGGCAACCGGTCTTGGAGAAGGTGGAAAATAGATTGGCAGGATGGAAAGGGAAATTATTATCACAAACGGGGCGCCTATGCTTGATCAAGTCAGTCCTTAACTGTCTTCCTACTTACTTCCTATCGATATTCAGAATCCCAAAAGGAGTGGCTGATAGCTTGGAGAAGATTAAGAGGAGGTTCTTTTGGAACGAGTGGGACGGCAATCGAAAATTACATTTGATAAATTGGGAAAAAGTTTGCTCCAGCAAAGAGGAAGGAGGGCTGCAGATTGGGTGCACTCAGAGGCAAAATGTGGCTTTACTGTTAAAGTGGAGATGGAGGTATGGGGTCGAAAAATCTTTATGGAAGGAGGTGATCAAAGCAAAGTATTACAGGACGTACTCTAATCTATTGCCGGAAGCTAAGTCTGGGAGATCGATATGGGGGAGAATATGCTATGCTTGGGAAGATTTTGGTAGGGAAGTTTTGGGGGATGGCTTTAGAATCCAGGTAGGTAATGGAACACAGACAAAGTTTTGGCACGATAAATGGGTTGAGGGAGGTTCCTCATTAAGGGAGCTATATCCTAGATTGTTCTCTTTGGCTAGCAACAAGGATGGGAAGTTGGTCAAATTCGGTAGATGGAATGGCATGGAATGGGAACGGGAAATTCATTGTAGGAGAAATTTGTTTGACTGGGAGCTACAGGTGTTGAATGACATGCAGAATATTCTACAAAGACAAAACTTGTGTCGTTTTCTCGAAGATAGGTTGATATGGGAGAAGGAAAGTAGTGGTTAATTCACCACTAGATCTTGTTGGAGAAGAATGGAAACTGCAGAAGAGAATAGTTGGAAATATGTTTAGCAAGCGTTGTGGAAGCTAAAATGCCCAATGAAAGTCAAGGTAATGGCCTGGAAGGCGTTTCATGAGGCTACTCCAGTCCGTGAAACTTTATTAAGGCGTGGCTGTTTACAAGGGGATGATGCAAGTTGTCCGTTGTGCGGGGAGGAGATTGAGACGAATAATCACCTATTTTGCATGTGCACGGTTGTGGTCGGTCTATGGTATAAAATGGTAGCAAGTTTTGGGGTGGCTTTGGGCATTCCGAGGGGAGGGGGGGTAAAGAATCTATTGGCTTGGTGGTTCGATAATGGTGGAATTAGAGGTTGTAGGAATGGTTGGATGCTGTCATGGCTAACTATTATATGGACGGTGTGGAAGCAAAGAAATGAGGTGGTTTTCCAAGGGAAACAGTTTGATGGTAACTTGGCAATGGAAGAAATTCATTGGAAATTTTGTCTATGGTGGCAGGCAGAGTATAAAAGTTGTAATCTGAGTATGGCGGGTCAGACAGATTCATTTCCTTGGGTGTTGGCTGATGGCAGAAATAAGACATACATGAGGGCGAGAGGTGGATTGGTATGGGAGCACCCATACAAAGGTTGGTGGAAGGTGAATACGGATGGGTCTTCTCTTGGCAACCCGGGACCGGCTGGAGTGGGGGGAGTTATTAGAGACGATGAGAGAGCTATATTATTTATTCTATCAGATAGTATTGGGCATGCGGATTCTACGGAAGCTGAGTTAGTTGCAATTAGTCGGGTATGTAAAGCCATAGTCCGTGATCAAGGATTTCCACTTCTCAAAGTAATGTTTGAATATGATTCCAAGAATGTAGTAAGTTGGTTGAAGAGTCCAGAGAATGTCCCCTGGAGGCTGGCTAACAAGTTGGCTCCGATTATGACGTTATTGAAATGCGGGGGAGAAATAAGGGTGCAACATATTTTGCAAGAGCGTAATGGTATTGCCGACCAATGGGCAAGATATGGGGCAAGAGGAGAAGGGAGGATCGAAGCCTGGCTCTAAATTAGAAGGTGTGAGGATAGCTGATGAATAGACTGTGAGAGGTTTGGATAAGTGGCTGGCTGCAGGTTATGCAGGCTCTGATGGATGTAACACCCCGGATTTGATAACCCAGGCCGGGATGTCACCGCCACACCTCCCTAGCAAGACACAGTTTCTCTGAGCTTGCTAAAGAGATGCAAGGCTATGGTTTTTCAGAATTTAAATCATTCAAACAACCCATTATAATATAATTTAAAAAAAATAATAATATCAAAGTTGCAGCGGAATGTAATATTTACATATATATAATTGTAATGCAGCGGAAATTTAAATTTGACCAACATGGCCAAAACACGGGTTAAACAGGCCCGTTCATGCAAGTTGTAATTAAATGCCGGAATTTAAAATAGAGTTTTTCCCGAATGTTCCCATGTATGCATATGATGATGCATAATCCTCATACTCTGAAAGAAAAAGGGGAAATGTGGTTTGGTCAGCAAAAACGTGCTGAGTAAATTAACACCTAATATGATCAAGGGGTTTCAAAGCCTTTATTTAAATTTAATAAAACATGCTTGTAGGTAATTCACAATTTGAGTTAACCATCCTCTAATAAATAAATGGCATAATTTAACACAAGGATTTCACGTGATCATAATTCAAATTACATGGTAAAATAATTGCAATGCATAATTTAAAGGTATAACTTAAATAAGGAAACATTCACGTCTTAAAATTTTCCCGTTACTTCACGATTAGGTATTTCAGGATTTTCATTCTTTCACTTTTGTTCAATATGATTTTATATGATTTGATCTTGGGGAAACAAACCCGTAAGAATTTAAACGCTTCCTAGGGAATTGAACCCGTAGGAATTAACACACGTCATCGGGAATCGAACCCGCAGGAAAACAAACGATCGCCCTTGGGGAATCGAACCCGCAAGAACTCAAGTACATCCTAGGGAATTGAACCCATAGGAATCAACACACATCCTGGGGAATCGAACCCGCAGGAAAACATACGCCTTGGGGAATCGAACCCACAAGGTAAGGACAAGTTTTGCAAAATTTCACAAGTTTTTCATGCAAGTATCTAACGTCCATTATAGGCACGCCAAGAAGGCTAGAGGGGCACCCTGTAGGGCACTTACCCTCCACCAAAGTATCTCAATAACATTTCGATTTAGTATAACGGGATTTTTCAAAAGTATAGATGTATCGTATTTCAAGTCTTCGGCCGTTTGTTTCGAAATTTCAAAATCTCTCGATTTAAAAGTCGTTTGGCGTCACAGTTTACGCCTTTTTAATTTAAAAATTCATTTCAAGTCCAAAAAATTTGAAATTTTCACAGCTTACCAAAAACACCCTAACGAACAACTTTTGTGTTTTAACAATTTCGAAATAAGTTGAGGAAACATGTCAAAAATTGAGTTTAATGCAAAAACAGTTCACTGTCCAGTGGCAGATTTGACACAGTTTAGAAAATCGACTTTTTAACATATCAAATGGACTCCAAAAATTATGAAATTTTAAACACATATACTAGACATGATTATCTACAACTTTCATATAGATTGCAAAGATCAAATCGGATTAGAAAATATAGAAACAGGTTCATCAATTCGGACATATTCACAGGCAGATTTCGAAAACGTTTTGTCAAAACAGTTTATGTTCGATGCGATTTGAAATAGCAAACATCGACGAAAATGTCTGAAATTTTTACACAACCTAGATTAATGTGTTAGGACTAAACGTCTAGTTTTGAGTTTTTCGGTTTGAACTCTCAAAATAGGGGTTTTGGTCCGATTTCAAATCTGTCACAGTTTCAAGTTCGACTCTCAAGGCAGGTTCATTGGAGGCCGTTTTCAGATATCAACACGCAATGAAAAATTATGAAAATTTTACACGAACTAGATCTATGTCTTAGAAACATTTTTTGTATTTTAAGTTATTCCGTTTGAGCAGGTTTAAGTGTTCGAAAAATTCACACCAAATTGTTGCACCGAGGGTTTTTCGTGTTGACAGATTTTAGAGTTATTAAATCCCTATGTTTGGTTGCATTTGAAGTCACCCAAAACCAAGTAAGCATTAACTTACAGTGGGGATGATGTCTAGGAGGTCACGGGGTCGTCCGGAATCCACGGGATGTCACGAACGAATCTCCTCAAGTCGATTTTCTCTTCCAACGTCCTCGAACCGAATCCGCAAGTAAAAATCCTTAGTTAGATCAGATTTTTGGATTCAAAAATGGTTGGATAAACTCAAAAACCACTTACCAACGTCCTAGGGGACTGTCTTCTCCTTCTCAAGTCCCTCTTGTTCGGATTTCGTCGTCGGCACTTCAAGAACGCAAGGGATTTTGGGGTTTTCGGTTTTGGATGAACAAGGGAGAAGTTTTTTGAGAGCTTGGGAGGAATGGGGGCTGCAAAAATTCGAAAATTAGGGTTAGGGAGCAGCCTAATATCGTCCCAATCCATAGCCCGGGATTGAGTTTCCATTGTCGGGACACGAAAATATGGTAAAAAAATCGCCAAAACGCGTCATGTCGCAGCTGCTGTCTTGGTGGCGCGGGGTTGGCGCGGTTTCTAGCCAAAAACCGCGTGGAGGGCGCGCGGCCTGGTCTGGGCCGTGCGTCCGGACTGGGCCGTGCGATCCCGTCGTGCCTTTTCTCCTCTCTTTCGGACTTCTGTCCTCCTATGTTTTCGGGCTCGATTTTTCGGGTCATTCTCGGATCATAAATTCTTATCTTAAATTTATCTCGACTCAAATGAATTTCATGAAATCTTAAGTCCGTCGGTCTCGGGTTCGTCGGCTTCCAATTCGTCGTCTTTTGACTCCGTGCAATAACTTGTGTAATTAAATATCTTTCGACTTCACGGGTTCTTGGAATTAAAATTCTTTTCCTTCTTGAATTTAATTCCAATTATTTTGACTCAATTCATGGAATGTCTTCGGGCTTCCTTTCCCTCTTTTATTCCATTTTGAATTTTGAATCTATCGGCGTTTCATTTCCGAGCAATAATTTATTGTGATAAATTATTTTCTTCTTCTCGGAGATATTTCGACATTGATCGGAGTAAATTTTATTCCTTTGGACATTGATAAAAATCTGGGGTATTATAGTCTACCCCCCTTAAGAATCAACTTTGTCCTCGAAGTTGTGTTTCGGCTTTTCTCGCGCTAAGAGTTAGGGTCCTTTTGTTTATTTTATTATTTTGCGATATTGTGTTATTGAATTATTGTTCGATTGTTGATTGTTTGTTGTTTGATTATTGTTTGACTGAACCCAGAATTGAAATTTCCGAGTTGCCTACGTACCCTGTGAAGGGATCAAGCCATGACGTAGTTCAAAACAATTTGGATTTGTTTATTTGAAATACAAAATATTCGGATTAGAATATTCGGGTCGTTACATCCTCCTCCACTTAAGGTTACAGTTATGTCCCCATAACTGTTGTTGGATCGGTTTGACTCAGGGTTGGGTAACGTTGTATACAATCATTTCTCACTGAGCTGGCAAGTCCGCTTGATCGATGTCGTTCAATCGTCCTACGGCTCTTCTGATTGAGGGTTTACCAAATCTAGCCTTTTCTCAATCCTCTCCTCACGAACATTGCATTCTCTAATCATGTGGTCTTCCCCACCACATCTATAACAAGTCCCGCGCCTTGGGCATTCGCGCACCAAATGGGCTTGGTGGCACTGCGGGCAACGTGGTATGACTGTACGACGTATGCCGTTTCTCCCATTATTAAAACCTTTATTCTTATTCTCCTTTGGCTCATTGAACCCAGCTTGACCATTATTCTTCCTAAAATTGCCATTGCTATTGTTTCGATTCTTTTTCTCAAATTCTTGCGAGCCCTTGCTCGACTCCCCATTTCCTTTACGCTTCAGTTGTTGGACTCGATCAATTGCTACAGCTCGATCATAAACCGTCTGCAGGTTTGTGAATTGTACTACTGCAAGTATCTCCCGGATACTAAGGTTCAGACCCATCTCGAATTTCTGAGCCTTGTCAGATTCGGTTGGTACTATCCTTGTAGCAAATTGCACCAATTCCTTGAATTTGGTGTAGTACTCTTGTACTGTTTGCGCACCTTGTCTGAGGTTGATGAACTCCTCGTATTTTGCAGTCTTGGTGCTCAGTGGGTAGAATCTTTCCTTTAAGGCTTCCTTAAGTTCTTCCCAGGCGTAGGCTTCTTCGTCTTCCTCTGAATTCGCTTGAAGGTTTTGCCACCACTCATCGGCTTCACCTCCTAAGTAGTAGGGCGCCACGTATATCTTCTCCTCGTCAGGGCATTTGATAGCATCCAAAAGTTTATCAAAGGTACGGATCCACCCCTCTAGTTTGGCGGGATCCTCTTGCCCATCATAGTGTGGTGGGTTGTAGGGGTTTACCAATGCCAAGTAGTTGACTTGGGCTACTGGTGGGGGTACTGCGGCTTGTGCTCTATGCACCTCAGCATTTCCTAATGCCACAAGGACCTCCTCCATAGTCCTTAGACGTTCTTCCATGTTGTTGGGTATAGAAGGCGCTCGATCTCCTACGTTCGGAGGAACCTCATTATTGTTAGGTGCGTTTGGGAGGTCAGTGTCAGTGTCGTTTGGGCTTACCTCCTCAGTTTTCTTTTAGGTGCCATTTTCTGTTATTAAGCGCGCGAAGATGAGTTTCTAAGTGATCAAGATCTAGGACTAAGGCATAGTTTAGTCTCAAGTTAGTGCTTCTAAGTCAAGACTCAAGGTCAAGTCGAACATTAGAGTGAGAAGGTTATGTATCACAAACGATTCACATAAAAAGGTTAGCACAAATATTTATGTATGCATATGCATATGTAATCCCCCCAATAAAAATTCAATGCATGCATTTATTTATCCATGGGTTTTAAAAATAAACTAGCATACCCGCCCGCGCAATGCGCGGGAAGTAAAATTTACGTTGAAAAAAGAAATAACATAATATTTTCAGTTTTTAAATATTTTATTACGTAATTTTTGGTTATGCCAATTTTCTAACCATTTTTTTTTTGAGGATAATGTTTTTCATTAATCACGGAACAAAACACAGGACAAACTTCCTGTTTCAATGTTACAATCGCTAGGCATCTACACTAAGTTCCACTTATCTAATATACGAAAACAACTCACAAATCAATATTCAATCAATGCCAATTTTCTAACCATATTATTGAGAAAAAATATGACAAAGTGGTTTGTAAGTAAAAATATGACAAAGTGGTTTAGCAACTTTGACAGTTAAGTTATTTTCATAATCTTCTTATTTGATTGATTTAGCTCATAATAATTTTACATTACTTAATTTATAAATTTACAATAAAAAATTTTGTAATATATTTGATTTTGCATTTTCTAATATATCATTTTGCTATATATATTTGTAATCATTACTTTATAAAATGTCATCACGTTGTACATTCGTTTTTCGGTTTATTAGATTTATCTTCCCAATTTTCCCCAATCAATATTGTTCTTCGACTTTACGTGAACTTAAAGTAATGCAAAGAAACATAGCAAAATTATAATCATGAGTAATGGTAATAGAGATGGAAAAAAAAGAAAAAAAGAAGAAAATATAATCTTATAACATTGTGAACATAAACGTTCAGTAACTAATATTTATTTAATAATTAATTCATTATTCTCATATTATAATTATTTAATTAAACGAAGTTAAAAATAGTTTAATATCAAATTAGTTTTTTCTCTTATTTTTGGAGTGTTATTATACCTTTAATATTAAGTAATAACTTACATATAAATATAGCATACCTACTTTACATAGATATGTCAAAATTGGCTGGGCCCGTTAGCCAGCCCACCCCACTTTCCCTAAATATTGTGTTGGGTTGAACAAATAGATGCTCGTTTGGAAGCCGGTATAAACCTGTCGTCGCTTGGGCAAGCACACGGCGGGTGCGGGTCAGATTGCGAGCCAAGCTATTTTTTTATTTTTTTTATTTTTTAAGTTTGCTATGAAAGTTAAATAACATAATGATTGTATTATTGTTTGTTGGTTAGATGTTATTTTAAATCATATAACGTTAATTTGATAATATATAATTTAATTTTATACATTATTTTCGTAAAATACTACTAAAGAATTATAAAACTGATTTGATGCTAACTATATTAAACTAAAACAATTTTTTGGTCGTTACATATCTATTGGGTTATTTAGTATTACTTTTTATAGTTCCACAAAAAAAATATTACCTTCTTTATTAGTTTAAAGCTAATTTTTTAAAAAAGAATATAAAAAAACATTTTAATTTTTTCAAAAATACTTTTAATTTTAAATTAGACAATATATTAAATTTAAATAAATAAAAATATTTTATAATAAAAAATTTATGTTTTTTAATTAATTAAAAAGACCATCTGACCCGCAATTCGTCTGTGGGTTGCTGGGCCGAAAGCCCGCCCCTCCGTGGGCCAGCTGCCTAAAACCCCCAACTATTTTAAAACTGGATTAAAATATTTTAGAATAATAATAAATTAAAATATTTTAGAATAATCACAAATCACTATACCAAATAAAGAATTGGAAAAAATAACTAATTTAAATCATTCTCTATTCCCCAACTACTACTATTATATAATTTCAGTGTTTAAACTCATTTGTTGTGGATTTCAAAATTCAGTTATAATGAGGCGGGTTTAAATGACAATGGTAGAAGATACTTCTTCCGTTCTCAAATAACTGAACCATTTACATAGTAATTACTATTTATTGAGTAACTTTGATTAATTTTTTTAACATAGTTATATCAGAAAAATATAGTCAAGTGAGATATTGTTAAATTCATCTAATCACGTAGTTTCAAAATATAAAATTTTTATAATTTTTACTTATATATAGTTAGAGTTATTAATGGTTAAAAATATGTCTTGGATTGCGTGAAATGTATGAATGATGCAGTTATTAAAAAACAGAGGTAGTATATATTATTAACCTAAAAAATACTCCATATATATGAATAATATCTTTAAATCATATATCTTAAAAGGTAATAAAAATACCATATATATTCATAAAATTAAATATAAAAATAAATTTATATTGCACTAAATAATTTAATTAGTGCCAAATTAAGATTTCAACTTTAGCCGGACATTTAAGTTCTAATGGCTAATAAGGTATTTATTAATATTTTCAATTTTAATTAGTTGAATAAAATAAATTATGTTCTACATACAAATCTTAATAATGAATTCCACATAAACTTCCATTTAAATTCTATGGATTGAATTTGAATTTTAATTAAAGCATACATCAATTTGCCAAAAATTTTAAAAAATCATTATAATTATATTATTACCTATTTTAAATTTATGCAGGGTAAGTATTTAATTTATTGGATTATCTTCCCAATTTTTCCAATTCAATTAAATTGTTGTTGTTTTTATATTTTATAGTGAACTTAAATCAATACAAAAAATATATAAAAAATGTAACCAAAAGACAAAATATCAAAATATGAATAATCTATTAACAAAAGAAAAAAAAATACATCAAATAAAGGGGAACATCTCCAAATTTACACTCTTCAATTTTTTTCACTATTTTCAAATCACGGATAAAGACAACAAACAAACAATAACAAAATTAATATAAAATAGACTTTATGCTATACAAATAATTTTGAGTAGTATCCAAATTAGAATAACAAAAATAATTTCTAGAATATGACTTAATTGCAATCCTGCATTACTGCAGCATGTAATCCTGTAAAAAACAATGGAAAAGCATTAAAAATATATATTTAACATTACGTTTTAAAAAAAAACTTATTAATATTATTCACACGCAGAGTAACGGAAAGGAAAAAAAAGATTCTTACATGAATATAAAGATGAAGAATATTTTGCAACAAAAGAGAGAAAAAATTAACCTGGAACAAAATAAATATTAGGAAAACATTGATGTGAGAAACTAAAAAAAATGTTTAAATATAAAATCAAATTTAAGAAGGCATAAGAAAATAATGGAGAATAAGAATAAAGAAATAAAATATGAGAGGGTGAGAACTTCAAGACCACCGTGAGATTAGATAAATGAATGGAGTATTTATAGAGGAATAGGAGGGGTGGAATTGGATTTGATGTGATCATCTAAATCTAAAATATATAATAGTATAAATTAAAGATATTATAATATTTTATTAAGATTTTATTAGGATATTATAGATATAAATCTTATATACATATATATTTATTTGATCTCAATGAGAATGAATTTTATAGTTTTAAATCTTAGAAGAATGGAAGTGATCTTCTAAAAATATGTAATATTATGGTTAAATATATTATCATATTATATTAAGATTTTATTAGGATAATATATTTATATATATATAAAATATATAAGAAAGTAAATATTAGATTTTTTCTTTTAGACTAAGAAATTGAATATTGGATTTAAATCCAAATCCCAAAATATATATCAGGATAATATATTTTTTTCTTCTGATTAGACTAATAAATTAAATATAAGATTTTAGATTTAGAATTTTTATTTTAATTATTTTCATATGTGATTTAGGTTGTTGAAAAGGGGGAGAATAGGTGGATGAGTTGTTGAAAAAATGGGTGGGGAAGTGGGGGAAAATTAGACTATATTACTTTTATATAGATATATATAGATAGATATATAGATTATATTAAGATTTTATTAGGATAATATAGATATAAAATATATAAGAAAGTAAATATTAGATTTTTTCTTTTAGACTTAGAAATTGAATATTGGATTCAATTCAAATCCCAAAATATATATCAGGATAATATTTTTTTTTCTTCTATTTAGACTAATAAATTAAATATAAGATTTTAGATTTAGAATTTTTATTTTAATTATTTTCATATGTGATTTAGGCTGTTGAAAAAGGGGGAGAATAGGTGGATGAATTGTTGAAAAAAGGGGGTGGGGAAGTGGGGGAAATTAGACTATATTACTTTTATATTCATATATAGATAATGATTGTTTTTCTACTTTATAGTGAACTTAAATAAATTTAAAAAATATATAAAAATTTAAAAAATGTATCCAAAAGGAAAGATGTCAAAAAGGGAATAATCTATTAGCAAAAGAGAAAAAATACATAAATTAAAAAGTAAAGTGGAAACATCTCCAAATTTATTCTCTTCAGTTTTTTTTTTCTTCAAATTTCGAATAAAGACAAAAAAAAACAAACAATAACAAAATCAACATAAAATAGATTCATGATATACAAAAATTTTGAGTAGTATACAAAGGAGAATCATAAAAATAATTTGTAGAGTATCACTTCATTGCAATCCCACTAATATTCACGTTCGCGTAAAAAAAATATCTTATATGAATAGCAAGACGAAGAATATATTGCAATCTGAGAAAAATTAACCTGAAACAAAAGAAATATTAGGAGAACATTGGCGTGGGAAACATTGTAATACATGAGAAGAAGAAACAAAAGACATTGTTTAAATATAAAATCAATGTTGAGAAGATAAAACAAAGAATGAAGAAATAAAATGTGAGGTGATGAGAATTTCAAGACAACCATGATATTAGATAAATAAATGGAATATTTATAGAGAAATAGATACGGATATGATTGGACTATATTGTTTATATATATAGATTGATAATAGATAATAGATATATTAAAGAATTTGTAGATATGAATATATAATATAATATATATATATGTGGTCTTTATCCGAATGAATTTTATATTTTCAAATCTTATATGAATTAATATTGGATATTAGTAAAATTTATGGATATTTCAATATAGAATATTAGAATTTTAGGATTAAACATTGTTGGATGAATTAGATGTGATTGTTGAAAGGAAGTGGGGGAAAACTTGACTATATTGTTTTTATATATATATAGAATATATAGAATATAGATATATAGATATAGATTGATAATAGATAATAGATATATTAAAGAATTTATAGATATGAATATATAATAATATATATATGTGTGGTCTTTATCCGAATGAATTTTATATTTTCAAATCTTATATGAATTAATATTGGATATTAATAAAATTTATGGATATCTCTCGAAAAAATAAAATTTATGGATATTTCAGTATAGAATATTAAAATTTTAGGATTAAACATTGTTGGATGAATTAGATGTGATTGTTGAAAAAAGGGGGTGGGGAAGTGGGGGGAAACTTGACTATATTGTTTTTATATAGATATATAGATAGATATATAGATATAGATATAGAATATATAGAATATAGATATATAGATATAGATTGATAATAGATAATAGATATATTAAAGAATTTACAGATATGAATATATAATAATATATATATATATGTGTGGTCTTTATCCGAATGAATTTTATATTTTCAAATCTTATATGAATTAATATTGGATATTAATAAAATTTATGGATATTTCAATATAGAATATTAAAATTTTAGGATTAAACATTGTTGGATGAATTAGATGTGATTGTTGAAAAAAGGGGGTGGGGAAGTGGGGGGAAACTTGACTATATTATTTTTATATATATATAGATATAGATTTATTCCATGGATAGATTAAAATAAGGATAAAAGGTTTGGGCCACTATATTGGGCCGAAAGAAATAAATTATTTGGGCTTTCAGTAAAAACAAGGTTATTGGGCCAAAATAATTGGGCAACATAGTAATTAAATATTGGGCTAAAGATTTGAGCTAGGAAAAATAAATTTTGGACTCAAAAGATTTGAGATTTAAAATAATAAATTTGGGCTAAAAGTTAGGGCTTAGAAAAAATTTGGGCTAAAAAATGTTAGTTTAAAAATAATAATGGATTTTTAAATATAATACTAGTTTAAAAATAATAATAGTTTAAAAAATAATTGTAACATCCCTGATAATTATTTCGTAATTAATTTTATTAATTATGATTAATGAACTAATTGGGCTCTTTGGGAATTAAATTAGTGGGTGGATAATTTTGTGGATAGCACAAGACTTATAATATGAGCTCAACTCATTAAATAAAGGGATGAAGACCCAACAAAATAAAAGAGGCCCAAGCCCAAGCCACAACAAATACTTGATCCAATTAAAAGGATGTGGGACTTTGATTTGGGCATTCTTCTCTTCCAACTCCACTCTCGTTATTTGAGAAGCAAAAATTAGGGATCTTGAAGCTGCAAAATGCGACATGGAAATTGGGGAAGGAGCAGCAGCTATAGAGGGAAGAATTGAAGTCTTCTTCAAGCTTTGAGCAAGGTGAGAGTCTTGGTATTCTTTTCCCTCTTTTCTTTCTTCTTCTTGTTTTCCCCTTTCTTTCTTTTGCCGGCAATGGAGTCTTGGTTGTGTGGAGTATCCGGCGACCACCGGAGAGGGGGGATACACGATGGTAGAGCAACGGGGGACTGGGGGTGGAGCTCGCCTTCCGGCAAGCTTTGGCGTTGGAAAGGGAGCAGCGCACAGAGGCGCTGCTGTGCAGCGGCGATTCCGCCGCTGCTGCTGGCGGTTGCCGCCGGCGCGTCGCCGGCGGCCAGGTGATGATGGTGGTGAACTGGTGGTGGTGGCTGGTGGTGCATGGTGGCTGTGGTGATGTTGTCCGCATGGTGGTGGTGGTGGTGTTGGAGTGCCCTTGTTTTTCTTATTTTAAGTTCTTGAAATGTTGGAACCATTGTTTGAGTATTTGTAAATTGGTTGTGAATTATGTGTTAATATTGTTATGCATTTTGAATTGTGGAGTAGATGGGTGTGCCTCGGTTCCATGGATCTTTGTTTGATTTGTGGAAATTGGTCTATTAGCTTTGAAGAATTGGCGAGCTTAGTAATCCTATGGACTTTTGATGTGTTAATTGAAGGGTTAGAAAGGAGTACTTGTTGAAGGAAGTTCTTGGTATTATTTAAATATAGTTGGTGTTGGGCATTCTTGAATTTGAATTCTAAATTGGTCGTTTGTTGATAAGTCATCAAGTTAAGATGATTTTGAATAATAACTTGGATACTTGCTAAATCGATATTTGGAATCGGGGATTAAGTTATTTTGAGGATTTTAAGTATTATATTTTGGCATGGATGTTGGTAGATAAATGGGTGATATTTGGGAGTTGTTTTATTTTGAAAATGTTAAATTATGTTTGGTAAATTGTTGGAGGATTTGGGAGTTTGGGAATAATTGAACTTGTGGTTGTTTTATGTTTAAAAAGCACTAGATTAGATATGGATTTGGTTGAAGACTTTTGGCTAACTAAGGTTTAATTCTAAGTTGCTAAATTGGAAGTTTGAAAATAATTGGTGAAGATGAATTGGGGAATACAAGTGGTAGTTGTTTGTAGAAATTGGTTAATTATGTATTTGATAGGTGATTGAAGTTGTGAAACAAGTTGGTGTGTATTGATTAAGTTTGAATTTGAGTTTTTATATTGAGGTTGGAAGTTTGGGATAGATTCTAGAGTTGAGAATTTTCTATGAATTAGTTTATGTTTAAACATGGCTTTTGAATAATTGGGTGGATTAATTGGAGTACTTGTTGGATCTTCTATAATTTGAAATTGTTTTATTATTATTAGGGACCTTGGTTGGTTTTTGGTGGGATAGTTGAAGGGAATGGAAGGCGAATGTTGACGTTGGAGAATGGAGATAATAGTGTTGGTATTTTAAGAATTTTATTATTGTGTTGCTTATGTTGGTATTATTGTATAGGGACAATACAAGTTCGCACGAAAGCCTCGGGGAGATTGAAGATGTTAAAAGGAAGCTTTGGAGATTGATAATCCAGGCAAGGAGTAATTAGTAATCTGTAGATTAGGGAGTTAGACGAGATGCCTAATGATTATTAAATTTATAATCGAACTAAGTCATGGCATGTTAACCTAGACGATTAGGATGTGAACCTAATTAGGTTATACTTTGGATTTAGGGACGTCTATGACTAGACTGGCTCCCTAGGGATTTATTACTCGCTATGTTAGAGCTAGTAGAGTTTATAATGGATGTAGGAGTTGTATATGAAACGTTATGTATTTATGATAGGGGAACTTAGACGACTAGGGGTTTCTCTGACTATCAGGTTACTTGATTATAGGAATGATGGCTTGTATCTTCTTATACTTGTGATTATTAATAAATAAGAATGTGAGGTATACACGTTGCCTGTGCTGATTGTTATGTTATGTGAGAATTATGTTACAGATAAGGATTGGACTAGAATCTTTTTGAGTAAGGTATCAAAGGTGAAATTGAGATATTATGTTCTTATTGGTATTGTGCCTTTGTGTGTGAGGTGTTATACCTCGGTGATACTTGTGTTATGCTACGGCATGTTTGGCATATGGGGAGTGAACCCTGTGCCATGACCGGCAATTGGGGAGTGAACCCTTTGCCATGACCCGCTAGACGCTGCTCTGGTCAGTGACGACTATCCGGCTCCCTCACCTATGTTATTGGCCCTGCGTAGGCTGTTCGTCCGCGGCGGGGGCGACGTTGACGGGCAGTTCATTGTGATGGGAGAGGGTGGTGTCCTCTCGCCAATGATGACTGTCGACCATGGTTATTAGGAAACGCGTTAGACATGATTATCTGCTGCATTTAGGATAGATAGACACGTAGGTCATATCATTCATCTCATCATTCATCATACATAATGATTGCAATGCATTTTATGGTTGAAGCACCGGTATGGGACGGTGTGATGTTTAAATACTGTATTTAATTTATGTTATTAATAAATTCGAATTTATAATTATGTCATTTAATTCTCGTACTGTCTGATCTACTTATTACTGTTATTTCCTTGCTCAGTACTTTTGTACTGACCCTTGCTGTTGATGTTGTTTTATAGATTCTCCATGGATGGCGCATATCATGAGGATGGGGTTCGGGCTGAGCGAACTAGTATAGATTACTATTGTTTTAATTGTATTATTGTGCACAATCTGGGTTTATTTATGTTGGTGTTATTAGGCTTTTGCCTTGTTAGTAAATGATTCAGGGCTTGTAGCCCGGATATGTTTTTGTTGTTTCTGGGCTCATTTTACTGTATATGTTGTTATTACGTTATTGCCTCGCTTCGTATTAGCTGTCTAAGCTGAGTGATCAACAGTTTAGTACAGTTTAATACGGCGGTGACGTCACGAAAATGGTTTTAAATTTTCGGGGCGTTACAGAGTGGTATCAGAGCGGTTTGCTCTATTATGTGTTTAAAACTTGATAAAAACATGTGGTGAGGTGTGCGGGGATTGAATGCAGGATAGGTTTTGCATTGTCATATGCTAGTTAGATTTATTTTACGCTATTATTTTTGTCAACTATACTGCGCACCTTGTGGATTCAAGCCATGGTTTGCAAGATAACCATGGGTAGATAACAAGGATATCTTAAGGGGATCTATGTTTTAATTCAACTAGCAACTTATTTAGAAGTTGCTGAATAATTATTGTTATTAATATTATTAATTGCTTGGGATTTCTGCTAACGTAGGGTGTTGTGATAATGCATGAGATCTGTCTTTAAGGGAAATTGCAGGTATTGAATATTTAGACCACTTGATTAAGGAGGATCGTCCGGAGACACCCGAGTCGTTAAGCATTGGGTAATCATCAACAACAAGGTCTCCTGTGGGGCCCGTAACTAAATTGGAGCTGATCGACACCTGCAAATCCATGCTATACAGATGCGTGATGATGATCCATTGTCAGCAGATGATCAGAACATCAGGAGAATAATATATCAGACATCTTTAAATTTTAAAGACATAAAGGGTAACTCATTTGACTGTATTGATCGACGGATTTATGATGATATACAATTGGAGACGTCGAATTGAGTATACCTAAGAGATTAATTGGAGGCGTTTATGCAAGTGAATGTCCTAATGTGCGATGCTCGTATGCTAATATAGGTATTCCCGTTATTGATTATGTTTCATCTATAAATTCTTCTTTTCATTTTCTTTATTATGAGAAAATGAATTCCTCTATTATTTTCCTTGCCTCTTTTGTTGATTCTACTGTGTACGTTTTGGTACCAGTTCTTTTCTTCGAGTTAAACTTTTCTGTTAGTATCTTGCAATGTCAATCACTCTTGAGGCCATCCGAATGGTCCTCATTGATACTTTATCAGCATTGATATTTTTCTATCGCTTCGATATTTTAATAGTTCGAATTACCTGTCATCTATAATGGTATATTATCTATGTATTATTTAAAAATTTTCAAACTCTTCTACAGTTCCCCAAAATTTTATGCTATATTCTCACTGACTTCCTTACATTTTTGGGAAGTTTCTGTAGTACCTGTTTGAGCGTGAGGTAGCTCTCTCCTTTCATTTAATTATTCCTCATTTTATATTCTGAACTACTATTCTATCCGGAGTAGAGTAGTTTCTTACTGGGCATTTTGTTAGTGCGTTCTATTCTCTACTGATTTATTATCTCTATAATGAATTGGAGTCTCTATCAATAAGTCAGTAGGATTCCTTCTGCCAATCCGAGTCAACTCGTTATCGGTTCACTTAATTGATTATATTTGTTCCGTTATAGAATGATGCCCATCTTAGTATTCTTGTTCCCGCGATATATTTCCATATCGTTTCGAAAATCATTATACTTGGTATCTACTTGGCACCCTTCCAGTAATGTTAATTCTTTTACCATTCCGATTCTTTTTCACTAAAAATCGGACTTCTGTCCACTTCGCGAATTCCTTTTAACTGAATCAGCATCATTCCACACTATGTCTATTTATCTTCATTTTCTACTATACGGTGACGTGTAGACTTTTAACTTCTAGTAGGGAAAATGATAAGGCTTATGCAAGTCCTTCTATGTCCTACTATCTCCCCTTCAAGTATAATACTTGAGGGTAATCAGGTGTGATTAATGCACCGTGATAATCAGCTTCTAGTTGCATTGCCTTCAACTCGTTATTTGGAACACTCTTTACTGGTGTAAGCATCTTGTTGTAAAACAAAGCGCTCTACCTATCTGTATTCATTGTGTTCTGCAAACAATGATTTTAGTTGTTTGAATTTCTTTCCATCTGTATCGGAAGATTGTGGCTCCCGATATAATTCGGAATTTACCATATTCTTGGAAATTCAATTTCACCTTCTACTTTGTCTTGGAGATTGTTTCTTTTTGTGGTGCAGACTTATTCCAGGGCGAGGAATCCTAGTGAACTGTTGAAATAACACTGCACCTTGTGCAATTTCTATAAGGGGGTATGAACCAAAACATCCTACAGTACGAACTTGGGAGCGACTAATTCAAAATGTAAATGGACTATTCGGAGCAGAACTCAGTCCTAACACAATCCAAATAGATTCTCAAGGAATAATTAATTGTTTTAACAGTTTGTGTAAGATATCCTCAGAATGAGATGAAATTCGGGTATTCCATCAGGACTAGGGCTTCTAGCCATAAATTGAGATGACTCCCGGGATAAAATTTACTAAAGTTTGGATCAATAAGCATGGAAATTAAGCGGATTGTATTAAATTTCCAATGCTCCAATGAGAAAGTGCAAGACTGACAATAGAATTGTGAGCTGAGATGCAACGAAACACAGAGTTTACGGCCAAATTGCCGATTGCTCTCCAGGACATGAAGTAAAAGTGTGAGAAGGAACCGAAAGAAACATGCAAAAGTGTTCAGAGTTGGAACACACCTCGATACAGTGAATATAACATACTGATCCATATCCTTATGTCATTCGAGGACGAATGATCCTAAGGGGGAGGGAATGTAACATCCCTGATAATTATTTCGTAATTAATTTTATTAATTATGATTAATGAACTAATTGGGCTCTTTGGGAATTAAATTAGTGGGTGGATAATTTTGTGGATAGCACAAGACTTATAATATGAGCTCAACTCATTAAATAAAGGGATGAAGACCCAACAAAATAAAAGAGGCCCAAGCCCAAGCCACAACAAATACTTGATCCAATTAAAAGGATGTGGGACTTTGATTTGGGCATTCTTCTCTTCCAACTCCACTCTCGTTATTTGAGAAGCAAAAATTAGGGATCTTGAAGCTGCAAAATGCGACATGGAAATTGGGGAAGGAGCAGCAGCTATAGAGGGAAGAATTGAAGTCTTCTTCAAGCTTTGAGCAAGGTGAGAGTCTTGGTATTCTTTTCCCTCTTTTCTTTCTTCTTCTTGTTTTCCCCTTTCTTTCTTTTGCCGGCAATGGAGTCTTGGTTGTGTGGAGTATCCGGCGACCACCGGAGAGGGGGGAGACACGATGGTAGAGCAACGGGGGACTGGGGGTGGAGCTCGCCTTCCGGCAAGCTTTGGCGTTGGAAAGGGAGCAGCGCACAGAGGCGCTGCTGTGCAGCGGCGATTCCGCCGCTGCTGCTGGCGGTTGCCGCCGGCGCGTCGCCGGCGGCCAGGTGATGATGGTGGTGAACTGGTGGTGGTGGCTGGTGGTGCATGGTGGCTGTGGTGATGTTGTCCGCATGGTGGTGGTGGTGGTGTTGGAGTGCCCTTGTTTTTCTTATTTTAAGTTCTTGAAATGTTGGAACCATTGTTTGAGTATTTGTAAATTGGTTGTGAATTATGTGTTAATATTGTTATGCATTTTGAATTGTGGAGTAGATGGGTGTGCCTCGGTTCCATGGATCTTTGTTTGATTTGTGGAAATTGGTCTATTAGCTTTGAAGAATTGGCGAGCTTAGTAATCCTATGGACTTTTGATGTGTTAATTGAAGGGTTAGAAAGGAGTACTTGTTGAAGGAAGTTCTTGGTATTATTTAAATATAGTTGGTGTTGGGCATTCTTGAATTTGAATTCTAAATTGGTCGTTTGTTGATAAGTCATCAAGTTAAGATGATTTTGAATAATAACTTGGATACTTGCTAAATCGATATATGGAATCGGGGATTAAGTTATTTTGAGGATTTTAAGTATTATATTTTGGCATGGATGTTGGTAGATAAATGGGTGATATTTGGGAGTTGTTTTATTTTGAAAATGTTAAATTATGTTTGGTAAATTGTTGGAGGATTTGGGAGTTTGGGAATAATTGAACTTGTGGTTGTTTTATGTTTAAAAAGCACTAGATTAGATATGGATTTGGTTGAAGACTTTTGGCTAACTAAGGTTTAATTCTAAGTTGCTAAATTGGAAGTTTGAAAATAATTGGTGAAGATGAATTGGGGAATACAAGTGGTAGTTGTTTGTAGAAATTGGTTAATTATGTATTTGATAGGTGATTGAAGTTGTGAAACAAGTTGGTGTGTATTGATTAAGTTTGAATTTGAGTTTTTATATTGAGGTTGGAAGTTTGGGATAGATTCTAGAGTTGAGAATTTTCTATGAATTGGTTTATGTTTAAACATGGCTTTTGAATAATTGGGTGGATTAATTGGAGTACTTGTTGGATCTTCTATAATTTGAAATTGTTTTATTATTATTAGGGACCTTGGTTGGTTTTTGGTGGGATAGTTGAAGGGAATGGAAGGCGAATGTTGACGTTGGAGAATGGAGATAATAGTGTTGGTATTTTAAGAATTTTATTATTGTGTTGCTTATGTTGGTATTATTGTATAAGGACAATACAAGTTCGCACGAAAGCCTCGGGGAGATTGAAGATGTTAAAAGGAAGCTTCGGAGATTGATAATCCAGGCAAGGAGTAATTAGTAATCTGTAGATTAGGGAGTTAGACGAGATGCCTAATGATTATTAAATTTATAATCGAACTAAGTCATGGCATGTTAACCTAGACGATTAGGATGTGAACCTAATTAGGTTATACTTTGGATTTAGGGACGTCTATGACTAGACTGGCTCCCTAGGGATTTATTACTCGCTATGTTAGAGCTAGTAGAGTTTATAATGGATGTAGGAGTTGTATATGAAACGTTATGTATTTATGATAGGGGAACTTAGACGACTAGGGGTTTCTCTGACTATCAGGTTACTTGATTATAGGAATGATGGCTTGTATCTTCTTATACTTGTGATTATTAATAAATAAGAATGTGAGGTATACACGTTGCCTGTGCTGATTATTATGTTATGTGAGAATTATGTTACAGATAAGGATTGGACTAGAATCTTTTTGAGTAAGGTATCAAAGGTGAAATTGAGATATTATGTTCTTATTGGTATTGTGCCTTTGTGTGTGAGGTGTTATACCTCGGTGATACTTGTGTTATGCTACGGCATGTTTGGCATATGGGGAGTGAACCCTGTGCCATGACCGGCAATTGGGAAGTGAACCCTTTGCCATGACCCGCTAGACGCTGCTCTGGTCAGTGACGACTATCCGGCTCCCTCACCTATGTTATTGGCCCTGCGTAGGCTGTTCGTCCGCGGCGGGGGCGACGTTGACGGGCAGTTCATTGTGATGGGAGAGGGTGGTGTCCTCTCGCCAATGATGACTGTCGACCATGGTTATTAGGAAATGCGTTAGACATGATTTTCTGCTGCATTTAGGATAGATAGACACGTAGGTCATATCATTCATCTCATCATTCATCATACATAATGATTGCAATGCATTTTATGGTTGAAGCACCGGTATGGGACGGTGTGATGTTTAAATACTGTATTTAATTTATGTTATTAATAAATTCGAATTTATAATTATGTCATTTAATTCTCGTACTGTCTGATCTACTTATTACTGTTATTTCCTTGCTCAGTACTTTTGTACTGACCCTTGCTGTTGATGTTGTTTTATAGATTCTCCATGGATGGCGCATATCATGAGGATGGGGTTCGGGCTGAGCGAACTAGTATAGATTACTATTGTTTTAATTGTATTATTGTGCACAATCTGGGTTTATTTATGTTGGTGTTATTAGGCTTTTGCCTTGTTAGTAAATGATTCAGGGCTTGTAGCCCGGATAAGTTTTTGTTGTTTCTGGGCTCATTTTACTGTATATGTTGTTATTACGTTATTGCCTCGCTTCGTATTAGCTGTCTAAGCTGAGTGATCAACAGTTTAGTACAGTTTAATACGGCGGTGACGTCACGAAAATGGTTTTAAATTTTCGGGGCGTTACAATAATAATACTAGTTTTAAAAACAGTCCGGGCTTTGATACTACTTTGTAACACCCCGGATTTGATAACCCAGGCCGGGATGTCACCGCCACACCTCCCTAGCAAGACACGGTTTCTCCGAGCTTGCTAAAGAGATGCAAGACTATGGTTTTTCAGAATTTAAATCATTCAAACAGCCCATTATAATATAATTTAAAAAAAATAATAATATCAAAGTTGCAGCGGAATGTAATATTTACATATATATATAATTGTAATGCAGCGGAAATTTAAATTGGACCAACATGGCCAAAACACGGGTTAAACAGGCCCGTTCATGCAAGTTGTAATTAAACGTCGGAATTTAAAATAGAGTTTTTCCCGAATGTTCCCATGTATGCATATGATGATGCATAATCCTCATACTCTGAAAGAAAAAGGGGAAATCTGGTTTGGTCAGCAAAAACGTGCTGAGTAAATTAACACCTAATATGATCAAGGGGTTTCAAAGCCTTTATTTAAATTTAATAAAAACATGCTTGTAGGTAATTCACAATTTGAGTTAACCATCCTCTAATAAATAAATGGCATAATTTAACACAAGGATTTCACGTGATTATAATTCAAATTATATGGTAAAATAATTGCAATGCATAATTTAAAGGTATAACTTAAATAAGGAAAACATTCACGTCTTAAAATTTTCCCGTTACTTCACTATTAGGTATTTCAGGATTTTCATTCTTTCACTTTTGTTCAATATGATTTTATATGATTTGATCTTGGGGAAACAAACCCGTAAGAATTTAAACGCTTCCTAGGGAACTGAACCCGTAGGAATTAACACACGTCCTGGGGAATCGAACCCGCAGGAAAACAAACGATCGCCCTTGGGGAATCGAACCCGCAAGAACTCAAGTACATCCTAGGGAATTGAACCCATAGGAATCAACACACATCCTGGGGAATCGAACCCGCAGGAAAACATACGCCTTGGGGAATCGAACCCGCAAGGTAAGGACAAGTTTTGCAAAATTTCAAAAGTTTTTCATGCAAGTATCTAACGTCCATTATAGGCACGCCAAGAAGGCTAGAGGGGCACCCTGCAGGGCACTCGCCCTCCACCAAAGTATCTCAATAACATTTCGATTTAGTATAACGGGATTTTTCAAAAGTATAGATGTATCGTATTTCAAGTCTTCGGCCGTTTGTTTCGAAATTTCAAAATCTCTCGATTTAAAAGTCGTTTGGCGTCACAGTTTACGCCTTTTTAATTTAAAAATTCATTTCAAGTCCGAAAAATCTGAAATTTTCACAGTTTACCAAAAACACCCTAACGAACAACTTTTGTGTTTTAACATTTTCGAAATAAGTTGAGGAAACATGTCAAAAATCGAGTTTAATGCAAAAACAGTTCACTGTCCAGTGGCAGATTTGACACAGTTTAGAAAATCGACTTTTTGACATATCAAATGGAATCCAAAAATTCTGAAATTTTAAACACAAATACTAGACATGATTATCTACAACTTTCATTTAGATTGCAAAGATCAAATCGGACTAGAAAATATAGAAACAGGTTCATCAATTCAGACATATTCACAGGCAGATTTCGAAAACGTTTTGTCAAAACAGTTTATGTTCGATGCGATTTGAAATAGCAAACATCGACAAAAATGTCTGAAATTTTTACACAACCTAGATTAATGTGTTAGGATTAAAAGTCTAGTTTTGAGTTTTTCCGTTTGAACTCTCAAAATAGGGGTTTTGGTCCGATTTCAAATCTGTCACAGTTTCAAGTTCGACTCACAAGGCAGGTTCATTGGAGGCCATTTTCAGATATCAACACGCAATGAAAAATTATGAAAATTTTACACGAACTAGATCTATGTCTTAGGAACATTTTTCGTATTTTAAGTTATTCCGTTTGAGCTGGTTTAAGTGTTCGAAAAATTCACACCAAATTGTTGCGCCGAGGGTTTTTCGTGTTGACAGATTTTAGAGTTATTAAATCCCTATGTTTGGTTGCATTTGAAGTCACCCAAAACCAAGTAAGCATTAACTTACAGTGGGGATGATGTCTAGGAGGTCACGGGGTCGTCCGGAATCCACGGGATGTCACGAACGAATCTCCTCAAGTCGATTTTCTCTTCCAACGTCCTCGAACCGAATCCGCAAGTAAAAATCCTTAGTTAGATCAGATTTTTGGATTCAAAAATGGTTGGATAAACTCAATAACCACTTACCAACGTCCTAGGGGACTGTCTTCTCCTTCTCAAGTCCCTCTTGTTCGGATTTCGTCGTCGGCACTTCAAGAACGCAAGGGATTTTGGGGTTTTCGGTTTTGGATGAACAAGGGAGAAGTTTTTTGAGAGCTTGGGAGGAATAGGGGCTGCAAAAATTCGAAAATTAGGGTTAGGGAGCAGCCTAATATCGTCCCAATATCCTTCCATAGCCCGGGATTGAGTTTCCATTGTCGGGACACGAAAATATGGTAAGAAAATCGCCAAAACGCGTCATGTCGCAGCTGCTGTCTTGGTGGCGCGGGGTTGGCGCGGTTTCTAGCCAAAAACCGCGCGGAGGGCGCGCGGCCTGGTCTAGGCCGTGCGATCCCGTCGGGCCTTTTCTCCTCTCTTTCGGACTTCTGTCCTCCTACGTTTTCGGGATCGATTTTTCGGGTCATTCTCGGATCATAAATTCTTATCTTAAATTTATCTCGACTCAAATGAATTTCATGTTTGAAATCTTAAGTCCGTCGGTCTCGGGTTCGTCGGCTTCCAATTCGTCATCTTTTGACTCCCGTGCAATAACTTGTGTAATTAAATTTCTTCCGACTTCACGGGTTCTTGGAATTAAAATTCTTTTCCTTCTTGAATTTAATTCCAATTATTTTGACTCAATTCATGGAATGTCTTCGGGCTTCCTTTCCCTCTTTTATTCCATTTTGAATTTTGAATCTATCGGCGTTTCATTTCCAAGCAATAATTTATTGTGATAAATTATTTTCTTCTTCTCGGAGATATTTCGACATTGATCGGAATAAATTTTATTCCTTTGGACGTTGATAAAAATCTGGGGTATTACAGATGGGTACAAGTGGCGTATTATGAATCCTGGAAGATGTGGAAGAGTGTGAATATGTGAAGATGCAGAGTTGTATTAGAGCTATGTGTTTTGAAAAAGAGCTATTCCTTGTCTCAAAAATGGTAAAGCATCGGCGAAAAACATGGCTCTAATGAGAAGTGTCGGATGGAAGAATTCTTACTGCCTCGTTTTTGCTCTCCTGATCTGCCTGCGTCTAACTTAATCGAGGATGGCGGCTAAAAGGCTGGAATGTAGAGTGCCTTACTATTGCCTGTTATATTGTTTCTTTTGCTAGGGGCGGTGTTAGCCTGATTTTCCTACTGTTTTTTTCTTTCTAAACCTATTGCACTTTGTGAGACTGTTTGGTGCGGCTCTTGGTGCGTAATGAAATGTTGGAGGATGTATTTGACATTGCTGTGGCAATAAAATCTGATTTCTCAAAAAAAAAAAAAGTCAAGTCCCCTTACTCGCAACATTTAGGTTGGGGGTTCGATTTTCCATCAAGCTCTTTATCCCTTTCCTTTGTCTCTTTATAATTTGTGTGTCATGAGTTCTCACCACCCATTTCCTAGCATGTATTGGTTATCCAGTAAAAATAAAATTATAAAATACTAATTTTATAATATAACTTATAATACCTTCTATTTTTTTTTTACTTAACAACCTATACATGGTAGGAAAGGGGTAGTGGGACTCATGCTACACAATTACAAAGGGGAGGGATAGGGGCCGGGTGAAAATCGAACCCCCAACCTGGGGGTTGAGAGTCGGGGAGCTTGACCACTTGGGTCAAGTCACAATCCCAACTTATAATACATTTGAATATACAATTTAAAATTGATCTAATTTAAATTTACTAAAATATTCAATTGAATAGATAGTGCATGTCATTATTATTGTCTCATTAATTAAATAATGTATATCATTATTACACACTCATTAAAATCCTTAAATTGAAAAGTATAAATATATATTTCTCCAATTTGGGAATTTCATTCAAAATATTTTAATATACATTAATTTCAGAAAATATATTCTTTTTTCATTATTATTTATTTCAATAATTAATTGTAAATAATACCATTGTCTCGAGAGATGTAATGCTTAATTATACATTTTTTTAAATTTTTATTATAAATTTATGTTGAATTCTAAATATATTATAAAATTCGAAGTACTAATTTTATTCTATAACTTATAATACATTTGAATATAAAGATTTAAATTGATCCAATTTAAATTTATTAAAATAGTCAATTAAATTGATGTTGCATGTCGTTGTTGTTGTTGTTATTATTATTGTTGTTGTCGTTGTTGTCGTTGTTGTTGTTGTTGTTGTTGTTGTTGTTGTTGTTGTTTAGATAGTGTATTATTGTTGTTGTTGTTGTTGTTGTTGTTGTTGTTGTTGTTGTTGTTTAGATAGTGTATTATGATCAACTGTTCGCTTTGAAGAGTTTTATAGAAGATTTGTGATCTCATTTAATCAATTGAGATATATTTAGTATTTCTTTGAAAACTATGGTTCCCCTTAGATGGTTCATGAGTTGGGAAGTGTTAAAGTGGTCATTAATATGCATTGTAATAAATAGCATTTATTTATTTGGTTTTATTTTTATCTTTTTTCCCAGATAATTTGACATTTGGATATCAAATGGGTTGGTGATAATGGCTAAAATTGACCATTATTTTCAATCTATTTTCGTGTATAAACATGGACATTTGATCGCATTCCGGTCTTATTTAAATAAGAAAGCAGTTGAATTTGACAGATATATGCAAGTTTGTATAAATAATAAGCTGGTATTGAAAAAACACAAAATTATTATTTTATTAAATTTGTGTTGAAAAATTCAAAAACATGATAAAAATATTAAAAATTCCACATTTGAGAATTATGGTTTGGTGGTATCTGTTCGGTGGAACACGGGTCCATTAAATAGAACACAAACCAAATAATCAATTGTGAGAAATATCTATATTTATACATATCTCTATATCTCTATATATTATAAGAGAATTTTGCCAAAATTTTCTATACCTGAATTTCATTCTCAGCCGTCGGATCCAGATTCAATTTGATTTCTGGCCATTGGATCTCAAATCTTCCTCCCAACATCTAATTCTCCCGCATTCCAGTATTATATTTCTTCTCGTTCCAGGATCGATCCCGCAGGCTGCACATTCACTCCCCTCTTTCTCATTTTCTTCTGCAATTTCTTTCATTCGTCTCTCATCTAACCCTAGCCCGTCCCCCTAATCGTCCTCCCCAATCTTATCTAACCCTATCTTGAAGCTTATTTCGATGGAGCTTGTTTATGTCACTCAACTTCTTCCTCTAAACTCCTACACGCTTCAGTCCCTCCTCCCAACCCTTCGATTAGTCCCTCCTCCCAACCCTTCGATTCGTCTTCGCCGGCTCCTTCGAATCGTTGTCCTTTGCAGGAACCGTGTAGGTAGCCGTCGCGCCTCACTGTTAGAATTAGTGGCCCAAATCTGAAGCCCAATCGGCCCATGAAGGCTAATAAGCTGAGGCCTATTACCTTAATACCCTAAGTATTAATACTCCCTCCAGCCGTTCACCCAAAACCCAACCCTCATTTCCATTTTTCTGTCTGGAGCGGCGCCCCACCTCCTCCCTTCCATCATCAGATTTCCTCTCCCCATTTTCTTGTCTCTTTCACCTCTACTAGGTTAGATATGTTCTTCCATTAGATAGTGAGTGTGTGTGAGCAAGGGATTGAGAGGTGTGAGGTATTGTGGGGGTTGGATTACCGGACCTTGGGGTTCCGGTAGGGCTGTGAGCTTCTCCTTTTTAGAGCCTTGGTGGCTAGGTCGCCGGAAATCGGTTTTCCGGCGAAGGGTTTGAGGGCGGCAAGGGCTGTGGAGGCTTGACGCCCGCTGTGGCGTAGGTGGTGGCTCGGCAGGAAGCTGCGGTGGCCGGCGAGGGTGTTGGCAACGGCCTTGGTGGCGGATCCGGTGGATCTTAGTGTTCCCGTCGAGTTGTGTCTCATTTTGGTGCTCCGAGCCAACTTATTCATAGATCTTTATAAATCTATTGGTATACTTCATTTTCTTTAACATTTGTTGTTATTTCTTTGTTCCACTAACATCTATTGTAGATTCAACAAAGTGGAGACTAAAAGGAAGGATATGGACTGAAAACGAGGACGAACGGAGGAGATCTTGGAGGCGCCGGAATCTGTCCGCCGGAGGCAGATCAGATCCGGCCAGCAGCAGCCTTCCAAGGCCGTTTATGCTTTTGTTTTCTGTTTTCTGTTTTCATATTTTGAGTGAACATGTATTTGTGAGATAAAGCTATGTAATCCCATAGTTGTAGGGCCTTTAAGGTTTGTAATAGTTTAGGTAATACAGGGTATCGGTTTACCCAACAGTGGTATCAGAGCCATAGGCCACTGTGGGACGGGAATTGGTCAAGGCATCCCCGCAAGGTATATTAGCTTGATCTCACTTTTACATTTTCGCAAATGGTTTACTTTCCTGGAGGAGAATACTCCGGGTTGCTGTTTTATGTGCTTGGTTGAAACTGTATTATTTTAGATCTGCCATAGCTGTTTGAAACTGCCTTCTGTGCTGTCTTGGTGATCTTGCTTTTCTGTGTGAAATGTGCTTTCTGTGATTATTCTGTGCTTTGTGCAATATTTGGGATTTGAGTATTTTTGGGGACTAAAAATTAAATTTCAGATCTCTGAAAAGTTGATTCTGAAAAGTGCATTGAGAAGTGTGCATTTTTGGGAATCTGTAAAAAATCCTTGAAATTTGAAAAGTGATCGTTTGAACTGTTTGGGCTCCTAAATTAAATTGGGCCTGCCCAACAGTTGGGTCAATTCTGAAAATTTTTTGGGCTCCCAAAATTAATTGGGTATGCTTAAAAATTTAAAAGGATGTTATATGCTATAGGGTGGAAGTAATTGTGATTAGTTGGCTAAGTGTTTGAGCACTTGTTTGCTCATTCTAATTAAAAAGGCCAAACACAATAATGGCTTCTACCTCAAATAGCATAGTTCCTTTTAATGGAAAGAACGACTTCAGCATCTGGCAAGTTAAGATGCGTTGTGTTCTTGTCCAACAAAGAAATTGGAATGCAATTGACCAACTCTTTGATAAAGATGTGACTGAAGCTAAAAAGACTGAAACTGATGAACTTGCTAAATCTGCCATTATCCTTAGTTTATCTGATGCTGTGCTTAGAAAAGTTAGTGATTGCAAAACAGCCAAGGACCTTTGGGAGAGGCTGTCTGAACTGTATGCTGAGTCATCTTTGTCTTCTAGAATATTCCTTCTTGGTAAATTTTTTAAATTTAAATTGGATATATCTAGAGACTTAGATGAGGGTTTAGATAATTTCACTAAACTTGTTCAGGACATAAAAGCAACTGGTGATAAGCATATAGATGATTATGTGCCTATAGTGTTGTTGAATGCCATCCCTGATTCATATTCTGATGTGAAATCTGCTATCCAATATGCTAGAGATGATTTGACTTTAGATCATGTGATTAAGAGTCTAAAGAACAAAGAACTTGAAATGAAGAATTCCTCTAAGCATTCTGATAAGGTGTTTATGACTAGGGGTAGGTCTTGGAAAAAGAGTAATCACCAACAGCATAATGATAGGGGCAGAAGCAATGCTAGGGGTCAGTCTAAATCACATAGATCTCAATCAAGAGGAAAACATGATAAGAAATGTTATAATTGCGGTAAGAAAGGCCACTTCATTAAAGATTGTAGACTCCCTAAGAAAGAGAAGAATCAAATTGATAATCAGAACAATGATGTTAATGCTGTGACTGATGTAGCAGTTAGGCATGATGAGCTGTTGATGGTTCATGATATGAATTGTTTTTCTGATGTTAATATGGCCAAAGATGTTTCTAAATCTGTGTGGTTGTTAGACTCAGGGTGCACCTCCCATATGTCTCCTCATGTTGAATTATTTGAATTCTATCAACCTGTTGAAAATGACTTTGTGTTCATGGGTAATGACAATAGATGTCTTGTCTTAGGTATAGGAAAAATTGTCTTACAATTTGAGAATGGGACTAGATTCTGCCTTGATTCTGTGAAACATGTGCCTGATTTGTCTTACAATTTGATTTCTCTTGCGACCTTGCAGAAGAAAGGTTTAGAAGGGAGAATTGGTAATGACATGATTAAAATGTTCAAAGGGAATTTGATGTTGTTTAAGGCCATTATCAAGAATAATCTCTTTGTGGTTTCTAATGTGGTTAATTGTGCTCTTGCTGCTAGTTCTAGTTCTAATAAGGTGAAAGAGAATACACTTTTGTGGCATGCTAGACTAGGGCATATGAGTGACAAAGGCATGAAATTTCTGAAAGATGCTGGTTGTTTAAAATCTGATTTATGTGAAGTTGATCTTTGTGAATCATGCTTAGCTGGTAAACAACATAGAGTGTCTTTTAACTCTTCATATCCCGTTGGGATAAAATCCACCCGTGTACTGGAGTACATTCATGCTGATGTGTGGGGTCCTTCTTCGACGCCCACACATGGTGGTAGAAGATACTTTTTATCTATCATGGATGATTTTTCTAGAAAAGTTTGGGTATTTCTCATGCAAAACAAATCTGATGTTTTTGGGAACTTTAAACAGTGGAAAGCTTTGATTGAAAATCAAACTGGTTTAAAGATTGGTACACTTAGGACTGATAATGGGCTTGAATTTTGTAATAATCATATGGATGCTTTGTGTGCTGAATCTGGTATTAGAAGGCATAAATCTGTTCCTTATTCACCTCAACAGAATGGGGTCATTGAAAGAATGAACAGAACTTTATTAGAAAAGGTTAGG
Source organism: Hygrophila difformis (assembly GCA_030278955.1). Lineage (NCBI taxonomy): Eukaryota > Viridiplantae > Streptophyta > Magnoliopsida > Lamiales > Acanthaceae > Hygrophila > Hygrophila difformis. The sequence continues at coordinate 25,282,300 of JAOANR010000010.1, forward strand.
TGCTTGATGGCACCTACTGGCCTTTCTAAGAAGTTCTGGGGTGAAGCACTGATGACAGCTGCTTACTTAGTTAATAAATCACCCAATGCCCCTTTGAATGGTAAATCTCCCGATTCTGTCTTTTTTGGTAAACCTGTTGATTATGAACATCTAAGAGTATTTGGATGTTCAGCTTTTGTGCATACTAGTAATGATAAATTGGACCCTAGAACCAAGAAATGCATTTTCTTAGGTTATCCTGAGGGTATCAAGGGGTACAGGTTGTTTGATAGATCAGGGGGTGGTTTTAAAATCATTGTTAGTAGGGATGTGATTTTTAATGAATCTGAATTTCCTATGAAAGTTTTTGAGAATGATAGTGCTTCTGTTGAGGTGGAGTCTTCTTATGTGGAACATTCTGTGAATTTGCCTGCTCCCATTACTGTGCCTAATGTGATTGAGAATGCTGAAATTGCTGATCCCAATTTGCATGTGAATGAGGAACCCATAACTGATACCCATGATATTGATGAAGGTGGAGCTCAGAATGATGATGTTAATGTTGAACATGATTTGAATGATTATGTGCTAGCTAGAGATAGAGCTAGAAGAGTAGGTAGAACTCCTGCTAGGTGTTCAGATTGTGTTCTTACTGCTTATGCTATGACTGTTTGTGAAGAACTTGATAATCTAGAGCCTAAATCATATTCTGAAGCTGTTAAGTCTAAACAGGCTAGTAAGTGGCTTAGTGCTATGAATGAGGAAATTGAATCATTGCATAAAAATGAGACATGGCTGTTGATTCCTAGGGCTGATAATATTTCTGTGATTGATTGTAAATGGATTTATAAAATTAAGCAGGAAACTCATGGTGAGAGGTTTAAGGCTAGACTTGTAGCTAAGGGCTTTACTCAGAAAGAGGGTGTAGATTATTCTGAAATATTTGCACCTGTTGCTAAGTTCACTACTATTAGAGTAATGCTTGCCTTAGTTGCTCATTTTGATTGGGAGCTTATACAAATGGATGTTAAAACTGCTTTCTTGCATGGTGATATTGATAAGAAAATTTGTATGAAGCAACCTGAAGGTTTTGTGGATAAAACCAAACCCAATCATGTATGCCTGTTGAAAAAAGCCTTGTATGGACTGAAACAAGCACCTAGACAATGGAACATTAAGTTTGACAAATGCATGAAAGACATAGGTTTCACCAGATCTAAATTTGATCATTGCTTATATCTGAAGGATGTGAATTCTGTGCCTATGTTCTTACTGCTTTATGTTGATGATATGCTGCTTGTCAGTCCTTGCAGGAAAAGCATTGTTGAAGTTCAAAATTGTTTGAACAAGAGTTTTGACATGAAGAATCTAGGAGAAGCCAAATGCATTCTTGGAATGCATATAGTTAGGGATAGGGCTAATTCAACCCTAATCCTTAACCAGGCTGAATATGTGAAGAAAATTCTCTCTAGATTCAAGATGTCAAATGCTAAACCTGTTGGTTGCCCTCTTGCTTCTCATTTCCTGTTGACTAAAGAACAATGCCCTAAAAATGAATCTGAAATGAAAGATATGGAATCTGTCCCTTATGCTCATGCCATTGGTTCTGTTATGTATTTGATGATTTCTACTAGGCCTGATTTAGCATATCCTATAAGTTGTTTGAGCAGATTTATGGCTAATCCTGGTAGACCACATTGGGAAGCTCTGAAATGGTTGTTGAGATACTTAATCAAGTCTATGCATTACTCTCTGTGTTTTGCTAAATGGAATGATGATTTATTTGTGACTGGTTATGTAGACTCTAACTTTGCTAATGATAAGGATAGTAGGAAGTCTACTACATCCTATGTGTTTACTGTAGGTGGTTCTTGTGTGAGTTGGAAATCTCAATTGCAACCTGTTGTTGCCTTGTCCACTACAGAATCTGAATTCGTTGCCATTACTGAAGCTTTTAAAGAAGGAATATGGTTTAGTGGTCTGATGCATGAACTAGGATTAAAGAATGAGATAACCATATATTCTGATAGTCAATCTGCTATTCAGTTAAGCAAACATCCTGTTTTTCATGATAGGTCTAAACATATTGATGTTAAGTACCACTTCATTAGGGACAATGTTGAGTGTGAAAAACTGAAACTGGATAAAATTGCTTCTGAATTTAATCTCGCTGATATGGGAACTAAGTGTTTGCCTGCTGAGAAGATGTTATCATGCATGAAAATTCTTCACTTTGACTTTGGCTAAAATGTTCTGTTTCTGATGCATGATTTACTGCTTTAATACTCTGTGTATATTGCTGGTATGTGACAGGGAAGTGAAGGTACCAAAGGCGATGACGATAATGCCCCAAAATTGAGCACACTCGGTTCTAGTACAGAATTTGGGCCAAGGTGGAGATTGTTAGAATTAGTGGCCCAAATCTGAAGCCCAATCGGCCCATGAAGGCTAATAAGCTGAGGCCCATTACCTTAATACCCTAAGTATTAATACTCCCTCCAGCCGTTCACCCAAAACCCAACCCTCATTTCCATTTTTCTGTCTGGAGCGGCGCCCCACCTCCTCTCTTCCATCATCAGATTTCCTCTCCCCATTTTCTTGTCTCTTTCACCTCTACTAGGTTAGATATGTTCTTCCATTAGATAGTGAGTGTGTGTGAGCAAGGGATTGAGAGGTGTGAGGTATTGTGGGGGTTGGATTACCGGACCTTGGGGTTCCGGTAGGGCTGCGAGCTTCTCCTTTTTAGAGCCTTGGTGGCTAGGTCGCCGGAAATCGGTTTTCCGGCGAAGGGTTTGAGGGCGGCAAGGGCTGTGGAGGCTTGACGCCCGCTGTGGCGTAGGTGGTGGCTCGGCAGGAAGCTGCGGTGGCCGGCGAGGGTGTTGGCAGCGGCCTTGGTGGCGGATCCGGTGGATCTTAGTGTTCCCGTCGAGTTGTGTCTCATTTGGGTGCTCCGAGCCAACTTATTCATAGATCTTTATAGATCTATTGGAATACTTCATTTTCTTTAACATTTGTTGTTATTTCTTTGTTCCAGTAACATCTATTGTAGATTCAACAAAGTGGAGACTAAAAGGAAGGATATGGACTGAAAACGAGGACGAACGGAGGAGATCTTGGAGGCGCCGGAATCTGTCCGCCGGAGGCAGATCAGATCCGGCCAGCAGCAGCCTTCCAAGGCCGTTTATGCTTCTGTTTTCTGTTTTCTGTTTTCATATTTTGAGTGAACATGTATTTGTGAGATAAAGCTATGTAATCCCATAGTTGTAGGGCCTTTAAGGTTTGTAATAGTTTAGGTAATACAGGGTATCGGTTTACCCAACACTCACCCTTGCTGCTCCGTATCGGACTCTGCTACTGCCTGCGCGCGAATCCAGTCTGTATCTCCGCCTTGCTGCTCCGTATGGGACTCTGCTATACGCTTCATTTGAAGACTTCATCTCTGTGTAAGAATTTTTCGCATTGGTTGTGGTTCCCATTTCTTCTATCTGCTCTGTCTGACATAGGGGTGATATCGAGTCTCTGACATTGCGAACGGAGGCAGGTCCGCCTTTGGAGTGTATACTAGGTTGCGATTGGGCAAAACTATTGGGTACTTAGCGTTCAATCGACAACCGAAGAAGTTAATGTGTCTAAATTTAGGGTTTACAATTCCAGTTTGACTTTTGTTTTTCCAATAAATTTTGTTGCGCTATAGTTGTGCCTTATCTTTTGAAATCAGCCCCATGTTTGATTTTGTTGTTCTGTATGTTGAGTGTTGAGACATGGGAATCCCCAATTCAGAGCTGATGTCGAGAAGATTCAGGATTACCAAAGTATTGGCAATTGAAACGAGTTGTTTGAATCCACTGACATAGGGCATTATTTGAGGAATAGATAAGGCACGTTGTTGCTCAAAATTTGCAACGATTGTCAAGTTCTGTCGTTCATATTTGTAAAAATGGAATGGTCCTACTATACTAAATTTCTAGAATTATTTTGACATATGCTCTCTGGTAGATCCTATATTGTTCTTTTATCTGAATAATTGCTCTTAGGGAAATATGACTTTATTTTTATGTGATTGAGTGATTCTAACTGGTAATGAAGATTTAATAATTTACAATCAGAAGAATGGTAGGCAAATATGATAATTTCTTGTTTTATGATTAATGTGGCATCCAGTAAGTTATATGTGCTGATCTTATGAAATTTACTAGCAAGGCTCTTTGATTTATCATGGGAACAAGTTATTTTTATTCATTTCTCGGATCATTGTGCTCAGTGCTCACCTATAGATGAAACCCATAGATGGAAAGTTTTGTTAGTAACTAGATGTAAAATACAACTGCATGCCTCATTTCAGGAAGCTTGAGGAGCAAACAAGTTATCAGATCTTTAAAGGAAGACAGAGATGGCATAGATCACAACAGAGTGGACAGAGATAGATATAGGGACCGTGACAATGGAGAAAGGGATAGGCATGATAGAGGTTTTGTCTACAACACTAGAGAGGGATAAAAAGTGTCTCCATATGCAAGTAGAGAGAAGTTCACATTGAAACCCATTCAAGAACTTGATCTCTCGAACTGCGAGAACTGCACTCCAAGTTACCGACTTCTTCCAGAGAATATAGGTTTTTATCATCTAATATTTCATAACTTTGTATTACGAAAAATCTTGCTCATTGCACTGACATGTCCATGTGACAGTATCCAATCCCACAGGCAAGCTGTAGAACAGAGATTGGTAATAAGGTTCTGAATGATCATTGGGTGTCTGTTACTTCTAGACGTGAGGATTACTCATTCAAACACATGGGCAAAAATCAATATGAGGAAAGCCTATTTCGGTGCGAGGATGATAGGTAGAAATGAGAAAACTTCAGACTTTTGAGATTTTTATTCCCTGTTTCACATCTGGTCAAATGTTCTCCCTTCTTCTTTAGACTCTACAAAAATTTCATTTAATGCTTAAATATCTGTTCAAATGGAAATTATTGGGAAATCTGGAATTCTGTGTTGACAATTGGCATTTGGTGACCTGAACATGATTCCAGATTTGAGCTTGACATGTTGGTGGAGTCTGTGAACACACCAGCAAAGCGTGTTGAGGAAATCTTGAACACTTTAAATGCTCAAAAAAATATGCCAGAAAGTCCATTTTTTATTGAAGACCATTTGACAGGTTGGATAATTCCCATATTGTGTATATAACTCTGTGTGTGTTTGTTTGTGTGTGTATTTATGAAAGTCAATAGTCCTTGGTTTCCATTCTTATTCCAACTCTTAACCTCCGGTACATTGAACGTTTATATGGTGACCATGGGCTTGATGTAATGGATGTATTAAGGAAGAATGCACCACTTTCCCTGCCAGTTATTCTAACTCGCTTGAAGCAGAAACAAGAAGAATGGGCACAGTGTCGTGCTGATTTTAACAAAGTTTGGATTGAAATTTATGTTAAGAACTACCACAAATCACTTGATCATAGGAGCTTCTACTTTAAACAGTAGGATTCAAGGAACTTGAGTGCTAAAGGTAATTCATAAAATATTGTCTATGTTATCCTCTCTCTTGCAGGATCCGAGGTTGTGTAGTTTCACCGCACTGGGCTGCTCTTTATATTTATTTCTTCATCTCTTCTGATTCTTCAATTCACATCTTCATTGCCTGGAATAGTTAGCGCTCCTTTTCTAGAATGCAATAGTTTCAAGACATATCAGGAATCTCTGCTACGTTTAGTTTCTCCAATTTCCTCCAATTTGTCCTGTTTGCTTAAGGGTTATTTACTACTGGTTTTTTACTCGAAAGTATAAAATGCTTCAAGCTTATGGATCTTTCTTGGTTTCCCTTATTCTTCAGTGGAGAAAAAGAGTTCATTTTTTTCTCCCTTTTATCAAGTTTCCTATGATTTTTCATGAATAGATTGATCTCTTTATCAACATGTGGTCAAAGTGAGCCTTGTTACTTGGGAAGCTGCATTAGACTTTTATCTCTATGAGACTGCTTATTTGACTCTCTGTTTTCTACCTTTTCTCTTTTTCATAAGCTTACTGGCAATTCCAGCAGACTTGGGTTCCTATCATCTTTGTGGAAACTATGTGATTCCCAATGCCTATCGATTTATTTGCTTTGTTGCTCAGACTTTGTATATTTGTGTTTTATTTTAATTCTTAAAGAAATAATATTTGCAGTGTCACAACTCACAAGGATTAAACCTGTGAGAGGTTGTTATTGGACCTCCTTTCAATTACATATTCCATATGTATTTGAATCTAAGCCCAGTGCTTACCACAATCTTTTTTTTTCTGGATTTTCCTGTTATTCATAGAAGGAAGGAATTTTTACTGACATTTCCTGTATTTTCACATGTGGAAGCTAAAGCTATAATTGTATGACTAAACCATAATCTGATCTTTGTCTACAGATGTCTAAATCAGCCCATCTGATCAATCTCAAATAAATCTGCTTGATTCAACAGATGTGAGTATAATCATTGCTGCTTATATATTCATTCGCTTACAGTGATCTGGTTCAAGCATTTAGCAAACTAAAAGACATAAAAGCCCAAAATAGAGGATATTGGTACATGAATATGCTTATTTTCCACTGAGAATGTAACACGGATTGTCTTAAAAACCTATTATCCCGATTGCTTCCTCAGTTGATTACACTCACCCCCTACATTCTCAGTTTAAATTTTGAAGAGAGCTTCATGTAAGATTGGCACTCACTTTCACAATTTCGAAACTACTGCTCTCCAGGTCTAGCTTGTGAGGATTCTCCACTGTGTTTCTTGAATTATTCACTTCTGAAATTTTTTAGTGTGAAAGAAATCCTTTGTTTTGTATAAGTTATGTGCAGCATGTCACTACCTTCACTTAAGATCTTGATTATTACCCTTAACCGTCATGTGTTTCCTTGTTTTGAAGTTAATCGCCAACAAAATAAAACGTTGCAAGACTGATTCATTTCTAGGGTTAGAATTACCAAATCTTATTAGTTTTTCTGGCTTACTATCCCAGACAAACTAGAAACACGCAAAAAGAAGTGGTGAGGCATTTGTTTTTGCACTACATGATGACTTTTAAATTCACATTTAGAATATTTGTCACATCCCTGCATTGTTAATTACTGTAGCTCGCACGGCGTTCCCCTGACAAGCCTTCCATTCCCAACAGAAGCTTCTCCATGGTAAAACTACAACTATTATGAAAGTCTTTCTTACATGCTTTCACTGTCCCAATACAGAAACATTACATTTCTTATAAACGACCATTTCTCCCTTTTCCCCCAGCTAAAGTGTCTCCCGCCCAGCTTGACTTCAACTGGACAAATTGGCGCAACAACTGGTGAATTGCGGGGTGATGCTCCCAAAGGCTCAAACCATGTCATGTGGACTATGCACACCGATTTCAGGTATCAATATGTTGAAACATGGTTCCGGAATATGGACAAACTCATTCATTACATGAATCTGGTTAGTCTTCATGTCGATTCATCCTTGACATGCATTTGTTGGTGAATGATTATAACTACCCTTTCCTTGTTTGAGATAGGTTTCTGGTTTACTTCTAATGTCCCTTTTTAGGTGGGATAGAATCGTATAAACAATTAAACTTGAAACCTGATCCACATGAACTAATGATAATGAATAAAAACTAACTTTGATCCACATGAACTAATGATAATGAATAAAAACCAACTTTGTTTTACTCAGGGGTATAGCATGGATAAGTATATTTAGTCATTCATTCACACATTAATAATGTTGGATTGATTGTACTTTATTTATATTAAATGCTGTCTCTGAACCTTGCTACAGGCTGGCCTCTTAAACCTTGCTCGTCTTCTGGTCAAGCAAAACAACAGCTTTTGTGGCAAGTAACTCTGTTCAGAAAAAACACTGCCAAGAATTCAGCCTTTCACTCAATGCTACGATGCCATCGCCACACCACTGATGTTGCTTATTATCTATTCCCCTTGTGCTTGCTCCTGCTTTTTGTGTTCATCGTTGGATATGTTTCCCTTTAGATTGTATGACTTCTAACATTGTTGTTGACATGCCTTTGTCGCTTCTATGCACTGTTTTATTATCTATGAACTGATACTTATTACGTCCAAAGAAGGAATGTGCTAGAACCATTGAAAAAGACCTTGATCCCATAAGAACCATTGAATGTGCTATGAACTGATTCACTGCTGCGATTAAATGTAGATAATTCTGATATAAGAACCATTGAAGAAGACCTTGATCCCAAAATTATTCTGTTATGGAGGTATGTGCTAGAAACTTTCCTGCTGGTTTGTTTCCCACATAAATATTGGTAATGTGGATAGAATTTTCTGGTTTTTCTTTTTGTTTGAATTTTTCCAGCTTTTCTAAATTGTTTGCAATCAATGTAAAGAGTTATAACCATTGATAGCTCTTATGGAAAATTATATGAATAAAAAGTCTGAGGAAGCAAGAACTCACTTGGCATATTCAACACATATAGAAGATATTAAAAGATTAAGACAGGGTTGTTGTAAGATCAACTCTCTCTTTTCAATGGAACGAAATAAAGTAATCTATATCATCACATATGCGCCAATTTGATGACATGAGACTGATGGTCATATCCTTGTTGTCAACCCTCTGTTTTCACGGAAAAATCACAGTATTTTCCTCTCTCCATGTTAGTACTCTAACCCAAACACATTAAAAGTTTTTCACTTTTTAATTGGTCAGTCTTCCCAATCATCGATGAAAGCATGGAATTGTACACAGGACACCATTCACTTTGCTTTTGTTTATTCTTTCATCTACTCCACTTTCACACCTTCCCTTCATACCATGTTCAATAAATCTGTGGCCACTAACCAGTTTTATGCGCCATTACAAAGCTTGGTGTGCCGGATTCAAATGACATCCCTTAAACCCTACTGCTCGGGTTTATTCAACTCACGTTGTGCCTCGCTTAACATTGCACTTGGTCAAAAAGAAAGCGTTAATATTTTCAAAAAATGGATGAAGCATTTAAGGTCTACAGCTTTACTACGCAAAATAACAAGATACCAATAACAACCACATAAGATAAAATTAAATTACATTTACAAAGTATATATCATGTATTCCACTATTTTGCAAGTTTTACAAAATTTCTGCTCTATGTAAAATAAATCATACATTTACTCAATCAATAATATGTTATTCACCCGAAGAAACCCACGTACGCTTCCTCAGTCATTTATTCACCATTTTATATCATCTAAATTTGACTTACTTAGCTATGCGTACTTACCTTTAAAAAAAATAAGTATCATATAAAAAATTTCAGATACGCTTACCTACAATTATTTCTTTTCCCCCACGGGCGGTTGTACACCATCGGTGCGTTGTGCATTGCACAGCTTTTTAGCTAGTATTTACATAATGGAGTAGTATTTATTTTGTTTATATATTTATTATAATTTATAAAAAAAAAAGGAGAAACGAAAAAGAAAAAGAAAAAGAAGATCAAAAATCAAAATTGAAATGAATTAGTCAAATGGGTATTGCAGGTGGGGCCCACAATGTCTTCTTCCCCAACTTTGCAAATTCAATTGGAGACGGGAAAAATTGGACAGCAGTAGCATTTCGCCGCCCACCTCCATCTCCGGTCATCATCGTCAACAGCTCCGGCGAATCTTCCTTCTCCATCCACCTCGTCGCCATCTCCATCACCGCCTACCATCACCTCCAGCTTCCTCCGGCCAAGACCCGCCACCATCTCCGGCCAACAAAACCCCAGCATTATCATCTCCAACCTCCGGCCACACAGCTCTGCCACCATTCCATCAGGATCTCCATCGTCAACACCCCCGATTCCAGACTCCAAAGAGAAAACCGCCGTTGCTCCGGTCGTCTTCCCCATCAACTCCGGCGACCCCTCAACTCCCGCAAGCTTGCCGGACAACCGCAGCCGTGCCCCTCGACGACGCCAATCACTATCCCACGTCGTCTACGACGCCAAGCTCCGCGTCGTCGCTGCATTCGAGAGCTACGATGTCAACCTCCGTCTCGCGTCGTCAAGTCTTCCTTCACGTCGTCCGGCCATCTTCCAACCCCTACGACGCCAGCCGCTTCGCATCATCCCCTCCTCGGTTAGCGTCGTACCTCAAAGAGTCCAGCGTCGTCCATTGGAGAAAGTTCCGCGTCGTAGCGTCGTCCTGTTTTGTGTATTTGGCGTCGTAGTGGAAGAGAAAGGAATAATAGCCAAAAATGTCCCTTTTCTTTACCCTTTTGCCAAATCAATCCCCTCCGAATTTTTGGCCCTTTTTAGTCCTCTCTGTTTGCTAATCCGAATCAATTTTGTCCTAAATACATAATCTCTTTTTCTTAACTGATTGATACGAAATTAACTCAAAACCTTTACACCGTGGAGGGAGAAAAGTCAGCAGTCACCTCAACAGTCCATTTCATCCAAGTTTCTAAACCCGCCCGTTGATATGAAATTAAATTGGGTTTCGAGGACTACAAACTCTCACACAATAAAGTTGTTGCCCTTCTGCCCCCAAGAAATCACACCATGTAATGAAGGTTCATCGACCACATCATATGTTTTGGATAGAAAAGGCGGAAAGAGCTTCGAACAACGACTCCAACGGCTGCGGGGCACTTAAATCAGGTTTGGATTCGAATTCGGCGATGTTTGTTAGTTTCCATTGTCAGTATATGGTGAATGAAGAATTTTCAAATTCCGAGAGTAAATGATCGTGAGAGCTGTGAGGAATAGCAACTGTGATGAAGAAATTGTGGAAGATTTACGAGCCCTAATTTTCAGTAAGATTCCCAATAATAGTTTTTGTTGGTTTGCAAGCGTGGATAAGTTTCGAGGGTATTATCAAATCATCTCTTCATGTTTTTGAGCCTGATCTTCTGCCCCAATTTCCTCTCAGGTTTCCCAATTTGTTCAAATTCTGCGATTTAGTTGAAATTTCCGATTCTCTTATCCATTTTCTAGCGAATTCATGCACTAAAATTCAAGTGCTTAACCTCAGTTACCATAAGGAAAGCGGTGTGTTTGTATATGTAAACGAAGGGGTTGATGATTTCGGCGACAGACCCTTTGTCGTATCACGAAAAGATTCCCCAATTCGGAGACAGTTTTATCGAGGAAGAGGTACGGAATTGGGGGTGCAAAGGTTGCTTCATCGGGGAAATTTTCAGAGAAGCTGAAGGTTCTTGATTTAGGGTGGCACATTAGGGTTTCTAACGGGGGACTTGAATCTCTTGAGGATTGCATAATTTGAAGGTGCTGAATTTACAAGGGGTGCAGCTGGATTACTGGTAGAGGTTTGGCATTCTTGGCCAATGGGCATATCTGTAAAACACTCAAGAGTTTGAAACTTGCAGAATGCGATCAGATGATGGTGTGATCTATCTTCAGGCAAATTGGGAGTTTGGTGAAGCTGAAATTGGCAGATTGTGGGCTAAAAGTGGGTGATTCCGATATTGGGACGGGCGTGGCAGTGATGAAGGCATTAAGGAAGCTAAATCTGTCGTGGTTAGTTTATGTGTTGGATGAATCTCTGGTCTTTCTAGCTTATGTGCAGCTTCGGGGATAAAGAATGAGCAGATGTTTATAACGTGGGCTTCATCCCTTTGAAAAAACTTGCTACTTGGACTTTTTGAACCCAGTATGTGTCCAACATGACCTTGTTTTGTCATTTTCTTTTGCCATGTCACCTAATTTCAAGTCATTAGTGAATTTAGGACTAAATTGGTCCGGATTAGCAAAGAAGGTGGACTAAATGGGGCCAAAAATTCGGAAGGGATTGATTTGACAAAAAAGCAGGAAGAGAAAAAATGAAAGGATCACGTGAGACCCATCCCCAATTTTTATTTCAAATTCCCCATGTGCTAATACAAATAGGGAGTCCAGGGACCTGAGGTCCCGCAGTACAAAAAATATTTTGTCTCTTCCTCCGGACCTCGTGCACCCATCCCTTATTGTGGATATTTCGAGTAGGCCCAAGGCCCATGTGACTAAGATTTCTTTACCCTATAAATAGCTGTCTTCCACTCCTTGAATTTTATTTTGCTTGAAGACAACAGTGGGTGGGAGCCTTTAATTTAGTGTAGTTAGCTTATTTTTATTTTTATGTAATGTAGTTTCCATCTAGCTTTAGTTTTAATTTCTTGTTCTTAATTTGTAAATGGGTTGTTAGATTTAGTTAGCCATCTTTTTTTTTTTTTTTTTTTTTTTACAGTTTCGTATTTGTTTTTTGGGGTTTGAAACACTTAATCAATGGGTGTTTGAACCATATTTTGGTATTAATCAAGAAAATGTTCCCAAAAATATGAGATAGAGTTTATTCCATTGTTTTATGGCTTTATTTTGCTGTTTTGTTTTTATTTTGGTTACTTGACCATGTTTTGGAATTTTAGTTAGATTTATATGCTTTCTTATATTAATAAATGCATAAATGTTTGATGTCCATCCCTTGGTGATTTATTAATGTACTTTAGATTTTATTTTTGCTTAGTAGTTATTTTTATTATATTTTAGTTGTTATTCTTATTCTATTTTTTTTTTAGTTTTAGTGAGATAGATCTAACAAGTGGATGGCATTTGAGATGTTTGTGTATACTTAAAAATTTGAGGTACTTGAGAAATTTTTGGCATATACCACGTCGGGACACGCATAGTGTCATGGCATAATTGGTTAATACCAACCAATGGACCTCAAACCTCATAAAAAACAATGCTCACATCGTGAGACTCACGTGATCACGACGTAACATTTTTCCTTCTCTCACGACGGGAGTATGCCAAAATTTCTTCAAAAATTTCACAAAAATCCAATTACGACACAAAACTCACGACGTGGATCACGTCGTAATTTAATGTTTGACGTCGTACCCCCCTCATTTTTACCGAACACTTCTGTAAAATTCCTACTTACGACGCTAGCCTCACGACATGATCCTAGGATCACGTCGTAATTTAATGACTAGCGTCGTAACCTCTCTATTTTTCAAAAATTTCTAAGTTCTGTCCCTACGATGCTAGACTCACGACGTGATCCTAGGATCACGTCGTAATTTCTCAGCCTAGCGTCGTAGCTTCTTATTCTCTAACCTACATGTACGATGCTAAACCTACGACGTGGTCTTAGGATCACGTCAGTAACACCCCGGATTTGATAACCCAGGCCGGGATGTCACCGCCACATCTCTCTAGCAAGACACGGATTCTCCGAGCTTGCCAAAGAGATGCAAGGCTATAGGTATTGCAAAAAGATTTAAAAACAAGTCCGGAATCTATGTAAAAATAATAATGAGTATCGTCCACACACAAAGTAGCAATAATAATATATCGCAGCGGAAAATATAAAGTGGGCCGACATGGCCAAAACTCGGGATTTACATGCCCGTTATGCAAGTATCATGAAAAGCGATAAAACAATGTTTAATAATTTCATCCCCCAATGCACATGCTATGCATTATCTCCGTACTCTGAAAGAAAGAGAAAAACAATAATTTTATCAGTATATAAAATACTGAGTAAGTCGATCCTAACATAGCAATAAAGGGATTTATTTAGATAATTTAAAATTTCACTCCTAACATGCATTCACAAAATTTAAAGGAAAGATAATATTTTAATAGTGTACATGAACATGCATTTAATCCACAATAACAATTTAGTCATGATGCGAAATTTAAAGACATAATTTAAATGCATAATTTAAAGACATGCAAAAATAATTAAATACTTAAAAATATTAAATCTTTTATTTTCCCCGTTACGTAACCATTTCTCAGTGTTTTGTATAGCCGGTGATCCGGCGGCCGCAGCCGTATCTGCCATACCCAGTACCACTCCGGAGCCTCGAGAAATTCATACGGACAACCCGAGAGAGTAGGCCATGTATCTCCCGCCGATTGGCGTAATATCTCATCAAATTCTCTCGTCCATTATAGGCCCGAAGAGAAAGGCTAGAGGGGCACCCTGCAGAGCACTCACCCTCCACCAAGTATCTCATGTATCGTTTAGATTTAATGTATCGGGGTTTTTCAAAAGTATAGATGTATCGTATTTCAAATCCTTGATCGTTCGTTTCGAAATTTCAAAATCCTTCGATTTAAAAGTATCTTGGGTCACAGTTTGCGCCTTTTCAATTTAAAAATTCGGTTTAAGTCCGAAAAATCTGAAAACTTCACAGTTAATGCAAAACACCCTAACGAACAACTTTCGTGTTTTAACATTTTCGAAATAAGTTGAGGAAACATGTCAAAAATCGATTTTATTATGCAAACAGAAATCTGTCCGGACTCAGGTTTGACACAGTTCGAAAAATTGGCTTTTTGACATATCAAATGGACTCCAAAAATTCTGAAATTTTAACCACATATACCAGACATGATTATCTACAACTTTCATTTAGATTGTAAAGATCAAATCGGGCTACAAAATATAGAAACAAACTCACTAAGTTCGAACATGTTCATAGGCAGATTTCAAACACGTTTTGTCAAAACAGTTTCTTTTCGATGCAATTTAAAATAGCAAATGTTAACGAAAATGTCTGAAATTTTTACACAACCTAGATTTATGTGTTAGGATTAAAAGTCTAGTTTTGAGTTTCTCAGATTGAATCCTCGAAATATGAGTTTTAGGCCGAATACAGAAACTGCGCAAGTTGGGGTTTTTAAGTTCGATTTTTACGTTTCGTTACATTACGCCTATACCGGACGCCCCTAAATCACCCGTATTGATATGGAAGGCTCAACTTACAGTGATAGGGAGTTTTGGTCGTCCTAAGGTCGCTGGCTCGTCTAAATTTGCTACGAACGGATCTCCTCAACGTCAAGCTTCCGACTTTGGCCACGGTTTCAAATCGGACGAAGAAATCCAATGTTAGATCGAGTTTTCGGGTTCAAAAACTTAAATGGAAATCTATGAACGACTTACCACAGATTAGAACACTAGGGATCTTGTATTCCACGCCTCCTCCGTCGGTTTTCGTCGCCGGGAAGTGATCGGAAAGTCGTCGGGAAGTCGTCGGAAAGTGTTTTGGCTTTGGGGAGAGTTTGGGAGAGTAGAGGGTGATTTGTGACTGATGAAAAGGGTGGGGACACAACCCTAGGTCGACCTTATTCTCCTTCCCCCGTCCAAAATCCACTTTCCAAAGTCGGGGGGTCGAATTATGGTAAGAAATCGCCGAAAACGCGCAAGTTTCCAAAACCTGTAGAGCCACGCGGGGTTGGCGCGCCTTTTGGCCAAACCCCGCCCGGCCAGCGCGCGGGACTCGCCTGGACTGCGGTCCGGGCGGGTCCGTGCGATCCGATCCGTCGGGTCTTTTTCTCCTCTCTTTCGGACTTCTATCCTTCCCCGTTTTCGCGCTCGATTTTCCGGGTCATTTTCGGATTATGCTTCTCATCATAAATTTATTCCGTCTCAATTCGATTTCATGCTTGAAATCCTAAGACCGTCGGTTTTGGTCCGTCGGGTTCTAATTCGTCGTCCTTGGACTTCCGTGCATTTCCGCGTCTACGGGTTCTCGGAAACAAAACCCTATTGGATTGATTCATATTTTTATATTCTAAAATTTACGGGTATTACAGTCTACCCCCCTTAAGAACCAACTTCGTCCTCGAAGTTGCACTTCATCCTCTCGCGAGTTCGGGAATTGTTTGATTAAGCGATTGTATTATTGTGTGTCGTTGTTTGTTATTATTTGACTGAACCCAGAATTGAAATTTCCGAGTTGCCTACGTACCCCGTGAAGGGATCAAGTCATTACGTAGTTCAAAACAATTTGAATTTGTTTCTTTGGGGTACAAAGTATTCGTACAAAACATCCGGGAATATTCGGGTTGTCACATCCTCCCCCTCTTAAGATTACAGTTATGTCCCCATAACTGTTGTTGCACTGTCTTGGAATAGGGTTGGGTAACGATCCTTCATGTCTGCTTCTAGCTCCCACGTTGCCGTCTCGGCTTCGTGGTTAGACCAAAGAACCTTGACCATTCTCACGGTCTTATTCCTTGTTACCCTCTCTTCTTGTCGAGTATTCGCACCGGAATTTCTTCGTAGCTTAAGTCATCGTCCAGCTCAATTTCCTCCGGTTGGAGTATGTGGGTCGGATCATGGACGTATTTCTTCAGTTGTGAGACGTGGAACACGTCGTGGACACAAGCAAATTGTGGCGGTAATGCTAGTCGGTATGCAAGATTCCCCACTCTTTCTAGGATCTCGTATGGTCCTATGTACCGTGGGCTTAATTTTCCCCGCTTGCCAAAGCGCATCACACCCTTCATCGGTGATACCTTTAACATGACCTTATCGCCTATTTGGAATTCCAAATCTTGCCGTCTCACGTCGGCATAGCTCTTTTGCCGGTCTTGCGCGGCTCTCATCTTTCCTTGGATTATTTTGACTTGTTGAGCCATGTCCTCAACAAGTTGCGGTCCAATTACCATATTCCTCTCGCCCTCTTCCCAGCTTAATGGGCTTCGGCATTTGCGTCCATACAGTGCCTCGAAAGGTGCCGTGCCAATGCTAGCATGGTAGCTGTTGTTGTAGGAAAATTCGATCAAGGGTAAGTGATTTTCCCAACTTCCTTTAAACTCTAATACGCATGCCCTCAGCATGTCTTCCAAAGTTTGGATCGTCCTTTCCGTTTGTCCATCCGTCATGGGGTGGAACGCGGTACTCATCTTTATCTTCGTACCGAGGGCTTCTTGTAGTTTTGTCCAAAAATGTGAGACGAATCTACTGTCTCTGTCCGAGATGATGTCATGTGGTACTCCATGTCGTCGTACCACGTTGTCGACATATGCTCTTGCCAATTGGTCCATGGACCAGGTATCCTTCATGGGGATAAATATGGAAGCTTTTGTCAACCTATCCACGATCACCCAGATTTTATTCATCCCCTTCGGTGAACGTGGTAGCCCCGAAACGAAGTCCATTGAAATGCTATCCCATTTCCAACTTGGGATTTCCAATGGCTGCATTAATCCTAGGGGTTTCTGCCGTACGGCCTTGACCTTCTGGCAGGTGAGGCATCTTGCCACAAACTCGGCTATTTCTCTCTTCATGTTCGGCCACCAATAGTTCTTCTTTATGTCCTTGTATAGCTTCTCGCCTCCGGGATGGACCGAGTATGGGGTATTATGGCCTTCCTCCATCACTCTTTGCTTCAGGTCCTCGCATTTTCGCGGTATGCACCACCTTCCCTTGAAGCGGATGCTTCCGTCCTCATGGATTTTAAAATCCATTGCCTTTCCTTCAGCAATGTTCTTCCTAATTTCCTCCAGCTTTTCATCACCCTGTTGTGCTAGTCGTATCTCATCGAGTAAGGTAGATCCTACTACCATCTTGTTGACGACCTCACTTACTTCGCCAGAGTGTACCAACTCCAGACTTAACTTTGCCAAGTCTCTGTACAATTCGGCCGGTACCACAAGTGAATTCACCATGTGTTGAGTCTTTCGACTCAAGGCATCGGCCACCACGTTGGCTTTTCCTTCGTGATATGCGATTTCCAGGTCGTAATCCTTAATCAGCTCCAACCATCTCCTTTGCCTCAAATTCAGCTCTTTTTGCGTGAATATATACTTGAGGCTCTTATGGTCGGTGAACATCCGACACTTTCGCCCATAGAGGTAGTGCCTCCATATCTTTAGAGCGAACACGACTGCGGCTAGCTCCAAGTCGTGCGTCGGATAGTTCTCTTCGTGTGGCTTTAGTTGACGTGATGCGTATGCTATCACCCTTTGATCTTGCATTAGCACGCATCCCAATCCTTCCTTCGAGGCGTCGCTGTACACCTCGAAGTCTCCATCCTCCGATGGTAATGCCAACACCGGCGCTGTAGTAAGCCGTTTCTTCAATTCTTGGAATGCGGAATCACACTCACTGGTCCAGTCGTATTTCACCCCTTTCTTTAGCAGCTGTGTCAATGGGCGAGCGATCCTTGAGAAATCCTTTACGAACCTTCGGTAGTACCCTGCCAATCCGAGAAAACTTCTTATCTCGGTTGGATTCTTCGGTGGCACCCATTCGGTCACTGCCGAGATCTTTGCTGGGTCCACTGCCACTCCGTTGGCGGATACGATATGTCCCAGAAATGCCACTTCTCTTAGCCAGAAGTCGCATTTGGACAGTTTGCCATACAGCTGATTTGCTCGTAAGATCCCTAACACTTTGTGTAAGTGTTCGGAATGCTCTTCTTCGCTTTTCGAGTGGATCAGGATGTCATCTATGAACACCACTACGCATTGATCTAATAATTCCCGAAACACGTTGTTCATGAGATTCATGAACATCGCTGGGGCGTTTGTCAGCCCGAATGATAGCACCGTGAATTCGTAGTGCCCGTAGCGAGTTCTGAATGCCGTCTTTGGGATATCCTTTTCGGCGATCCTTAATTGGTGATACCCTGATCGCAAGAGATCTTTGAAAATACTGAAGCTCCCTTCAGTTGGTCGAACAAATCCTCGATTCTGGGCAACGGGTACTTGTTCTTGACCGTGACTTGGTTAAGCCCTCTATAATCGATGCATAGTCGTAGACCTCCATCTTTCTTCTTCACGAATAAGACCGGGGCTCCCCATGGGGACGTGCTCGGCCTTATGTAGCCCTTTCCTAGCAACTCCTCGAGTTGTTCTTTTAGTTCCTTCATTTCCAGCGGCGCCATACGGTAAGGAGCCTTTGAGACAGGCTCCGTTCCCGGAATAAGATCTATGGTGAATTCCAGATCTCTCTCAGGCGGCATGCCGGGAACGTCTTCCGGGAATACATCCGGGTATTCTCTCACCACCGGAATGTTATCCACCTTTACCTCTTCGGCCTCAAGGTTATGAATGTAGCATGCATATAGCGCGTAACCCTTACGCATTAAGCTACATAGCTTAATGGCGTTAACTATCTTGGTAGACTTCTTAGGGGGTTGGGAGTAAAAGATGACTCTCCTTCCCCGACTCTTTGATAATGTGATCTTTTGTTTTTGGCAATCGATCACGGCTTTATATTGGGTTAGCCAATCCATCCCTAGTATGACGTCAAAATCCTGTAGTTCGAATTCTACCAAGTTCGCGAAAAACTCTACGTTCTTTATAACTATCGGAATTCCGTTATATCGCTTAGAGCATGATACTACCTCTCCCGATGGAAGTTGAATCCCTAAGTTAATCAGTTCGCACTTAGGTAGATCTAGTTCAGGTAAGACTTTAGATGATATTATTGAACAACTAGCTCCTGAGTCAAACAGAACTCTAAGGGGTGTACTTAAGACATGGAACGTACCTCCCATTACGTCCCCCTGCATAGGCACATCTGCCTCATGGATGACATTCAATCGCCCCATTGGACGTCCCGGGTTGCCTTGCTGATCCCGGTTCGGGTTCTGATTCTGTTGCTGATTTGGATTCTGTGGGGGACGTTGATTCTGATTGAGATTCTGGTTTTGAGGGGGTCTATACCCCTGGTTGTTTCCATTCCGTCCATCCTGGTTGCGAGGCTGAGTTGGCCCCGTGCCTAAGTCCTCCCTCTTGGTGATGTTTTCCAGTCGAGTGCGGCACTCATTCGCCATGTGGCCGTTGCGACCACACCTGTAGCAGGCGCCCTGTTGGGGGCACCCTCTGTCCAAATGAGGCCTGCCGCATCTCGGGCAAGGTGGTACCAGGTTACCCCGGAAAAGGGTTCTATCGTCATATCCTCTGTTGTTGGTTTGAGGGGGTCTGTTCAGATCTCCCCGAAAGTTGTACCCTACAGCATTGTTACCGGAACGGTTGTCTCTACTCCTCTTATCCTGACCCTGAGATCCTCGGCTGGGTTCTCCGCTCACTTTCCTTTTTAGTTGTTGCACCCTTGCAACAGCTACCGCACGATCATATACCGATTGCAGGTCTGGGTATGGGACGCCAGTGATCACCTCTCGTATAGTCAAGTTTAGCCCCATTTCAAATTTCTGTGCCTTCTCCACATCTGTCGGCACGAGTCTCGGTGCGAAACGCACCAACTCCTTGAAACGAGTGTAATATTCCTGGACTGTTTGCCCTCCTTGCTTCAGAGATAAGAACTCCTCGTACATGGCTGACTTTGTGCTCATGGGATAAAAACGATCCCTGATCAGACCCATGAATTCTTCCCAAGAATAGGGTTCCTCGTCCTCGGCTAACTTATCTTGCATGGCACGCCACCAGTCATCCGCCTCCCCTCCGAGATAGTACGATGCCACCCACAGGCATCTTCTCGCCAATTGGGCACTTCACCGCGTTTAGTAGCTTGTCGAATGTTCGGATCCATTCTTCAAGTTTAGCCGGGTCCTCTTCTCCGGCGTAGTTCGGCGGACGATATGAGTTCACCATAGCTAAGTAGTTAATGCGAGCCTCGGGTGGAGGTACCGCAGCGGCCTGGCCTTGGTTCACATGCGCGTTCCCTATCGCAATGAGAACCTCTTCTAGAGTGCGTAGGCGCGCGTCCATGTTGTTTGGCATAGGGTTTGCCGGCTCCTCTTGAGCGCGTACCCCTTCGCCGGGTATAGGCATTTCTGGTTGCATAGGGGTTTCGTTGGTGTTTGGAGTAGTGGGCTGAGCGCGTGGTCTTCCTCTCGGTGCCATGCTGTTGCAAGAACAAGAGAGTTTAGATTCTTTTTGTTGAAGTATTATGTAATGCTTATGAAATAACTTGACTAAATAAATGACGATATTAACAGGTATCAATCTGTTGGAACCTGTTAGTATAGGTTGTTGGAGTTTATCGTATTGTTTGTTGTTATTTGGGGTGGTTCTACTTACTGCTTTGTTTTTGTTTTGTTTTGTTTTTTTGTTTTTGTTTTTTTTTTTGAGACCCTAGGGTTCAGGGTGTTGGGGTTTAGGGTTTTAGGGTTTAGGGTTTAGGGTTTAGGGTTTAGGGTTGGAGATACCCTTGTTCGATAATTATCTCCATATAATGTATATGTATATATATATACTACTTGTATTTTTGTTTAGTTGTTATCTATAGGTCATTGATTATTATTACCTTGTTCATTTGTTTGATCGGGTTTTAGCAGGGTATTCGAAGAGAAATAATTTAATTAAAATGTAAGGAATACTTTAAATATAATTGTATAAAATAAATGCTTGTAGATTTATTACTCAAGAGAAAATTTTTCAGCCGATTACAAGCATTCGTAACAGGAATGAAATAGTAGTGCTGGTACTAGCTTGAAACAAAAGAACATAGATAGTAGTGCATCAGTATGGGCTCCTAAGTCTAGGGTGACTAGGCAGGTACATCCTCGATGGGATCGTCCTCGTCGCTGAATACGTCAATGGCAATGGGTGTTCCCACCGGGCTCGGGCTCGGAGAAAATATGTCAGCCTCTAGGCCTAGTAGCTCAGCTGCTAAGTGTCCTATTTGCATCATCCGTCCGTTGTCCTTGTTTTGGAGTGTGACCACTTGGGTTTGGAGTTCGGCGACTTGGGCCTTGAGTTGGGTTATTTCATGATGGTCAGCTTCCCTAAGATGTCTCAAATAGTCCACGTTATTCTCTAGATGCCCCACTCGAGCCTTGAAGTGATTGATATGCTGTTGGGATTCGAGGTATGCGTTGGTCAGTTTCATCATCAGATTAGTCATGTTCGCGTTGGGTTCGGCCATCTAATGTCAACAAGGAGGTTAGAGTTAGAGTAGGTTTCGAATAAAAGTTAGGATATGCAGGAATTTAAATCTATATGAATATGCACATGCAATCCCCCCAAAAATTAATTTTAATGTATTTATAAATTTAATCATGGATTTAAAAAGTTGGGCCTCTATATTGGCCAAAAATAATAATTTGGACTTAAGAAATAAAAACATGGGTATTTGGGCCAAAATGATTGAGCTTATCATAAAAAAAATTTGGGTCAAAGTAATTAATCTTTTGGGCTCAAAATATTATACTAAGTAGATAGAAAATTTTGGGGTCACATTTTGGGCTAAAAATAATAATACTAGTAGTCTTAAGAAAAATAAATTTAAAAATAATACTTAGTTTAAAATAATGGTTTAAAATAATAATAGTAGTTTTAAAATATTCCGGTCTCTGATACCAACTTGTAACACCCCGAATTTGATAACCAGGGCCGGGATGTCACCGCCACATCTCTCTAGCAAGACACGGATTCTCCGAGCTTGCCAAAGAGATGCAAGGCTATAGGTATTGCAAAAAGATTTAAAAACAAGTCCGGAATCTATGTAAAAATAATAATGAGTATCGTCCACACACAAAGTAGCAATAATAATATATCGCAGCGGAAAATGTAAAGTGGGCCGACATGGCCGAAACTCGGGATTTACATGCCCGTTATGCAAGTATCATGAAAAGCGATAAAACAATGTTTAATAATTTCATCCCCCAATGCACATGCTATGCATTATCTCCGTACTCTGAAAGAAAGAGAAAAACAACAATTTTATCAGTATATAAAATACTGAGTAAGTCGATCCTAACATAGCAATAAAGGGATTTATTTAGATAATTTAAAATATCAGTCCTAACATGCATTCACAAAATTTAAAGGAAAGATAATATTTTAATAGTGTACTTGAACATGCATTTAATCCACAATAACAATTTAGTCATGATGCGAAATTTAAAGACATAATTTAAATGCATACTTTAAAGACATGCAAAAATAATTAAATACTTAAAAATATTAAATCTTTTATTTTCCCCGTTACGTAACCATTTCTCAGTGTTTTGTATAGCCGGTGATCCGGCGGCCGCAGCCGTTTCGTAAGTATCTCGTTTAGCCGGTGATCCGGCGGCCGCAACCGTATCTGCCATACCCAGTACCACTCCGGAGCCTCGAGAAATCCATACGGACAACCCGAGAGAGTAGGCCATGTATCTCCCGCCGATTGGCGTAATATCTCATCAAATTCTCTCGTCCATTATAGGCCCGAAGAGAAAGGCTAGAGGGGCACCCTGCAGAGCACTCACCCTCCACCAAGTATCTCATGTATCGTTTAGATTTAATGTATCGGGGTTTTTCAAAAGTATAGATGTATCATATTTCAAATCCTTGATCGTTCGTTTCGAAATTTCAAAATCCTTCGATTTAAAAGTATCTTGGCCACAGTTTGCGCCTTTTCAATTTAAAAATTTGGTTTAAGTCCGAAAAATCTGAAAACTTCACAGTTTATGCAAAACACTCTAACGAACAACTTTCGTGTTTTAACTTTTTCGAAATAAGTTGAGGAAACATGTCAAAAATCGATTTTATTATGCAAACAGAAATCTGTCCGGACTCAGGTTTGACACAGTTCGAAAAATTGGCTTTTTGACATATCAAATGGACTCAAAAAATTCTGAAATTTTAACCACATATACTAGACATGATTATCTACAACTTTTATTTAGATTGTAAAGATCAAATCGGGATACAAGATATAGAAACAAACTCACTAAGTTCGAACATGTTCATAGGCAGATTTCAAACACGTTTTGTCAAAACAGTTTCTTTTCGATGCGATTTAAAATAGCAAACGTTAACGAAAATGTCTGAAATTTTTACAAAACCTAGATTTATGTGTTAGGATTAAAAGTCTAGTTTTAAGTTTCTCGGATTGAATCCTCGAAATATGAGTTTTAGGCCGAATACAGAAACTGCGCAAGTTGGGGTTTTTAAGTTCGATTTTTACGTTTCGTTACATTACGCCTATACCGGACGCCCCTAAATCACCCGTATTGATATGGAAGGCTCAACTTACAGTGATAGGGAGTTTTGGTCGTCCTAAGGTCGCTGGCTCGTCTAAATTTGCTACGAACGGATCTCCTCAACGTCAAGCTTCCGACTTTGGCCACGGTTTCGAATCGGACGAAGAAATCCAATGTTAGATCGAGTTTTCGGGTTCAAAAACTTAAATGGAAATCTATGAACGACTTACCACAGATTAGAACACTAGGGATCTTGTATTCCACGCCTCCTCTGTCGGTTTTCGTCGTCGGGAAGTGATCGGAAAGTCGTCGGGAAGTCACCGGAAAGTGTTTTGGCTTTGGGGAGAGTTTGGGAGAGTAGAGGGTGATTTGTGACTGATGAAAAGGGTGGGGAGACAACCCTAGGTCGACCTTATTCTCCTTCCCCCGTCCAAAATCCACTTTCCAAAGTCGGGGGTTCGAATTATGGTAAGAAATCGCCGAAAACACGCAAGTTGCCAAAACCTGTAGAGCCACGCGGGGTTGGCACGCCTTTTGGCCAAACCCCGCCCGGCCAGCGCGCGGGACTCGCCTGGACTGCGGTCCGGGCGGGTCCGTGCGATCCGATCCGTCGGGTCTTTTTCTCCTCTCTTTCGGACTTCTATCCTTCCCCGTTTTCGCGCTCGATTTTCCGGGTCATTTTCGGATTATGCTTCTCATCATAAATTTATTCCGTCTCAATTCGATTTCATGCTTGAAATCCTAAGACCTTCGGTTTTGGTCCGTCGGGTTCTAATTCGTCGTCCTTGGACTTCCGTGCATTTCCGCGTCTACGGGTTCTCGGAAACAAAACCTTCTCTCCTATTGGATTAATTTCTATTTTTATATTCTAAAATTTACGGGTATTACAACGTCGTAATTTTGTTTAGCGACGTATATAATCACCCCTTATTTTCAAAATTCTAAAAATTCTTCCTACCCACCCATGACGTCGCTAGCCTCACGACGTGATCCTAGGATCACGTCGTAACATCTGTTTAGCGACGTAGATGGCACCCTCATGCCAAATTTTCCATTTCTCCATTTTTCTCACTTAACTAATTGAACCATTGTATTAATTTTTTGAGGTTGAAATCCAATGATCTCAACCCATGATTAATTTGATATAAAGAATTTTGTTCAATTCTATTAAAAGACTTTTCTACAAAATAAAATAAAAATTAAACTCTAATGATCTAAGTATATAATCCGGACTGTAATTAATTAATTATGGAATGAGCGATTATTTAGACCATAAAGAGTGATTATGGAATAATTTCCATACCCTTGCATGAGAAACCAATGTCTCTTATACAAGATGACCCAAAAATATTTTATTTTATTTGTTTTGGTCTTTCTCGTGTTGTGTAAAATGAGTGATAAGAGATATCTCAAACTAATGTCTGCGAATGGTCCTTTCATCGGGAAGTTAAATAGCTCGTAGTTTGGGTGTTAACTATCACTCGTTATTTTGCATGGTCCGGACAGTGGTTGGTGGAAGCTCTGGCGAATGGTCCCTTCACCGGGAAGTGAAATAGCTACTCAGCCAACTCCTGTCTGGATACAGTTTTATTTTCTTTATCTTAATTTCAAACCCGAATATAGAGTTGTAGTAATGTTCGATGACATATGCCAATGTTGTCTAATAATTATTGCAGTAATAGAACAGGTGGGTTTTTATCCAAATTTGCAGATAGTAGAGTCTAAGATGATGGCAGCAACTGTCATTTAAGGTCTTCTGCTGTCTAAAATCATCCCACCCAAATGATTAGGAAACTGGACAGCAGATGTTTGCAGTCCACCTAATTATTTTGCCATCTTTTTAGCCAAATAAAATTTTCTCACCTCAGGCTATTTCATCGGTGTGTGTCAATTCTGTCTAAACCCACCTTATATTTTGGGTTAATTTAATTTTACACTTCTTTATAAATTTATGCATGATAATATTATGTAAATATTGTGGTCTGATTATTTTGGGATCCTTCCCTTGGGCATAGAAGTTTTGATTTTTAATCAGATGTCTCATAATAAATTTCCAACAAAAATTCATTTATAAAATCCAGATCTAAGTAGGGGATAAATTCCTCAGTTATGTCTAACTCATATTCGATCGAGGGTTGATTTTGGGAAATTAGAAGCAGAGTCAGCGATTAGGTCTCATCTAGACTGAAATGGTCTGTGTTCTTATTGAGAGTCTAGTACCTGTTTAGGGAATTGTTTTCAAATTTATTATTTTCCAAAATTGTTGTGTGTTGGAAATCTGGTATTAAATATTACACCGAGATGGGGTCCACTTGGATTCAAATACGGTGTGATAGATAATTCTAGAGGAACAACACTCAGGCCTTGGTTATTTTCTAAGATAGGGTTGAGTTCCTTTCAACTGTTATCATCTTCTGCCAAAGCCTATTTTTGAGTCCTGAGTGAGTGCATTCGGGACGAACTAATTTATTAGTTTGTTTCATTAGTTTGTATCTCATAACCACCCGGAAGGAAGTGAACACTGCGAGTGGTTCATCGAGATCCGGGAATTCTTGATCCACATCCGGTCATCCTGACTGGGGGCTCTTCTTATACTACCAGGGTAACACTTTCAAAACCTCCGAGTGATAGGATTTTAAATGCTTTCTTTATCGCTTTCTTTTAAATGCTTTCTTTAGAGGTCACTCGGATGTGTTGAGAGTAGCGAAACTGTTTCTAGGTTTGAGAGTTATGGGATAGTTCAGGCTTGATTAAAATCTTTGGGTGTGACATGGGGGAATGATAGCACTACTTGACACTTCAACTAATGATTTTTCAGGTGTTGCTTGTCCACCTCAGATGAATAATATGCCTCTGCATGGCCATGTGAGGGCTGTTGTGAGTCTGTGGTATCTTAGATTTTGATTTCTTAAGAGCATGTAAACTCTTACTGTAAGTATCTGTCTATTAAAGGGAACATAGTACAGAGAGCATGAGAGTTAGCTAACTGAAAGAATTATCCCAAACTAAGATCTGTGTAACAAAATGGAAGTTTAATTATGTTTCATCTGAATCTTGTGCAATATTTATTCTTTTCTTCCTGTCCCTTCTGTCACAATTTAAATATGCTTTTCTAGATTAATGATAGATAGCTTAGTGTAATTTTTACCGCTTTCGTAGAATAAATTTTATCGCTCTCTTAGAATAATTTTAATTACTTTCTTAGACTAAATTTATCTGCTTTCTTAGAATAATTTTAATTTGCTTTGTGGAATAATTTTATTGCTTTCATAGTTTAGTTTAAATTATGTCAAGTAGTTGGTAGTTAAAACACAAACTTGAATCGAGTAACCGAGTGAAAAATCTTATAAAACGACGTGGGCCCTACTTCTATCGCACATCCTCCAGTGAACGATCCGGTACTTACTATAAATACTACAATTTTTTACTCCGTGCGCTTTCGGGGGCACAATTTCTTAACACGAGTAAATAAAAACGTGACAACCTATAAATATATCCCTAACCTCAACTTCACCTTCATAAATCGATTTTCATTAAATAAAATTAAAACCGGGATTAATTCTTATTTTCTATTTTAAGAAAATACTCGTGTGGGAAATTTGTCAAAAGTTTCAGTTGGTGGAAAGAGGACCATCTTAAAGCATTCTAACAAAAATTGAGATGACCTTTTAAATATCAGAGAAAAATAAGCTTAAATAAAATTAGCTTATTCTAGTCAATTCAACATAAATTAGCTTATTTAAAAAGACAAAATAACTTAAAATAGTGTTCAATCAGCTATTTTCAAAACTGCTGCAAATAACAGTATTTTGGAATTAGCTTATTCAAGACAAAAAATTTGCCACAAAACTGCCAAACAGTTAATTTTAATTAATTTATTACTCAAATTACTCACATAATTAGTTAACAGCTAACAACTAATTCCCAAACAGGCCCTTAAAAAATAGTATCCAATCAGCTCTTTCTGAAACCGCTGCAAATAGCAGTAGGATTTCAACTATTCGTATCAACATGTTTTGTGTTCGTTCACCAACTTATACAAGTTTTTGGAAATGGATCTCTGTTGTCACAGGATGACCCATTTTCACCTTCTCTTTTTATTATAGTCATGGAGAAATTATCCCATACTATTCTTACTCGTATCGATGAAGGGTGTTGGTAGCCAATTTCTCTAGGCCGATGAGTTCCTCCACTATCTCATTTAACATACGCAGGCTACCTCTTGTTATTCTCTCAAGCTTCCATTGATAGCATTCAATGTCTGGAGGAAGTAATTGGGGAGTTTGGCAGGTGAATCCAAGGAAGTCTTTAGTTCATGCCTCGGCCTTGGTAGGATTGTAAATTCGGGAGCAAATTACGACCATCCTTAATGTTAATTTTTCGTCCGATCTTGGGAGCTACCTAGGTTTTCCATTGTCACTGGTCCAATGCGTACAACTCATTTTGATTTTCTTATTGATCGCTTGCATGCTAAACTGAGGACTTCGAAGTGAACATTGTTAAATAAAGCCGACCGCATAACTTTGACTCGAGCTATATTAAACGCTCTCCATTCGTATATAATGCAGGTCTCGTGGCTTCCTTCAGCTACTTGCCAGCGCTTTGACATGGATGTGCGTAAATTCATTTGGAAGGATGTTAGAGGACGGGGCATTCATTTGGTATGTTGGGACAAGTTGGCGAGGCCGAGGAAACTGGGGGGTGTTGGTGTACGACAGTGCAGGGATGTTAATACAACGTTCTTGGGAAAACATCATATGGATATCTTGGGAAGATCGAGCAAACCATGGGTTCGATCTTCCTAGATATGGTTTTGTTAATGGATAATTTTCACAAAGGCCGGCCTCCTCTCCTACGTACAAGGCTTTGCAAAGGATAGCTCCAATTTTTCTGGAAAGCTTCTAGTAAAGATTGGTTCACGAGAATTAAATTTTTAGGATGGACGATGGTTGCCAAGTGGTTCGATTGGAACTAGGGTATCATATATTAATATCTCGGACTTATCTCTATGGGTGAAGGACTTGTTTGTGAATGGTCGATGGTGTTGGGAGAAATTGTGGACAGCAATGCCAGCTTGTGTAATTCAATAAAATTTTAGCCCATGGTCCTCTTCCATTGCATGCAGGGACTTTGGGTCGTTGCTGTTGGGTAGGTAATGTTAATGGTAAGTATATTGTCTCCTCTGGCTATGAGTGGTTGCTTGTTCACTAGGGGACGACACGCGACACTTCACAGGCTTGGGTTTGGCGGATCACGGCCTCAGAGAAGATTAAATTTTTGTTGTGGTTAGTTGTTAACAAATTAATTGCGACACCATTGAGGTATGGCGTCTTTGCCTTTGTGTATGATTTGTGGAGCTGAGAATGAATTTGTCATTCATCTAATTCTTACTTGTCCTTGGGCAGCAAATTTATGGAGACATATTGCTGCATCTCATTTGTAAAACACTGTAAATGAAAGCAATGGGGTCTTTTTTGGAGCATTCGGCAAGGTTGTAACGTGTTTTGCATGCGGGGAGAAATTATTTGTGCTCGGGACATCCTTCACAAGGCTCGATACTTGGGGGAGAGCTTAGAAAAAGCATTCCGATGTTCTCGACTTCGGTGCCTCTACATCTTGTTTCATGGTATCGTGATTTCTGTGTTGGTTTTGTCCTTCATGTTTATGGGAGTTATAATGATAACCCCAGACCGACTATTTTTTCTTTTTTTTTTTGGGGGGTGGGGGGGGGGGGAATGCTTCGCTTGGGAGATGGTTAATAGATTGAAGGGTATTCGAGGTCTGTAGGGGTTGCTTATAATCTCATGGCAGAGCTCCATGGTATCTGGAATGGGATTATGTGTTTGCATCGGCGAGGAGTTGTAGTTGAGCATTATTTTTCGGACTCGAAAGAGGCTCATCGGCTCTTGTCTTGTGAGATTGATGATGCTCATTTACTGGCTCCATTAGTGAAAAATATTTCTGATATACTAAAAATACATCCAGGATATCAGTGGTGCCATATCCTTCGTGAAGGCAATGCAGTTGTTGACTCACTGTCTAAGCATGGTGCAAAGTCTGTGGATTTTTTTATGACCTGGGCTTTTCCTCCGGATGAGGCTCGTGCACACCTTGCCGGAGATTCTGCAAGGATTTGCTTTCCCCGTTTGTTTATTTTATTTTCTTGCTTTGTTCTTTCCTTACCCCTTTATATCTTATTCAACAAAAAAAATATTTATATTTTAAATTTTTAAAATTTATGAATATTTTAAATTTTAAATTTTCCTTAATCTTTTTATTTTTATTTTTATTTGTTATCTTTAATAGTCACTTAAGTAAGGTTTCGAGTTCGAGCCTTGTGTATGCAAAAAACTGCTTTGGGAGAGGTGCCCTTATTGCCCATGCAAATCCTCAAGAAAATAGTCATGGGTCCAATGTGGCATGGGGATACCCAGTTATTCACAAAAAAAACTATTACATAAATTTTAAAATTTTAAAAGTATAGGTTGGGAGTTGGGACTTGACCACTAGGCCAACCCCCCATCCCCATATATAAGTATTATTGATCTAATGACATGAAAAAAATGGTAAACTTCATATAAATATACTAAAAATGGATTATTGTTATTATTATTATTATTATTATTATTATTATTATTATTATTATTATTATTATTATTATTATTATTATTATTATTATTTACCTAGTGGTACAGAATTATAAATTAAAACTTTAAATTGGTACTAAAAACTAAAATTTTTTAACTTGGTATTACTTAACAAACTAAAACCTCTAAAATGGTACCAATGAATAATTTCCCCGTTCTTAGTATTTGGATGGGCTTTTAAAAAAACATAAGTCAGAAGTAGAAGCAGAAAAAAAAAAAAAAAAGAAGTAACTTTTGTGTTTTGATTGAATTTTTGAAAAACATTTTTTTTTAGAAATGTGTTTGGTTGTGTAAAATGAAAAGTACTTTTGGAATTTAATAATTACAAAAAGAGACGTACTATTTATGTGAGATAATGAGAATAGTATATATATATAGTATAATTGAAATAAATTAGGGGGGCATTTAAAACTTTACTCACATTACTATGTGCTTTTGGCTTCTGCTTGTCAGATAAATACCCCTGAGCTGCTTCTTCCAAAGTATTTTTTTGGCTTTATGAGGTGCTTTTATTTTTTTTTCCAAAACCCCATCCAAACACCTATTTTGTACCAAAAAGCGCTTTTGGCAGAAACAAAAGTCAAAGATACATTTCCAAAAGCTTATTAAGGTCCGTTTAGATGAGCTTTTAGAGCCCATTTGGATTGGCTTTTGGGGGAGTGCTTTTGGCTTTTGCTTCTGCCAAAAGCACTTCTGATAAAAAAAGAGGTGTTTGTTTTGGCTTTTGAAAAAAAGCAAAAGCACCATGAGAAGCCAAAAAAGAGCCTGTTTGGAATGACTTTTTTTCAATTGCTTTTGGCTTTTGCTTCTGCCAAAAGCACTTTTGAAGAAAAAAGAGTGTTTGTTTTGGCTTTTTAGAAAAAGCAAAGCACCTCGAAAAGCTGCAAAAGCGCTTCTAGGAGAAGCAGCCCAGGGGGTGCTTCTCCGAAAAGCAGAAGCCAAAAGCACCTAGTAATATGTGCAGAGTCCTAAATGCCCCTATTAATTTATTTTAATTACACTATAAATATATACTATTATATATAAATAGCATATCCTTTTTGGTAATTTCACATTTCAAAAGGACTTTTCACTTTTACATATCCAAACACACTTTTGAAAAAAATCTGCTTTTTAAACATTCCATCCAAACACAAAAGTTACATGCTTCTGCTTTTGGCTTTCACTTCTGCTTCTGCTTTTGGCTTCTGCTTTTTTAAAAGTCGATCCAAACATGCCCAAAGTGCTTCTGGGAGAAGCAGCCCAGGGGTGCTTCTCCCAAAAGCAGAAGCCAAAAGCACTTCGTAAAATGTGCAAAGACTTAAACAACCCACTACTTAATATAAATTATATAACACCCCGTAGAATTTATAAATAAAAATTTAGATTAGTAAAGAAGTGGTCTAGAATGTTCCATAGGCTAGTATAAATAGAGGTGGTGTGGTCATTTACAACAACAACAACCAACCACAACACAACACAAGAGCACAAGCACTACCACAATACTTTAAGAGTTGTAAGTGTTGAGTGATCAATAAAAGTTCTTTCTTCCTTTGAAGATCTATCTTCATCTTTGAGAGTTTTCCTCATCCTTGAGAGTGAGTGCCACTATTATAGTGAGGATATCCAACACTTGCACACACACTTGGGAAAGAGTTTCGCTGCTAATACGTGTTCTTCCCAACAAAGTGGTATTAGAGCCTCGTTCGTTGAAGCCATCACCCTGCTAGATTGACGATGGAAGGTGTTGTGATGCACGATGGTGATATGTTCAAGCTCACAGCCGAAAACTACTGCTATTGGAAGCCGATGATGGAGGATCATTTATACTGCAAGGATTTGTACGAGCCTATCAAGAATGAGAAGAAGCCGGAGGGCAAGAAAGATGCCGAATGGGATCTCTTGAATAGGAAAGCAGTCGCAATGATCCGTAAGTACATCGATCGAAGTTTGTTTGAGCATGTTTCCACCTACACTAATGCATATGAATTATGGACCAAACTAGAGTCCATGATTCAAAAGAAGACACCTCGGAACAAAGCTCACTTGTTTCGTCGGTTGGTGAAGTTGGAATACAAGGATGGCCAGAGCATGATTGAGCACTTGAATACCTTCAAAGGTCTTGTGAATCAACTCACAAAGATCGAGATAAAGGTTGATGATGAGCTGCAAGCTCTATTGCTACTAAGCTCCTTGCCGGAGAGTTGGGACACGCTTGTTGTTACTCTTAGCAACTCGTGTCCAGAAGGAAAGCTAACTATGGATATAGTTGCTGATAGCCTGCTCAATGAAGAAGCCCGGAGGAAGGAGCGAGGAGACTCTGCACACTACGAGGCCAATGTTGTGGTGAACCGAGGAAGAAATGAGATCCGTGAAAGAAGCATCAATCGAAGCCGCGACAAATCCCGAGGGCATTCCAAGTCACGCACGAGGGTCACTTGCTACTATTGTGGTAAGGTCGGGCATAAGAAATCAGAATGCCGGAATCTCAAACGAGACCAGAGGAACGGGGTTGTCAAGAAAGACTTGATAGAGCCAAAGAAACATGAAGAGAAGAGTACGACGGCGATAGCCACGGAGAATAAAGAATACATCTTCCTCATCAGATAAGAAAACTACTTGAACATTGCCTGTGACGACAGTACGTGGATAATCGACTCAGGTGCGTCATGCCACGTAACCCCACATAGAGAGTTCTCAACATATAAAAGTGGTAATTTTGGCACTGTGAAAATGGGGAATCGTGTGTCAAGCATAATCGTGGGGATAGGAAACATCACTTTGCTAACTAACACTGGATGGGAGCTGGTGTTAAAGGATGTCAGGCATGTTCCAGATATGCGACTCAACCTCATCTCAGCCGGTAAACTCGATGATGTTGGATACATAAATCAACTTGGAGCCGGAAGATGGAAGCTTTCGAGGAACAACATCATCGTTGCCAAAGGAATAAAAGATGGGACGTTATACATCACCCAGGCCAAGCTATGCATGGGAGAAACCAATGTCGCTCAAGATAGGCCCTGTCTGGAGCTGTGGCACAAGAGACTTGGGCATATGAGCGAGAAAGGGCTGCAAATCCTTGCCCGAAAGGAGCATCTTGCCGACATGAAAGGTAAAACACTAGACCCCTGCACTCACTGTTTGGTTGGCAAGCAACATCGAGTTACGTTTTCAAGAAGTAATCAGCCTCATAGGAGAAAGCATATTCTTGACTTGGTGCACACCGATGTTTGCTCGATGACGGAGAAATCCATGGGTGGTGCATTGTACTTTGTTACCTTCATCGATGACCACTCTCGGAAGGTTTTTGCATATCTATTGAAGACAAAAGATCAAGTCATAGACGTCTTCAAGGAGTTTCATGCAAGGGTGGAGCGAGAGACAGGGTTGAAGCTGAAGTGTGTCCGAGCTGATAATGGCGGAGAATATCGAGGCCCGTTTGATGCATATTGCAGGTCACATGGAATCAAGCTCGAGAAGACTCCACCGAAGACACCTCAACTAAACGGTGTTGTTGAAAGAATGAATCGCACCATCACAGAAAGAGTTCGGTGCATGCTTTCTCACGCTAAGCTCCCTAAGTCCTTCTGGGGAGAAGCAGTGACAACTGCCGTCAGCATCATCAACTTCTCCCCATCAGTACCTTTGGATGGAGATATCCCAGAAGAAGTCTGGACGGGAAAAAGAGTCTCATATGACCGTTTCAAAGTGTTCGGTTTCCGAGCGTTCGTTCATGTTCCCAAAGATGAACGCGCTAAGCTTGACTCAAAGACGAAGGAGTGCATCTATCTCGGTACATTACCGGCTTTGGGATCCAACAGCCAAGAGGATCGTCAGGAGTAGAGATGTCATATTCTTCGAAGATCAGACTATCGAAGATTTTCGTAATGAGAAGAAGTTGATGGTTCGATGTCGTGCCTCTCCTGATACACCAACAGTGGAGCATAATGACCAAGGTTAACAAGCAGCCGAGGATGCTGATGCCGAAATACCTACCTCGAATGACATAAGTAACGAAGATGTTTCTTCTGAGTCAGGCGACACAGAATCATCACAAGAAGAAGGTGAGACTCTACAACCTCAGTTACGTAGATCCACTCGTGAGAGAAAACACTCCACTAGATACCCACCAGATGAGTATGTGATATTCACGAGTGAGGGGGAGCCACAAACTATAACGAGGCTATGGAAGATCAACACAAGGAAGAATGGTTGAAGGCCATGCATGAAGAAATGCAATCATTGCATGAGAACCACACCTATGACTTAGTGGAGTTACCAAAAGGGAGACGAGCATTGAAAAATAAATGGGTATACAAATTGAAGACCGAAGAAGGAGGCGCAAGACCAAGATACAAAGCCAGAATCGTCGTCAAAGGATGTGGCCAGAAGAAAGGGATAGATTTTGAAGAAATCTTCTCTCCCGTGGTAAAGATGCGATCTATCCGGGTAGTTCTTGGGCTTGCCGCATGCCTAGACCTAGAGATTGAGCAGCTAGATATCAAGACGACATTCTTGCATGAAGATTTAGAAGAAGAGATATATATGGAGCAACCCGAAGGATTCATTGAGCCGGGGAAAGAACACTTAGTATGTCGTCTCAAGAAGAGCCTCTATGGTCTAAAGCAAGCTCCGAGACAATGGTATAAGAAATTTGACTCCTTCATGGCCCAACATCAATTCCAGAAGACTCGCTCGGATCACTGCGCCTTCATCAAAAGATATCCTAATGGAGAATTTATCATCCTCTTACTCTATGTGGATGATATGTTAATTGTTGGTCGTGACAAGAAGAAGATCGAGGCACTGAAGAAGGCTTTGAGCAGATCATTCTCCATGAAAGACTTGGGACCGGCGAAACAAATTCTTGGGATGAAGATCACTCGAGATCGTTCCAAGAGACTATTATGGCTATCTCAAGAAAGATATATTGAGAAAGTTCTTGAAAGATTCAATATGGATAAAGCCAAGCCGGTGGGCGTTCCACTTGGAGGACACTTCAAGCTAAGTAAGAAACAATGTCCAACAAGTGAGAAGGAAAAAGAAGAAATGGAGAAGATCCCATATTCATCGGCGGTCGGGAGCCTCATGTATGCCATGGTCTGCACTAGACCTGATATCGCCTTCGCTGTTGGCATGGTAAGTCGGTTCTTATCTAATCCCGGGAAAGAACACTGGGCAGCTGTAAAATGGATATTTAGATATCTCCGGGGAACTGCCAAAAGATCTATATGCTTTGGAAAAGGAAAACCAGTGTTAGAAGGGTATACTGATGCAGACATGGCAGGAGACGTTGATTCAAGGAAATCAACATCAGGACATCTAATTACCTTTGCAGGGGGAGCTGTATCTTGGCAATCCAGATTGCAAAAATGTGTGGCGCTATCAACAACAGAAGCTGAGTACATAG
Source organism: Hygrophila difformis (assembly GCA_030278955.1). NCBI lineage: Eukaryota > Viridiplantae > Streptophyta > Magnoliopsida > Lamiales > Acanthaceae > Hygrophila > Hygrophila difformis. The sequence continues at coordinate 25,317,964 of JAOANR010000010.1, forward strand.
CGACTACAGAAGCAGGCAAGGAGATGGTATGGATAAAGGGACTACTCATTGAGCTAGGTCAGAATCAAGCAAGCCCGATGCTTCTCTGTGACAACCAAAGTGCGATATACTTGGCGAAGAATCCAACGTATCACTCCCGATCAAAACACATTGATGTTCGATATCATTGGATACGAGATGCATTGGAAGAAAAGCGTCTCCAGCTCGACAAAGTGCATACGGATGACAACTGGTCAGATATGATGACCAAAGTGATACCTCTAAAGAAATTCGAAGATTGTTGCAGAGGCGCTGGAGTTGCAGATATTCCAGATTAGTCGGGAAGGGGGAGATTGTTGAGGTCCCTCCTACAAGTTCTAGAATTATCTACAACAATCTTGAATATGCTTGAATTATCTCCTTAGTATCTCTAAGGTTCTAGATAGATCTAAATCATTCCACATTAGTCCACATTTCTATAGGATTCTAGATTAGTAAAGAAGTGGTCTAGAATGTTCCATAGGCTAGTATAAATAGAGGTGGTGTGGTCATTTACAACAACAACAACCAACCACAACACAACACAAGAGCACAAGCACTACCACAATACTTCAAGAGTTGTAAGTGTTGAGTGATCAATAAAAGTTCTTTCTTCCTTTGAAGATCTATCTTCATCTTTGAGAATTTTCCTCATCCTTGAGAGTGAGTGCCACTATTATAGTGAGGATATCCAACACTTGCACACACACTTGGGAAAGAGTTCCGCTGCTAATACGTGTTTTCCCAACAGTCCGAGTCCGAGTCCGAATCTGAGTCGTCTACTTCTTCATCGTCCTCTTCCTCATCGTCTGAGTCTGAGTCTGAGTCCGAGTCCGAGTCCGAGTCCGAATCTGAGTCGTCTACTTCTTCATCGTCCTCTTCCTCATCGTCTGAGTCTGAGTCTGAGTCCGAGTCCGAGTCCGAATCTGAGTCGTCTACTTCTTCATCGTCTGCACATTCATCGGTTGGTGGACTAAGAATTGGGTCGTTTTTTTTTTGCGTCGTTTCTTGTTTTCTGCGCGTAGAGGTTAGTTTCTTGGGAAGAAATTGAGCAATCAGCTCCCAATATTGAGTCTGATTAGGGTTTTTAGAATGTAGATTTAGGGTTTTTCTAGTAATTGACTACACGTTTTTTTTGTTTTTCTTTTTTTTTTCTTTTTTTTGTTTTGCGAAGAGAATTGACAAACGGATTATGAGTGTCGCGTGGCAGATCCATATGTTTTGATGTAAAATTTGTTGACCTGTTAATGCGGAATATTCTTTGGTTTGCTGATTTGTGAGTGCCAATCATTGGTTTCTTGTGCATGTCTCGGATTCTCTTTTGAAGGTTAATTGTGCTAATTGAAAATTAATTGTGCTAATTGAATCGGAGCCATGCATGTGTAAGTAATATCCTGAATGCTTTAAATTCTAAAATAAAATGCTGAAAAGTCTCTTTCATTGTCTTATGCTTCTACATTTTGCAACAGCACACTTGCAATTCTTTACGAGTGATTATGTCTAATGTTTCTCTATTGAAATTTTAACAGTGGATTGTTAACTAGTTTTTCATAAGATAATTCCTTTTTCTTTTCCAAATTCTATGGAGATGCCGATTTTATTATGGATAAGGTTTCTTATGATGATTGTCGAATGAGTGGAGCTGCTTTTACAGACTTTCATTCAACATCAGTCGTTTTTTTCATGATGTCATTATCATATAAGTATATGTCAAATATCAGTAAAAACATTCTGTAGAGGAAAGGAGGTCAGAGACACAAAACTAGTTCAGTTCCATTCCACTTTCCACAATACACTTTATAGCCTCTAACTAGACATGTAGCCCTCATTCAATCAATGAAATAAACCAGATATAGCATTGGTTTATCAAGTAATATAAATGTCCAAAAGAGTCAAAACTTCAGCAAGTTTACAATGATTAAATTCAAGCAGGCCCGGCTAAGGCCCAGTGCAAGCTGGGCCTTAGCACAGGGCCCCCAAAAAATTGGGGGCCCAAACTTTTTTTATTCTATTACTATATATATGGTAGTACTTAATAAACTAATTAGGGCCCAAAACTTTTTCTATTCTATTGCTATATACTTCTATATTACTTATACGCTAGGTGGGGGCCCAAAACCTTTTTTATTCTATTGCTATAGTTGGGGCCAAAACCTTTTTAATTCTAAGCTATATGTATATTATTTAATAAACTAATTGGGGCCCAAAACTTGGGGTATAAGTGTATTTTGTTTTTTTCTAAAATACATTTAATTTTTAAAACCTAATTTTGTTTTGTTAAAATACATTTAATTTGAGTAAAAAACAAAATACACTTATGAAGTAGAAGTCTGCGGTAACTCTTTGCCAACGCGGTTATGCGTTCTCTACCCAAAAAAAATGTAGAAGTCTGCGTCTCTTTCCAGTTTCACATAAGTTATCTTTCTCCGCAAAATTTTTGTTCTCATCGCTGAAACTTTCAAATATTTTCGCTGCGATGTTGCCACTGCCGCCTGCCGATCCCCTCACGAGTTTTATTGCAACAACCCTTTTGTCGATCAACAATCATTATTCAACACACATACATTTTTCAATTTAAATTTTTTGTTCGATTTTATTTTTTTATTATTATAGTGCTAGTTATATAACTAACTTTAAATTGTTGTAATTAATTTATAGATATATTAAGAGGGCCAAAAAGAAATTTTAGAACAGGGCCTCCCAAATTGATTAGACGGCCCTGAATTCAAGTTGCCTCATCAATCATAATTTGACCTTTATGCGCATCACCTCTTGCCTACTCAAATCAAATGGGATAACATTTAAGAACTTGAGAATTACATTGGTGTCTCTTTCAAGCCAAAATCTCAAATAGGAAGATAAGTGTCATTATTTATTTCTACTTCAAAAGCATAATAATTGCAAGGTTTTAAGAACAAGCCTTCTAGCAGGTTAACAGTAAGTTCTGTTCCAGTTCTTAGCTTGGTCCATGCACCTGGTACTTAACTTTACAAAATAAGAAATAAAACAGGACTTTGATGTATGCCAACAATATTCAATAATTTTGTGCTGCATCTGTAGACCATTTCCATTTTCAAGTTTGCTGGGGTAGCTTGTACACCAACTAGCAACATAATGGAGCCATCAATTTGCAAACCCTTTTATTGTCCTTTCCATGGCAGAAGCTAATATGATTCCTTTTGATGCTTGGGGCACAAATATTTGTCATATAGAAAACACATGCATTATAAAAGTTTTCTCAAAGATACTTGTGAGGATGTCTGTCCTTCGATTAAGAGACTTGAGAGTTGACAACACTTATGGGAAAACTTAAAAACAAGCAAACACTAAAAGCCTAGAAATGAAAAACATTCAGAAAAGGGAATAAGAACCACCTGTATTCATTTATTGCCTTCTGCAAGCTCCTTTGAGCATCCTTGACATGCCCAACATAATCCACCTTGACAATAGAACATTACTTTGAATGAATGTACTAGCACATTTATCTAATAGAGAACTACAACTTTTCTCCAAAACAAACATACCTTGCACGTCATTCCTTCATTTGGCATGGGAGGTTGACAAGATAATGCTTGACTAGCTTCACGGAATTGTCTTTCATGCAATTGAGGTGATAATTCCTTAGTTTTGAAAGGACTCTCAACCACAACAGCTACTTGGCATGACGAAGGAAAATATGCTACAAACATAGCTCGATTCTCACAGATGCTGATAAAAATTCCAAAATAAAGTGTTCAGAGAAACACACTACGAAACAAAAATGATTAGCTAAAGAATACCAAAATAATATAGTATTTGGAAAAAAAATAATCCAGTTAGATTTTTGTTAGAATTATGTGATCATGTAACTTTAGAATATATAATTTTTTATTTTATATATTTTAAAATATTAATAATTAAAAAAATACATTGAATTTTCTGAAAAAATTAAATAATAAAAATTAAATGTGATGGAGGAGTACTGCGCTAGTTAAAAGGCTAAGCCTAATGCCATGCAATGGCCCACTTGGTTGGCAGACTCCACCAAAGACAAGACAAGACAGACCCCCTGATTTGCCACGTGTCACCCTTTTTTTTTTTCTTCAGCTTCTCTCACTTCTCCCTTCCAGAGTTGACACCCGGGAGACCCCCCACCCACTAGGCAGTAGGCAGTAGGCACTAGTCCGTCTGGACTACCAAATACCAATATCTCTCTCTCTCTTTCTCTCTCTCTATCCACCCACTGTTTTCTTCTTCCACTCTTCTTTGAATCAATCAAAGTTCACATTCTTTGGATTCCTCCCTCCCTGTTTCTTTTCCCCTTTTCCCACTCTCACTTTTGTTCTACTACAAGAAAATCCTTTCTCTGGCTTAAAAACCAGCACCGGAAAAAATGTCCGGTAGACAGGGCAACTGCACTCCGACCAGATGCCTGAGCGAGATATCCGACGACGAAACGCTGTCTTTCGGCGTCGATCTGGTGTCCGCTGCCCTTCGGAACCTCGCCTTCCTCAGACTTGTCTCCGATATCCATTGGCTGCACCACACACCCGCTCTCCTCCAAGCCATCCGCAGGTCTTTCATAAGTACTCAACACCATCAATCAATTTCAATTTCTCAATGAATCCCATCAATTAATAAATTAATTATCTTTTCCTTTTGCAGATATGATCAGATATGGATGCCATTGATTGCTGATTTAAGCAGGGGACCCAAGCCCCCCATGCTTCTCCCGCCTGTCGATGTCGAATGGGTTTGGTTTTGCCACTCTACACTCAATCCAGTACGCCGTTATATTATCTAATCATTTCCTTTCTCAATTTTATGTATCAATGCTTTAAGTTAAGTGGCAACGGGTAAAAAGCTGTCTTTTTTGGATGTTAGGTTAATTACAGGAAGTACTGCGAGGCAAGATTCTCGAAGCCAATCGGGAAGGCGGCCATATTCGATCAGGAAAATGAGGAATATGCAGTGAACAGATGCAGGGAGATTTGGGCACAGAGATTCCCAGAAGAATCCTTTGAGAATGAAACCAATTTGGAATCATCATCATCATCATCCCCAAATTCAGTGATGATTGAAGCACATCATATGTTGATATTGAACGTCTTAATGGAGGGGAATTTTTGGAGAGGGTGGTTCAAGGAGCCATACTGTTCAGAGATGGTGTATTTGGTGGCGGCCAAGCAGAGATACAAAGGGTTTATTTACATGCTGCATAGATTTGGGGAAGAGTGTTGCTGCTTGGTTCCCACTTCAGATATTCTTCTAATGTGGCTTACTCATAAGGTAATTTTTTTCTTTCACGGTTAAATTTTCTTTGCTTAGTTACCCACCCATTGCTTCTTATTAGTACTTTCTATGGATTTGCTGGGAATTACACATGAATCCGTGGGGGTGGTTCAATTGTAAGAGTTGATAGTGTTATTTATTGTCTTCTATGTAATGGTTAATTGAAGATTAAAATAGTCTTAGATTTCTTAATATGCTTGAAATGTTACAAGACATGGAATATAATTATATAAATGGTGTCCTAACATTTAATGAGGAAACAGGGTAATTTATTCCAGCATTGATTTTTTTCGCTTTCTGGTTGTGAAACTGATTGATGACCACCTGGTTTTAGTTGTCAAAGTTATTAGTACTTAATCTTGTTTAATATTTATATTTTGCGTTTTTTTAGCTGAGCATTTATATTTTGCGTTTTGATCTTTAATTTCTCCAATGATCGAGTTTATTATGTTGGCAATAATATTCATTCTACATTCGAAACATTATTACATAATTGGATAGTGTGGGGTTTGAATACAATGATGGGAGACATATGTCATTTTTAGATTATTGAGTGACTCAGTGACCTCCTCGGACAGAATTCCAAGTTATGAGATGAGAGAGACATAGTTAGCAGTGTAGAATGACCAATGTATCTAATAAAAGTTTTTGCCAAATAGATGTTGGTGGGAATTTCTATGAATTATCATCCCTCGAAACCAACATGAAGATCATCATTCATCACCCCCGTAATTGTTTATATTGAATCCCTTTGATTTATCTGATGAGTTGAATTTATTTGTTTAATTAGATGTTATTGGTGATATACTTTTTGAATATTTAGAATTAAAAGAAGTGTTATAGAAAAGGAGGGGAGCCAATGCCCAATGGTATTGGTGGTAGGCTTAGGGAATTATCAGTGTTTGTGAAAGGGTTCTTTAGTGCAATAATTGTTGCAAGAGTCTTGACAAGCAAGGTTAGGTTGTCTTGTGTAATAGAATATTGGAGAAGCACATGGAGGCATATGAATTGTTGTGCATACTTGCCTTGTGCCTTTTCTCATCATTACTTGTCTGTTTCTTTACTTTTGGCATATGCATGATTCTCTTGCTCTGTTACATTCTAGTGGCAAATATCACATTTTTTTTTTTACTTTTAATTAAAGAATATACTCCCTCCGTCCCGCGAATTGTGGCTCGTTTCTTTTGGGCACGGTAATTTATGTGGTGGGGTGTGGTGAGGTTTAGTGGTTAAAGTAATGTGAGTATTTGTATTTAAATTTTAATGAATTTTGACTTTCTTTATTGTTTAACTTTAACAAATATTATTGTAATGATTTAATTAGAGAAAAATATTCAAGTGTGGTCTTGTTAGAATCGTCTAGACGTCTAGATTTAGAATATATAGTTTATATAATTTTTATTTGTACCAATTTTAAAATATGAAGAATTAAAGAAATGCAAGGGACTTTGTGTAGAAAAATAAAAGTGTATTGGGAGTTGTGCAGAATAGTAAAAGTGATTACTTTTAATGGGATTTAGAAACCATTAAGATTCTACTCATATTTATATTAATTAAATTTATCTAAAAAGGGAAAGTGGCCACAATTCGTGGGACAGCCGAAAGAGGAATACGAGCCACAATTCGTGGGACGGAGGGAGTATGATTTTTCTTTATTTTTCTTCACCTTTTTTCATTTAAACAACAGTGGCAAATATGCCAATTTATTTACCTTTAATTAAATAATATACATGGTTTTCCTTTATTTTTCTTCATCCCTTTCAATTAAACAACAACTAATTACTACTACTAATTGCTCCTGTTAGTAACTTTGACAACTCAAGGAGTAAACTGCAAATTATTATATGATACATGGCAACATTTGATGAGTAACACACATTAAGAAATTGTCTGTTTACTTAAGTTTGATGGTGTTTCATGCATTTTTCCCATAAAAAAGAAACATTGCTCCCTTTTGATAGTTAATATAGTAAGTCCTGGTTGGAGGGCATGTGTGCGAAAGGGACTTATATTAACTATGGGAGGGTGTAATTCATCTCTGTATATTTACTCGTATAATTTTATCTCTCTGTATATTTGTTTTTCCCCTTTCAATTAATATCAAATGTGCTATGAATGTGCCTTCATTGTAGTGTTCAGGTGTGTGGAGAATGGAAAACAAAATAATTTAAGGTACATGAATTTTGTAGCATATTCTAATTGAGTCTGTTTATTATTAGAGCTATCCAACAGTATATGCAGTGGATGTTAAGGATTTGGAAAACAATATGGAGAAAACAATTAGAGTTGGAGATGCCGTGAAGGAAGAAGATGTGGAAGAAACCAAAATGTTATGGGAGCGAACTTTTGATCAACCTTATGAGAAAGCAGGTGGCGCAGTTGTCACACGCTCTATTGCCGATGAGCCACCCTTTTTTTGGGATGTAACGGATGTTGATGTCAACACGAGGTACAAGTCCATGATGCCCCGATTCTTATTTGAGGTTAGTCTGCCTTTTGGTTTTGCAAATAACTTCTAGAAATAGAAAAGAGTGTCATAATTTATTGAAGGGGAAAATTGCAATGCATTATCGCCTTTCTTTCTATAAATATTCTATTTGGTAAAAAATGGTTTTACTTTGCCAAATTTGAAAATCGAGAACGTAAAGCCCTATTTTGACACATGACAAATTTTAATTGATGCTGACACTCAGATAAAATGTTGAAGATGGGTGAACGCAATTTACGTATTAAATTCTAGCAAAAGTAGGTTGTGTAATCCATTGGCAAAACTTGAAGTCACATTTCTTTCTCGAAAGTGTGAGCTGATATTATGTGTTTTTACCTGTGACATACCAATTAATTGCAATTTCCCCCGACTTAATCGATCCGACAACTTATTTTTGATGAGTTGATTACAACTTCTTGTTACTTGTGATCTGATCTCAGGTTTGCATATCGTTAAAGGTGGTTTCAAATATCCCACAAACAAAAAGGGACCCACTGCACGAATTCCTTCGTCTCCGTATTTCAAAGTGTCACCGGGAGCTGAAAATGGATAAGCCAGTGTCTTGCCTTACATCAGAAGCATGGAAAAAAGCATGGCACTTCTACTGTGAATTCGGGACCAAAGGTTTAATACTTGAGCTCCGTCGACGAGGAGGCCCTTTCTCAAGTGGCAGCTCTCTGCTCAAGTCTGTATCATTTTCTTGGAACGACATACTACGGGCACCATCTCTCACATTTGGTAAAGAGATTGATGAAAGATTAAGGGCTGTGGCTTCAATAACTCCACCAGCACAAGGGCCATACCTGTTGAAATGTGTTCCTGATCGGACAACAGATGACTCGGGGGCTATGGTATCTGATGTAATTCTGAAGATGAATCATTACAGACCTCAAGAAGGCAGGTGGTTGGCTCGGACTGTCCTGGACCATGCGGGACGAGAGTGTTTTGTTACTCGAATGAGGTAAACATGCACTTTTATTGAGCCTTTTTCATATATTTTTTAAAAGTTATGTACAACCTTTTCCATTGTAAGTGGTTAAAATTGAGTTTTTTGCATCATAGAATTGGAGAAGGCTTTTGGAGACGAGGAGGTGAAGTTCCAAAGGTTGTGAAATGGGATGAACGAATTATAGAGATACGTGAAGGCTCGTGGTCTTATGTCTATGGTTCAACTGCAATCGGTAGATCATCTGGTATGCAACTACCCTTTCCCATCTTCATTTTCTTTGATGGATGGATAGATTATTCAACACTTGACGAAACAAAGCTGCATTTAAATATTTTGTTATTTCTATATTAGAATTGCGGTGCAGTTCTGATAAGAATGATTGCAATATTGATAACAATTTATAACTCATGTGGATTCTACTTGAAGAATTTTCGTAAACATGTTTGATTTTCTCGTTATGTGCGTGGTGTCGTCCGTCTTATATGGGTTCATGTGCTGTCATCTAGTACAGGGAAAGTTATTGGAACTGCGACCCCAAAAGAACCACCCGAAGGATACCATGCTTCATGGAGTTTCTCTACAGGACACGATTTGCTAATACAGTGGACAGTATCAAAATCAATATCAGGACTGAGATTCGATGTTGTAAATGACCAATCCTCTGAATCAACGGTGAGAATATCTCCATATATAATTATTCAGTGGAAATTGCATTTTATACAACGGCATTCATACATGGTGTATACTATATGATATGAATGTCTCGAATAATAATTATATTGTTGCATGAGTATTTTAAGAACTGATAATTTGGTTCCAACGTGGACTCAAAGGACATGGCAAAAACATGATAAATAATGTTACAGGTAATAAAAGTGCTGCAAGGGAGACGGTTGCAATACGAAGTGGAGAAGTCCAGTAAGGAAGAAATTGGATGAGGAAACAACAAAGAGGAAGATGAATATGTAACACTTATTAGGGTTTCGGAGGAAAACCCTACCGGGAAAGCCACGGCTCTTCTGAACTGGAAGCTATTGGCTGTAGAACTGCAGCCCGAGGAGGATGTGGTTCTCGTTCTTCTCCTGTGTCTCTCAATACTTCGCAGCATCTTAGAGATGAGGCGGGAAGACATAGGGGGTTTGTTAACCCGGAGACGGATGAGAGAAGCCAAGATTGGGGACCGGAACTGGGGGTCAGTTATCCTCCATTCATCGTCGCCATGTTCGCCTCCTGGGTTTTCCTCTCCACACGTCCAACCGTGGTATCGGGATGCAAACTCGGTGATGGCATTTGAAATTAAGGATCATGGTGTGGCGGCTCCACATTCTCCAAGTTATATAACAGCTAACAACTAATTCCCAAACATGCCCTTAAAAAATAGTGTCCAATCAGCTCTTTCTGAAACCGCTGCAAATAGCAGTAGGATTTCAACTATTCGTATCAACATGTTTTGTGTTCGTTCACCAACTTATACAAGTTTTTGGAAATGGATCTCTGTTGTCACAGGATGACCCACTTTCACCTTCTCTTTTTATTATAGTCATGGAGAAATTATCCCATACTATTCTTACTCGTATCGATGAAGGGTGTTGGCAGCCAATTTCTCTAGGCCGATGAGTTCCTCCACTATCTCATTTAACATACGCAGGCTACCTCTTGTTATTCTCTCAAGCTTCCATTGATAGCATTCAATGTCTGGAGGAAGTAATTGGGGAGTTTGGCAGGTGAATCCAAGGAAGTCTTTAGTTCATGCCTCGGCCTTGGTAGGATTGTAAATTCGGGAGCAAATTACGACCATCCTTAATGTTAATTTTTCGTCCGATCTTGGGAGCTACCTAGGTTTTCCATTGTCACTGGTCCAATGCGTACAACTCATTTTGATTTTCTTATTGATCGCTTGCATGCTAAACTGAGGACTTCGAAGTGAACATTGTTAAATAAAGCCGACCGCATAACTTTGACTCGAGCTATATTAAACGCTCTCCATTCGTATATAATGCAGGTCTCGTGGCTTCCTTCAGCTACTTGCCAGCGCTTTGACATGGATGTGCGTAAATTTATTTGGAAGGATGTTAGAGGACGGGGCATTCATTTGGTATGTTGGGACAAGTTGGTGAGGCCGAGGAAACTGGGGGGTGTTGGTGTACGACAGTGCAGGGATGTTAATACAACGTTCTTGGGAAAACATCATATGGATATCTTGGGAAGATCGAGCAAACCATGGGTTCGATCTTCCTAGATATGGTTTTGTTAATGGATAATTTTCACAAAGGCCGGCCTCCTCTCCTACGTACAAGGCTTTGCAAAGGATAGCTCCAATTTTTTTGGAAAGCTTCTAGTAAAGATTTGTTCACGAGAATTAAATTTTTAAGATGGACGATGGTTGCCAAGTGGTTCGATTGGAACTAGGGTATCATATATTAATATCTCGGACTTATCTCTATGGGTGAAGGACTTGTTTGTGAATGGTCGATGGTGTTGGGAGAAATTGTGGACAGCAATGCCAGCTTGTGTAATTCAATAAAATTTTAGCCCATGGTCCTCTTCCATTGCATGCAGGGACTTTGGGTCGTTGCTGTTGGGTAGGTAATGTTAATGGTAAGTATATTGTCTCCTCTGGCTATGAGTGGTTGCTTATTCACTAGGGGGCGACACGCGACACTTCACAGGCTTGGGTTTGGCGGATCACGGCCTCGGAGAAGATTAAATTTTTGTTGTGGTTAGTTGTTAACAAATTAATTGCGACACCATTGAGGTATGGCGTCTTTGTCTTTGTGTATGATTTGTGGAGCTGAGAATGAATTTGTCATTCATCTAATTCTTACTTGTCCTTGGGCAGCAAATTTATGGAGACATATTGCTGCATCTCATTTGTAAAACACTGTAAATGAAAGCAATGGGGTCTTTTTTGGAGCATTCGGCAAGGTTGTAACGTGTTTTGCATGCGGGGAGAAATTATTTGTGCTTGGGACATCCTTCACAAGGCTCGATACTTGGGGGAGAGCTTAGAAAAAGCATTCCGATGTTCTCGACTTCGGTGCCTCTACATCTTGTTTCATGGTATCGTGATTTCTGTGTTGGTTTTGTCCTTCATGTTTATGGGAGTTATAATGATAACCCCAGACCGACTATTTTTTTTTTTTTTTTGGGGGCGGGGGGGGGGGGGGGAATGCTTCGCTTGGGAGATGGTTAATAGATTGAAGGGTATTCGAGGTCTGTAGGGGTTGCTTATAATCTCATGGCAGAGCTCCATGGTATCTGGAATGGGATTATGTGTTTGCATCGGCGAGGAGTTGTAGTTGAGCATTATTTTTCGGACTCGAAAGAGGCTCATCGGCTCTTGTCTTGTGAGATTGATGATGCTCATTTACTGGCTCCATTAGTGAAAAATATTTCTGATATACTAAAAATACATCCAGGATATCAGTGGTGCCATATCCTTCGTGAAGGCAATGCAGTTGTTGACTCACTGTCTAAGCATGGTGCAAAGTGTGGATTTTTTTATGACCTGGGCTTTTCCTCCGGATGAGGCTCGTGCACACCTTGCCGGAGATTCTGCAAGGATTTGCTTTCCCCATTTGTTTATTTTATTTTCTTGCTTTGTTCTTTCCTTACCCCTTTATATCTTATTCAACAAAAAAAAAATATTTATATTTTAAATTTTTAAAATATATGAATATTTTAAATTTTAAATTTTCCTTAATCTTTTTATTTTTATTTTTATTTGTTATCTTTAATAGTCGCTTAAGTAAGGTTTCGAGTTCGAGCCTTGTGTATGCAAAAAACTGCTTTGGGAGAGGTGCCCTTATTGCCCATGCAAATCCTCAAGAAAATAGTCATGGGTCCAATGTGGCATGGGGATACCCAGTTATTCACAAAAAAAACTATTACATAAATTTTAAAATTTTAAAAGTATAGGTTGGGAGTTGGGACTTGACCACTAGGCCAACCCCCCATCCCCATATATAAGTATTATTGATCTAATGACATGAAAAAAATGGTAAACTTCATATAAATATACTAAAAATGGATTATTATTATTATTATTATTATTATTATTATTATTATTATTATTATTATTATTATTATTATTATTATTATTATTATTTACCTAGTGGTACAGAATTATAAATTAAAACTTTAAATTGGTACTAAAAACTAAAATTTTTTAACTTGGTATTACTTAACAAACTAAAACCTCTAAAATGGTACCAATGAATAATTTCCCCGTTCTTAGTATTTGGATGGGCTTTTAAAAAGACATAAGTCAGAAGTAGAAGCAGAAAAAAAAGAAGTAACTTTTGTGTTTGGATTGAATTTTTGAAAAACATTTTTTTTTTAGAAATGTGTTTGGTTGTGTAAAATGAAAAGTACTTTTGGAATTTAATAATTACAAAAAGAGACGTACTATTTATGTGAGATAATGAGAATAGTATATATATAGTATAATTGAAATAAATTAGGGGGGCATTTAAAACTTTACTCACATTACTATGTGCTTTTGGCTTCTGCTTGCCAGATAAATACCCCTGAGCTGCTTCTTCCAAAGTATTTTTTTGGCTTTATGAGGTGCTTTTATTTTTTTTTCCAAAACCCCATCCAAACACCTATTTTGTACCAAAAAGCGCTTTTGGCAGAAACAAAAGTCAAAGATACATTTCCAAAAGGTCCGTTTAGATGAGCTTTTAGAGCCCATTTGGATTGGCTTTGGGGGAGTGCTTTTGGCTTTTGCTTCTGCCAAAAGCACTTCTGATAAAAAAAAGAGGTGTTTGTTTTGGCTTTTGAAAAAAAGCAAAAGCACCATGAGAAGCCAAAAAAGAGCCTGTTTGGAATGACTTTTTTTCAATTGCTTTTGGCTTTTGCTTCTGCCAAAAGCACTTTTGAAGAAAAAAGAGTGTTTGTTTTGGCTTTTTAGAAAAAGCAAAGCACCTCGAAAAGCTGCAAAAGTGCTTCTAGAAGAAGCAGTCCAGGGGGTGCTTCTCCGAAAAGCAGAAGCCAAAAGCACCTAGTAATGTGTGCAGAGTCATAAATGCCCCTATTAATTTATTTTAATTACATTATAAATATATACTATTATATATAAATAGCATATCCTTTTTGGTAATTTACACATTTCAAAAGAACTTTTCACTTTTACATATCCAAACACACTTTTGAAAAAAATCTGTTTTTTAAACATTCCATCCAAACACAAAAGTTACATGCTTCTGCTTTTGGCTTTCACTTCTGCTTCTGCTTTTGGCTTCTGCTTTTTTTAAAAGTCAATCCAAACAGGCCCAAAGTGCTTCTGGGAGAAGCAGCCCAGGGGTGCTTCTCCCAAAAGCAGAAGCCAAAAGCACTTCGTAAAATGTGCAAAGAATTAAACAACCCACTACTTAATATAAATTATATAACACCCCGTAGAATTTATAAATAAAAATTTAGATTCTAATAAATAGATATTCAAAATTTCTCATAAATTAAAATTTTTGGAAGATTAAAAAGGAGATATTTTTGGAACGTGAATTTAATTAGGTCAATCCTAGTGGATTATATTTAAGGAATTGAAAACTTTTAAAGGACAATTATAGGATAAATTACAAAGTGTAAAGACCATTCGAAATTAAATTAAGTCCTTATAATTAAATTACAATACTTAACCCATGTCCGACTTCTGATTGAGATGGTCCCGAATTGGAGAATGTAGAGTCTTGGATCACTCGACTAATGGTACCAAATTATTAAGTCCATAATCAAGTTTAAATAATTACTTAAGTCCATAAGTGAATCAATATAGGCCACATTATGAATTTTTAAGTCTAATGAATAAAGTTTAGATCGAGCCAATTAACAATTTTAAGTCCAATAAGCAAGAGTAATTACAAGCAGCCCAAACAAAACCCTAAGCCCAATCCAATACCCTAAGCCCAAAAACCCAACAAACCCTAACCCTAATTTTTGTCAGGCCTGTGGCCGCCCTCGCCGGAATCCGGCGCCGCCACCACCGCCGGCAGCCCTCCGGCGAACTCCTCCGGCAGCCGCCGCCTCCGTCCAGTCTCTATTTCCGGCATCCATTTCCGACCTCGCCATCGTCACCACCACCAAAGCCATCTTCTCCGTCCCGTGGCCGTCCCCGCCACCATCTCCATTTCCGCCGCCTCCATCCTCCTCACCAACTTCGTTCGCTGCCTCTACCAACCATTTCCGCCACCCGAGCCTCGCGGTCATCACCACCGAGTCACAACCACCACAGCGGCCGCGGCCACCAACGCTTCCAAATTCCATCACCACCGGATCTATGGCCATTCAAGGCCGCTGCCACCGCCACCAAGGAGTCCTCACCACCACCATTAAAACACCACAACCGCCCTTATTTCCCCATGCTTTCACCCTCAGGCTTCAACATCAAAAACAGAAAAACAAAACAAGAAAAGAGAAGTGAGAAAGACAAAGTGAGGAAGACAGAAAGAAGAGAAGCGAGAGAGGGGGGCGGACAGCCGCCGCCTTTGCCTGCCGCCGCTCGCCTGGTCGCCGCCGCCGAGCCATTCCACTGCCGCTTCCTTGAACCGCCGGAGCCACCACAAGGTTGAGCAAAAGAAATACCAAAAGGCTGTGGAGGGGAAGGGAAAGGACACACGGTTTCTGAAAAGTGGGTTGAGTGGAGGCAAAATTTTACTAAAATGAGAAAGAAGAGGACGGACTGCAGGGGAATTAAATGCGGGGTTGGGAAAAATAAGGAAAAGTGGAACAGTGGAGATCAAGGGAGCATATATTTACTTGTTCCTCCAGCAAAAACGACAAAGGCTGTGTGCCTATATAACACCCCTCCCCCTTCATTCTTTTCTCACTTCATTTTTCCGGTTCCAATTTCACTACTCTTGTTGTTTACATTGCCTCGTTTTCTTTTCTTTAGAACTTGTAGGGTTTTAATAGTATTGTTAGAGATAGTTTAGCCGTCAAGATTTTGAGTGGATTTCTGCTGCTTGTTCCAAAGGAGTTTTAAGGCTCAGAAGAAATTAGTACATATAGCTAGTCCGTTCGAGTTTTCCGGGTAAGATTTATTTAAGTTGGGAATTTTTAGTTATTATTTATGTTAGAATACTATTATGGTATACTAAGTTGGTATTAAAATTTTGCTAGCCAAGTAGTTGTAGAAGGATATCTGCTCGTAGGCCTGTGCTTGTGTTGAGTTCCATTCCGTCCTCGGTGACTGTAAGTAGATCTTTACTCTTTGGAGTAAACCCAAATTTATTTTTAGCTTAAGAATAATTTTTAAATACCATTTTATTATGTTTTAAAGTTATGCTTATTGCTCCCTACTGCTTTTGGAATATTGATATGCTCTTTTACTGTGCTTAGTTAATTTCTGCAATAAATCGTATGGATTTTGGTACCATTGTTACGGGATGGGTCTGAGTACTGGGTCGGATCACCTCCGTCGGATGTGTGCAGTTCAAAGCTATCCGGGGCTTTCGACCCCCGGATGTGTGCAGTTCAAAGCTATTCGGGGACGTTGACCCGATGCCACCTACCTGATTCCATGTGGTTTGAGGAAATTTCTTACCTCTACCACAACCCTTGAATGTATGTGAGATTTGGGCCCTACAATGGGGAACCTGCACATCATGTTGGCTGGGAAATTTATTTCTCGGTAACGTATAGTGTCATATTGTCTTTTCCCGGGATTAGATTTATATGGAGTTTGTCTGTGCATAAATAAGTTCTCGTTTAAGCATGCCATTACCATAACTGTTGTTTTTAAATTGTTTCTGCTACCTATCTCCTCCGGGAGTAAACGTCTACTTACTCAGCGATTGTTTTCGCTGACTCTACACTTTTTTTCACCGTTTCCTTTCAGGTTTTGGGATCTGCAAGGCATCATCTGCACGGGCACGGTTTGGGGTTATTATGTATATTTTAAAACCCCCTTGTTGGGATAAAAAGCTATTACTTGGCATAGATAGTGATTTATCGAGCATAAACAAATATTTGGGTTCTATCCCACTAATGAAAATATTGTGCCCTACTGTTTTAAACAATGCATTACGCGTTTAACAGTATTTTTGAATATGAAATAGACAACCCCTTTTTAAAATCAAAGCTTCCATGGATTTATTCCATTATTATTACCATTGAGCTCATTTGAGGAATGCTCCTCCATTTTGGTTATATAACCAAACGTATTAAGCTTATTTATACTTTTAACAGTATATAAGCTTCTATGCGAATTATATGCTAGCTTGTCCGGAACGTGGTTAGCATATACATTCGATTGCTAATATTCTGCAATTATTTATTATAGCCTTAGCGTATTTTGGGCATTCCGGAATACGTGGCGGTAGCACCCCGCCCATTGTTTCCGCTCTTTTCTTCCGCTGCATCTTTTGGGAAAATGGGGGTGTTACAGATTGGTATCAGAGCGTTTTGCTCTTGGAATTGTGCATCTGAAATTTTTAAAATTCATGCACCAAAAGTTATTTTTAAAAGCCAGGTGACTATACAAGTCGTCTATTGAAATTATTAAAATCTTACACGAAAAGCATTTGTAAGCATTCGGATTAGTGCATATGAAATACTGCAAATTTTGCACGAAGAATATTTTTGAAGAGCCATTTTTGCTCTAAAGAAGTAGTTGTAACACCCCGGATTTGATTTCCCAGGCCAGGGCATTACCGCCACACTTTTCTAAACAAAACCCGAACCAAGTCGAGCTCATCTAGAAAAATGCTAAGGCTAAGTTGTATCTGTAATACCCGAGAATTTTCCAACATAAAATAAAACAATAATTAAATAAATAAATAATAAATAAAATGAATACTATAAATAAATAAACCAATCCAGCAAATAAAAGAAATAAATAAAGATAAGGAAATGAGAAATGAGATTTTTACTTAAAAAGGAATTAAAGGAATTTAATTCAATGAAAGGATGGATAAATGGTACACCAAAACCCGACACTAATGAACTCGAGTATTCGAGTCCAAAACATCCAATTAGACTGAGAATAAAATTAGAGAGAAAGTATGAACCCGAATATACCCCGGAAATCGGAATTCGGGAGCATAGAGGGATAGAAACCCGAAAGAGAGGCGGAAAAGCACGACGGATCGCACGACCCGCCCGGACCGAAGTCCAGGCGAAGACGGCGCGGTGGCCGCGCGCCCAATGGGGAAGACCGCGCCACGACCGCGCCACATGACAGATTGGTTTGTTGCGTGAATCTCTCACCCGAACGCGGATTTTTCGACTTTCGGTTGAACATCTCTCGACTCCAGACTTCTAGGTCGGTTGTGGATGCCCTATGGATTGAGAATTCTATAAATAAGCCCCTTGGGAGCCACGAACAAGTTTACAAAACCCTAAAACATTCTATACGTTCGAAACCCTAAATCCGGAGTCGTCGGAGGCACGAAACCAAGACGAACGCTGTTGGACGAGTTTCTCTACAGATCTCCATAGTCATGGTAAGTCTCGGTCCAATCTTTATTCAATAAACGATTCGAAAACGAATCCTAATCATCTCCTTTTTCTTTCTACACCCCCGTATCGAATCTAGATCGTAGAACCCGACGAACGGAGAGGAGAAACGGTGATCTGGAAGCCACGCCTCCGAATTGGACATTCCCGACGTTCATAGACACAGTAAGTTAACCTTACATGGTTTTGGGAGATTTTAAAACATTCGAAACCTAAAAGATTTGACAAGAATCATGAATCTGTCCACTTTTGTTTTCCTACCGACGCAGCAGAATTGTTGAATTTTTCCGACCTTTAAAACGAACTCAAACGGAAAAACTTAAAACACGAAAAACGTTCCTAAGACTTAGACCTAGCTACTGTAAAAATGTGAGAATTTTTGGAGTTGATTTGATATGTGAAAACCCGTTGAAACCGAACTGTTTGATTTTAGATCTTGAAATCTTGGACAGAACTTAGGAATGATCTTGATCACGTTTTTGACATAGGATCTAAGCCGTTTTAGATCTTTGGCCAAACATGAAAGTTGTAGATAAATGTCTTAATATGATCCCTGTCAAATTTCATTAAATTTGGAGTTGAATTGATTTGTTAGAATTTGAAATCTTTAAACTGTGACATGTTAAACTCGGACAGATTTCTTCTTATGTGAAAATTGGCGATTTTGACCTACTTAGGTATCTCGGATTGAAAAAGTTAAAACACGAAAGTTGTAGATCTTGATGTTTCCGAGTCAGATATGAAATTTTGGGATTTTTGGAATTAAATCTGATTTTAGACGAATTTTGGAGTAAACTGTGATTTACCGAAACGAAATTTTGAAATCTTGTTGAAACATGGAATTAACCTTTAGGGTTGAAACGAATTGAGATATTGTTTCTAAATTAATACATTGGAAGGCAGATTTTAAAAACTAAATCCCCTTACAAACTTGATAAATTAAAATTAGGGGTGAGTGCTCTGCAGGGTGCCCCCTAACGATTCACTTCGTGCCGTAATGGACGATGGTGACCCCGCGCGCTATACTTGAAATGTGATATTGCCAAAACGGCGAAACTTAGAGCCTACACTCTCGTGAATATCCGTATGGGTTTCCCGAGGCTCCGGAGTGGTACTGGGTATGGCTGATACGGCTGCGGCCGCCGGGCTACCGGCTAAACTTGTTGACATCGCGATTTTTATCGTGAAACTTTGAAATACCAAATCGGGAATGTAATGGGGATTCTAAATTAAATTAAACTAGATTAAATGATATTGTTGTCAAATTAAATTATTTAAATGCTTTATTTAAATTATGGCTATTATCTTGAACCATGTGATATGTGTTATTAAATAGAGCCTGAGATAGATTGTGCTATATGATATGGATTATGTGAAATCAAATATTATGTTATTATCATGCTTTTGTTAAATTATTAAAGTTATGGCTTTTAAACCCTACGATCATGCATGTGTTAACTTACTCAGCAATTTTGCTGATCAAAACCATTTTTATTCCTTTCTTTACAGAATATATGGAATGAGCATGTGTGAGCACGAATCATGCATGGGATTTTGGGAACTTTTATTTTGCTTTTAAATTTCGTACTTAGACTATATTATGAACGGGCCTGTTTAACCCGTGTTTTGGCCATGTCAGCCCTTTTATATTTTCCGCTGCGATACTGTACTAAACTAAATATTTCCGCTGCGCTATGCTATTATTATTTTCGAATTATATTGTATGGGCTATTTTGAATGCTTTAAGTGTTTTTAAATTCTGCAATACCTAGCCTTGCATCTCTTTAGTAAGCTCGGAGAAACCGTGTCTTACTAGGGAGATGTAGCGGTGACATCCCGACCTGGGTGACCAAAAACCGGGGTGTTACAAGTTGGTATCAGAGCCCGGCTATTTTTAAACTATTATTTTTAAACCATTACTATTTTTAAACTATTATTTTAGAACCATTATTATTTTTAAACTATTATTAATATTTTGACTATTATTTTAAATTTTAAATTTTTATTTCCATGGAGAAATTTTATTTTAAAACCCATGGGAAAAATATATATGGTGCATTAAATTATTATTGGGGGGAAGTATCATTTGCATATGCATGTTGCATTTCTGCTATGAACTTAGAATCTTTGCGAAACTTGAACTTAGAATCTTTGCGAAACTTGAACTTAGCATCTTGGCGAAACTTGAACTTAGAATCTTCGAAACTCGAACTTAGAAATCTGGGCGAATTGAACTTAGAATCTTGGCGAATATTGACGTAGATCTCTTGCTTGCGCTAGATGGCTAGTCAAGACATGATGCAGTTGATGGTCAGGATGATGAGCGTTCATCTCGATTCCCACCAGACCCTAGAGCAGATGAAGTACCGTATGGCTCAATTGGAGGCCAATTTACATCACATGGGCAACTTGAGAGAGGCGGATCATCACCGCATAAACCAACTCGAGCGCCAAGTCCAAACCCTCACTACACAAAACTTAATACTAAAGGAATACATCGATGCCCACGGGCAAGACTTAAACACTATCTTTGACGACCTCCTACCGCCGAGTTCGGAGGAGGAAGATCCGGAGGAAGATCCTGCTACCCCGCCGAGAGACGTCATGAGGCACTAGAGATTCTACTGTTAGACATTGTTTTGCTAGAAAAATATTTCTACTTTTGTACTAAAATTTATTTTGAGGAAATAAAATGCCCGATTTATTTTAAATCAAAACAAACAAAACAAAATAAAATAAAACCCCGAAGCATACGATGCTTCTTAATTCGAACAAAGCACCACGTGCTAAATTACTACACACATATACATTCATAGAAATTGCTTAGACTATATGCTAAATTCACCAGCCCTAATCTATCATATTTGTACCAGAATGGCACCCAGAGGAAGAGGAAGAGGAAGAACTCAAACCACTCCCCAAACCACCACTGAAACTCCTACTGAGACACCACCAAACGTCACTGAACCAATTCAACCTGATGAGGAACAACCCCAAGGTGCGCAGGACGCCCCCGCACCGAACAATGTGGGCGATCGTCTTAGGACGATAGAGGAAGTGTTGATTGCGCTCGGAAACGCGCAAGTCAACCAGGGACAAGCTGCGGCGGTACCTCCGCCCCAAGCTCGCCCTAACTACCTGGCGATGGTGAATCCCTACCAGCCGCCCCACTATGCTGGTGAGGAGGATCCAGCTAAACTGGAGGAATGGATCCGGACTTTTGACAAGCTGCTAGGAGCGGTCAAATGTCCGGAAGGAGAGAGGGTACATGTCGCTTCATACTACCTGGGAGGCGAAGCTGATGACTGGTGGCAAGCAACGCAAGCCAAACTAACTGAAGATGACGAGCCTTACTCGTGGATGGAGATGATGGAACTACTCAGGGATCGATTCTATCCCTTGAGTACCAAAGCTGCCATGTACGAAGAATTCCTGTCGTTGAAGCAAGGAAGCCAAACGGTGCAGGAATACTACACCCGCTTCAAGGAGCTGGTGAGGTTCGCACCAAGGCTAGTGTCTACTGATGCGGAAAAGGCACAGAAGTTCGAGATGGGACTGAACCTGTCTGTGCGCGAGGTGATCGCGGGGGTACACTACCCCGATTTGCAAGCCGTATACGATCGCGCTGTAGCGGTAGCACGCGTGCAGCAGCTGAAAAGAAGGGTGAGTGGGGAGTCCAGCAGGGGTCCTCAAGACAAGAGAAGTCGAGATTCACGAAACGAGAACAACACTGGAAGGAACGAGCAGCGCAGAGGGTCGAATAGGCCCCAACAAAACAACACTGGGAGGAGGTTCAATCAAGAAGATCCGGTACCGCCTTGCCCGAGATGTGGACGACCACATCTGGCAAGGGGATGCCCGCAACAAGGCGCCTGTTACCGATGCGGTCGAATGGGTCACGTTCGACGGGAATGTCGAACTAGGCTCGAAAACATAACGAAGAGGGACGATTTGGTCGCGGGGCAAGAACAGCCTCAAAACCAAAACGGGCGAAATGGCAATAACCAAGGGTACAGACCCCCTCAAAATAGGCCGCAAAACCAGAACCAGAACCAACGACCTCCGCCCCCGCAGAATAAAAACCAACAGCAAAACCAACAGCAGAATGCGAATCAGCAGGGCAATCAGGGACGCCCTATGGGGAGGCTGAACGTGGTAAACCAAGCGGACGTGCCTGCGCAAGGAGAAGTGATGGCAGGTACATTTCACGTTTTGAATACACCCCTTAGAATTTTATTTGATTCCGGAGCTAGTTGCTCAATTATTGCATCAAGGATAGTGCCTGAGTTAGATCTACCTAAGTGCGAGAGAATTAGCTTAGGAATTCAATTGCCTTCTGGAGAAGTAGTGTCTTGCTCTAAACGATATAACGGAATTCCTATAGTGATAAAGAACGTAGAATTCTTCGCGAACTTGGTAGAATTTAACTTAAGAGACTTTGACATCATACTGGGGATGGATTGGCTATCCCAGTATAAAGCGGTGATCGAATGCCAAAAACAAAAGATCACCTTGTCAAAAAGTAGGGGAAAGAGAGTTATCTTTTACTCTCAGCCCCCTAAGAAAAGTAGCAAAATCGTTAGTGCACTTAAACTAAGTAACTTGATGCGTAAGGGGTATGAACTATATGCGTGCTATGTGCACAACCTTGAGGCGGAAGAGAACAAGGTTGATAGCATACCAGTGGTAAGAGAATACCCGGACGTGTTCCCTGAAGACGTTCCGGGCATGCCACCTGAGAGAGATCTTGAATTCACCATAGATCTCATTCCGGGGACAGAGCCTGTCTCAAAAGCTCCGTACCGGATGGCGCCACTGGAAATGAAGGAGTTAAAGGAACAACTCGAGGAGCTATTGGGAAAAGGTTACATAAGACCGAGTACGTCCCCTTGGGGAGCACCGGTTTTGTTTGTCAAGAAGAAAGACGGAGGGCTACGCCTTTGCATAGATTACCGAGGACTAAACCAAGTGACCATTAAGAATAAATACCCCCTACCGAGAATAGAGGATCTGTTTGATCAACTGAAGGGAGCTTCAGTATTCTCGAAGATCGATTTGCGATCTGGGTATCATCAATTGAGGATTGCCGAGAAGGACATTCCAAAGACGGCGTTTCGAACACGATATGGCCATTACGAGTTCACAGTGTTATCCTTCGGGCTAACAAATGCTCCGGCTATGTTCATGAATCTCATGAACAACGTGTTCCGAGAATTGTTAGATCAGTGCGTCGTAGTGTTCATCGACGACATCCTGATCTACTCGAAGAGCGAGGAGGAGCATGCGAAGCACTTACATCAAGTGCTGGAGACCCTGCGAAGAAATCAGCTATACGGCAAGCTGTCGAAATGTGACTTCTGGCTGAAAGAAGTGGCATTCCTCGGACACATAGTATCTGCTGATGAAGTATCAGTGGATCCGGCAAAAGTCTCTGCCGTAACCGAATGGGCAACTCCGAAAAGTCCAACGGAAATAAGGAGTTTCCTTGGATTAGCCGGATATTATAGACGATTCGTGAAGGACTTTTCAAGGATTGCACGTCCTTTGACCCAGCTACTTAAGAAAGGAGAAAAATACGAGTGGACCGAAGCATGTGAGACATCGTTTCAAGAGCTGAAGAAACGACTCACAACCACACCCGTATTAACACTACCATCAGAGAATGGTGACTTCGAAGTATATAGCGATGCTTCGAAGGAAGGTCTAGGTTGTGTTTTGATGCAAGACTCGAGAGTCGTAGCCTATGCATCACGCCAACTAAAACCTCACGAGGAAAATTATCCGACACATGACCTGGAGTTGGCAGCGGTCGTTTTCGCTCTAAAGATATGGAGACATTATCTTTATGGGCGGAAGTGTCGAATGTTCACCGACCACAAGAGCTTGAAATATATATTCACTCAGAAGGAGTTGAATTTGAGACAGCGAAGGTGGTTGGAGCTCATTAAAGACTACGATTTAGAGATAGCATACCACGAGGGGAAGGCGAATGTGGTAGCCGATGCCCTAAGTCGGAAAACCCAACACGTGACAAACTCGTTGGTAATTCCGCCGGCATTGTACATGGATTTGGCAAGATTGGAGTTAGAACTTGTGCATCCTGGCACAGTGAGAGAAACAGTCAATGCCAAGGTCGTAGAAACTCCAATATTGGACGAGATTCGACTCGCTCAACCGGGCGATCCGAAACTCGAGAAGATAAAAGAGTATATTGCCGAAGGAAAGGCAATAGGATTTGCTGTCCACGAGGATGGAAGCATCCGTTTTAAAGGTAGATGGTGTGTGCCTCTTAAATGTGCCGAGTTGAAGCAAAGGTTGATGGAGGAAGGGCACAACACGCCATACTCCGTACATCCCGGAGGTGACAAGCTATACAAAGATCTGAAGAAGATCTATTGGTGGCCGGGAATGAAGAAGGAAGTGGCAAATTTCGTAGCGAGATGTCTCACCTGCCAAAAGGTTAAGGCAGTGCGACATAAACCCTTAGGATTGATGCAACCACTAGAGATTCCAAGTTGGAAGTGGGATAGCATCTCAATGGACTTTGTCTCGGGATTACCCCGATCACCTAAAGGCATGAATAAGATTTGGGTGATTGTGGATAGGCTAACGAAGACAGCCATATTTATCCCAATGAAAGACATGTGGACTATGGACCAATTGGCCCGAGCCTACATTGATAATGTGGTACGACGGCATGTAGTACCACACGATATCATTTCCGATAGAGACAGTAGGTTTGTCTCTCATTTCTGGACGGAGTTACAAAAAGCTCTCGGTACTCAAATCAAAATGAGCACCGCATTCCACCCGATGACGGATGGACAAACCGAGAGAACAATCCAAACACTAGAAGACATGCTGAGAGCATGCGTGTTGGAATTCAAAGGGAATTGGGAATCTCATTTACCCTTGATTGAGTTTTCCTATAATAATAGTTACCATGCTAGTATCGGCATGGCACCTTTCGAGGCATTGTATGGACGAAAGTGCCGAAGCCCGTTGAGCTGGGAAGAAAACGATAAGTCCGTGGTATTGGGACCACAACTTATCGAAGACATGGCTCAACAAATCAAAGTGATCCAAGGGAAGATGAAAGCCGCTCAAGACCGTCAAAAGAATTATGCCGACGTGAGACGACGAGACCTAGAATTTCAAGTGGGAGATAGGGTCATGCTAAAGATATCACCCATGAAGGGGGTGATGCGCTTTGGCAAACGAGGGAAGTTAAGTCCACGATACATAGGACCTTACGAGATTCTAGAACGAGTCGGAACTCTAGCCTACCGATTGGCTTTACCGCCACACTTAGATAGAGTTCATAATGTCTTCCATGTCTCGCAACTAAAGAAGTATGTGCCGGACCCGACACATGTACTTCAACCAGAGATAATTGAGCTCGATGAAGATTTGACTTACGAAGAAGTTCCAGTGCGTATTCTCGATACTAAGGAACGAGTAACGAGGAACAAAACCATCAAAATGATCAAGGTTCTTTGGTCAAATCACGAAAGTGAGACGGCAACGTGGGAAGTAGAATCCGACATGAGAGAACGATACCCGACATTGTTCCAAACCGATACCGACACAGTTATGGGGACATAACTGCAATCTTAAGGGGGAGAGGATGTCATACCCCCTAATTTTTCGTGCGTTTTTTTTGTAAACTTTTGAACTACGTTATGGCTTGATCCCTTTACCGGGTACGTAGGCAGCTTAGAAGTTTTAATTCTAAGTTCAGTCACAACATAATAAAACAAACACAAGACCTTAGCACGAGACGAGAAAAGCCGAAATACAACTTCGAGGACGAAGTTGGTTCTTAAGGAGGGTAGACTGTAATACCCGAGAATTTTCCAACATAAAATAAAACAATAATTAAATAAATAAATAATAAATAAAATGAATACTATAAATAAATAAACCAATCCAGCAAATAAAAGAAATAAATAAAGATAAGGAAATGAGAAATGAGATTTTTACTTAAAAAGGAATTAAAGGAATTTAATTCAATAAAAGGATGGATAAATGGTACACCAAAACCCGACACTAATGAACTCGAGTATTCGAGTCCAAAACATCCAATTAGACTGAGAATAAAATTAGAGAGAAAGTATGAACCCGAATATACCCCGGAAATCGGAATTCGGGAGCATAGAGGGATAGAAACCCGAAAGAGAGGCGGAAAAGCACGACGGATCGCACGACCCGCCCGGACCGAAGTCCAGGCGAAGACGGCGCGGTGGCCGCGCGCCCAATGGGGAAGACCGCGCCACGACCGCGCCACATGACAGATTGGTTTGTTGCGTGAATCTCTCACCCGAACGCGGATTTTTCGACTTTCGGTTGAACATCTCTCGACTCCAGACTTCTAGGTCGGTTGTGGATGCCCTAGGGATTGAGAATTCTATAAATAAGCCCCTTGGGAGCCACGAACAAGTTTACAAAACCCTAAAACATTCTATACGTTCGAAACCCTAAATCCGGAGTCGTCGGAGGCACGAAACCAAGACGAACGCTGTTGGACGAGTTTCTCTACAGATCTCCATAGTCGTGGTGAGTCTCGGTCCAATCTTTATTCAATAAACGATTCGAAAACGAATCCTAATCATCTCCTTTTTCTTTCTACACCCCCGTATCGAATCTAGATCGTAGAACCCGACGAACGGAGAGGAGAAACGGTGATCTGGAAGCCACGCCTCCGAATTGGACATTCCCGACGTTCATAGACACAGTAAGTTAACCTTACATGGTTTTGGGAGATTTTAAAACATTCGAAACCTAAAAGATTTGACAAGAATCATGAATCTGTCCACTTTTAATTTCCTACCGACGCAACAGAATTGTTGAATTTTTCCGACCTTTAAAAGAAACTCAAACGGAAAAACTTAAAACACGAAAAACGTTCCTAAGACTTAGACCTAGCTACTGTAAAAATTTGAGAATTTTTGGAGTTGATTTGATATGTGAAAACCCGTTGAAACCGAACTGTTTGATTTTAGATCTTGAAATCTTGGACAGAACTTAGGAATGATCTTGATCACGTTTTTGACATAGGATCTAAGCCGTTTTAGATCTTTGGCCAAACATGAAAGTTGTAGATAAATGTCTTAAGATGATCCCTGTCAAATTTCATTAAATTTGGAGTTGAATTGATATGTTAGAATTTGAAATCTTTAAACTGTGACATGTTAAACTCGGACAGATTTCTTCTTATGTGAAAATTGGCGATTTTGACCTACTTAGGTATCTCGGATTGAAAAAGTTAAAACACGAAAGTTGTAGATCTTGATGTTTCCGAGTCAGATATGAAATTTTGGAATTTTTGGAATTAAATCTGATTTTAGACGAATTTTGGAGTAAACTGTGATTTACCGAAACGAAATTTTGAAATCTTGTTGAAACATGGAATTAACCTTTAGGGTTGAAACGAATTGAGATATTGTTTCTAAATTAATACATTGGAAGGCAGATTTTAAAAACTAAATCCCCTTACAAACTTGATAAATTAAAATTAGGGGTGAGTGCTCTGCAGGGTGCCCCCTAACGATTCACTTCGTGCCGTAATGGACGATGGTGACCCCGCGCGCTATACTTGAAATGTGATATTGCCAAAACGGCGAAACTTAGAGCCTACACTCTCGTGAATATCCGTATGGGTTTCCCGAGGCTCCGGAGTGGTACTGGGTATGGCTGATACGGCTGCGGCTGCCGGGCTACCGGCTAAACTTGTTGACATCGCGATTTTTATCGTGAAACTTTGAAATACCAAATCGGGAATGTAATGGGGATTCTAAATTAAATTAAACTAGATTAAATGATATTGTTGTCAAATTAAATTATTTAAATGCTTTATTTAAATTATGGCTATTATCTTGAACCATGTGATATGTGTTATTAAATAGAGCCTGAGATAGATTGTGCTATATGATATGGATTATGTGAAATCAAATATTATGTTATTATCATGCTTTTGTTAAATTATTAAAGTTATGGCTTTTAAACCCTACGATCATGCATGTGTTAACTTACTCAGCAATTTTGCTGATCAAAACCATTTTTATTCCTTTCTTTACAGAATATATGGAATGAGCATGTGTGAGCACGAATCATGCATGGGATTTTGGGAACTTTTATTTTGCTTTTAAATTTCGTACTTAGACTATATTATGAACGGGCCTGTTTAACCCGTGTTTTGGCCATGTCAGCCCTTTTTATATTTTCCGCTGCGATACTGTACTAAACTAAATATTTCCGCTGCGCTATGCTATTATTATTTTCGAATTATATTGTATGGGCTATTTTGAATGCTTTAAGTGTTTTTAAATTCTGCAATACCTAGCCTTGCATCTCTTTAGTAAGCTCGGAGAAACCGTGTCTTACTAGGGAGATGTGGCGGTGACATCCCGACCTGGGTGACCAAAAACCGGGGTGTTACAGTATCAAATTTCTAAACAATTTAAAAACTATTCAATCATGCCCGAATTTAAGATCAGAGTATCTCATGCATCACAGTAATAATCAGTGCGGAAGCTAAAAACAAATAAAAACGGGGCCAAACAGACGGCCAAAACCAAAGTCCAAAGTCCAAGTCCAAAACGCGAAATTTAAAATAAATTTAATGCGACAAGTCTTTTCTTCATAAAATCCCACCCCGGCAAGCCATGACTTACTCTGCGAAAAATAGAAAACAACAATTTTTATCAGTACAAACGGTACTGAGTAAGTTAATGTATAGCATAACAAACTTTAAAGATTTAGAAGAGTAAAAGAAAGTTGGGAATTTAATTTAACAAACGAGTAAAAATAATTTACGAGGATTTCTTTCTACGTATTACCACACCAATGTTCATTTTAATCGAGGACATCCAAATATTACCCGCTTGGGCGCTTATGTCCACAAGCTGCCGGCATCAACGATCCTGGGCCTTAGCCGTTTGGGATCAATTACCCGCTTGGGCACTTATGTCCACAAGCCGACGGTATCCACAATGTGAGAGCAGCGGACCCTATACAGACACACTCCGGAGCCCTAGGTAACCCCTACGGATACACCTAGGAGTATAGACTCATACAATCACGCATCAAATATTATTTCCTTGGCGCCGTTTTGGCCACCAAAAAGAGGGGGCGGCCCAACGAGCCCACGCCAAGTGCACTTACCCTCCAAATTGGGCATCTAACTCGATCAAAACTCACAAAGTTTCAAAATCCACATTTTAATCATTACAACTCATGTCTACATTTCCAGAATTCATAAGATTCATAAAAGAGTAGCAATCGACTCAATAACCATCGAAACGTACGAAACCAAATTTTTACCGGTAAGACCACACCGTAGCAGTTTTCAAAATCGTATTAGGAAATGTAGTAAACCTTTGTGGAAAATTCTGAAAATTTTACAGCTACTAGGAGACATCAAAATAAACATTTTTCTCAGAAATAGGCCTTAGCAAATTCGGACTCTAAGTTGCTCAAAAAAAATCATTACAGAAACTTGTTTTCAAAAGGGTGCAAAGATCACTGTTCATCCGACCACAGATTACTTAAAAATCCATAACAATTCGAAGGTTGATCCAAAAATTCTAAAATTTCACAGGAGTAAACTAGACACATAGATGAACAATTTTCATGAAGAAACTAACCATCAAAAACGACCATAGCTAGGAGAAATATGAACTACAAAACTGAACATGCTAGAAATTGAAATCTGTCAACATGTACAGCAGAAAATACCAGATCTGTTTTCGACAACCAAATCAAGTCCAAAAATTATGAAAATTTACAGGGATCATCTTTAAAGTGTTAGGAACATTTTTCATTTAGACAAGTTCTTCCAAAAATGAAAGGATCTAGGCGAGAAAAGCACAACAATAAAATCTACTCGGAAGAAACCCTAAAAGACAGTTTTGGCATAAGATGAAAATCGAACTACAACTCAAAGAATACTCAACCAAAAGCTCTAAAATTCGAGATGCACAACACTAACTTACTTCTCAAGAGTGTAGTGTCGAAAACCTCTTTGGTTGCACCCTCAAACTCGTCCGGAACAGCCTCTCACCTCCAAGTTCTACCGAAAGAATCCTATTTTGAGGTGTTTGGAGAAAAACTAGATGTTAGGGCTTAGAATCCGAAGTAAGGAACAAGGGATTGGATTAGAAACCTTACCTAGACGTAGGAGAAGAGATTGGAATGCTTGAACTCGCCTAAACTCTCTGGAACAAGGAAGAATCACCACAAACTCTCCAACACTCTCTCAAATGGCAGATTTTCGGAATGGTGCAAATGGGAAGGTTTGGGGGCTGAATGAGGCTTATTAGGGCTGTGCTACCACTTCCAATGAACTCATAATGGACCTAGGGAAAGTAGGGAATAAGTTAATGGTGGTCTACCTCGAAAATATGCAGCCATCACCCCTCCAAACTCAATCCATTCACCTAACACTACTTATCCAATAAGTTCATGTATTCCTCTTCACTCCAGCAATGTAGGGATTCTAGAAGCTTCTAGGTTCGTCCAAAAGAGTCCCAATACATCCACCAACATCTGGAAAAGGGTTTGGAATAGATTCAAAGCATCAAGATCGAACTTAATGCAAAAAAATCAAGCCAAAACGCGTAGGCAGCGTTTGAAACGCTGCCTACTGGAGGGTGGCGCGCTGGTGGCGCGCCACCGCGCGGCCACCGCGCCACTCCAGGCAGCGAATTTTCTTCTTTTTTTTTTAATATGATTTTTAGTCTTAAAAATCATACATGGATTATCCATGATTGTTGGATAATCCGACAACTCTCTTCGAGTTGCTATCGTCCAAAAATATTTAATTCCGCTCTCTCGGAATTATTTCGATTGCGATAGTTAAATCCAATTAGTTAATTTTTCGGATTTAATACTCGATGTTGATTTCTCGGGTATTACAGTCTACCCTCCTTAGAAATCAACTTTGTCCTCGAAGTTGGGTCCACTTCGGAAAGATAATAATTGGCACAGAAATTATTGAGGCTTGCAATTTAAAATTCTTACCTCAGTTCGCGACGACCTTGCACGGGGTGTCACATCCTCTCCCCCTTAGGACTGCAGTTATGTCCCCATAACTGCTCCTGAGTCGCTTCGGAAAAGGTTGGGATATCTTTGCTTCATATCCGCTTCCAATTCCCACGTTGCTTCCTCGGTGCCATGATTTGACCATAGGATCTTCACCATCCTCACAGTCTTGTTCCTTGTGACCCTTTCCTTGACATCAAGTACCTCGATCGGATACTCCTCGTATGTCAAGTCGTCATCTAGCTCAATCACGTCGGGTTACAACACATGAGTTGGGTCGTGCACATATTTCTTTAATTGAGAAACGTGAAATACGTTGTGCACTTGCGACAGCTCTGGTGGAAGTGCCAAACGATAAGCCAAGGTACCTACACGATCCAAAATCTCGTACGGACCGATGTAGCGAGGACTCAGCTTTCCTCGTTTACCGAATCGCATCACCCCCTTCATGGGCGATACTTTCAGCATGACCTTATCTCCCACCTCGAATTTCAACTCTTGCCGCCTAGTGTCGGCGTAACTCTTCTGTCTGTCTTGTGCGGCTTTCATTTTCTGTTGAACCACCTTGATCTTGCTGTTCATATCCTCAATGAGCTGCGGTCCAACAACTACCGAATCATCATCCTTCGTCCAGCACAACGGACTACGACACTTCCGTCCGTAGAGCGCTTCGAACGGTGCCATGCCTATGCTAGCGTGATAACTGTTGTTGTACGAGAATTCAATCAACGGCAAGTGGTCTTCCCAGCTTCCCTTGAATTCGAGTACGCACGCTCTTAGCATGTCTTCGAGCGTCTGAATCGTGCGCTCAGTCTGACCGTCTGTCATTGGATGAAAAGCTGTGCTCATCTTGATTTGGGTTCCTAAGGCTTCTTGTAGTTTAGTCCAGAAGTTGGAGACGAATCTACTATCTCGGTCTGAGATAATATCATGCGGTACTCCGTGCCTTCGGACCACGTTCTCGATGTATGCCTTAGCTAGTTGATCCATCGACCAATTTTCCTTCATTGGTATGAAAATGGCGGTCTTTGTTAACCGGTCAACTATTACCCAAATCTTATTCATTCCTCGGGGAGATCTTGGCAACCCCGAAACAAAATCCATGGAGATGCTGTCCCACTTCCAGCTTGGGATCTCCAATGGCTTTACCAATCCTAGCGGTTTTTGCCTCACTGCCTTCACCTTCTGGCAGGTTATACACTTGGCCACAAAGTCGGCAACATCCTTCTTCATCCGCGGCCACCAATAGATCTTCTTTAAGTCTTTGTACAACTTATCCCCACCAGGGTGGACTGAATAAGGTGTACTGTGGCCTTCTTCCATGAGTTTTCTCTTCAATTCCTCGCACTTATGAGGAACGCACCATCTTCCTTTGAAACGGACACTTCCGTCTTCATGGATCGTGAATCCTACCGCCTTTCCTTCACCTATTTTTCCTTTGATCCTCTGGAGATTCTCGTCGTCCGGTTGGGCTTCTCGAATCTCGTCAAATACGGTAGGTTCAAATGTTATGGCGTTCACTGTCTCCACCACAGTCCCATAATGGACTAGTTCAGTATCTAACTTAGCTAGGTCCATATACAGTCCCGAAGGTAGAATGAGTGTGTTCGCCGTGTGCCTCGTCTTGCGACTCAACGCATCCGCTACGACGTTCGCCTTGCCTTCATGGTATGCTATATCCAGATCGTAATCCTTGATCAACTCGAGCCATCTCCTCTGCCTCATATTTAACTCTTTCTGAGTAAATATATACTTGAGGCTCTTGTGATCTGTAAACATCCGACAAGTTCGTCCATATAGATAGTGTCGCCAGATCTTAAGAGCGAACACTACCGCTGCTAGTTCCAGATCATGTGTCGGGTAGTTTACCTCGTGCGTCTTGAGTTGCCTTGATGCATAAGCAATTACCCTTTGGTTTTGCATTAGCACGCAACCAAGACCTTCTTTTGAGGCGTCACTATACACCTCATAATCTTCAGCCTCTGATGGCAATGCTAAAACCGGTGCTGATGTGAGCCTTCCCTTAAGCTCACGGAACGACTGTTCACACTCGGCTGACCAATCAAACTTCAACCCTTTCTTCAGCAATTGGGTCATCGGTCTCGCAATTTTAGAAAAGTCCTTCACGAATCTTCGGTAGTATCCAGCTAGACCTAGGAAACTTCTTACCTCAGTCTGGTTTGTGGGTGCCGGCCAATCAGACACTGCTGATATCTTCGCCGGGTCTACCGATACTCCTTTAGTCGATACTATATGACCTAGAAAAGCGACTTCATTCTTCCAAAACTCGCACTTAGACAGCTTCGCGTAGAGTTGATTTTTCCTCAAAAGTCCGAGTACTTGGTGCAAATGACTACTATGCTCTTCCTCATTCCTCGAGTAAACTAGGATGTCGTCGATGAATACGACTACACATGAGTCTAGTAACTCTCGGAAAACGCTATTCATGAGGTTCATGAATACTGCGGGAGCATTAGTCAGACCGAAAGACATTACGGTGAATTCGTAGTGTCCATATCTTGTTCGGAATGCTGTCTT
Source organism: Hygrophila difformis (assembly GCA_030278955.1). Taxonomy (NCBI): domain Eukaryota; kingdom Viridiplantae; phylum Streptophyta; class Magnoliopsida; order Lamiales; family Acanthaceae; genus Hygrophila; species Hygrophila difformis. The sequence goes on from JAOANR010000010.1 coordinate 25,351,725, forward strand.
GGGTATATCGTTCTCAGCGATACGCAATTGGTGGTATCCGGACCTTAGATCAACTTTTGAAAATACCGACGCTCCTTTCAGTTGATCGAAGAGATCTTCGATCCTAGGTAGCGGGTACTTGTTCTTAATCGTCACTTGATTAAGACCTCGGTAGTCGATGCACAATCGGAGTCCGCCGTCCTTCTTTTTCACGAACAGGACTGGAGCTCCCCATGGTGATGTGCTCGGCCGAATATATCCTTTAGATAACAACTCCTCTAGTTGTTCTTTCAGCTCCTTCATCTCAGCAGGCGCCATGCGATATGGTGCCTTTGACACCGGTTCAATTCCGGGAACGAGATCGATCGTGAACTCCACTTCTCGCTCAGGAGGCATTCCTGGGATATCTTCCGGAAAGACATCTGGGTATTCGTTCACGACGGGGATACTATCGATCTTGTTCTCCTCGCCTTCCAGATTATGCACGTAGCACGCGTACAGTTGGTATCCCATCTGCATGAGATTGCAGAACTTTACTGCATTTACTATCTTGGCACCCTTCTTCTGAGGCTGCATATAGTAAATGACCTTCTTTCCGCGACTCTTCGCCAACGAGATCTTCTGCTTCTGGCACTCGATGATAGCCTTGTATCGCGCCAACCAGTCCATTCCCAAAATGATGTCGAAATCCTTAAGGTCAAATTCTATGAGATTCGCAAAGAATTCAGTGTTCTTGATTACTATCGGGATCCCGTCATATCGTTTGGAACACGATACTACCTTACCCGATGGTAATTGGATTCCTAAGTTAATGTTATTCGGCGCTGGTAGATCTAACGCATATATAATTCTCGTGGAAATCAAAGAACAACTCGCTCCTGAGTCAAATAAGACCTTGACAGGTACGCTTAAAGCAGTAAACGTACCTTCGATCACATCGCCTTGAGCAGCTAAGTCAGCTTGATTTATCACGTTCAGGCGTCCTACTGGCCTCCCTTGATTTCCATGCTGGTTTGGATTCTGAGGTGGCCTCTGTGCCTGCGGGAATCTCTGTCCTTGGTTGCCCTGTTGGTTTGGCCCGGCTGGCCTGTTGCCCTGAGGACGGTTTATCAGGTCCAACCTCTTGTCAATGCGGTCCTCCCTCGTCCGGCATTCCTTCTTCATGTGACCTTCTCGGCCACACCGGTAACAATGCCCCGGTCTTGGGCATTCACGCACCAAGTGCGGAATGTTGCATTCCCGGCATCTGGGTATGAAGGCGCCCTGGTTATCCGGCCTCCAACCTCCTTGGCCTCCTCGGTTGAGCTCTCTGTTATCTGGCTTCCTATGACCATCATTCCTTCCTTGGTCATTTCCCCTTCTGAAGTGATTTCCAGAGTTGTTGTTCCGGTTCTTCTTATCGAAATTGTTTAGGCCCTTGCTCGCCTCTCCATGATCCTTGCGCTTCAGCTGTTGTACTCGTGCAATTGCCACTGCACGATCGTAAACAGCTTGCAGAGTAGTGTGCTCTCCGCCAACCAAGATCTCTCTGATGCTGAGATTCAGCCCCATCTCGAATTTCTGGGCTTTATCAGCATCGGTTGGTACCAGCCTTGGAGCGAATCGGACGAGCTCTTTAAACTTCGCATAGTATTCTTGAACTGTCTGGGTGCCTTGTCGGAGATTTATGAATTCCTCATACTTAGCAGTCTTTGTACTGAGGGGATAGAACCTTTCCCTCATCATCTCCTTAAACTCTTCCCAGAAGTAGGCGTGTTCACCATCAGCAAGTCCTTCTCGGTGGTTTTGCCACCATTCGTCAGCTTCTCCCCTCAAGTAGTACACAGCCACACCAACCTTCTCATTCGCGGGACATCTGATGGCAGTAAGCAGTTTGTCAAAAGTCCTCAGCCAATCCTCCAGCTTTGCGGGATCCTCCTGTCCCTCATAATGGGGCGGCTGGTAAGGGTTTACCATCGCCAGATAATTTATTCGAGCTGCTGGGGGTGGCACTGCTGCTTGAGCTCGGTTGACTTCAGTGTTTCCTAGAGCAACGAGGACTTGTTCAACTGTCCTCAACCGCTCATCCAGTGCGTTGGGAACAGGGTTAGCTTGAACTCCCGGATTCGGCGGGTTCGCATCAGCTGGGGCATTAACGTTCTCATTCACTGGGATCTCAGCTCTAGGTCTCCCTCTGGGCGGCATTCTGATGATCAAGCACGCAGAGGTTAGATCCGCAGTTAGACGAAAGTTAATAGCCGAGTCAGACTATGGTTAGAACTCAATCTCATAGGTTCTAAGTGCTAAAGACCACTGGAATGGGCAAGGAAGGAAAAGAGAAATACTAAATACGAAATTCCACTAGATAAAATGCTTTAACAGCGAGGGTTACATCATGATATACTTACTAAGTTATCACTACGTAAAATGTGATAACTATATGGTAACAAAATGTGAATATACGAATACGCAATATACGGAAATCAGAAATCTAGCAAAGACAAGCAACGAAGTCCATCACAGAAACCACACGCAAATCCCCTAAAGCAAATAGTCCGGAGAGTAGCCGAGCATTCTACGGTCGGCCTCTACCTCCTCGTCGGTATCAAGAGGCAGTGGAGGGTTCTCCACAACCTCCTCGGGGTCCTCTTCTTCAACGTTGATGAACTCATCGGGGTCAAATTCTTCCTCCTCCTCCATCTCTGGCTCGGGGTTAAGCTGGTTTTGCAGCCCAACAATGACCTCCTCCAACGCAAATATGCGTCCCTGCAACATGTGCACGTGGTGTCGGCAATCCTCGAACTCGGCTGCAAGAGCATCGTGGCGAGCAGCCATCTGGGTACTCCTAATGGTCGTAGCTTCCATCCTCTCCTCTATAGCCACAATCCTATTTCTATCGTTCGCGGCATCCCTAGAGATATGGCGAAGTTCGTGCGTGATATCCGACATGGAGCACAACAAGCGCATGATGGAATCCTGTAACCTTGGGTCGGCCATCTAACATGCAAATTTTACATTAAGGGATATGCCATACATAAAATAGCTTTGTTAATGCACATGCTTCCCCCCAAAAATAGTACTAAGTTTTTAAGACTTGTCGAATTTGCAAGATATACTTTTCCATGGGTTTTAAAAATAAAATTCCCTTTGTCCATGGAAATAATAATCAAAATGCTTAAAAATAATATTGAATAATTTGGGCCTCTATAGTGGGCCGAAAAAATAATAGCTTTAAAATTTTCGGGCTCTGATACCACTTTGTAACACCCCGGATTTGATTTCCCAGGCCAGGGCATTACCGCCACACTTTTCTAAACAAAACCCGAACCAAGTCGAGCTCATCTAGAAAAATGCTAAGGCTAAGTTGTATCAAATTTCTAAACAATTTAAAAACTATTCAATCATGCCCGAATTTAAGATCAGAGTATCTCATGCATCACAGTAATAATCAGTGCGGAAGCTAAAAACAAATAAAAACGGGGCCAAACAGACGGCCAAAACCAAAGTCCAAAGTCCAAGTCCAAAACGCGAAATTTAAAATAAATTTAATGCGACAAGTCTTTTCTTCATAAAATCCCACCCCGGCAAGCCATGACTTACTCTGCGAAAAATAGAAAACAACAATTTTTATCAGTACAAACGGTACTGAGTAAGTTAATGTATAGCATAACAAACTTTAAAGATTTAGAAGAGTAAAAGAAAGTTGGGAATTTAATTTAACAAACGAGTAAAAATAATTTACGGGGATTTCTTTCTATGTATTACCACACCAATGTTCATTTTGATCGAGGACATCCAAATATTACCCGCTTGGGCGCTTATGTCCACAAGCTGCCGGCATCAACGATCCTGGGCCTTAGCCGTTTGGGATCAATTACCCGCTTGGGCACTTATGTCCACAAGCCGACGGTATCCACAATGTGAGAGCAGCGGACCCTATACAGACACACTCCGGAGCCCTAGGTAACCCTACGGATACACCTAGGAGTATAGACTCATACAATCACGCATCAAATATTATTTCCTTGGCGCCGTTTTGGCCACCAAAAAGCAGGGGCGGCCCAACGAGCCCACGCCAAGTGCACTTACCCTCCAAATTGGGCATCTAACTCGATCAAAACTCACAAAGTTTCAAAATCCACATTTTAATCATTACAACTCATGTCTACATTTCCAGAATTCATAAGATTCATAAAAGAGTAGCAATCGACTCAATAACCATCGAAACGTACGAAACCAAATTTTTACCGGTAAGACCACACCGTAGCAGTTTTCAAAATCGTATTAGGAAATGTAGTAAAACTTTGTGGAAAATTCTGAAAATTTTACAGCTACTAGGAGACATCAAAATAAACATTTTTCTCAGAAATAGGCCTTAGCAAATTCGGACTCTAAGTTGCTCAAAAAAAATCATTACAGAAACTTGTTTTCAAAAGGGTGCAAAGATCACTGTTCATCCGACCACAGATTACTTAAAAATCCATAACAATTCGAAGGTTGATCCAAAAATTCTGAAATTTCACAGGAGTAAACTAGACACATAGATGAACAATTTTCATGAAGAAACTAACCATCAAAAACGACCATAGCTAGGAGAAATATGAACTACAAAACTGAACATGCTAGAAATTGAAATCTGTCAACATGTACAGCAGAAAATACCAGATCTGTTTTCGACGACCAAATCAAGTCCAAAAATTATGAAAATTTACAGGGATCATCTTTAAAGTGTTAGGAACATTTTTCATTTAGACAAGTTTTTCCAAAAACGAAAGGATCTAGGCGAGAAAAGCACAACAATAAAATCTACTCGGAAGAAACCCTAAAAGACAGTTTTGGCATAAGATGAAAATCGAACTACAACTCAAAGAATACTCAACCAAAAGCTCTAAAATTGGAGATGCACAACACTAACTTACTTCTCAAGAGTGTAGTGTCGAAAACCTCTTTGGTTGCGCCCTCAAACTCGTCCGGAACAGCCTCTCACCTCCAAGTTCTACCGAAAGAATCCTATTTTGAGGTGTTTGGAGAAAAACTAGATGTTAGGGCTTAGAATCCGAAGTAAGGAACAAGGGATTGGATTAGAAACCTTACCTAGACGTAGGAGAAGAGATTGGAATGCTTGAACTCGCCTAAACTCTCTGGAACAAGGAAGAATCACCACAAACTCTCCAACACTCTCTCAAATGGCAGATTTTCGGAATGGTGCAAATGGGAAGGTTTGGGGGCTGAATGAGGCTTATTAGGGCTGTGCTACCACTTCCAATGAACTCATAATGGACCTAGGGAAAGTAGGGAATAAGTTAATGGTGGTCTACCTCGAAAATATGCAGCCATCACCCCTCCAAACTCAATCCATTCACCTAACACTACTTATCCAATAAGTTCATGTATTCCTCTTCACTCCAGCAATGTAGGGATTCTAGAAGCTTCTAGGTTCGTCCAAAAGAGTCCCAAGACATCCACCAACATCTGGAAAAGGGTTTGGAATAGATTCAAAGCATCAAGATCGAACTTAATGCAAAAAAATCAAGCCAAAACGCGTAGGCAGCGTTTGAAACGCTGCCTACTGGAGGGTGGCGCGCTGGTGGCGCGCCACCGCGCGGCCACCGCGCCACTCCAGGCAGCGAATTTTCTTCTTTTTTTTTTAATATGATTTTTAGTCTTAAAAATCATACATGGATTATCCATGATTGTTGGATAATCCGATAACTCTCTTCGACTTGCTATCGTCCGAAAATATTTAATTCCGCTCTCTCGGAATTATTTCGATTGCGATAGTTAAATCCAATTAGTTAATTTTTCGGATTTAATACTCGATGTTGATTTCTCGGGTATTACAGTAGTGCATTTAAATTATTGAAATTTTTGCACGAAATATTTTGAAAAGACTTTGCCAAGTATTTTTAAAAGTTAATTTTGGGATGGGGACACACATGCACATATGCATATAGGCACGAGCAGAATATTGGTTTATTACATGTTTATTTTGACAAGTAGTTCCGAAAGTATCGGACTCGGAGCTAGAGTCTTTCTCCGATTATTTTATGACTGTCTTGCTAAGTATTGCCTTAGTATCTACCTCTAGACGTGTCTTGGATAATCTACCAGTATTGTACTAGTTTCTTGGCTTCTTAATTTCAGTTACCTTATTACGTAATATAATGCCTATTCATGCGATGGCCTTAGTGTTACCCGCATTTTTGCCCTAGTCAATATAAGGTTATGCCTTAGACTTATAAGAGCACAATTTAAATGCTAACACGATAATCGTGCGAGCGATTGGAACTAAGAATTTTCTGAATACTATACGTCTTAAAGATAAGACGCAAGTAGTATGAAAGGGAACCAAAGAAATTTAAGCTCATAACGAGTTTTATAAAGCATATGAAGAAAAATTTCCTTGAATTCATATGCCAAATTGGCAAGGGAAGTTAAATATTCTTGAGAAGGCAATTGGCGCTTAAAGGATAACCTAAGACGCTCATTCTATTCCTTTAGCTTTAAAGATTTGGAACCCAACTCTTGTATGGAGATTCGCTACTTAAAACTTGATCGAATAGTTGGGATTACTTCGTATCTACCTCGATAGGATTCCCAAATATGTTGCTTGAACGGTTTTTCCCTCGAGAAGGGTACAAGACCCTATAACGACAATTTTATTTATCCCTATTTTTTAGTAAATCTATGAGACGAATGTTCTATAAAGGGTGGTGAAATTTTCTACCCGAAAAAAAAAAACCCTTAAAATTTCGTAATCACCAAATCATTCGGAAAATAATTAAAATTTTTGATAAATGATAAATTGAGAGCAAATGAATTGTTCTCAAAACTACGATTATGTTTCAGATGCCACCACGAGGACGCCTAGGAAAACGTCCGGCTGACCCCCTATATGCACCTGATCCCATGGAGGATAGGCAAGACTCTATAGAGTGACGACAAGCTCGATTAGAACAAGTAATGTTAACTATTGGTACCGCAGTAGAGCGACATATGGCAAGGGATGAAATACAAAGGGAGCCACCCACAGATTTCATCAAGGCCGTACATGAGTACCAACCCCCGAACTATACCGGACAAGAGGACCCGAATAAGCTAGAAGGGTGGATCGAGAAATTCGACAAACTGTTGGAGGCAGTACGGTGCCCCAAGGAAAGGAAAGTGGAGGTGGCTACATTCTTCTTGGAAGGCCAGGCGAACACCTGGTGGCAAAACCATGAGAATCGAGACATTGGTTGGCCAGAGTTTAAGGAAAGCCTGCGGGCGAGGTTTTACCCAACTAGTGTGAAGAACGCTAGGTACGAGGAGTTCGTCAACTTAACACAAGGCAATTTCTCTGTCCATGAGTACTACGAGAAGTTCAATGAGCTCCCCCGCTTCGCTCCAGGGTTAGTGAACACCGCTCATTCCCAAGCCCAAAAATTCAAACTCGGATTAAACCGAGAGATCCGAGAAGGATTAGGCGGGAAATCATTCTTTAACCTACAAAAGCTATACGATCGGGCAATGAAGGTTGAGCGAGTCCGGCAACCCAAACGTAGCGAGGAGCATGTCAGGCAAACCTCTACAATACGTAAGAGGGGACGCCTCGAGAGAAACTCGGATAGAGGAAACCCGAACCAGCGCCGTAACTTCGATGACCCTAATCTGAGAAAGGATGACCAACTCCCTATGCCCGCAACCTGCCCGAGGTGCGGCAACAAGCATTGGATGCAGGTATGTCCACGGAATGTAGAATGCTTTAGATGTGGCCTTGCAGGGCATAGGATCAAAGAATGCAACATCCGAATTGACCCTAATAAGTTGCGAAATGATTTAAAAGGAGACCGTCGCTTTCAAACAGAAGCATCTCTGAATGGGAAGCCCAGGAACCCGCCGCCTACAAAAAAGAAACAACCAAGGAAGGTTGCAGGAGGTCAACCCGGGTAACCCATGAAGAGGATAAAAGTAGAGCCGGGGCACACTCGTTGGCGAACATTTTTACTTTTGCTTTGGGAAATGTAGCGCCTAATATGTCGGCTTAGATTTCAACAATCCTGCTCATTACTCTCTGGGAACATTGATCACTCGGGCACGATAGAATATATGTAAGTGGAGCAATCGTACTCCGACTTTTGAACCAAGTAATGCGCTTGATATGTATAACCAAGACATTTCCTTATTGTTTCGAAGCATTTTAAGGTTCCGCCCAAATAATAATCCCCAATGTTCTATTTAAAATTTTGCCCTTCGAAAGGATTTGTTTGACCCATAATCAAAAGATTAGATTGCCTGCCCATGCCTAAGTAAACATAGAACCACCAATGGATTTAAAGATTGGACGATACTTGCTATAAATATTAGAGACTAATCGTTCGAACCTAACCTACTTTCATGTAACCATTGGTCGGATATCCATAAGGGATAGGTAATGAACATTGGAATTTTCAAGGGATGAGAACTTAAAAATAATTGGGAAATTCCCATGAGTACAACTAAAGATGATTAGTGGTGACTTTAGACGTGAACATTTTCGATTAAGGATGAGCTGAGTTGGATTTTTCCAACGGAGTCAATTTTATCTATTCTAGATTGAACCGAGGAATTCGATATAATATTTTTAAACTTTAAGAACACTCCTAAGTGTTGTAAATAATTGATGAATCGAGTATCAAACAAGACTGACCAAGAGTTTGAAAATTAATAAATAAATTTTCCTAAGAGCAACACCTTACCAACAAGAAAAGTGGGATTTATAAAGGATTAGAGTATACACAAATGAAGCCTATCAATTTAAATTGAGTCATTGAAAAAACCCCAAAATGGATATAAGACAACATAACGATGGATCTTTTTGACCTAGGCTTATTAAGATATGGGGAATGGATAAATAATTAAGTGAGATAATACATCTTTATCTCCCTACGAAGTGAATGAAGTACGGAGCCGTTAGCATACTCCGGTAAAGAAAGCGTCGCGAGAAAGATAAACCAACCTAATTTGATCTCAATAATTAAGGACCAAGTATAAGATCGTTTAGAAACACCGACGGAATTAAGTTGGACGATTCTTCCAACGTAGGAATATGACCTAAGGAGACCAAACGGATATCAAGGATAAATGTCCGAGGCTAATTGAAGAAAATTATAATTAATAGATAACACATGAAAGGTTTTCTATAAAATATAATTTTAGTAAATATATATCTAACCGTGAATTGCTTTTAGGATTGACAAGAGACTTCGAGGACGAAGCCTTATTTTAAGGAGGGTAGACTATAACACCCCGTAGAATTTATAAATAAAAATTTAGATTCTAATAAATAGATATTCAAAATTTATCATAAATTAAAATTTTTGGAAGATTAAAAAGGAGATATTTTTGGAACGTGAATTTAATTAGGTCAATCCTAGTGGATTACATTTAAGGAATTGAAAACTTTTAAAGGACCATTATAGGATAAATTACAAAGTGTAAAGACCATTCGAAATTAAATTAAGTCCTTATAATTAAATTACAATACTTAACCCATGTCCGACTTCTGATTGAGATGGTCCCGAATTGGAGATTGTAGAGTCTTGGATCGCTCGACTAATGGTACCAAATTATTAAGTCCATAATCAAGTTTAAATAATTAATTAAGTCCATAAGTGAATCAATATAGGCCACATTATGAATTTTTAAGTCTAATGAATAAAGTTTAGATCCAGCCAATTAACAATTTTAAGTCCAATAAGCAAGAGTAATTACAAGCAGCCCAAACAAAACCCTAAGCCCAATCCAATACCCTAAGCCCAAAAACCCAACAAACCCTAACCCTAATTTTTGTCAAGCCTGTGGCCGCCCTCGCCGGAATCCGGCGCCGCCACCACCGCCGGCAGCCCTCCGGCGAACTCCTCCGGAAGCCGCCGCCTCTGTCCAGTCTCTATTTCCAGCATTCATTTCCGACCTCGCCATCGTCACCACCACCAAAGCCATCTTCTCCGTCCCGCGGCCGTCCCCGCCACCATCTCCATTTCCGCCGCCTCCATCCTCCTCACCAACTTCGTTCGCTGCCTCTACCAACCATTTCCGCCACCCGAGCCTCGCGGTCACCACCACTGAGTCACAACCACCACAGCGGCCGCGGCCACCAACGCTTCCAACTTCCATCACCACCGGATCTATGACCATTCAAGGCCGCTGCCACCGCCGCCAAGGAGTCCTCACCACCACCATTAAAAAACCACAACCGCCCCTTATTTCCCCATGCTTTCACCCTCAGGCTTCAACATCAAAAACAGAAAAACAAAACAAGAAAAGAGAAGTGAGAAAGACAAAGTGAGGAAGACATAAAGAAGAGAAGCGAGAGAGGGGTCCGGACAGCCGCCGCTGTTGCCTGCCGCCGCTCGCCTGGTCGCTGTCGCCGAGCCATTCCACTGCCGCTTCCTTGAACCGCCGGAGCCACCACAAGGTTGAGCAAAAGAAATACCAAAAGGCTGTGGAGGGGAAGGGAAAGGACACACGGTTTCTGAAAAGTGGGTTGAGTGGAGACAAAATTTTACTAAAATGAGAAAGAAGAGGACGGACTGCAGGGGAATTAAATGCGGGGTTGGGGAAAATAAGGAAAAGTGGAACAGTGGAGATCAAGGGAGCATATATTTACTTGTTCCTCCAGCAAAAACGACAAAGGCTGTGTGCCTATATAACACCCCTTCCCCTTCATTCTTTTCTCACTTCATTTTTCCGGTTCCAATTTCACTACTCTTGTTGTTTACATTGCCTCGTTTTCTTTTCTTTAGAACTTGTAGGGTTTTAATAGTATTGTTAGAGATAGTTTAGCCGTCAAGATTTTGAGTGGATTTTTGCTGCTTGTTCCAAAGGAGTTTTAAGGCTCAGAAGAAATTAGTACATATAGCTAGTCCGTTCGAGTTTTCCGGGTAAGATTTATTTAAGTTGGGAATTTTTAATTATTATTTATGTTAGAATACTATTATGGTATACTAAGTTGGTATTAAAATTTTGCTAGCCAAGTAGCTGTAGAAGGATATCTGCTCGTAGGCCTGTGCTTGTGTTGAGTTCCATTCCGTCCTCGGTGACTGTAAGTAGATCTTTACTCTTTGGAGTAAGCCCAAATTTATTTTTAGCTTAAGCATAATTTTTAAATACCATTTTATGTTTTAAAGTTATGCTTATTCCTCCCTACTGCTTTTGGAATATTGATATGCTCTTTTACTGTGCTTATTTAATTTCTGCAATAAATCGGATGTATTTTGGTACCATTGTTACGGGGTGGGTCTGAGTACTGGGTCGGATCACCTCCGTCGGATGTGTGCAGTTCAAAGCTATCAGGGGCTTTCGACCCCCGGATGTGTGTAGTTCAAAGCTATTTGGGGACGTTGACCCGATGCCACCTACCTGATTCCATGTGGTTTGAGGAAATTTCTTACCTCCACCACAACCCTTGAATGTATGTGAAATTTGGGCCCTACAATGGGGAACCTGCACATCATGTTGGCTGGGAAATTTATTTCTCGGTAACGCATAGTGTCATATTGTCTTTTCCCGGGATTAGATTTATATGGATTTTGTCTGTGTATAAATAAATTCTCGTTTAAGCATACCATTACCATAACTGTTGTTTTTAAATTGTTTCTGCTACCCTATCTCCTCCGGGAGTAAACGTCTACTTACTCAGCGATTGTTTTCGCTGACTCTACACTTTTTTTCACCGTTTCCTTTCAGGTTTTGAGATCTGCAAGGCATCATCTGCACGGGCACGGTTTGGGGGTATTATGTATATTTTAAAACCCCCTTGTTGGGATAAAAAGCTATTACTTGGCATAGATAGTGATTTATCGAGCATAAACAAATATTTGGGTTCTATCCCATTAATGAAAATATTGTGCCCTACTGTTTTAAACAATGCATTACGCGTTTAACAGTATTTTTGAATATGAAATAGACAATCCCTTTTTAAAATCAAAGCTTCCATGGATTTATTCCATTATTATTACCATTGAGCTCATTTGAGGAATGCTCCTCCATTTTGGTTATATAACCAAACGTATTAAGCTTATTTATACTTTTAACAGTATATAAGCTTCTATGCGAATTATATGCTAGCTTGTCCGGAACGTGGTTAGCATATACATTCGATTGCTAATATTCTGCAATTATTTATTATAGCCTTAGCGTATTTTGGGCATTTCGGAATACGTGGCGGTAGCACCCCGCCCATTGTTCCCGCTCTTTTCTTCCGCTGCATCTTTTGGGAAAATGGGGGTGTTACAAATTACACTATAAATATATCTTAGTATCATATTAAATAGCATGTCCTTTTTAGTAATTACCACATTCCAAAAGCACTTTCATTTTCATTCACCCAAACATATTTTTAAAAAAACTGCTTTTCAAACATTCCATCCAAACACAAAAGTTACATGCTTTTGCTTTTGACTTCTGCTTCTGCTTTTACTTTTAGCTTCTGCTTTTTTCAAAAGCCAATCTAAATGGGCCCTTAATAAAGGGGGAAGTCAAAGTAGAAGTAGAAGCAAAAATCAAAAGCAGAAAGCAAGTAACTTTTGTATTTGAATGGAATGTTTGAAAAATAGGTTTTTTCTTAATATTTTTTTTTAAATATTTTGGATAATTACCAAAAAGGACATTCTAGTTATATGAGAATAGTATATATTTATATTGTAATTAAATAAATTAGTGAGAATATTTAAAACTTTGCATACATTACTAGGTGCTTTTGACTTCTGCTTTTGAGAGAAGACCACCTAGGGCCCGTCTGGATTGGCTTTTAAAAAAAATAGAAGCCAAAAATAGAAGCAGAAGCAGAAGCAGGTAACTTTTGTGTTTGGATAGAATGTTTTGAAAAACTTCTTTTTTTTTTTCAAAACTTCTTTTTTCAAAAGTGTGTTTGGATGTGTAAACGTGAAAAGTGATTTTGAAATGTGTAAATTACCAAAAAGGATATGCTACTTATATAGGATAGTATATATTTATAGTGTAATTTAAATAAATTAGTAGGGGTATTTATGACTCTGCACTCATTACTACTATGTGTTTTTGACTTCTGCTTTTGTGAGAAGCACTTTTGCAGCTTTTCAATGTGCTTTTGCTTTTTCTAAAAAGCCAAAACAAACACTCTTTCTTCTTCAAAAGTGCTTTTGGCAGAAGTAAAAGCCAAAAACACTTGAAAAAACCCATTCCAAACAGGCTCTAACTACTTCTTCCGGAGAAAATTCACTTTTGGTTTCATAGGATTTTCTTTCACCCACATTTGGTCCCAAGTTTATAAAATTTCCACTTTTGCTCCCATTAGATAACTATTTTTTCACTTTTTGGTCCATTGGTCTAGTTTTCAAGAAAAAAATCATATGGGTCAATGTGCAATTTTTTTTTTAAATTTTGATTATTTGCAAAATGCCCCTTCCAATTAAAAAACCATAACCCATTTAATTAAATTCAAATTTATTTATTTGTACAAAATAAAATTAATTTTGAATTTATTTTAAAAATAATATCTTTTAAATAATAAAAATTTAATTTTGAAAAAATATTTATACAGGATTTATTATATATTATATTGAATAAAAATATAGTGGGACCAAATGTAGAAATTTTATACACGATTATCTAGTGGGACCAAAAGTGAAAATTTTATAAACTAGAGACCAAAAGTGGATGAGAAAAAATTGTATGGGATCAAAAGTGAATTTTAAAATGAATTTTCCCCACTTCTTCCAAAAGCATTTTTTACTTTTTGAGGAACTTTTCCTTTTTGTGTGTTTTTTTTTTTTTTTTTTTGTCCTGAAAATCCATCCAAACATATAAAATTTTTTTTGATAGAAGCAAAGGACATTTCCAAAATTCATTCAAACGGGCTCTAATCATTTTATCCAAAGTCTTAATTAAGTTCTTGGAATATCCTCCTCATATGCTTTTATGCCTCTGCTTTTCCTCTCCCTTAAAAAAGATGGACTTGCCAGTTTCCATATTGTCATCGTTCCGTTTAACTCCATTGCGCTGTACGGCAACCGCAATCCAAGTTTCCAACTGGTTAGGCAAAAAAGTCTACAATCAAGAATCAAGATAGGATGTAGTTCGCATTTTGGAACCTGTACTCTGCCGACTCTCCTCCATTCACGGATACGCACGCTAACTGCCAAACCCACAAGAACCCACTAATCTGCCCATTAGGGCTATTGAATTCACTTGCACTTTCGCAGACAATTACATTATTCTGTTGTTAATTTCTATATGCTCTAACTGCACAACCCATATTCCTAATCCAAGACAAGACCTGTCATTTCTCTACACAAATCTAATCATGCTTCTCGACTACTGCTGCTGCGGGTACGAAACTCCCCCCGCCGACGACAATGTCGCCGATCGAGATCCCATTCTGCTGGTATCCGGCGTTGGAGGCTCAATTCTCCACTCCAAGACTAAGAAATCCGGGTCCGAGATGCGGGTTTGGGTCCGCATTCTTCTTGCTGATTTTGAGTTCAAAAAGAAGCTCTGGTCCATTTACAATGCTGACACAGGTTTCTTTTCATTTTTATCTTTATTTGTCTTCGCGAGTATCTGTTCTGGACTTCGTATTGCTTGGTTTTGCAGGCTATACGGAGCCGTTGGATGACACCACGGAGATAGTAGTGCCTCAAGACGATTATGGGCTTTTTGCTATTGATATTCTGGACCCTTCTTTTGTAAGATTCCCCCTCCTTTTTCTTACACTTTTTGTGTGCCTGTCAGCTTCATTTTTCATGATTTACGAGCATAGTTTGATTGGTATTTATTCTTTTTGCGTTGGGTTTGATTCTAGTAATTAATGGGTATGAGACTTTGTTAAAATCAGGTAATTGTTGTTATATGAATTAGCGGTTCAGATAAATTATCTTTTTGGCAAAAATGATTGTGCCAGTTGATCATACTTCTAGTAAAGGCGTGACTAATTTCCCAATTTATGCATGATAGATGGATGCTTTATGAGTTCTGAAAACTATGTGAAACTCATTTATTTGTGCGGAGTATATATGTTTGGTTTGATGTGATGCTCCAGACTACTCTGATTTTTATGAGTTTCTTGGAAGTCCACTTAAAATATCAGATTAGCTTTATATGGTACTCTGTAATTTGTTCTTTATCTCACTTTGTTTCAAAATATTACGTTTTTCAAAAGTCATCTTTTGTCTAAGGAATCTGAATCTTGTTTTGGAACATTCAAAATGGAAAGAGAGCTTAAATTTTGGATACAGATGAGAATTATATAAGTGTATAATTAATGGATAAAGGTTTACTGGACAGTTATAAGTTTCTACCCAATCCCAATCTGGAAAAGCTCTATTCATATTTCATTTGAGGAAGGTTTTAATGATTTTAGTCTCAGCATGGAGGCAAATTTATGTGTCTACCAATAGTCTGAAACAGTGACACCATTCAATTAAATGAGATGTCTCATGTTCTGCATTTTGGCATGATTTAAAGACAAAGTCTTTTTCCTTCTCTATGGATATGTGCCTTATTTTATTTTTATCTTCTGATGTCCAGCTCGTAAAGCTTCTACATGTGACCGATCTATATCATTTTCATGATATGATTGATATGCTTGTTCAATGTGGATACAAGAAAGGAACAACACTGTTCGGATATGGTTATGACTTTCGGCAAAGCAATAGGTATGTCGTTCCCCTGTCAAAATTTTCTCTAATTCCTTGTATGGAGCATTTAAATATGATTTTCTGGTAGTAGTTTTATTTGTTTAGAGTTTCTAGCTTTCATACGGAAAATTTGTGAGAACCATTTTCACTGTTTTTCATGTTGCAGAATTGGTCAGTTAATAGATGGATTGAAAGATAAGTTGGAGACTGCATATAAAGCTTCAGGGGGAAGGAAAGTCAACATAATATCTCACTCTATGGGTGGTTTGTTGGTGTCTTGTTTCATAACACTTCATAATGAAGTATGCTTCACTCATCTTTTTCTTGCTTTCTTGTGCATTTCCGTTTCTTTTTATTGTGTTCTGTCAATCAAGCAAACATTATGCTTTTGCATAGTTACCAATTTACAGGAGGCTACGTTTAGGTAAACCATATTATTTTAGGGATGTAATGATTTACTGATAATCCTTACCTGCATCAATTAGAGTTACCAAATTTTCTCTCCATGTTTTTATCTAGAGAAAATCTAGGGTAATGGTGGAGAATAGAATGTGCATGAATCCTTGGGAAAATGTGTAAATTTGACTTTGAATAATATTCCCCTTTTTTGGTTGTAAACTTATGATTTTGGTTTTGATCGTTTTTGTGGTGGGGTCCACTACAAGAACAACATAAAAAATTGTAAGGTATGGGAGCAACCAAATTTTCTTTTCAACCTAATTAATAGGGTTCTTTAGAAACATTTTCTTCATTTAATACACTAGTTCAACAATCTAATTCTTTTTTTGAGGAGCCGAAACTAGAGAAAGGGTGGTGGGAGTCCATGACACATAAATTACAAAGGGGTAAAGGGGAGGGATAGAGGGCCGGTGGGGAGGGATAAAGAACCCTAAGGTTTGAAGTTATGGATTCGGCCGTTTGGGCAAGTCCTCATCCCCACAATCTAATTAATAGGGCCCTTATTGATCCAACAGGAATAAAAACTTACAGCCTGAATGATCTGGATGAAATTAAAACACAAATTGACTCAAATGAAACAACCAACATATTTTTTATTTTTTGCGTGCACTATAATAAGTCAAAGCAAAACAAAAATGAAAACGAACCAAAAACTACATCCAAACAAGGGATTCAATGATTCATCCCTAGTGAAATCGGGATTTCGTCATAAATGTGGTAGCAGAAATTCCTGTGCCTAAACTTTTAAGGTCATAAACTGAAAGTATGTAAATTGCTCGACTACATTCTGCTGGATAATGTTCATCATCATCATCATCATCATCATCCCCCCCGTTCCTTTCTTATTTTGTTGCTGAAAATAGTTTAGGAATTTTTTCATTTTATTTTTTCAGAATGGTTCAATGATACTTCCTCCGTTCTTTTTTTTTTAAAAAAAAAAAAAAAAAAAAAAATTCCCCATTAGGGTTTTGTGTACTATGTACACACACTTTGACTTAAAGTTTTATCATAGTTATACAGGTTAAAATATATAGCCAAGTGAGATCTTGTTAGATTCGTCTCGTCGTGTAGTTTTTAAATATCAAACTTTTGAATTTTTAATTGTACTGAACTTGAGTTATGAATGATTTAAATTGTGGATTGGACTGCGTGCTGGTTAGGTCCGTAGCAAATAAAAAAAACAGAGGAAGTATATTTTTAACTATTGAGTTTTACATTTTACTTTTATTTTGGATGCAAATGAAGGTTTGATTGAGAATTTTAGTTTTGAATTGCAGCTTTTCTCGAGATATGTTAATAAGTGGATTACTATTGCCACACCATTCCAAGGTAACCTAGCAGCACATATTATACAGCGTGATATTGCACATTCTACTTTCAAGAGATGTATTCCTGTAACAATGCCAATTCTCTTGGATAAATGATGTGAATTAGGCTGCCCAACACAACTTCGGAAACCAGTGCTTCTCCCTAATATGCACACATGACCCAACTAGTATAGCCATCGTACAGACAATTGAGTTGAATATATCTCTAACTATCTCTTGTTTACCTTGTTGCATTGCATATCAATGCCATGAAGGAGGCTGCATTTCTTGTATCTGAAATGTCTATAATGATTAGTCTAATCTAATCACAAGGATGTATAAATACTACAGGAAAGAGTAAAAATAGCTCATTTGGGAATTGGGATTGTAATTGCTAACCTCACACTGCACAAAAATTTTTCATTGGTGTGTTGTGTACAGGATCAAACTATTACTTATTAATCATATGTAGTTTCATTTTCTGCAATCTGCATGTTGTATGGCGAAAGTAATAAACAATTTTCTGTAGGCGGATAATTTTTCTAACCATGTGATCTTTATATCAATTTATTTCCTTTTGTTTATTCTCTTTTCCAGTTTACTTGATCTTGTGTCATTATGTTTTGTATTTCCTGTGTACTTGTAGTCAATTAGCCTCTTTACATATGGATTTGGGTTTAATTTGAATAGGCGCACCTGGATGCATCAACGATGCCATGCTCACTGGAATGCAGTTTGTTGAAGGCTTTGAAAGTTTCCTTTTCGTATCAAGGTGGTCAATGCATCAACTGGTAATCTTTACAGTTTTGAGCAGCAAGCACTATTGCAACTCGCAAAATGCATCTGGAAATATTTTCTCTTGTTTTTGGTTTCTTTCTTGTTTTTCTTGCTTCAAAATCATATTTTATTGTTTGTGACTCAAAGGAATCACATCTTTATCATCTTTGCATGCATGCAAATTATATCTGTATGCTTGATTTCCATCTACAAGATATTGCTAGAACTTGACATGGACAAGGAGGGTGTTCAGTGTTCACCTTTTTTTTTTGGTCCAAAATTAAAATATGATTGAAGTGTATCACTTTGGATCCAATGTTTTCAACAGTCAAGCATTCCAATTATATCCGACTGCTTGATTTCCGTCTACAAGATATTGCTAGAACTTTCTATGGACAACGAAGGTGTTCAGTGTTTCAAGTTTTTTTTTTTTTTTTTTTTAAAAAAAAAAAACAAATAAAATAAGATTAAACAGTTCTAGTACAGTCTTTGTCCAAAATTTAAATATGATTGAAGTGTATCACTTTGGGTAACCGAATTCCGTAGCTACGTATGTCAACAGTCAAGTAGTCAACACTGTATTGAGTTACTGAATGGATTTGGTATAACAGCTAAATGTATGGAGTCTGATTATTTTTAGCAGCCGTGCCTTGTGTTAGTTTGTCCTGCATTCCTGCCAAATTTGTAGACATAGCACCAATGAAAGTAAATTGCATTAGCAATCCTTTTATATAGTGTGTTAGTTTGTCCATGTAAGCATGTGTGTGAGTCCATTGCTTCACCGTCTACTTGATCCGAGCAGATTTTTTTGGTGTGTTAACTGTTCAATGAATATTTCTTTTGGTTAACATTTTCCCCTCCTGGATTTGGGTAACATTGTTCTAGTTTCTTCTTCTTTGCCATCATCGCACTCTATTGTTATCCCACTAATTTGGATTGATGCATGCCTAGCTGTTAGAGTGCCCGTCTGTGTATGAAATGTTGCCAAATCCTAGTTTCAAATGGAAGAAGCAGCCGGAGATAAAAGTCTGGAGAAAGCAATCTAACGACGGTGAAACTTCAGTGAAACTGGAAACCTATGACTCTATAGAATGTGTGGCTCTCTTTGAAGAAGCACTAGCAAACAATGAGGTACTTTTATTCTGCATCACATTTATGCTACATCTTTCATGCTGCATGTTATGCCTGCCATTTAAGTATTTTAACTAATTTATAAAAATCGAAGTCGGTCTTGATTCCATTGTGAAGGTTTTTGGCTTTTGTGTTTGTGTTTTTCTTAATTCTTATCACTCCCCCCAGCCCGTTGCATTTATCAACTTTTTAGTTTCTTTGAAATTATTGTCGACTTGTTTCACTGCAAAATTTCTCGAGACATTGTGATAGACTTTCTATAACCTTAACATTGCAGCTCACATTTAATGGGAAAACTGTGGCTCTTCCATTCAACTCTGCCATACATAAATGGGCTGCTGGTACTCGCAAAGTACTTCACAAAACTGAATTGCCCCAGGGAGTTTCCTTCTACAACATATACGGAACATCCATCGACACACCTTTTGATGTTTGGTAGGTTGCCAAGTCACTTTGCATCTCTCATTCTTATTGTCGGTGCGACTTGTTTAAACTCCATAAAACCTTGAAATTACGTGATACCCTTATGAATAAAGCTGAGAGCATCAAACATGAATCGAGCCATTGTCATATTTGAGTTGCATTTGCCCCTTTCCTCTCTGTCTGCAGCTATGGTTCGGAATCCTCACCCATTGAAGAGGCATCCAAGATCTGCCACACGATGGTATACACATTTCTTCATTAGTTTTTTTAACGTTAAAAATGCTCGCCTTGGTTATTGGCGGTCAGTTTTATATGACCAAGCATGTTAATCCTATTTATTTCAGCCAGAATATTCATATGTTGATGGAGATGGAACTGTCCCAGCTGAGTCAGCTATTGTATGTTATGTTATCCCAAAGACATTTTTTGGTGATTCCTTTTTTTAACCTTGTACATGTTTGAAGCCATTTTCATACATTGCGCAGGCGGATAGTTTCGAGGCAGTAGAAAGGGTGGGAGTTAGTTCAAGTCATCGGAGACTATTAGCCGATAAGAAGGTATTTAAGCTCATTCAAAAATGGTTGGAAATTTATCCCAAGGCCAAAGTGCAGCAGCCTTCTATGACCTCAAAAGTGATGGATGGATGATGATTTTCTTCGTAGGAGGGCACAATGTAAGAAAGTTGGGCTTTGGCCCTCTCCATCATGTTGTCTGTAATAAAGGCAAGAATACTCTTCAGGTTGATTCGATGTATATGGGATATGCTATGTAATGAGGCCTTGTTTGTGGGCTCTTCATGTCTGAGGATGGACATAAAATAGTAACATACCTGTAGACTGTAGTGTTCTATCATGCTTTATACTCTAGTATAACTAGTATAGGCTCAGGGGTGGGGATGTTAAATACTTTATTTATTATTGCAAGTATATAATAAAACGAAAATAATGAAATTGGGTTTTATATTTGTCTAATTACATAATTTTAGAATATATATTATTTAATATAATTTTTATTTTTATACATTAGATAAATGTATTGGTCTTTGCAGAAAAAAATGTATCATTACAAGAAAATGCAGTCGTTAGAAATTGGGCCAAGATGGGGGAAGCGGTCGAAACAGTCTAGCAACCTCAACAATGACCGCGTGAATGGTCGCTGACTTTAGCGACTTCATAACGCGGTCGCCAAATCGGACGTAATTTATGCAATTTTTGTGTTTAGCTGCGTTCGTAGGGTCCGTTCATGGTTTTTAGCAGAATCTGTTTCTGCAACAAATCACCTACAACTAGGATTGCACACGAATCGAATCAAAGTGAATATCACTATTTCGTATTCGTATTTGATTTTTAAACGAATAACAAATCACATTCGTATTCGATTTGAAAGTAATATTCGAATTATTTGCCTCGATTCAAATATTCGAGTAGAATATTTTGTTACAATATATTTTTTTTGGATTCGAATGTATTCGCTTCGATTGTAATTATTTGCTTCGATTCATAATTATTTGATTATTCGATTCGAAATTCTTAAAAACTCTTGCTAAATGGATCTACTCTACTCACAACATCAAAAGTACTCCAAACAAATAAATCTAAAATTTATACAAAACTCATTTTAACATATACAACTATAAGAATCAACCACAAAATATGAATCTCTCTCAAGCAAGCAACCGTAGACAAGAAATGAATAAAAGAAAATGGACATGTCGGTTCCACCAACACCACCGCAGCTCTGCCCTTGTTTCAGCCCTCTGTCCGGCCTGCCATCGTCCTTGTCCACCTCGCTGCTCCGGCCACCGGCTTCTACAGCCCCATAGCCGTCTGTCTCTCTTGGTTCTCCGGCTGGCAAGCCTCCACAGCGGAGCTATGCACACGTCCTGGTGTGACCACCATATTGAAGAAGCTTGAGGGTGAAGGTTACATGATCTACATCATTGCCAAGCTCACCCATGAAGCAATAACCAACACCGGGATCGAAACGAAGCCAAACCGAAGCAAGATAGATCACCTTGGGCGCCCCTTTGTTGGTGCATTGAAGAAAGGAGGCATACATATTTTTGGCCTTAGTCGTGGGCACGCACAAGAGGAGAAATTAGACTGGTTTGTTGGTGCATTGAAAAAAGGAGGCAGAAATATTTTTGGCCTTGGTCGTGGGCACGCGCAAGAGGAGAAATTAGACTGGTTTGTTAGTGAATTGAAGAAAGGAGGCAGGAATATTTTTGGCCTTGGGCGTGGGCACGCACAAGAGGGATCCGACCCCCATTACCCAATTTTAGCTTATTTCATTTTCTTCCCCACTTGTTCCATGTAATTTCAATTGGTATTCACTAGATTTATCTTGGGATCATTATGTTAGGCTTAAATCCCATTTCTACCTTAGTATTTCTTGGTAATTGCATTTCTTGTTCCTAGAGTTATATGTTAGGATTGGGGAAGGATCAAACATAATTCAACTATCATTCATCTATCAAAGTTTATCTTTCTTTTGTTCATCTTTGAGGGTATCAAAGGTTGATCATCTTGGGGATCAAGGGTTACTTGATTTCCACATCAAAACCGGGACTATTCACATTGAATTTGTGTTAGGTTCGTCTTACTCAATTGGATTGCAAGTTTTGATTGAGTTAAGTATGTTCATTGATGCATTTTAGGTTTAGTTCTTGGGAGCTTGATCCTCATATCAAGTTTACTTGATCAAAACCCATTGTTTCATTGAACCCACTTGCCCTATCCTTTGTTTTGCTTTTGTTGCTTGTTTTCCCAATTTCTTGCTTGCATACATCACACTTGCCCTATCCTTTGTTTTGCTTTTGTTGCCTGTTTTCCCAATTTCTTGTTTGCATACATCATAATTAAATTTGGTATCAGAGCTTGATTAGGACTTCTTAGCTCCTAATTAGGTTGTTTATTCTTGGTGTTGATGCATTGTGGAATTCCTTTGCCATTTTTTCTATTTTCAAGAAAATACCCAAAAATATTGCCCACAAGGTGTTTGTTGAAATGCCAAAGTTGATTTTCTTGGCAAGATGGAATGCTTGATGCTTATATGCTTTGATTAGCTTGATTTTTGATTGATAGTATTGGGAGTTATTGAAAGATACAACACAAAAAAAAAAAAGTGGATGACAACCGTTGGCTCATGGTTCCTATGATGTATCAAGAGCCAAAGGGTTGAAGTTCCGTCAACAATATTTTGATAGTGGAATTCCCCTAAACATTGTGAGACCGAACGGTTAAAAGGAATTAGAGCACAAAAGCCAAGCTCTACAAAAAAAAAGAAAAAAAAAAGTTGAATACTCCCTTAGCATTTGTTGATTGATCTTGTTTTCTTTGTGGGGTTGACATTATCCATCCTTAAACCCATTTGAGCCTTGATAGCCTTTCTTATTTAGCCTTACCTAGAACTACTTGCTATGCATTTGTGAATCATCATCTCATCATTGCTTGATAATTGTGTGCTTGAATCTTGTGAATTTGGTGTGAACGACTCAAGGGTTGAGGGTGATCAACTAGAGAGGAACACTTGAGGGTTGTGTGAGAAGAAAAGAGAGTTGTGAGGAATAGTTTAGGTAAATATCTTCTCATCTCTTTTTCATACTTCTTACTTTTTATATTTTTTTGATTTGTTGACGATCTCACTTGGTATTTGGAGTATTATGGCGGAGGATTCAAGTGCAGGGAAGAAGATCACCTTGGAAGATGTGAGCCACCAATTGGCTCAAGTGATGGATGTAATTGGAGGCTTCCGGAACCGCCTAGCTACTATAGAGGAGAATAGTCGAGTCCGGGAAACAAGAGAGAGACCTCAAAGACAAAGAAGAGAATATGAGGATTATGAGGAAATGAATGAGGAACAAGAAGAAGAGTTTGATGGCTTGGGAGATGAGTCGGGGGGGCAAGACTCATATGATGGGAGGGGTTATCGAGGAGGTCCCGCCAAGGTCCCCAAAGGAGGAACAACAACAACTTCAACTCCAACTACAGGGTCACCATCCCACCTTTCGACGGATCAAGTGACCCCGATGTATATCTCAATTGGGAGAAGAAGATGGAGTTGTTTTTCTTGCAAACACCCATGCCGGAGAATGAAAAGATTAGATGTACTGTTTTGGAGTTCACGGGCTATGCTCTAGAATGGTGGCAACATAGAGAGCTCAAGGCTAGGAGAGGAGCAATTGGGAGAATTGTATCTTGGAATGGCTTGAAAATGGCAATGAAGGAGAGGTTTGTGCCAAAGCAATATAAGAGAACTAGCTACAAGAGGTTGCAACAACTCACTCAAGGCCAAATGAGTGTGGATGAGTACTTCAAGGAGATGGACACTTTGATGACTAGAGCCGAAATTGATGAAGAAGAAGAGGACACGGTGTCAAGGTTCATTTCTGGCCTACATTATGAATACTCCGATGTTATGACCCTTCATAACTTGGAAATGGTGAGTGAAGCCTACCACATGGCCATAGAGTTGGAGGGCCAAGCCAAGAGAAGAGGCAAAATGGTTAAATCCTATTCTAAGGATTATACGAAAGATGCAAATGCTAAAAAGCCTCAAGTTGAGTATAAAAAGACTTATGTGGAGTACAAGAAGCCACATCGAGGGAATGAAAGAGGAAGAGGCCAAGAGTACAAGCTTGATGACAAAGGGAAAGGTGTGCAAACACATAATCAAGTGCCTAATGTTGAGAGACACTGAGATGTTAGATGTTTCAAATGCTAAGGAAGAGGCCACTATGCTAACAAGTGTCCTAACAAGAGGGTGATGATTGTGGATGCCTCGGGAGAGTACTATTCGGAGTCGGACAAAGAAGATGAGGAGGAACCAAGGAAGTACTAGAGGATGTTGAGGAAGATAGTAGTGAGAATGGAGATAGAGATTTCCCGAATCTCAATTGTGTTTCATTGAGGAGTTTGAGCACAAGGATGGCCAAAGATGATTCGAGGGAGCAAAGAGACAGCATCTTCCATTGCCGTTGTGAGGTGAATGGCAAGATTTGTAGTGTCATAATTGACGATGGGAGTTGTGCCAACATTGTTAGTGAGATGATGGTGAAGTCCTTAGGGCTGCCGACATCACAACATCCCCATCCATACAAGTTGCAATGGTTGAGCCAAAGTGGAGAAATGAGAGTTAGGAAGCAAGCTACCTTTCCAATCAAGATGAGAGGATATGAGGACCAAATCACTTGTGATGTGGTGCCTATGCAAGCTTGCCACATACTTTTGGGAAGGCCATGGCAATATGACCAAAGGATTGTCTATGATGGATTTGCTAATCGGGTCACTTTCATGAAGGATGGAAAGGATGTGGTGATCAAAGCTTTGTCAGTGAAAGCAGTTGAGGAGGACCAAGTCTTTCTACATAGGCAATATGTGAGTGAGATGAGGGAAAAACAAAATAAATGTGAGCTTGAGAAGAAAAATGAGTGTGAAAAGAATGATGTGGGAAACAAAAATGAGAGGAAGGAAAAGAACAAAAAAGTTGAGAATAAAAATGTGAGAGGATCAAAAGGTGAGGTGTGTGAGGTTAGGAAAGAGGGCTTATTTGTAAGCATGAAAGAAGTGAAAAAAATGAGTGTTGGAGAGGAAGAGGGACATTTTTGCTTATTACTTACTCCTTATTTTTGCCTAAATGTTGATACTACATTTGATCTTCCTGGCGAGTTGGTGTCTGTTTTGCAGGTTTACAAGGATGTCTTCCCTGATGAAGTACCTGGAGGCTTACCACCCATTCGGGGGATAGAGCACCAAATTGACCTCATTCCGGGAGCACCATTGCCCAACCGGCCTGCCTATCGAGCCAACCCCGAGGAGACTAAGGAGATACATAGGCAAGTGGAAGAATTGCTCTCCAAAGGTTTTGTAAGAGAATCCTTAAGCCCTCGTTCAGTTCCTGCTTTACTTGTTCCTAAGAAGGATGGTGGTTGGAGGATGTGTGTAGATTGTAGGGCCATTAATGCCATAACTGTCAAATATTGTCACCCCATTCCTAGGTTAGATGATATGCTAGATGAACTACATGGAGCTCAAATCTTTTCTAAGATAGATCTTCGTAGTGGCTATCATCAAATTAGGATGAGAGAAGGGGACGAGTGGAAAACGGCCTTTAAAACTAAGCTCGGGTTGTATGAGTGGGTAGTGATGCCTTTTGGGCTTACAAATGCACCTAGCACGTTTATGAGGTTGATGAACCACATTCTTAGGCCTTACATTGGTAAATGTTGTGGTATACTTTGATGATATACTTATATATAGCAAAAACATGGAAGAGCATGTACATCATTTGTCCACTATTCTTGAAGTTTTGAGGCATGAGAAATTGTTTGCTAATGAAAAGAAATGCACTTTTGGTGTATTATCTTGCAAGTTTTTGGGATATATTGTGACAGGTGAGGGGATTAAAGTTGATGAAGACAAGGTGAAAGCGGTGCAAGAATGGCCAACCCCCACCACGGTCAAGGAAGTGAGGAGTTTCTTGGGATTAGCGGGCTTCTATCGACGTTTCATCAAGGATTTTAGCACTGTGTGAAACTTTTGACGAGCTTCGCCAACACGAGTAATTTTCTGAAAATTCCTTTACTGGTTTATTGCTTAAGGAGGAAACTGTGATTTCAAATGGTGCCTCGAGAGTCCCCGGCAACGGCGCCATGAAACTTTTGACGAGTTTCATTTTGCTACTGGGGGGTTGAAGAACCGTCTAAATACAATTTCCAAGTTCGGATTTATTAAATGAAAAGAGTTATGATTGAGGGACGGGGTTTAAGAATATATTAAGATTTCCCTTTTTATTACTCCTGTGGGGTTCAAACGGCGCTGTGGTCCTTCCAGCCATGAAACTTTTGACAAATATCACGGTGCAACAGGGATTGACCTTCAGTCTGTCACCCTGAAAGTCCCTGGTATCTGCACCATGATGCTTCTCTTAATTTCATGTCAAGAAGATCCCTGCCATGAAACTTTTGAACATCTTCCCACTACATGAGTATTTTCCAAAATGTTGTCTTTTTATTTACTCGTGTCAAGAAACTGTGCTCCCGAAAGCGCACGGGTCAAAAATTGCAGTAATTTATAGTAAGTACCGGATCGTTCACTGGAGGATGTGCGATGGAAGCAGGGCCCACGTCGTTTACTAAGATTTTCCACTCGGTTACTCGTTTCAAGTTTTGCAAAGGTTTCTAACAACTACTTGACATAAATTTAACCAGATCATGAAAGCAGTAAAAATTATTCTACAAAGCATGGTAAACTAGATCGAAGAAAGCAATTAAATCTATACTACGAAAGCAATGTAAAACTACGCTACACTATCTAGAAAGCAGATTTAAATATGACAGAAGGGACAGGGAGGGAATAATAAAGATTGGACAAGATTCAGATGAAACACAATTAAACTTCCTTTTTTAATACACAGATCTTAGTTTGGGATAATCCTCCAGTTAGCTAACTCTCATGCTCTCTATACCATGTTCCCTTTAACAGACAGGTACTTACAGTAAGAGTTTATATGCTCTTAAGATAGCAATGTCTAAGATACCATAAACTCTTAACTCCCCTTGCAATGCCTTGCAAAAGTATGTTAATTATTTACGGTGGACGAGCAACACCTGTCAAATCATTAGTTGACATGCCAAGTACTGCTATCATTCCCCCATGTCACACCCAAAGTTTCAAATCAAGCCCCAAACCATTCCATAACTCTCAAACCTTTTAACAGATGGACAGTCCCTAATTCTTCCGAGTGACCTCTATGAAAGCATCTAAAAGGAAAGCAGTAAAGAAAGCTGTAAAGAAAGCATTTAAATCTATCACTCGGAATCGTTAAAAACGTCTCTTTCCGTTAGTATAAAAGAGCCCCTGGTCTTGGTGACCAGATGCAGATGAAGAACCCCCGAGATATCAATAAGCCACAGGGCTTACAACATCTGGGTAGTTATGAGATACAAACTAAATGAAACAGATCCATAAATGAACTTGTTCCGGATGTACTCACTCAAGACTCAATTCTAGACTTTGGCAGAAGAAGATAGTAGTCGGAGGAATACTCGACCTTACCTTATAAATTCACCAAGGCCTATATGTTGTTCCTCTAGTATTATTTATCACATCTCATCTATACCCAAGTGGATATCGACTTAATGCGATATCTAATATCAGATGTCCAACACACAGCAATTTTGAGAAGCAAATGGATATTTGAAAATCATTCCCTA
Organism: Hygrophila difformis; assembly: GCA_030278955.1. NCBI lineage: Eukaryota > Viridiplantae > Streptophyta > Magnoliopsida > Lamiales > Acanthaceae > Hygrophila > Hygrophila difformis. The sequence continues at coordinate 25,379,627 of JAOANR010000010.1, forward strand.
GACAGGTACTAAACTCTCAATTAAAACACAGATCCTTTCAGTCTATGTGAGACCTAATCGCTGACTCTGCTTCTAAGCTCTCAAAATCAACCGCCAGTGGAATATGAATTAGTCATAACTGTTGAATTTATCCCTTACTTAGATCCGGATTTTATAAAGGATTTTTTGTTGGAAGTTTACTATGCAGCATCTGATTTAATATCAAGACTTCTGTGTCCAAGGGGAAGGATCCCCAAAATAGCGATAAGACCAGAACATCTACATAATAGTATCATGCATACAAGTATATGAAAAGGAAAATAAAGTACCCCAAAATATAAGGTGGGGTTAAACAGAATGCGAAACACAAGGGTGGATTAGCCTGAGATGAGAAGAAATCGGCTAAAAAGAGTGCTAGAGATAGTTGGGGTTTTCCGGACTGCAAACATCTGCTGTCCGGTTCCCAATTTTCCCAGATGACTGATTTTAGACAGAAAGAATTCCAAGCAACGGTGACCGCCGTCATTTAGTTTTCTTTTGTCTGTGAGTGGAAGAAAAACCCACATATTTCTTGCTGTAATATGTCTTAACTGATGTTGGTCGACATCAGTTAATACTATTGCAACTTGAATTCAGGTTGAGAAATTAAGATAAGGAAAATTAAAACTGTATCTGATTAGGAATTGGCTGAGTGACTAATCGAAACTCTTAGTGAAGAGAATGCTCGCCGAAGCTTCCACCAACCACTAACCAGATCATGCAAAATAACAGATAATGATTGACACACAGAAGACGGGTTAGTCGATGTCCCTGTGAAGGGACCTTTCACCAACATTAATCTGTGGTGTTTCTCATTATCCGTTCATACACACAATGAAAGAGGAAATAAGAAAGTAAGAAAATATTTTTGGTATTGTGTGGGTGTTAAGCACACAACAAGTAGACACTAGTGGTTGAAATGTGTAATGGATAGAAATCAGATGAACTGGGCCGAGGCCCAATACATCCATGCAACTTACACAAATCATGAAAGAAAATATTTTTGGAATTTTCAAAATAGAAGGATAGTTCAATTCGAATTATTAGGGTAATTCGAATTGAGAATGCATGAAGAATGAAGTATAATCTTACCCAATTAATCCTTGCAAAGGAGGGAGATATCATCTAATTCGAATTGTTGAGCAATTCGAATTAATTCGAATTGGACAACTCGAATTGAGGAAGTCCTTTCCTTGCTCAAAATTGACCAAGGCATATACCTCAAGGGGAAGGTGAATTCGAATTGTCCAGCAATTCGAATTAATTCGAATTGGACAATTCGAATTGGTAAGAGATAGAAAATAAACTAAGGCATGAATGGGATGGCAATGGATACAATGTGGTTCTCAAGCCAATTCGAATTGTTGAGCAATTCGAATTAATTCGAATTGAATAATTCGAATTGGTTGGAAAACACATGAAGAGAATAATTTTTGGGTGTGCAATTCGAATTTCTTAGGCAATTCGAGATAATTCGAATTGCCTCAATTCGAATTACACAATTTCAAACAACAACAATTTTTGTTCTCACAAGTATGGGTTAGGTGAACACTGTACTGTAATGATGGGTTTAGATTCACTAAATCCCTCATCTCACATCAATGTCATTTCACAGCCACCCTAGTGAGATTTTCAAGAAATAAACAAACACATGTCCAGTGGGTATTGGCAAAATTCAAAACCTACTGCTACAAACAAGGGATCAAAGATCAAAGAGCCTAAAACATCTAGTTATCTAAGAACTGCATGAATAAACTAAGAACACTCAAGTTATCTAAGGTAGCATGAAATAAGATTAGGGCAGGAAGAATAAAACCTAAATATAAATTTTAACAAACCTTAAAAACATCTAAAACCTAAGAACACTTATTTGAAGCTCTAAGGCACTAAATCAAGCCAAAAACCCACCAAACATGCATTTATTAAGTTTGAATGTCAACTAGGACATAATAAATGTAACCTAGTTGAAACAAACAAACATACTAAGCATTTATTTCTAGAGAAAGCATTAAAGAGTGCCAAAACACATGAATAAAACCATTTCTGGAAATTTTCCTTGTATTGACACTTTGAAAGCAAAATAAAGAACCCAGAACCATCATTAGCTTGAAGGTAGGGTTTATTCTAACTAGAAAGCATGTAAAAATATGGAAATGGCTACTCTAAGGGTTACACAAACTGCTTCTACACTAAACTAAGATTAAAGCATGTAAAGATTACACTACTTGCAAGAAAAATAAACTAAACTAATCTAAACTACCTACCTAACCCTTAAGGGGTGTGGAACCTCCTGCTGTTCTTTTTGTCCCAAGCTGCTTTTTGGCTAAAATTCTTGATCTCTTGATTTTGTTGTGGAAGGTCTGCTTTTATAGACAAACTTCAAAACCCTAGGCCCACCAATATTGTGCTCATGCTCCACAGCTTCAATGAGTGAAGTTCGAATTATCTCAACCAATTCGAATTAATTCGAATTGTGAGATCTCTTCCTTGAGCTGGAATTGTAGCCTTCAGTAGTCAATTCGAATTGTTGTGAATAATTCGAATTGGTCTTTTCTCGAATTGGATGAGGGTTTCTGCTTGGCTTCCTTGCACTTGTTGGCAATTCGAATTGTTTGTGCCAATTCGAATTAATTCGAATTGGACAATTCGAATTGCATCTTCTTGCCTTTGGGTTTCTTCTCTCTTCATTCCCTAATTCGAATTAATTCGAACTTGAACAATTCGAATTAGATTTCTGCATCCCTTCCAACACTTAACCAATTTCTTTGTTCTCTTTAGCAATTCGAATTGTTGTGCAATTCGAATTAATTCGAATTGCTCACAATTCGAATTATGCTTCAACACTTAACCAAATTTCAGTTGTGGGATTTTCAATCTTTTTCCCATCTTTTTGGATTTTTGTGGGCTCTTTTATTCTTTTGCCCATCTTTTCATTCCTTTTTCTTTTTCTTTTTCCTTTTTTTCATGTTTTTGGATTTTTCTAACACAAATACAATTAAAATTGCATTTTTTGTGTCTTTTCATTACCGGCTTGATGTTTTTACAAACTAGCATTAATCTGTCTAATTCAACTGCTTTCTTATTACAATAAGATGGAAACACGATCAAAATATCCGTCTCAGACACGGAAATGGATTGGAAATAATGGTCAATTTTGGCCATTATCAACATCCTCACATTTAATACTGATCGTCCCCGAGCAGTCAGAGTCAGTGCTCCTAGGAGCTTGGACTCTGCATATTCAATCCATTTGCGTGGCCTCAGAAATTTCATTCTTCTTATATTAGGGTAAGACAATCAAAATTACAAGTATTAAACTCTCTTGGTTGCAGTGTTTAATGGAATGATACTTCTCACTTGAGTGAACACACAAACCAATCATTATTGTTAATTCTTCTTGAATATGTGTCTAGAAAATCTCATTGGCTTAATCCTTGAATTCAGACATGACATGAATCATTAATCAATCAAAGCAGAGCCTCACATATAGTAGAATCGGAAAGTTCACTCATTCTCAAGATCGGCTTTCATCGTCAACGCTCAAAATCAAATTCAATTAAATTCTCCCATAAGCTTGCAACTGGACCAACTCGCCACCGGCTCATTTCCTCAAACCGAGATCCCGAGGTCTTATTCAAGGTTGTAACGGGGCATACGGTTGTAACATTTGGTAGGAAGAGGGAATTATTGGGCTAAAAAGTGACATGACACCATTCCACCATAGTTTGGCATGTTGCAGAATTTATGATCATCATTATTTCTATCTTTCTTTTGTTTTTCTTTCCTTTTCTATTGCATGACATTAGACTTTGTCTAATTTGCTTTGTCATTTGCAATTTATTCTTGTTGAATAGATCTCAACTCTTTTTTTTTTTTTGAATCGGTTTATAGCATACCGATTGACATTTTTTATGATCAAAAATTACAATGCCCTGATGGGATGGCTCATGTACACTTGGGTTTGATTTTCTTGGTCTTTTTGTAAGGCTAGGAGTAATATAGTGGCTTCAAAGAAAAATTAGGTTTAAAGGCTCAGATTGGTTGATCCTAAAGGGAAAATGTTTTTGGGTTTGGAATTCAAACGAAAGCCAAAATTTTGGGTTTTTCTAAGTGCCTCGATCATTTGCTCGATTTCGGGAATATGGCATGGTCTTGAATCGGTCCCAATTGCAAGTTCTAGTGCCCTTTAATCGAATTGATTCACACAATCAAAGAAGTATTGAGTAAAAATGACTCGGCTCAGATCTCACAAGGGACGGTTTGATCATGTCATGCTTTTATTCTCAAATTTAACCTTTGAAAAATTCTTACAACTTATTCAATCAAATTCTCAACATGAAAGTTTGTTAGTCTTTCAAGTGATCATATCATTGGATTTTTATAGCTCAAAACTTCAAGAATTTATGTCGTGCATATTTTTAATTGTTTTATCCCAATGTAATAGTCTGAAGATTTCGTCATTAGCCTAAATTCAACATGTGAATTTAGGTGACAGATTTATGCTTGTTTTATGCCGGTTTGTTTAATTGAAAGCAGTAAAAAGACACTGTGAACATGCAAGCATGTCACAGCTTGTTTTTGGCGTGACAGTCACTTATTCATCTTGGACTGCCACACATCTTTTTCGAATAATGGAGAACTCAAGACGAAATTCTCTTGTGGAAAGCAGTAAATGTACGACTGCCCAAAATACGTCGTACTACCCATCATAACAGACAATTCCAAGGTTCGTTATACAGTACACGACCTTAATCACATCTAGACATCAATACAGACAAAGCTGTACACTTGAATAGGTTAGCGTCAGAGATCAGTCAAAAAGTCATCCCAAAACACAGTCCCGGTCAAAAGTGAATCTTTACAGATTCAGTCCTTCTTCAGCATCTTTCCCCTCTATCCTTGGAAGAAAATTCTGGTCCAATGGACGAAGTTTGTTAGGCTGCAGGGCAAGCAGTAATCTCCCTCGTCATCCTGGTTCTCCAGCACTTTTTGGCAGTAGACTCTGGGTCCTTGGTCAATGAACAGATCAGGAGTCTCCAGGCTTTCCATCAACCATGCAAAGACGCGGTTGCCCACATATGCCATGATTGATTCGTCTGTCACCATCTTGTCGATCATTGCTATTCCCTGCTGGACCTGTTCATTGTCCAGCTTGCTGAGTAGCATGTATCCCCTGACAAAGATTGAGGCTTTGTGGTTGTCCTCAATCCCTTCCTTTAGTAGCTCACACGCCAGAGTCTCGTTTCCTGCTCCGAATGCCTGCAGGGCTGGGATGAGTTTCAGGTTGTAGTTGCCAGCTTCTTCGCATTTGACCATGAGTGCTTCCTTTTGCAGTTCCATCCTCTGTTCCCACATCTTGACGATGGTGGTCTCCAGTTCACACCTTCTGTAGACAATGGGAAGATCAGCTGCATCCCTGAGCTTGGTGCACACTTCTCTGACCCTCCATACTTTCTTGATGCAATCCTCTCCGATGCGGGAGAGGATTTCTCCTAGGAGCTCCACTGGCAGATCCAGTAGTTGGGTTTCTTCCTCGTGATCTTCGTTTTGGGCTAGGGGAATGATGTCTCTGAAAAGACATGGAGAGATGATTAGGTCTGAGACCCTCAGCCTCATACCTTCAGCCACTTCAAAGTACAGTTCACTTTCTAGCACCTGTCTCACTTGAGGTACACTATGAAAGTCCAAGGGGTCAGATTATCAAATCTACTCTTATTACAACAAAAATAATGAAAGTAAGAGAGATAAGGATCTTGGATCCTTAAGATTTTTCTTAGACTATAAATAGTCTAAGATGTTTTTGGGTGGTCAAAGGACCAAAAAGAGAAAAATTTCGTAGGTTATTGAGCCTACGAAGGGATTTTTGATTTTTATCACTTAAAAAGTGATTTAAATCATGTGAGGTAGGGGGGATAAGAGATTAATGATGAAAATCGAATGCAAGCGATAAATTATGCAATTACTAGTATGTACAATGGACCATGACCAAAAATAAGAAATAAAAATAAAAGTAGACATGCATACATACAAAAGGCGATTTTTGGATTTTTATGAAAAGGTGTTGACTTGTTTATTTAATGAAATTTGGGGTGTGAGTGGTCCCCCATTTGGATTTTGTTTTGGAAAGTGGGTTTTTTTAAGGAATAAAACAAAACTTTCCTTACAAATATTTCCCACTTGTTCCAAGTTGACAAAGATCAAACACTTAAACAAAGAATATTCTGAAAATTTGTCTTTTTATACATAAATGCCATGCCAAAAGTGTTGGAAAAATTTTGGCATGGTTTTGTCTGTAATACCATGTTTCCATATGTGCAAACGTCAACCTTTGGGGTTGAGTTTGCCATGTGTGGGCAACATGTACCCGACAAAAGCATTCATTACTAAAATACTCATATAACACTATACATGCAAACATCAACAGAAACGAGAACATTTGATCCATCTATACTACTGTAATGTACTAATGTCATCAACAAAACTCATGCTTTAAGAACATGAATTTTGCAGATATTATCAACATGCATTTTCAGTCATCATCAACAATTATCTACTAAAAAACAACACAGTGGCTAAAGAAAGCATGACCACAGTGTTAACCCTACTCACAAGTTACCAAAATCACAAAGCAGATAACACAGATACACACATAAACACAAATGGGACAATAATACTGCAATATGAACAAAAATCAAATTTTAAAGGGTTTTGAGACCCTCATTTTCAAAATAAGAACACCTCCTAAATCATAGAAAATTTCGAACCCTTAAATGGCAGTTAAGAACACAAAACCTAGAGCCCTAGGTTCTGCTTAGTCGGTTTCTACCCCATTTCTGAACAAACCCAACACACTCCGACCACTTTCCGACTCTTCCCGTCATTAGAAACAAAAGCATTCCCCTTCCCACCCTCGATTTCGCACGGAAGATGAAAAGACAAAACTGTAAACTTGAAACCGAGCGCGAAAACGAAACAGAGATACTTACCCCCGACTCCCACTAGGGTTTGACGACGACGAAGCCATTTCCGAGTGATTTGGCCGGAGGAAAGCTTGAGAAGAGTGACTGGTTTCGCGCGGAAGAAGGGTTTCGCGAGAGAGAGAACGGGGATTTTGGAAGTGTGGAAAGTGAAAGTGAGGGAAATGAGAGGGAAAGAAGGGTATAAAAAGAATTCGGAAGGGGAGTTCGAATTATGCACTAATTCGAATTAATTCGAATTGGTGCATTCTGTGAGAGATGCGAGTTATTCAGACCAATTCGAATTAATTCGAATTGGCTTGAAAGGCAAAATTACACACAAGTTCGAATTGTGAATCAATTCGAATTAATTCGAATTGACTCATAATTCGAACCTGGTGGTAAGGACCAACTTTGCATAGGAATGCTTTTGTGAGCTAATTCGAATTATTGGTGTAGTTCGAATTAATTCGAACTTCCCCACAATTCGAATTGCTCACTTGCCTAAGAGAATGCCTTTTGTATGCCAATTCGAATTAGTCAGGCAATTCGAATTAATTCGAATTGCCTTATAATTCGAATTGCAACACTTGGCCAATTAAAATATCCGAAAATTCTGCCTTGGGTGCCAATTCGAATTTGCATGGCAATTCGAATTAATTCGAATTGCGTGGCAATTCGAATTAATTCGAATTGCCTGCATAACTCGAATTAACTAATCCGAATGTGAAAAATTTCCAAGGCAAAATGTCTTATGTGGTATGTTCCAAGCAATTCGAATTAATTCGAATTTTCTTGAAATGAAAAATAAACCACATTCAAGACTTAGGAAAAATTTGGATTTTCAAAAATTTATGTTCATCAAGATGAACTCAAGAGCAAACATATCTACACAGACTTAGAATTTAAAACATATTGCTTGCATAAATTAGATCGGGTTAACAATTTTTATTTTATGAATTTATTCTGGATTTTAGATTTCTCTAAATCCCAAAATTAACCTTCATTAAATATAATGTTAACCCAACCGGGAACCTGGTTTTCGGGAGCTTTATCTTTCTTTTTGTTGGTTCCTCGAATTCCTGCAAAACAATTATGAACAGGTATTAGGTTTTCTCCAAATATCAACATCCTCACATTTAGAGTCTTAGTACTCTAAATGTTCACTTGATTTTTGGATACTTTGTCCCAATAAAAATAAGTGAAGAAAGTAATAAATAAGTAAGTAAATATATGTATAATATTTATTGAACATAAGCCGGTTCTGTTGTCATCTGAGCTTCTTTTTCGGGGTCGAACTGCCCAAGATACTCCTTCAGTCTGTGTCCATTCACCACCAGCTCTCCTCTGTCAGTTCGGATCCTGACAGCTCCACTTTCAAACACGTGCATCACTTCGTATGGCCCTTCCCATCTGGATTTAAGCTTTCCAGGGAATAGCTTCAACCTAGAGTTAAATAGCAAGACATTCTGACCAACATAGAAGTGTTTAGATTTAATACGACGATCGTGTAACTTCTGGGTCCGCTCTTTATAAATCCTCAAGCTTTCATAAGCTTGCGCACGTATTTCCTCAATTTCATTGAGGTCCAACTTGCGCTTACTCTGGACAACTCGGGAGTCAAAATTGAGCATTCGTACGGCCCAGTAAGCCTTATGCTCTAGTTCTACGGGCAAATGACAGGCCTTTCCGAAGATGAGTCTGTAAGGAGACATCCCAATGGGAGTCTTGAATGCAGTGCGGTATGCCCATAAAGCATCATTGAGCTTACGTGACCAATCTTTGCGAGTTGTCCCCACAGTGGCCTCGAGTATGTGTTTGATTTCGCGGTTAGAGACCTCGACTTGACCACTGGTTTGGGGATGGTAAGGCGTGCCGATCTTGTGGAGAATCCCATTTTTTGCTCATAAGATTTGCAAATGCTTTATTAACAAAATGGGTTCCTCCATCTGATATTGTAACACCCCGGTTTTTGGTCACCCAGGTCGGGATGTCACCGCCACACCTCCCTAGCAAGACACGGTTTCTCCGAGCTTGCTAAAGAGATGCAAGGCTATGGTTTTTCAGAATTTAAAACATTCAAACAGCCCATTTATATATAATTTAAAAATAATACATCAAAGTTGCAGCGGAAAATAATATTTACATATATGACTCGCAGCGGAATTTAAATATAGGGCCAACATGGCCTAATCACGGGTTAAACCGGCCCGTTCATGCAAGATCTAGTCTAATACAAAAATTCAACTAATATATCATCCCAAGCTTCCCGTGTATGCATATGACGATGCATAATTCTCAACTCTGGAAGAAAAAGAAAAAGAAAATATGGTTTTGGTCAGCACTACGTACTGAGTAAGTTAACACATACATAACTATGGGGTTTCAAAGCCATTATTTAATATTTAAAGAAAACATGTGCACAACACCACATAATTTAACTCATCTATCTAACAATAATTAAATGGCATAATTTAAAGGATAGAGATTTCATAAGATCATAAATATAATTGCAAAGCAATATAATTATAGGACATAATTTAAAAGCATAATCCAAAAGGAACAATTTTCGAGTCTCCTAGTTTCATATCTCATGTCTCATGTTTCAAGTTTATATTTCAATTTCCATTCGGCAAGTTTTATATTTCAATTGCCTTTTGGCAAGCAGTATATTTCAATTGCCTTTCGGCAAGCAAGATATTTCAATTGCCTTTCGGCAAGCAGGATATTTCAATTGCCTTTCGGCAAGCAGGATATTTCAATTGCCTTTCGGCAAGCAATATATTCATGTGTATTTTATCTCAAAGGAATTCCCAATCATTTACACCTTAATGTCTAACTTCATGTTTCAACAAGATTTCAACATTTCGTTTCCGGTAAACCACAGTTTACTCTAAAATTTTTCTAAAATCAGATTTAATTCCAAAAATTCCAAAATTTCACGACTGACTCCGAAATGTCAAGATCTACAACTTTCGTGTTTTAACTTTTTCAATCCGAGATACCTAAACAGGTCAAAATCACCAATTTTCGTAGAAGAATAATTCTGTCCGAATTTAATGCACCACAGTTTAAAGATTTCGAATTCTACCATAGCAATTCAACTCCAAATTTGATGAAATTTTACAAAGATCATCTTAAGACAATTATCTACGACTTTCATGTTCGGCCAAAGATCTAAAACAGTCTAGATCCTATGTCAAAAACGTGATCAAGATCATTCCTAAGTTCTGTCAAGAATTTCAAGATCTAGATTCAAGCAGTTCGGTTTGGAGTGGATTTCATATATCAAATCATCACGAAAGATTCTGAAATTTTACGGAGGTATTCATAACGGATAGATCTACAACTCTTATGTTCAACGCCAAGCCTAGATCGGTCTAGATCTAAGGTAGAAATCACCAACAAGTTCGAATAAAGAATCTATCATCGTTTCAAGATCTAAACCATAGGCAGGTCTGTTCGTGGTCGTTTTCGGATATCAAAACACGATGAAAAATTATGAAAATTTTACAGTAGATAGATCTACGTCTTAGGAACGTTTTTTGTGTTTTAAGTTTCTCCGTTTGAATTCGTTTTAAGGTTCGGAAAAATTCATCAAATCTGTTGCGTCGGTAGAAAACATAAATTGACAGATTTTCGGTTTCTTGTTAATCTTTTAGTTTTGAATGTTTTAATTCATCCCAAAACCATGTAAGAGTTAACTTACTGAGTTTACGAACGTCCGGGATCGTCTCTTCGAAGGCGTGGCTTCCCGTCCACCGTTTCTCCTCTCCGTTCGTCGGGTTCTACGATCTAGATCCAATACGGGGTGTAGAAGAGAAAAGAAGATGATTAGGATTCATTTTCGAATCGTTTATGGAACAAAGATCGGATCGAGACTTACCACGACTATGGAGATCTGTAGAAATTTCGTCCAACAGCGTTCGTCTTGGTTTCGTGCCTCCGACGACTCCGGATTTAGGGTTTCGAATGTGTAGAAAGTTGTAGGGTTTCATAAAAGTATTCGGAGCTCCTAGAAGGTCTTATTTATAGATATCTAAGACCTAGGGCGTCCAAAATCTGACCCCAAGGGTCTTGGGTCGAGAGACGTTCAACCGAAAGTCGAAAAATCCGCGTTCGGGCGAGAAAATCTTGCTTGGTTTGTTGCTGCCAGAGTGGCGAGGTCGTGGCGCGGTCTAAGGCCAACAACCGCGCGGCCAGCGCGCCACTCACGCCTGGACTCCGGTCCGGGCGGGTCGTGCGATCCGTCGCGCTTTTCCTCCTCTCTTTCGGACTTCTATCCCTCTATGTTCCCCGATTCCGATTTCCGGGGTATCTTCGGGCTCCGATTTCCTATCCTAATTTTATTCGGATCTAAATTTGCATTTGGACTCGGGTTATTGAGTCCATCGGTGTTGGGTTTCCGTGTAACCATTTATTCGATTACATTGTCTTCGGCTTCCCGGGTTCTCGGAATTTTGTTTTCTTTTTAATTTAAATTCCATTTCTCATTTCCTCTACATTTATTTCTTTATTTATTATATTTATCTTATTTATTATATTTATTTTATGTTGGAAAATTTCCGGGTATTACAGTCTACCCTCCTTAAGAATCAACTTCGTCCTCGAAGTTGTGTTTCGGCTTTTTTCGTGCTAAAGTCTCTTTGTTTGTTTTATCATTTTGTGACTGAACTTAGAATTAAAACTTCTAAGCTGCCTACGTACCCGGTGAAGGGATCAAGCCATAACGTAGTTCAAAATTTTACTTGGGATACATATCGTCGAGCCAACTAAAATAATGCAACTACTTTATTACGGGGTATCACATCTCTCCCCCTTAGGACTCCAGTTATGTCCCCATAACTGCCTATTCAGTACTCTCGAGAGGTTTCGGGTTTTGGTCTTTATTCTGATGGTACTGGTGCCGTTGGTTGTTGCCACCTTGACCGTCTGGGTTTCGTGGTTGCTTAGGTCGAGTAGTCACATTCTCTCTCTTGTCGATGTTCTCTTTCCGTGTTCGGCAATCACGCAGCTGATGACCATGTCGACCACATCGAAGGCATGCTCCAGGCTGAGGGCATCCTCTCGCATAATGCGGTTTACCACACTTCGGACATGGTGACGCATAGTCCCCATGGTTGAAGACTATCCCCTTTTTCTCCCCATTGTCATTTTGATGTTGTCCTTTCGAGTTTCCATCAAAATGGCCCTTATCCACCCTGTAATCTCCTTGTGGTCCTTGGTTAGCCTCATCTATCGGTTTCCGTTTCAGTCCTTGGACTCGTGCAACCGCTACCGCACGATCATAAACCGTCTGCAGGTTCATGAATTGTCCTACTGCAAGTATCTCCCGGATACTAAGGTTCAGACCCATCTCAAATTTCTGAGCCTTGTCAGAGTCGGTGGGTACTATCCTCGTAGCAAATCGTACCAATTCCTTAAACCGGGTGTAATACTCCTGCACCGTCCGTCCCTCTTGCTTCAGTGATAAAAACTCTTCGTATATTGCCGCTTTGGTGCTCATGGGGTAGAAGCGGTCCCTTAGATCCTCCTTAAGTTTAGTCCACGAATAAGCTTCTTCGGCTTCCTCTAAATTTCTCTGGAGGTCCTGCCACCACTCATCGGCTTCGCCTCCTAAATAGTAGGTTGCTACTCGTGTCTTTGCCTCCTCAGGACATTTGATAGCATCCAAGAGCTTATCAAATGTACGGATCCACCCCTCTAGTTTGGCGGGATCCTCTTGCCCATCATAACGTGGTGGTTGATAGGGATTCACCAACGCTAGATAGTTGGGTTGAGCTACGGGTGGAGGCACTGTCTGTGTCCTATGCACCTCGGCGTTTCCTAATGCTACTAGGAATCCCTCTATCGTTTTTAAACGTGCTTCCATATTATTGGGCGCTTGAGGCACTTGCTCTCCTAGGTTCTGAGGACTTTCACTGTTGTTGGGCGTGTTGGAAAGATTAGCATCAGTGCCGTTTGGACCCACCTTCCTTGGTTTCCTCCTAGGCGCCATTTTCTGTTATAACGTGTAGAGTTTAGATAGATCGCTCGAACAAGACGTTTCGTAAATTTCAAATTTCAAATTTTTGGATTTGTTGTTTGGAAATCCAAACAAGATTTTTGGAATAGAGAGTGTTTTAATAAAGACTTGATTTTCTCGTTGTTCCGCAGGAGGAAGTTTTCTAATTTGTACACGGGTAGGAATGGCTAAGGTCGAGGATTGTTATGATTAGGCGAACGCATAGATGAACGCGATCTAGAACTAAGGCAAGATCAGTCTCTAGTTATTGCTTCTAATTCGATGTCATGCCTCAAGATTATATAGGTGTAACAAGAGATCTAAGTTAATTTCGCCAAGATTCTAGGTTCAACTTCGCAAAGATTCTAAGTTCAAATTCGCAAAGATTCTAAGTTAAAGTTCGCAAAGATTCTAAGCTCTCTACATAAAAGAGATGCAATATGCAAATGCGAATGATGATTTCCCCCCAAAAATAATTTATGCACTATATATATTTTTCCCATGGGTTTTAAAATAAAAATTTCTCCATGGAAATAATACTTTAAAATTTAAAATAATATTCAAGATATTAATAATAGTTTAAAAATAATAATGGTTTAAAATAATAGTATAAAAATATCCGGGCTCTGATACCAACTTGTAACACCCCGGTTTTTGGTCACCCAGGTCGGGATGTCACCGCCACACCTCCCTAGCAAGATACGGTTTCTCCGAGCTTGCTAAAGAGATGCAAGGCTATGGTTTTTCAGAATTTAAAACATTCAAACAGCCCATTTATATATAATTTAAAAATAATACATCAAAGTTGCAGCGGAAAATAATATTTACATATATGACTCGCAGCGGAATTTAAATATAGGGCCAACATGGCCTAATCACGGGTTAAACCGGCCCGTTCATGCAAGATCTAGTCTAATACAAAAATTCAACTAATATATCATCCCAAGCTTCCCGTGTATGCATATGACGATGCATAATTCTCAACTCTGGAAGAAAAAGAAAAAGAAAATATGGTTTTGGTCAGCACTACGTGCTGAGTAAGTTAACACATACATAACTATGGGGTTTCAAAGCCATTATTTAATATTTAAAGAAAACATGTGCACAACACCACATAATTTAACTCATCTATCTAACAATAATTAAATGGCATAATTTAAAGGATAGAGATTTCATAAGATCATAAATATAATTGCAAAGCAATATAATTATAGGACATAATTTAAAAGCATAATCCAAAAGGAACAATTTTCGAGTCTCCTAGTTTCATATCTCATGTCTCATGTTTCAAGTTTATATTTCAATTTCCATTCGGCAAGTTTTATATTTCAATTGCCTTTTGGCAAGCAGTATATTTCAATTGCCTTTCGGCAAGCAAGATATTTCAATTGCCTTTCGGCAAGCAGGATATTTCAATTGCCTTTCGACAAGCAGGATATTTCAATTGCCTTTCGGCAAGCAGGATATTTCAATTGCCTTTCGGCAAGCAGGATATTTCAATTGCCTTTCGGCAAGCAATATATTCATGTGTATTTTATCTCAAAGGAATTCCCAATCATTTACACCTTAATGTCTAACTTCATGTTTCAACAAGATTTCAACATTTCGTTTCCGGTAAACCACAGTTTACTCTAAAATTTGTCTAAAATCAGATTTAATTTCAAAAATTCCAAAATTTCACGAATGACTCCGAAACGTCAAGATCTACAACTTTCGTGTTTTAACTTTTTCAATCCGAGATACCTAAACAGGTCAAAATCACCAATTTTCGTAGAAGAATAATTCTGTCCGAATTTAATGCACCACAGTTTAAAGATTTCGAATTCTACCATAGCAATTCAACTCCAAATTTGATGAAATTTTACAAAGATCATCTTAAGACAATTATCTATGACTTTCATGTTCGGCCAAAGATCTAAAACAGTCTAGATCCTATGTCAAAAACGTGATCAAGATCATTCCTAAGTTCTGTCATTTCAAGATCTAGATTCAAGCAGTTCGGTTTGGAGTGGATTTCATATATCAAATCATCACGAAAGATTCTTAAATTTTACGGAGGTATTCATAACGGATAGATCTACAACTCTTATGTTCAACGCCAAGCCTAGATCGGTCTAGATCTAAGGTAGAAATCACCAACAAGTTCGAATAAAGAATCTATCATCGTTTCAAGATCTAAACCACAGGCAGGTCTGTTCGTGGTCGTTTTCGGATATCAAAACACGATGAAAAATTATGAAAATTTTACAGTAGATAGATCTACGTCTTAGGAACGTTTTTCGTGTTTTAAGTTTCTCCGTTTGAATTCGTTTTAAGGTTCGGAAAAATTCATCAAATCTGTTGCGTCGGTAGAAAACATAAATTGACAGATTTTCGGTTTCTTGTTAATCTTTTAGTTTTGAATGTTTTAATTCATCCCAAAACCATGTAAGAGTTAACTTACTGAGTTCACGAACGTCCGGGATCGTCTATTCGAAGGCGTGGCTTCCCGTCCACCGTTTCTCCTCTCCGTTCGTCGGGTTCTACGATCTAGATCCAATACGGGGTGTAGAAGAGAAAAGAAGATGATTAGGATTCGTTTTCGAATCGTTTATGGAACAAAGATCGGATCGAGACTTACCACGACTATGGAGATCTGTAGAAATTTCGTCCAACAGCGTTCGTCTTGGTTTCGTGCCTCCGACGACTCCGGATTTAGGGTTTCGAATGTGTAGAAAGTTGTAGGGTTTCATAAAAGTATTCGGAGCTCCTAGAAGGTCTTATTTATAGATATCTAAGACCTAGGGCGTCCAAAATCTGACCCCAAGGGTCTTGGGTCGAGAGACGTTCAACCGAAAGTCGAAAAATCCGCGTTCGGGCGAGAAAATCTCGCTTGGTTTGTTGCTGCGGTCGTGGCGCGGTCTAAGGCCAACAACCGCGCGGCCAGCGCGCCACTCACGTCTGGACTCCGGTCCGGGCGGGTCGTGCGATCCGTCGCGCTTTTCCTCCTCTCTTTCGGACTTCTATCCCTCTATGTTCCCCGATTCCGATTTCCGGGGTATCTTCGGGCTCCGATTTCCTATCCTAATTTTATTCGGATCTAAATTTGCATTTGGACTCGGGTTATTGAGTCCATCGGTGTTGGGTTTCCGTGTAACCATTTATTCGATTAAATTGTCTTCGGCTTCCCGGGTTCTCGGAATTTTGTTTTCTTTTTAATTTAAATTCCATTTCTCATTTCCTCTACATTTATTTCTTTATTTATTATATTTATCTTATTTATTATATTTATTTTATGTTGGAAAATTTCCGGGTATTACAGATATGATCACCCTGGGTACACCAAATCTATTGAAAATGTTATTTTTTCAAAAATTTGACGACCTGGTTGCCATCATTGGTTGGCAGTGCAACAGCCTCAACCCACTTGGAAACGTAATCGACAACTACCGAGATGTAATGGTTCCCATCAGATGTCGGGAATGGTCCCATGAAGTCAATACCCCATACATCGAAAATCTCGAGAGTGAGAATTCCTTGTTGAGGCATCTCATCCCTCTTGGAGATATTCCCTAATCTTTGGCATCTGTCGCAAGCTTTAACAAACGCTTTGCAATCCTCGTAAATGGTGGGCCAATAAAAACCGCACTCGAGTACCTTATGAGCTGTTCGAGTGGGGCCATGGTGACCTCCATATTCCGATTCATGGCATTTCTCACCGATTTGATAAGCCTCGTGCTCAGTTACACATCGTCTAATAATCGAATCTGCACAATGCTTGAAGAGGTAAGGGTCTTCCAGAAGTAGTTAACTACATCTCGGTTGAACCTCGCTTTGTGGCCTCTGCTTTGAAATGGTGGGGTTATTCCGCATGCTAAAAAGTTAGCAATGTCGGAAAACCACGGACAAGCTTGATCATGCAGATGCAGGGCAAACAGTTGCTCGTCCGGAAAATTCTCATTTACAGCTAGCTCATTTTTATCATTTTCTAGTCGAGACAAATGGTCAGCAGCACCATTGTCTCTGCCTTTTCTATCTTTTATTATAATGTTGAATTCTTGCAGCAAAAGTACCCACCTGATTAATCGAGGTTTGGCGTCTTGTTTGCTAAACAAGTATCTCAGTGCAGAGTGATCTGTGTACACTGTGGTTTTCGTACCAATGAGATATTGTCTGAATTTGTCAAACGCAAAAACCACAGCATACATCTCCTTCTCCGTGGAGGTGTAGTTGATTTGGGCCTCATTCAGGGCATGACTTGCGTAATGAATCACGCAATGCTTCCCTTCCTTATGTTGCCCAAGAACTGCACCCACGGCGAGATCACTTGCATCACACATTACCTCGAAAGGCATTGACCAATCGGGTGGTTGTACTATTGGAGCAGAAATCAACATTCCTTTGAGCGTGTCAAAGGCTTGAACACACGCTTCATTTATTACAAAAGGGTTTTCTTTACACAGCAAGTTAGTGAGCGGCTTGGCAATTTTAGAAAAGTCTTTTATGAATCTCCGGTAGAAACCGGCATGCCCTAAGAAACTCCTAACTGCTTTTATTGAATTAGGCAGTGGGAGGTTTGAGATGACTGAGACCTTAGCTCTGTCGACTTCGATGCCTGCGCGTGAGATGCGGTGACCCAACACTATTCCTTCGGTGACCATGAAATGGCACTTCTCCCAGTTCAAAACTAGGTTGGTGTCCTCACATCTTTTCAGAATCTGTGCAAGATTAGTCAAACATTCATCAAAAGTATCTCCATACACAGAGAAGTCATCCATGAAAACTTCAATGCATTTTTCGATAAATTCTGAGAAAATTGACATCATGCATCGTTGAAATGTGGCAGGCGCATTACAAAGTCCAAAAGGCATGCGCCTGTACGCAAAAGTTCCGTAGGGGCACGTGAATGTGGTCTTGTCGTGATCCTCGCTAGCTATTACAATCTGATTATAGCCAGAGTACCCATCCAAAAAGCAGTAGTACTCCCTTCCGGCCAACCTCTCCAGCATCTGATCAATGAATGGCAAGGGGAAATGGTCCTTCCTGGTAGCGGTATTGAGCTTCCGGTAGTCGATGCAAACTCTCCAACCGGTCACTGGACGCGTCGCCACTTCTTCTCCTTGCTCATTAGTCGTTACACAGATCCCCCCACGTTTCGGTACGACCTGCACTGGGCTAACCCATTTGCTATCAGAGATAGGATAGATGATACCAGCATCTAAGAGCTTGATAACTTCTTTCCTTACCACTTCTTGCATATGGGGGTTCAGACGCCTTTGTGGTTGCCTTGAGGGCTTATACTCCTCTTCCATTAAAATTTTGTGCATGCAAACAGAGGGGCTTATTCCTTTTATGTCAGAAATGGTCCATCCGATTGCATGTACATATTTCTTTAGAATGCCTACCAGAGCTTTTTCTTGTTCTTGTGTCAGCTTGGCTGACACAATCACCGGTAATCTTTTATGTTCAGCGAGAAAAACGTACTTAAGATGATCCGGAAGTATTTTAAGTTCAAGCTCTGGTGGGCATTCAACGGAAGGCAGTAATTTGCGAGAAATGGGTGGGAGAGAGAGATCAGATTTACCTTCAGGATCCTGTGTCAGTACAGGATCCACTTCCTCCTCAGCAGTGCTTTCTTCTTCCTCCGGGACGAACTCAACTCCATCGAATTCTTCAAGGTCCCCCGAGATAGGATCCTCGAAGTGGACAGCATTGCAGCTCCTTGGTTGCTCCGCACCTTCAGGCTTCAGTACCTATTTTGAAACTTTGCTTGGCTCATTAGCCACAGAGTCTATGCTCTCATCTTCACCCCTACTGTCTATTACATCAAAAATGGAACAAGATCCCTCAGACGGGAACTTCTGCAGCTTTCCCATGTTGAAATTCAATTCTTCTTCTCCGACTCGGAGCTTGATTTGATTTGATCGAGCGTCTATAAGTGCACCACCGGTTGAGAGAAAGGGGCGGCCTAAGATCAGTGGCATTTCGTAGTCCTCCTCTATATCCAAAATAATGAAGTCGACGGGGAAGAGAGTCCCTCCCGTCTTGACAATTACGTCCTTCAGGATTCCGATTGGATGGGTAATTGATCGGTCTGCCAGCTGTAACTTCATTGTAACCGGTTCAATTGTCCCCAAGTGAAGACGTTTCACCATGGCAAGTGGCATGACGTTGATGCTCGATCCCAGATCGCACAATCCTTTTCCAACATTAGTTTTCCCGATGTGGATCGGCAATGTAATACATCCTGGATCTTCCTTCTTCTCCGGTAGCACTCTTTGGATAATGGCACTGCAGCTGCTGTTCAAAATCACTACTTCCTCCTGCTCAACTTTTCTCCTCCCTGAAATCATTTCTTTAAGAAATTTAGCATAGACAGGCATTTCTGAAATCATTTCGACCAATGGAATAGTGATCTCGACAGCTTTCAGTCTTTCTAAAAACTTTTTAAATTTTTCATCTTGCTCCTTATTTTTAAGACGTGCCGGGTATGGCACCCTTGGCATGTACTTATTATTGTTTGTTTTTGGTGGTAAAGAGAAGGAAGTTGTACCTTCAACCCTACCCTTTTCAGCTCCCTTTGCAGCTTCAGCCTGCGGAATAGCTGTTTCTGATTTGTCTTCGACCAGTCCAATACCATCTCCTCCTTCGATCCTTTCACTTTTTTTTCACCCTCCACTAGATCCTTTTTCTCCTCGGCCGTCTCTTTTCCATGTCCAACAATTCCTTTTAGGGTCTTGCCTCCCCGCAATGTGATTGCTTTACACTGCGGGTTAGCTTCAGTACTGCTTGGAAGTGTTCCTTTCCCCCTGTTCTGTAGTTCCTTGGCCAATTGGGTGACTTGCGTCTCCACATTCTTGATTGATGACTGCAGTTGTTGATTTATATCCTTCTGGTTGGCTATAAACTCAGTCATCAGGTTCTCCAAACGAGATGGTGGCCTTTGGTTATATTGCTGATTCTGATCAGGTTGGGATTGGAAATTCTGGAAATTCTGGCCTTGATTCTGATTAGGCCTCTGTTGAATTTGAGGTTGGAAATTCTGATTCTGATTTTGAAAGTTCTGCACTCTTTGCTGGACGAATCCTTGGTTCTGAGGTCTGAAGTTTTGCTGTGGGTTTTGGAACTGGTTGGGCTGGTTTGGCTGCAACAAATGCGCGTTAAGTGCATTGTTGTTGGAATAAGAGAGGTTGAGATGGCGATTTTGGTAGTTCCCGGCATAATTACAGCTTTCGGTAGCTATCTGTTGGCATGTATCAGTTGGGTGAGGTCCCTGACACAGTCCACAGACAACTGCCGATTGCTGTGTTTGAACTTGGTCTGATGAGGTTCCTGCCTGGGAAGCGTCCGTTCCCTTCCCCTTATCCTGACTCAGCTGTATCGCAGCTACCTGTTCTTGCAATTTTTCAAAATCTGTTTTCCCTTCACTTACAGCAAAGACTTTTCTTGGAGGATTCTCCTTCCCATCGTCTGTGTTTAGGATGGATCTGTTGACAGACATTGTCTCAATCTTCTCCCAAGCTTGATCCATAGGCAGGTGGAGTAAATGTCGTCCGCCAGCGGCGTCTAACATTGTTCTCCATGGATGGGTGAGTCCTCCGTAGAATTTCCTCAATTGCTCCCATGGTGCGTACCCATGTTGGGGACATCGCCTGATGAGGCCCAAGAATCTTTCCTTCGCATCATATAATGATTCGTCTGGCTTCATTTTAAAATCTCCAATCTTAGCTCGTCCTTCCTCAATCTTTGATTCTGGAAAATACTTCAGCAAAAAGCTCCTCACCAAGTCTGCCCAAGTGCTCTGCAGATTGATAGGCAATGACTTATACCAGTCCCTGGCACCACTGTATAAAGAAAATGGAAACAACATTAGTCGTATAGCATCCGGAGAGACTCCTTGATTTTTGATCGTGTCGCAGAGCTCCAGGAAGGTCTGGAGATGATCATGAGGGTCCTCATGATTTGCACCGCAGAACTGATTGTTTTGCACCAAATTAATGAGTGCCGGTTTGAGCTCGAAATTGCGTGCAGGAAAATGCGCTCTCCCAGGTCCATCCAGATAGGGCTCTACTATTGGTTGCATGAAGTCTGCTGCTGCTTGCTGCTGTTGTTGATTTCCTTGTTCAGCTTGGTTCTGGTACTGTTGGTGGTAATTGGGAAATTGCTGGAAGTTATGTGGATCTTGTGGGTTGTTCTGAAACTGATCTGGATTGAAAGCTTGGTTTTGGTATTGTTGGTTTGGTATATTTTGGTTTTGATGAAATTGGTTTACGGGTGGTGGTGGTTGTTGGTGGAATTGCTGGTATTGCTGCTGATTAGGATTTGGTAGATTCTCCTCTTCGTTGGCACGATTAGGATGCTCTACCACTCCTCCGTCAGCTCCATTACCAGGGTTATTTGGTGGTTGGTCTATGGGTAAGATCGGGGGAATGTTTTGGTTTTCTGCCATATCTGATAGATCGCTGCTCGATGTTTCAGGCGAAGTGTGGGTCCGACGCTCCTGCTCTTTCCGTCTTCTGGCTTCTGCCCTCAGTTGGCGAGCGGTCCTTTCTATTTCTAGATCGAACGGTAGCTCCGGTAATGTGTTCCTTCTCCGTTGCATAAGCAGTTGGTATCAAGCTTTTGACAGTACCTGTACAGCCCCCAGGTTAGTAACGGCTCAAGAATATATACAAGAACTATCTATGAGTAAATCAGGAATGTAATTCTCCTAGTAAACGGCGCTGCATCCTCCCCGGCAACGGCGCCATGAAACTTTTGACGAGCTTCGCCAACACGAGTAATTTTCTGAAAATTCCTTTACTGGTTTATTGCTTAAGGAGGAAACTGTGATTTCAAATGGTGCCTCGAGAGTCCCCGGCAACGGCGCCATGAAACTTTTGACGAGTTTCATTTTGCTACTGGGGGGTTGAAGAACCGTCTAAATACAATTTCCAAGTTCGGATTTATTAAATGAAAAGAGTTATGATTGAGGGACGGGGTTTAAGAATATATTAAGATTTCCCTTTTTATTACTCCTGTGGGGTTCAAACGGCGCTGTGGTCCTTCCAGCCATGAAACTTTTGACAAATATCACGGTGCAACAGGGATTGACCTTCAGTCTGTCACCCTGAAAGTCCCTGGTATCTGCACCATGATGCTTCTCTTAATTTCATGTCAAGAAGATCCCTGCCATGAAACTTTTGAACATCTTCCCACTACATGAGTATTTTCCAAAATGTTGTCTTTTTATTTACTCGTGTCAAGAAACTGTGCTCCCGAAAGCGCACGGGTCAAAAATTGCAGTAATTTATAGTAAGTACCGGATCGTTCACTGGAGGATGTGCGATGGAAGCAGGGCCCACGTCGTTTACTAAGATTTTCCACTCGGTTACTCGTTTCAAGTTTTGCAAAGGTTTCTAACAACTACTTGACATAAATTTAACCAGATCATGAAAGCAGTAAAAATTATTCTACAAAGCATGGTAAACTAGATCGAAGAAAGCAATTAAATCTAACTACGAAAGCAATGTAAAACTACGCTACACTATCTAGAAAGCAGATTTAAATATGACAGAAGGGACAGGGAGGGAATAATAAAGATTGGACAAGATTCAGATGAAACACAATTAAACTTCCTTTTTTAATACACAGATCTTAGTTTGGGATAATCCTCCAGTTAGCTAACTCTCATGCTCTCTATACCATGTTCCCTTTAACAGACAGGTACTTACAGTAAGAGTTTACATGCTCTTAAGATAGCGATGTCTAAGATACCATAAACTCTTAACTCCCCTTGCAATGCCTTGCAAAAGTATGTTAATTATTTACGGTGGACGAGCAACACCTGTCAAATCATTAGTTGACATGCCAAGTACTGCTATCATTCTCCCATGTCACACCCAAAGTTTCAAATCAAGCCCCAAACCATTCCATAACTCTCAAACCTTTTAACAGATGGACAGTCCCTAATTCTTCCGAGTGACCTCTATGAAAGCATCTAAAAGGAAAGCAGTAAAGAAAGCTGTAAAGAAAGCATTTAAATCTATCACTCGGAATCGTTAAAAACGTCTCTTTCCATTAGTATAAAAGAGCCCCTGGTCTTGGTGACCAGATGCAGATCAAGAACCCCCGAGATATCAATAAGCCACAGGGCTTACAACATCTGGGTAGTTATGAGATACAAACTAAATGAAACAGATCCATAAATGAACCTGTTCCGGATGTACTCACTCAAGACTCAATTCTAGACTTTGGCAGAAGAAGATAGTAGTCGGAGGAATACTCGACCTTACCTTATAAATTCACCAAGGCCTATATGTTGTTCCTCTAGTATTATTTATCACATCTCATCTATACCCAAGTGGATATCGACTTAATGCGATATCTAATATCAGATGTCCAACACACAGCAATTTTGAGAAGCAAATGGATATTTGAAAATCATTCCCTAGACAGGTACTAAACTCTCAATTAAAACACAGATCCTTTCAGTCTAGGTGAGACCTAATCGCTGACTCTGCTTCTAAGCTCTCAAAATCAACCCCCAGTGGAATATGAATTAGTCATAACTGTTGAATTTATCCCTTACTTAGATCCGGATTTTATAAAGGAATTTTTGTTGGAAGTTTACTATGCAGCATCTGATTTAATATCAAGACTTCTGTGTCCAAGGGGAAGGATCCCCAAAATAGCGATAAGACCAGAACATCTACATAATAGTATCATGCATACAAGTATATGAAAAGGAAAATAAAGTACCCCAAAATATAAGGTGGGGTTAAACAGAATGCGAAACACAAGGGTGGATTAGCCTGAGATGAGAAGAAATCGGCTAAAAAGAGTGCTAGAGATAGTTGGGGTTTTCCGGACTGCAAACATCTGCTGTCCGGTTCCCAATTTTCCCAGATGACTGATTTTAGACAGAAAGAATTCCAAGCAACGGTGACCGCCGTCATTTAGTTTTCTTTTGTCTGTGAGTGGAAGAAAAACCCACATATTTCTTGCTGTAATATGTCTTAGCTGATGTTGGTCGACATCAGTTAATACTATTGCAACTTGAATTCAGGTTGAGAAATTAAGATAAGGAAAATTAAAACTGTATCTGATTAGGAATTGGCTGAGTGACTAATCGAAACTCTTAGTGAAGAGAACGCTCGCCGAAGCTTCCACCAACCACTAACCAGATCATGCAAAATAACAGATAATGATTGACACACAGAAGACGGGTTAGTCGATGTCCCTGTGAAGGGACCTTTCACCAACATTAATCTGTGGTGTTTCTCATTATCCGTTCATACACACAATGAAAGAGGAAATAAGAAAGTAAGAAAATATTTTTGGTATTGTGTGGGTGTTAAGCACACAACAAGTAGACACTAGTGGGTTGAAATGTGTAATGGATAGAAATCAGATGAACTGGGCCGAGGCCCAATACATCCATGCAACTTACACAAATCATGAAAGAAAATATTTTTGGAATTTTCAAAATAGAAGGATAGTTCAATTCGAATTATTAGGGTAATTCGAATTGAGAATGCATGAAGAATGAAGTATAATCTTACCCAATTAATCCTTGCAAAGGAGGGAGATATCATCTAATTCGAATTGTTGAGCAATTCGAATTAATTCGAATTGGACAACTCGAATTGAGGAAGTCCTTTCCTTGCTCAAAATTGACCAAGGCATATACCTCAAGGGGAAGGTGAATTCGAATTGTCCAGCAATTCGAATTAATTCGAATTGGACAATTCGAATTGGTAAGAGATAGAAAATAAACTAAGGCATGAATGGGATGGCAATGGATACAATGTGGTTCTCAAGCCAATTCGAATTGTTGAGCAATTCGAATTAATTCGAATTGAATAATTCGAATTGGTTGGAAAACACATGAAGAGAATAATTTTTGGGTGTGCAATTCGAATTTCTTAGGCAATTCGAGATAATTCGAATTGCCTCAATTCGAATTACACAATTTCAAACAACAACAATTTTTGTTCTCACAAGTATGGGTTAGGTGAACACTGTACTGTAATGATGAGTTTAGATTCACTAAATCCCTCATCTCACATCAATGTCATTTCACAGCCACCCTAGTGAGATTTTCAAGAAATAAACAAACACATGTCCAGTGGGTATTGGCAAAATTCAAAACCTACTGCTACAAACAAGGGATCAAAGATCAAAGAGCCTAAAACATCTAGTTATCTAAGAACTGCATGAATAAACTAAGAACACTCAAGTTATCTAAGGTAGCATGAAATAAGATTAGGGCAGGAAGAATAAAACCTAAATATAAATTTTAACAAACCTTAAAACATCTAAAACCTAAGAACACTTATTTGAAGCTCTAAGGCACTAAATCAAGCCAAAAACCCACCAAACATGCATTTATTAAGTTTGAATGTCAACTAGGACATAATAAATGTAACCTAGTTGAAACAAACAAACATACTAAGCATTTATTTCTAGAGAAAGCATTAAAGAGTGCCAAAACACATGAATAAAACCATTTCTGGAAATTTTCCTTGTATTGACACTTTGAAAGCAAAATAAAGAACCCAGAACCATCATTAGCTTGAAGGTAGGGTTTATTCTAACTAGAAAGCATGTAAAAATATGGAAATGGCTACTCTAAGGGTTACACAAACTGCTTCTACACTAAACTAAGATTAAAGCATGTAAAGATTACACTACTTGCAAGAAAAATAAACTAAACTAATCTAAACTACCTACCTAACCCTTAAGGGGTGTGGAACCTCCTGCTGTTCTTTTTGTCCCAAGCTGCTTTTTGGCTAAAATTCTTGATCTCTTGATTTTGTTGTGGAAGGTCTGCTTTTATAGACAAACTTCAAAACCCTAGGCCCACCAATATTGTGCTCATGCTCCACAGCTTCAATGAGTGAAGTTCGAATTATCTCAACCAATTCGAATTAATTCGAATTGTGAGATCTCTTCCTTGAGCTGGAATTGTAGCCTTCAGTAGTCAATTCGAATTGTTGTGAATAATTCGAATTGGTCTTTTCTCGAATTGGATGAGGGTTTCTGCTTGGCTTCCTTGCACTTGTTGGCAATTCGAATTGTTTGTGCCAATTCGAATTAATTCGAATTGGACAATTCGAATTGCATCTTCTTGCCTTTGGGTTTCTTCTCTCTTCATTCCCTAATTCGAATTAATTCGAACTTGAACAATTCGAATTAGATTTCTGCATCCCTTCCAACACTTAACCAATTTCTTTGTTCTCTTTAGCAATTCGAATTGTTGTGCAATTCGAATTAATTCGAATTGCTCACAATTCGAATTATGCTTCAACACTTAACCAAATTTCAGTTGTGGGATTTTCAATCTTTTTCCCATCTTTTTGGATTTTTGTGGGCTCTTTTATTCTTTTGCCCATCTTTTCATTCCTTTTTCTTTTTCTTTTTCCTTTTTTTCATGTTTTTGGATTTTTCTAACACAAATACAATTAAAATTGCATTTTTTGTGTCTTTTCATTACCGGCTTGATGTTTTTACAAACTAGCATTAATCTGTCTAATTCAACTGCTTTCTTATTACAATAAGATGGAAACACGATCAAAATATCCGTCTCAGACACGGAAATGGATTGGAAATAATGGTCAATTTTGGCCATTATCAACATCCTCACATTTAATACTGATCGTCCCCGAGCAGTCAGAGTCAGTGCTCCTAGGAGCTGGACTCTGCATATTCAATCCATTTGCGTGGCCTCAGAAATTTCATTCTTCTTATATTGGGGTAAGACAATCAAAATTACAAGTATTAAACTCTCTTGGTTGCAGTGTTTAATGGAATGATACTTCTCACTTGAGTGAACACACAAACCAATCATTATTGTTAATTCTTCTTGAATATGTGTCTAGAAAATCTCATTGGCTTAATCCTTGAATTCAGACATGACATGAATCATTAATCAATCAAAGCAGAGCCTCACATATAGTAGAATCGGAAAGTTCACTCATTCTCAAGAACATCTACCTGGAATGCTTCTGTGTCCTCACCAGGCTTTACAATTATGATGCCTCTCGGTTTTAACTTTACATACAGCTAACCATACACTGCTACTACCATGGGATCTTGTGCTAGGGAAAGAGACATAACAGACCTATTCTGTTTGGATTGCAATATGAATAGTTCATATACATTCAATGAATTAGTTTGATTCACCTCAAAGATTTTGTATTTCTTGTGAATTCGAGTGCAATTCGGTTGCCGAGGATCAAACCATCTATATTTAAAGAAAGGTTGTTTGCTTCATAGGCAATGCATGATATTCATCAACTAGTATCTCCTCTATGATACTGTAGTACTCTCCCCAGTTGCATGTGATGCATACTCCGATCCACTATTGTAGGTCAATCTGTTACTGCCGTATGACTTCGTTTGAATGCGCATTGCATTAACATAGTACATAGGAAAGGAGGTTGCGAAGGGCAACGAGCCCTGTGCTACATCACTAATACATGGGGTGTGGGGATGATGATCCCTTACATATGCTGCAAACCAATTAGAGAATTGTTGTAACACCCCGGTTTTTGGTAACCCAGGTCGGGATGTCACCGCCACATCTCCCTAGTAAGACACGGTTTCTCCGAGCTTACTAAAGAGATGCAAGGCTAGGTATTGCAGTGTTTAAAATATTTAAAGCATTCAAAATAGCCCATACAATATAAATCGAAAATAATAATAGCATAGCGCAGCGGAAATATTTAGTTTAGTACAGTATCGCAGCGGAAAATATAAAATAGGGCCGACATGGCCAAAACACGGGTTAAACAGGCCCGTTCATAATATAGTCTAAGTACGAAATTTAAAAGCAAAATAAAAGTTCCCAAAATCCCATGCATGATTCGTGCTCACACATGCTCATTCCACATATTCTGTAAAGAAAGGAATAAAAACGGTTTTGATCAGCAAAATTGCTGAGTAAGTTAACACATGCATGATCGTAGGGTTTAAAAGCCATAACTTTAATAATTTAACAAAAGCATGATAATAACATAATATTTGATTTCATATAATCCATATCATATAGCACAATCTATCTCAGGCTCTATTTAATAACACATATCACATGGTTTAATCATAAAAGCCATAATTTTAAATAAAACATTTAAATAATTTAATTGGACAACACTATAATTTAATCTAGTTCAATTTAATTTAGAATCCCCATTACATTCCCGATTTGGTATTTCAAGTTTCACGATAAAGATCGCGATGTCAACAAGTTTAGCCGGTAGCCCGGCGGCCGCAGCCGTATCAGCCATACCCAGTACCACTCCGGAGCCTCGGGAAACCCATACGGATATTCACGAGAGTGTAGGCTCTAAGTTTCGCCGTTTTGGCAATATCACATTTCAAGTATAGCGCGCGGGGTCACCATCGTCCATTACGGCACGAAGTGAATCGTTAGGGGGCACCCTGCAGAGCACTCACCCCTAATTTTAATTTATCAAGTTTGTAAGGGGATTTAGTTTTAAAACTGACTTCCAATGTATTAATTTAGAGATAATATCTCAATTCGTTCCAACCCTAAAGGTTAATTCCATGTTTCAACAAGATTTCAAAATTTCGTTTCGGTAAATCACAGTTTACTCCAAAATTCGTCTAAAATCAGATTTAATTCCAAAAATTCCAAAATTTCATATCTGACTCGGAAACATCAAGATCTACAACTTTCATGTTTTAACTTTTTCAATCCGAGATATCTAAGTAGGTCAAAAACGCTAATTTTTGCATAACAAGAAATCTGTCCGAGTTTACAGGTCACAGTTTAAAGATTTCAAGTTCTAACATATCAATTCAACTCCAAATTTAATGAAATTTGACAGGGATCATCTTAAGACATTTATCTACAACTTTCATGTTCGGCCAAAGATCTAAAACAGCCTAGATCCTATATCAAAAACGAGATCAAGATCATTCCTAAGTTCTGTCCAAGATTTCAAGATCTAAATCAAACAGTTCGGTTTCAACGGGTTTTCACCTATCAAATCAACTCCAAAAATTCTCAAATTTTTACAGTAGCTAGGTCTAAGTCTTAGGAACGTTTTTCGTGTTTTAAGTTTTTCCGTTTGAGTTCGTTTTAAAGGCCGGAAAAATTCAACAATCCTGTTGCGCCGGTAGGAAACGAAAGTAGACAGATTTATGCTTCTTGTCAAATCTTTTAGGTTTCGAATGTTTTAAAATCTCCCAAAACCATGTAAGGTTAACTTACAGTGTCTATGAACGTCGGGAATGTCCAATTCGGAGGCGTGGCTTCCAGATCACCGTTTCTCCTCTCCGTTCGTCGGGTTCTACGATCTAGATTCGATACGGGGGTGTAGAAAGAAAAAGGAGATGATTAGGATTCGTTTTCGAATCGTTTATTGAACAGAGATTGGACCGAGACTTACCACGACTATGGAGATCTGTTGAGAACTCGTCCAACAGCGTTCGTCTTGGTTTCGTGCCTCCGACGACTCCGGATTAGGGTTTCGAGCGTATAGAATGCTTTAGGGTTTCGTAAACTTGTTCGGGGCTCCCAAGGGGCTTATTTATAGAATTCTAAGTCCCTAGGGCGTCCACGGCCGACCTAGAACTCTGGAGTCGAGAGGTGTTCAACCGAAAGTCGAAAAATCCGCGTTCGGGTGAGAGATTCACGCAACAAACGAATCTGTGGGTTGGCGCGGTCGTGGCGCGCTAAACCCCTTCCACCGCGTGGCCACCGCGCCGTCTACGCCTGGACTTCGGTCCGGGCGGGTCGTGCGATCCGTCGTGCTTTTCCGCCTCTCTTTCGGGTTTCTATCCCTCTATGCTCCCGAATTCCGATTCCCGGGGTATATCCGAGTTCATACTTTCTCTCTAATTTTTATTCTTAGTCTAGTTGGATGTTTTGGACTCGAATACTCGAGTTCATTAGTGTCGGGTTTTGGTGTACCATTTATCCATACTTTTGTTTAATTAAATTCCTTTAATTCCTTTTTAAGTAAAAATCTCATTTCTCATTTCCTTATATTTATTTATTTCTTTTATTTTCTGGATTGGTTTATTTATTTATAATATTTATTTTATTTATTATTTATTTATTTAATTATTGTTTTATTTTATGTTGGAAAATTCTCGGGTATTACAGTCTACCCTCCTTAAGAATCAACTTCGTCCTCGAAGTTGTGTTTCGGCTTTTCTCGTCTCGTGCTAAGGTCTTGTGTTTGTTTTATTATGTTGTGACTGAACTTAGAATTAAACTTCTAAGCTGCCTACGTACCCGGTAAAGGGATCAAGCCATAACGTAGTTCAAAAGTTTACAAGATTGCCCGAAAAATTAGGGGGTATGACATCCTCTCCCCCTTAAGATTGCAGTTATGTCCCCATAACTGTGTCGGTATCGGTTTGGAACAATGTCGGGTATCGTTCCCTCATGTCGGATTCTACTTCCCAAGTTGCCGTCTCACTTTCGTGGTTTGACCAAAGAACCTTGATCATTTTGATGGTTTTGTTCCTCGTTACTCGTTCCTTAGTATCGAGAATACGCACTGGGACCTCTTCGTAAGTCAAATCTTCATCGAGCTCAATTATCTCTGGTTGAAGTACATGTGTCGGGTCCGGCACATACTTCTTTAGTTGTGAGACATGGAAGACATTGTGAACTCTATCTAGGTGTGGCGGTAAAGCCAATCGGTAGGCTAGAGTTCCGACTCGTTCTAGAATCTCGTAAGGTCCTATGTATCGCGGACTTAACTTCCCTCGTTTGCCAAAGCGCATCACCCCCTTCATGGGTGATATCTTTAGCATGACCCTATCTCCCACTTGAAATTCTAGGTCTCGTCGTCTCACGTCGGCATAACTCTTTTGACGGTCTTGTGCGGCTTT
Source organism: Hygrophila difformis (assembly GCA_030278955.1). Classification (NCBI taxonomy): domain Eukaryota; kingdom Viridiplantae; phylum Streptophyta; class Magnoliopsida; order Lamiales; family Acanthaceae; genus Hygrophila; species Hygrophila difformis. The sequence continues at coordinate 25,410,437 of JAOANR010000010.1, forward strand.
CATCTTCCCTTGGATCACTTTGATTTGTTGAGCCATGTCTTCGATAAGTTGTGGTCCCACTACCACGGACTTATCGTTTTCTTCCCAGCTCAAAGGGCTTCGGCACTTTCGTCCATACAATGCCTCGAAAGGTGCCATGCCGATACTCGCATGGTAACTATTATTGTAGGAAAACTCAATCAAGGGTAAATGAGATTCCCAATTCCCTTTGAATTCCAACACGCATGCTCTCAGCATGTCTTCTAGTGTTTGGATTGTTCTCTCGGTTTGTCCATCCGTCATCGGGTGGAATGCGGTGCTCATTTTGATTTGAGTACCGAGAGCTTTTTGTAACTCCGTCCAGAAATGAGAGACAAATCTACTGTCTCTATCGGAAATGATATCATGTGGTACTCCATGTCGTCGTACCACGTTATCAATGTAGGCTCGGGCCAATTGGTCCATAGTCCACGTGTCTTTCATTGGGATAAATATGGCTGTCTTCGTTAGCCTATCTACAATCATCCAAATCTTGTTCATACCTTTAGGTGATCGGGGTAATCCCGAGACAAAGTCCATTGAGATGCTATCCCACTTCCAACTTGGAATCTCTAGTGGTTGCATCAATCCTAAGGGTTTATGTCGCACTGCCTTAACCTTTTGGCAGGTGAGACATCTCGCCACGAAATTTGCCACTTCCTTCTTCATTCCCGGCCACCAATAGATCTTCTTCAGATCTTTGTATAGCTTGTCACCTCCGGGATGTACGGAATATGGCGTGTTGTGCCCTTCCTCCATCAACCTTTGTTTCAACTCGGCACATTTAAGAGGCACACACCATCTCCCTTTGAAACGGATGCTTCCATCCTCGTGGACAGCAAATCCTATTGCCTTTCCTTCAGCAATATACCCTTTTATCTTCTCGAGTTTCGGATCGCCCGGTTGAGCGAGTCGAATCTCGTCTAATATTGGAGTCTCTACGACCATGGCATTGATCGTTTCTCTCACTGTGCCAGGATGCACAAGTTCTAACTCCAATCTTGCCAAATCCATGTACAATGCCGGCGGAATTACCAACGAGTTTGTCACGTGTTGGGTTTTCCGACTTAGGGCATCGGCTACCACATTCGCCTTCCCCTCGTGGTATGCTATCTCTAAATCGTAGTCTTTAATGAGTTCCAACCACCTTCGCTGTCTCAAATTCAACTCCTTCTGAGTGAATATATATTTCAAGCTCTTGTGGTCGGTGAACATTCGACACTTCCGCCCATAAAGATAATGTCTCCATATCTTTAGAGCGAAAACGACCGCTGCCAACTCCAGGTCATGTGTCGGATAATTTTCCTCGTGAGGTTTCAGTTGGCGTGATGCATAGGCTACGACTCTCGAGTCTTGCATCAAAACGCAACCTAAACCTTCCTTCGAAGCATCGCTATATACTTCGAAGTCACCATTCTCTGATGGTAATGTTAATACGGGTGTGGTTGTGAGTCGTTTCTTCAGCTCTTGAAACGATGTCTCACATGCTTCGGTCCACTCGTATTTTGCTCCTTTCTTAAGTAGCTGGGTCAAAGGACGTGCAATCCTTGAAAAGTCCTTCACGAATCGTCTATAATATCCGGCTAATCCAAGGAAACTCCTTATTTCCGTTGGACTCTTCGGAGTTGCCCACTCCGTCACGGCAGAAACTTTTGCCGGATCCACTGATACTCCATCAGCGGATACTATGTTTCCGAGAAATGCCACTTCTTTCAGCCAGAAGTCACATTTCGACAGCTTACCGTATAGCTGATTTCTTCGCAAGATTTCCAACACTTGATGTAAGTGCTTCGCATGCTCCTCCTCGCTCTTCGAGTAGATCAGGATGTCGTCGATGAACACTACGACGCACTGATCTAACAATTCTCGGAACACGTTGTTCATGAGATTCATGAACATGGCCGGAGCATTTGTTAGCCCGAAGGATAACACTGTGAACTCGTAATGGCCATATCGTGTTCGAAACGCCGTCTTTGGAATGTCCTTCTCGGCAATCCTCAATTGATGATACCCAGATCGCAAATCGATCTTCGAGAATACTGAAGCTCCCTTCAGTTGATCAAACAGATCCTCTATTCTCGGTAGGGGGTATTTGTTCTTAATGGTCACTTGGTTTAGTCCTCGGTAATCTATGCAAAGACGTAATCCTCCGTCTTTCTTCTTGACAAACAAAACCGGTGCTCCCCAAGGGGACGTACTCGGTCTTATGTAACCTTTTCCCAATAGCTCCTCGAGTTGTTCCTTTAACTCCTTCATTTCCAGCGGTGCCATCCGGTACGGAGCTTTCGAGACAGGCTCTGTCCCCGGAATGAGATCTATCGTGAATTCAAGATCTCTCTCAGGTGGCATGCCCGGAACGTCTTCAGGGAACACGTCCGGGTATTCTCTTACCACTGGTATGCTATCAACCTTGTTTTCTTCCGCCTCAAGGTTGTGCACATAGCACGCATATAGTTCATACCCCTTACGCATCAAGTTACTTAGTTTAAGTGCACTAACGATTTTGTTACTTTTCTTAGGGGGCTGAAAGTAAAAGATCACTCTCTTTCCCCTACTTTTTGACAAGGTGATCTTTTGCTTTTGGCATTCGATCACCGCTTTATACTGGGATAGCCAATCCATCCCCAGTATGATGTCAAAGTCTCTTAAGTTAAATTCTACCAAGTTCGCGAAGAATTCTACGTTCTTTATCACTATAGGAATTCCGTTATATCGTTTAGAGCAAGACACTACTTCTCCAGAAGGCAATTGAATTCCTAAGCTAATTCTCTCGCACTTAGGTAGATCTAACTCAGGCACTATCCTTGATGCAATAATTGAGCAACTAGCTCCGGAATCAAATAAAATTCTAAGGGGTGTATTCAAAACGTGAAATGTACCTGCCATCACTTCTCCTTGCGCAGGCACGTCCGCTTGGTTCACCACGTTCAGCCTCCCCATAGGGCGTCCCTGATTGCCCTGCTGATTCGCATTCGGCTGCTGATTTTGTTGCTGGTTTTGATTCTGTGGGGGCGGAGGTCGTTGGTTCTGGTTCTGGTTTTGCGGCCTATTTTGAGGGGGTCTGTACCCTTGGTTATTCCCATTTCGCCCGTTTTGGTTTTGAGGCTGTTCTTGCCCCGCGACCAAATCGTCCCTCTTCGTTATGTTCTCGAGCCTAGTTCGACATTCCCGTCGAACGTGACCCATTCGACCGCATCGGTAACAAGCGCCTTGTTGCGGGCATCCCCTTGCCAGATGTGGTCGTCCACATCGCGGGCAAGGCGGTACCGGATCTTCTTGATTGAACCTCCTTCCCGTGTTGGTTTGTTGGGGCCTATTCGACCCTCTGCGCTGCTCGTTCCTTCCAGTGTTGTTCTCGTTTCGTGAATCTCGACTTCTCTTGTCCTGAGGACCCCTGCTGGACTCCCCACTCACCCTTCTTTTCAGCTGCTGCACGCGTGCTACCGCTACAGCGCGATCGTATACGGCTTGCAAATCGGGGTAGTGTACTCCCGCGATCACTTCACGCACAGACAGGTTCAGTCCCATCTCGAACTTCTGTGCCTTTTCCGCATCAGTAGGTACTAGCCTTGGTGTGAACCTCACCAGCTCCTTGAAGCGGGTGTAGTATTCCTGCACCGTTTGGCTTCCTTGCTTCAACGACAGGAATTCTTCGTACATGGCAGCTTTGGTACTCAAGGGATAGAATCGATCCCTGAGTAGTTCCATCATCTCCATCCACGAGTAAGGCTCGTCATCCTCAGTTAGTTTGGCTTGCGTTGCTTGCCACCAGTCATCAGCTTCGCCTCCCAAGTAGTATGAAGCGACATGTACCCTTTCTCCCTCCGGACATTTGACCGCTCCCAGCAGCTTGTCGAAAGTCCGGATCCATTCCTCCAGTTTAGCTGGATCCTCCTCACCAGCATAGTGGGGCGGCTGGTAGGGATTCACCATCGCCAGGTAGTTAGGGCGAGCTTGGGGCGGAGGTACCGCCGCAGCTTGACCCTGGTTGACTTGCGCGTTTCCGAGCGCAATCAACACTTCCTCTATCGTCCTAAGACGATCGCCCACATTGTTCGGTGCGGGGGCGTCCTGCGCACCTTGGGGCTGTTCCTCATCAGGTTGGTTTGGTTCGGTGACGTTTGGTGGTGTTTCAGTAGGTGTTTCAGTGGTGGTTTGGGGAGCAGGTTGGACTCTGCCTCTTCCTCTTCCTCTGGGTGCCATTCTGGTACAAATAGGATAGTTTAGGACTGATGAATTTAGCATATAGTCTAAGCAATTTCTATGAATGTATATGTGTGTAGTAATTTAGCACGTGGTGCTTTGTTCGAACTAAGAAGCATCGTATGCTTCGGGGTTTTATTTTATTTTGTTTTGTTTTGTTTTGTTTTGATTTAAAGAAAATAAATCGGGCATTTTATTTCCTCAAAAGAAATTTTAGTACAAAAGTAGAAATATTTTTCTAGCAAAACAATGTCTAACAGTAGAATCTCTAGTGCCCCATGACGTCTCTCGGCGGGGTAGCAGGATCTTCCTCCGGATCTTCCTCCTCCGAACTCGGTGGTAGTAGGTCGTCAAAGATAGTGTTTAAATCTTGCCCGTGGGCATCGATGTATTCCTTTAGTATTAGGTTTTGTGTAGTGAGGGTTTGGACTTGGCGCTCGAGTTGGTTTATGCGGTGATGATCCGCCTCTCTCAAGTTGCCCATGTGATGTAAATTGGCCTCCAATTGAGCCATACGGTACTTCATTAGCTCTAGGGTTTGGTGGGAATCGAGATGAACGCTCATCATCCTGACCATCAACTGCATCATGTCTTGACTAGCCATCTAGCGCAAGCAAGAGATCTAGGTTAATATTCGCCAAGATTCTAAGTTCAATTCGCCAAGATTCTAGGTTCGAGTTTCCAAGATTCTAAGTTCAAGTTTCGCCAAGATGCTAAGTTCAAGTTTCGCAAAGATTCTAAGTTCAAGTTTCGCCAAGATTCTAAGTTCAAGTTTCGCCAAGATGCTAAGTTCAAGTTTCGCAAAGATTCTAAGTTCAAGTTTCGCCAAGATGCTAAGTTCATAGCAGAGATGCAACATGCATATGCAAATGATATTTCCCCCCAATAATAATTTAATACCCATATATTTTTCCCATGGGTTTTAAAATAAAATTTCTCCATGGAAATAAAAATTTAAAATTTAAAATAATAGTCAAATATTAATAGTAGCTTAAAAATAATAATGGTTTAAAAATAATAGTTTAAAAATAATAGTGGTTTAAATAATAGTTTAAAAATAATAATAATGGTTTAAAAATAATAATTTGAAAATAGCCGGGCTTTGATACCAACTTGTAACACCCCGGTTTTTGGTAACCCAGGTCGGGATGTCACCGCCACATCTCCCTAGTAAGACACGGTTTCTCCGAGCTTACTAAAGAGATGCAAGGCTAGGTATTGCAGTGTTTAAAATATTTAAAGCATTCAAAATAGCCCATACAATATAAATCGAAAATAATAATAGCATAGCGCAGCGGAAATATTTAGTTTAGTACAGTATCGCAGCGGAAAATATAAAATAGGGCCGACATGGCCAAAACACGGGTTAAACAGGCCCGTTCATAATATAGTCTAAGTACGAAATTTAAAAGCAAAATAAAAGTTCCCAAAATCCCATGCATGATTCGTGCTCACACATGCTCATTCCACATATTCTGTAAAGAAAGGAATAAAAACGGTTTTGATCAGCAAAATTGCTGAGTAAGTTAACACATGCATGATCGTAGGGTTTAAAAGCCATAACTTTAATAATTTAACAAAAGCATGATAATAACATAATATTTGATTTCATATAATCCATATCATATAGCACAATCTATCTCAGGCTCTATTTAATAACACATATCACATGGTTTAATCATAAAAGCCATAATTTTAAATAAAACATTTAAATAATTTAATTGGACAACACTATAATTTAATCTAGTTCAATTTAATTTAGAATCCCCATTACATTCCCGATTTGGTATTTCAAGTTTCACGATAAAGATCGCGATGTCAACAAGTTTAGCCGGTAGCCCGGCGGCCGCAGCCGTATCAGCCATACCCAGTACCACTCCGGAGCCTCGGGAAACCCATACGGATATTCACGAGAGTGTAGGCTCTAAGTTTCGCCGTTTTGGCAATATCACATTTCAAGTATAGCGCGCGGGGTCACCATCGTCCATTACGGCACGAAGTGAATCGTTAGGGGGCACCCTGCAGAGCACTCACCCCTAATTTTAATTTATCAAGTTTGTAAGGGGATTTAGTTTTAAAACTGACTTCCAATGTATTAATTTAGAGATAATATCTCAATTCGTTCCAACCCTAAAGGTTAATTCCATGTTTCAACAAGATTTCAAAATTTCGTTTCGGTAAATCACAGTTTACTCCAAAATTCGTCTAAAATCAGATTTAATTCCAAAAATTCCAAAATTTCATATCTGACTCGGAAACATCAAGATCTATAACTTTCATGTTTTAACTTTTTCAATCCGAGATACCTAAGTAGGTCAAAAACGCTAATTTTTGCATAACAAGAAATCTGTCCGAGTTTACAGGTCACAGTTTAAAGATTTCAAGTTCTAACATATCAATTCAACTCCAAATTTAATGAAATTTGACAGGGATCATCTTAAGACATTTATCTACAACTTTCATGTTCGGCCAAAGATCTAAAACAGCCTAGATCCTATATCAAAAACGAGATCAAGATCATTCCTAAGTTCTGTCCAAGATTTCAAGATCTAAATCAAACAGTTCGGTTTCAACGGGTTTTCACCTATCAAATCAACTCCAAAAATTCTCAAATTTTTACAGTAGCTAGGTCTAAGTCTTAGGAACGTTTTTCGTGTTTTAAGTTTTTCCGTTTGAGTTCGTTTTAAAGGCCGGAAAAATTCAACAATCCTGTTGCGCCGGTAGGAAACGAAAGTAGACAGATTTATGCTTCTTGTCAAATCTTTTAGGTTTCGAATGTTTTAAAATCTCCCAAAACCATGTAAGGTTAACTTACAGTGTCTATGAACGTCGGGAATGTCCAATTCGGAGGCGTGGCTTCCAGATCACCGTTTCTCCTCTCCGTTCGTCGGGTTCTACGATCTAGATTCGATACGGGGGTGTAGAAAGAAAAAGGAGATGATTAGGATTCGTTTTCGAATCGTTTATTGAACAGAGATTGGACCGAGACTTACCACGACTATGGAGATCTGTTGAGAACTCGTCCAACAGCGTTCGTCTTGGTTTCGTGCCTCCGACGACTCCGGATTAGGGTTTCGAGCGTATAGAATGCTTTAGGGTTTCGTAAACTTGTTCGGGGCTCCCAAGGGGCTTATTTATAGAATTCTAAGTCCCTAGGGCGTCCACGGCCGACCTAGAACTCTGGAGTCGAGAGGTGTTCAACCGAAAGTCGAAAAATCCGCGTTCGGGTGAGAGATTCACGCAACAAACGAATCTGTGGGTTGGCGCGGTCGTGGCGCGCTAAACCCCTTCCACCGCGCGGCCACCGCGCCGTCTACGCCTGGACTTCGGTCCGGGCGGGTCGTGCGATCCGTCGTGCTTTTCCGCCTCTCTTTCGGGTTTCTATCCCTCTATGCTCCCGAATTCCGATTCCCGGGGTATATCCGAGTTCATACTTTCTCTCTAATTTTTATTCTTAGTCTAGTTGGATGTTTTGGACTCGAATACTCGAGTTCATTAGTGTCGGGTTTTGGTGTACCATTTATCCATACTTTTGTTTAATTAAATTCCTTTAATTCCTTTTTAAGTAAAAATCTCATTTCTCATTTCCTTATATTTATTTATTTCTTTTATTTGCTGGATTGGTTTATTTATTTATAATATTTATTTTATTTATTATTTATTTATTTAATTATTGTTTTATTTTATGTTGGAAAATTCTCGGGTATTACAATTGTACTGAAATTGTTTCTGCTAGATCGATTTCCATTAATCAGGGATTTAGGCCACATAGATGTTGCTCAAACAGCCTAGTTACATTAGGAAAAATTAGCGGTGTTAGTAGAAAATATATTTGGTTTACACGTATACATATTGTGAAATTTATTACCGGATATATGGTTCAATTTCTGGCAATTTAATAACAAATAATTGTGGATAGCGGTTAATTCCTCTTTGCTTAGCCGCCTCTTCTTCTATTTACCTTGTGCTCGCCCTGCATGCGTAAACACACTTAGTAGGCCGTCCACATGTGGTGGAATGCCACCGTTATCATTCCTAGGCACTCTCCTACCACGAGTGAACACATGCTTCTCAAAATAATGAGAGTAGAAAATTGATGCCTCTCGGACCATATATGCATTGCAAATAGAACCCTCAACATGTGTCTTATTGCGCACAGTTCTTTTCAATAGGTTGAGATACCTGGAAATTATATAGATTTTTGAAATGCATTGACGAACTTGTTTCCATTACAGTATTATACAGTCAATCAATATGAATAATACCTTTCGTAGGGGTACATCCATCTGAATTGAACGGTACCTGCAATCCTAGCCTCATACAGTAGGTGGACAGGTTGATGCTCCATGCAATCGAAAAATGCAGGTGGAAAGATTGTCTCCAATTTACAAAGCACAAGTAGAATATCAATCGCTAACCTGTCCATATATTGTACAGAAATTTTTCTAGCAGTTAAACACCAGAATACGTTGCTCAATTCAGTAATTGCTTCCCACACGGGCTTAGGAAGAAATTCCCTCCAACCAATGGGGATAAGACATTGCAGGAATACATGGCAGTCGTGACTCTTCATGCCAAACATCTTAAGTTTCTGCATGTCTATGCATCCTCCAAGATTTGAGGCACACCCATCTGGAAACTTCAATCCTGCCACCCATTTCAAGAATACATCTTTCTTGTCCCTATCCATCGTGTACACGGCCTTCGGATACCTCATAGAATGAGGATCCTTATGCAATTCTGGTCAGTCACGTAATGTGGACATGCCTTCACGTGCTTTTGCATTATCCTTTGTCTTCCCTTGGACAATTCATGACTGTATTGAATACATTCTCAAAAGACAATTTTCTCAATATGCATGATATCTAGGTTGTGATGAACCAGATTTATCTTCCAATACGGCAAATCCCAGAAGATACTTCGTTTTTTCCACCCACATATCTTACTAGTTGTTCAACAACATCTACCTGATATGCTTCTGTGTCCTCACCAGGCCTTACAGTTATGACGCCTCTCGGTTTTAACTTTACATATAGCTAACCATTCACTGCTACTACCATGGGATCTTGTGCTAGGGAAAGAGACAAAACAAACATGTTCTGTTTGGATTGAAATATGAATAGTTCATATAGATTCAATTACTTAGTTTGATTCACCTCAATAATTTTGTATTTCTTGTGAATTCGAGTGCAATTCGATTGCCGAGGATCAAACCATCTACATTTAAAGAAAGGTTGTTTGTTTCATAGGCAATGCAGGATATTCATCAACTAGTATCTCCTCTATGATACTGTAGTATTCTCCCCAGTTGCATGTGATGCATACTCCGATCCACTATTGTAGGTCAATATGTTATTGCCGTATGACTTCGTGTGAATGCGCATTGCATTAACATAGTACATAGGAAAGGAGGTTGCGAAGGGCAACGACCCCTGTGCTACATCACTAATACATGGGATGTGGGGATGATGATCCCTTACATACACTGCAAACCAATTAGAGAATTGTACTGAAATTATTTCTGCTAGATCGATTTCCATTATTTGGGGATTTAGGCCATGTAGATGTTGCTTAAACAACCTAGTTACATTAGGAAAAATTAGCGGTGTTAGTAGAAAACATATTTGGTTTACACGTATACATATTGTGAAATTTATTACCGGAGATATGGTTCAATTTCTGGGCAATTTAATAGCAAATAATTGTGGATAGCGGTTAATTCCTCTTTGCTTAGCCGCCTCTTCTTTGATTTACCTTATGCTCGCCCTGCATGCGTAAACACACTTAGTGGGCCGTCCACATGTGGTGGAATGCCACCTCATCATTCCTAGGCACTCTCATACTACGAGTGAACACATGCTTCTCAAAATAATGAGAGTAGAAAATTGATGCCTCTCGAACCATATATGCGTTGCAAAATAGAACCCTCAACATATGCGTTATTGTGCACGGTTCTTTTCAATAGGTTGAGATACCTGAAAATTATACAGATTTTTGAAATGCATTCACGAACTTGTTTCCATATTATAAAGCAATCAATATGAATACTATCTTTCGTAGGGGTAAATCCATCTGAATTGAATGGGACCTGCACTACTAGCCTCATACAGTAGGTGGACAGGTAGATGCTCCATGCAATCGAAAAATGCAGGTGGAAGATTGTCTCCAATTTATAAAGCACAAGTAGAATATCAATCGCTAACCTGTCCATATATTGCACAGAAATTGTTCTAGCAGTTAAACACTGGAAAATGTTGCTCAATTCAGTAACTGCTTCCCAAAGGAAGTAATTCCCTCCAACCAATGGGGATAAGACATTCCAGGAATACATGGCAGCCGCGACTATTCATTCCAAACATGTTAAGTTTGTGCATGTCTATGCATCCCCCAAGATTCGAGGCACACCCATTTGGAAACTTCAATCCTGCCACCCATTTCAAGAATACATCTTTCTTGTCCCTATCCATCGTGTACACGGCCTTCGGATACATCCTAGAATGAGGATCCCTATGCAATTCTGGTCGGTCACATAATGTGGACATGTCTTCACGTGCTTTTGCATTATTCTTTGTCTTCCCTTGGACAATTTATGTCTGTATTGAATACATTCTCAAAAGACATTTTCTTAATATGCATGATATCTAGGTTGTGATGAACCAGATCTGTCTTCCAATACGGAAAATCCCAGAAGATACTCCATTTTTTCCACCCACATGTCTTACTAATTGTTGTATTGGCTTCTTCTCCCTCCAATTCAGTCACACGTCGGAGACCATTCAATTCTATTTCAGCCAACACATCCTTGCCGTTCCTATACAATGGTGGTAACCCATGCTCATCGCGATCCTTAAGGAATTTTGACTTGTCTAATATGTAAGGGTGATCTTGAGGAAGAAACCTACGGTGAGCATCAAACCATGACTTTTTCCCACCCTCCTTCAGTCTAATAGATTCTGTGCGTTCCATACATACAGGACACGCCGTTTTATCATAAGTACTCCAATCGCACAACATAGCATATGTAGGGAAATCACAAATTGTCCACATCAATGATGCTTTCATCTCGAAGTTTTGTTTTGAAGATATGTTATATGTGGTGATCCCAACACCCCACAGTTCTAGAAGCTCAGAAATCAATGACTGTAAGTAGATATCTATCCTCAGTTTTGGGTTTGACTTCCTGGGTATTATGGCGGTCAGGAATATGTATTCATCCTTCATACATATGTCTGGAGGTAGATTATATAGAGTCAAAATTACTGGCCAACAAGAGTACGGTAATCCTGATTGGACGAAGGGCTGGAAACCATCAGTACACAATCCCAGGCGTGCATTCCGTCCTACTGCTCCAAAGTTGGGACGTGTTTGGTCAAAATGCTTCCATGCCTTAGAATCGCGAGGATGACACATCTCATCGGATGTCCCATGTTCATGTCGTACATGCCATGTCATGTAATTTGTAGTTACTTCCAAAGCACACAACCGTTTTAAACGATTCCTCAATGGGAAGTAGAACATGTACTTTTGAGCAATACATGAGTTGGTATTGGTTTCTTGGTGTGTGGAATATTTTCCAATAAAACCCGTAGTGTATGGTCCAAGTAATAAACTGGTGAAACCGGGTCGAATCTAGGGATGTCGAATTTACCCAACGTGTACCCGAGAATCGGGTACGGGTAGGATGGTCATTTTCGGGTAAGGGGTAGGATATTACCCGTAACCAAAATAAACACTATAGGATACGGGTAGGGTACGAATTTCATAAATTATCCGATTACCCGATTATATATATGTATATTATTTAGTTATACTCCCTGTCTGGATGTCTCTTCGATTTCTCCCTTTTCCCCAATATTGATTGTCTTCAATTCCAATTCCGGCTACCTGCAGAAACTTCGATTCTTTCATCATCAAACAATAATCCTAGGGCAAATGGACCACCGCAGACATTTCAAGCAAACTCATCTCTCATGGTCTCGCCTCCACTTCCTTCGTACCTTCACCAATTGCTGCCACAACCCACAACAGGTAATTTTATCAGCCCTTTCTCTTCCTTAATCTCCTCTTTTATCAGGTAATTGTTTACCCCTTTCTTCTTCACCACAATAATTCGATTGAATGAACCTCATGAAATTTGTGGTGGTCCTCTCGCTCCACTGCCGGACCCCTCTCAGATAACATAGTTTGAACTATAATTATTCATTTTAAAATTTCTATTTTCTTTTTTAAGATTGGAATTGGAAATTTGTGATGATTTTGGTCTGTTGGTTTCCAGAATTTGGGAAACGAAAGTTAATCGACTGTCTATCAATCTATCTAGTCATATATGTATTTATTTATGTATATCTTGGTGTTGTTTGGAATCCTGCTAACAATTGCTGGCTCATTTGTCAAACTGTGCACTGCGCGTGTTTGTGTGTGTGTGTTTTTATTTTGTTTGGACTTCAGAGCTTAGATGTGTAAAATTAATGTGTATTTGTATGAAGATAAATAGAGGTTACTGTATGATTATGTTATTTTTCCATGTACTTAGTATGTTGATTTTGGCATTATATATGGAAAAAGTACTGAATTTTATGATTAAGAAGAATCTTCTGATAGAAATATGGAGATTGTAATGTGTTGAAGCTTTATGTATCTATGTAATTATAGTACATAAGTGGTGCCCTCAAGGTATACACATGCACATATCTTTTTCTAAGTAAATTATGATTAAGGCAAGAGACTTGGCAAGACATGATCTGCAGAATATAATCTACTATTGCTTTGCAAGTTTAAATTTGGTAGTGGATTTGCTTTTCAAGTATATAGCAATATCTAGATTCACCTAATTGTGAGATAGTATTGACAATGCACACACGCGTTTTTAATTTAATTTTTGTAATACAGTTACTTAATTCTCTTAATTTTCTATATTAATATCTCAAACATTTTCACTGTTTAGTCTTTATTAGATGAATACGCCATCTTCAATGCCTTCACAGCAATCTGATTATCATGGTTCTGAACATGATGAAATTAATATGATGGATACCAGCACATATCCTAAATCTCAAGATATCCATCCTCCAACAAATGAATCAATGCCAACTATAGAAGCTAAAAATACCATGGATCTTAGTGAAGCAGATGATGTTCAATCTCTCAAGCGAAAACTAGTATATGAGGTTTGGAATCATTTAAAAAACAAAAAAAAAATTGATGGATTGACAAAGCAATCTGCAATCATTGTCAGAAAAAGCTAAGTGCGAACATTAAAAATGGAACAACGCACTTGCGGGAGCATATAGCTAGATGTCCATTAAGAAAGGTGGCTGATATAAGACAATGTTTGTTGACTGCCAGCAAGAACAAGGATGACACAACACAATTAAAAAACCATTCTTTTGATCCTGAACTAGCCGAACTTCATCTTGCTTATATGATTGTTCTACATGAGTACCCACTTTGGATGGTTGAACATAAATGGTTTAGGGTATTCATGAATACTTGTCAACCTTTCTTCAAGCTAATCTCAAGAAACACACTTCTTAGTGATATTATGAAGATTTTTGCTGAGGAGAAGAGCAAAGTCATGAGTATGTTGGAGGGCTACAAGAGTCGAATTGCAATCACTACTGACATGTGGAATTCAAGTAATTAAAAGAAGGGGTACATGGCTATAACTTCACATTTTATTGATAACACTTGGACTTTATGTAGCAGAATTGTGAGGTAATTCTAGGTTTCTAAATTATTTTTGTAAAGTGTAAAAAAAGTAAACTTTTTTATTCTAAACTCCAAATGGAAGGTTTGCATATGTTCCTTGTCCACACACTGCTGAAGTGATTACAGATATCTTATTTAAGTGCTTGCTGGATTGGAATATAGATAGTAAGTTGTCTACATTGACATTAGACAATTGTAGCACTAATGATTCTGTTGTTTCTATGTTGATAATGATGATTGATAAGTTTTCTCTTGACTCGCTGTTATTGGGTGGAGAGATTTTACACATGAGATGTGTAGCTCACTTATTGAACTTGATAGTTAAAGATGATATTGATGCAATTGTAAGTAGTATCGAAAGGATTCAGGATACTGTATACTACTGGACAGCAACCCCAAAAGGGTTTGAAAAATTTGAAGAAACAGCACGCCAGTTGCAAATTCGAGGTAAGAAAAAGCTTACTCACGATGTTAAAACTAGGTGGAATTCTATTTATCACATGCTTAATTCTGTTTTGCCATATAAAGCTGTATTCACTCGTTTGAAACAACGGGATCCAGCTTATAAGGCTTTGCCCACTGATGATGATTGGGTGCTTGCTAGTGAGGTTTGTGAGAAGCTTGATCTGTTTTATGAGTTGACTAATATGTTTTCTGGTACGAGATACGCCAATGCAAATAAGGTGTTCATGTATATTTGTGAGATAAGGCTTATAATGAATTGTTGGCTTGATTTTGGACACATTGAGGTGAAGACAATGGCAAGAAAAATGATTGAAAAGTATAACAAATATTGGGAAGAGATCCATGAAGTGTTCTCAATTTCTATTATTTTGGATCCTAGATTCAAGTTTAAGATCATTGATTTCTATTTTGATAAATTTTATGGAGAAAATGCCAAAGATAAGAAGGAGAAGGTGCGACAGATTATGAATAAACTTGAAAAAACTTACAAGACTTCTTCTGAAAATTCCCATTCTAGTAAGTCTGCTAGTAGGACCACATCCTCATCATCTCATACTCCAGCTGCTGTAGAATTTGAGTCACGGAATCTGTTGGGAATTATTCACCATTTTGAAGCATATTTATCTGAAGTTCAGAGTGATGCACATGATAAATCTGAGTTTGAAAGCTATTTAGAGGAGAAATTGTTGCCTATTCATGATGATTTCGATATACTGACTTGGTGGAAGACATAAGGAACTAAATATCCTACCTTGCGTCAAATTGTAAGAGAAATTTTTGCGATTCTAGTTTCTACAGTTGCTTCAGAGGCTGCTTTTAGCACTAGTGGTAGAATTGTGACCAAGCACCGAAGTAGACTTGCTCCAGAAACATTGGTACCATTAATGTGTGCCCAAGATTGGCTATGGGAAAAACATGATGGTTTGATTTTTATTTTGTATATGTTATAGTATTTTATTTACTTTATTTGATAAATTAACATACTAACAAGCTTATTTATGTTTTAGATACTACGTCATCCACTACACCACGATCTAGAGTTGCCAATGGAGTTTCAGCTTATTCAAGTGATAAAGATGAAAATGTAAGTGATTATTATTTGAGAAAAAATTAATGAAAGTAAATTGATTTTTAAATATTAATTGCTTAATATTTATATATGTGTATATAGTTTGAGATTGAATCTGTTACAGGCTTATCTCAATCCAACTGTTGAAGCCTCAAAGGATTTCTGTCCAATTGCATTGCTATGCTATTTCCCCCTTGTTCCTACTGCTGAAGCCTCAAAGATTTCTGTCTAATTGACTATTATGCTATTTCCCTGATTTTTACAATTACTTTGTTGGACAAAAAATCTTAATGTTGCGAATACTTCTTGGTATTGAGTTAGATGGATGATTTTGGGCACATTCTACTACTATTCACTTAAAATTTGCAATGAATTTTGAATTTTGCAAATGCGCTGCTTGAATTTGATGATTACAGAGTTCATAGAAACTATATGAGCTACTGGAATTTGATGGATATAGAGTTCGTTGGATAGAGAGCTTATGCACTGCTACTGGTTGGAACTAATTGACTGTTTAAATAATCTTAGCAGTCCAGTAAGCTTCAAGGTGTATAAGCATCTGTCTTTTTTTTCCCTTTTTTTTTTAAATTAATATTAGGGTCGGGTAGGGTTGTGTAAACGGATATCCGAATAATATTTAAAATTGCGGGTATTCGTTTACCCGTGGATAATCCGTATACCCGATGGGTATACCCGAATCCTACCCAATGCTTGATTTCGGGTAATAGGGTAGGGTAAGGGTAGAGTAATTAGACTTCGGGTAGTGAGTGGAGGTAGTATACCCGTACCCTATCCTACCTGTTCACATCCCTAGTCGAATCCACAGGGAATAGGAAATTGTCAATAATTTATCGAATAAAATTAAAGTACATGAATATTTGGTTTATCTAAAATCCTAATTGCAATTAACTAAAATAAAGATATTAAAATTTCCAACACAACGAATTAAGAGAGAGAATTAATTAATATGCTAGATGATGAATGAGAATCCCTAGATCTTTCAATTGTTGACAAACTTGCAATTTACATATAAAAATCCATTTTTTAATCAATTTAATGCCTACTGAGAATAATCACAATTTATAAACCTTTCGGTATTAAACATATGCAACTTCTAAGGCTAGTGATTATCCTAAGTTTGGTTATAACCAATTTTGCACTTTCTCAAGCCATAAATTATTAGAGTTAATCTGTTCAATTATATTTGTTTTATTTTTCAATCACCTAAACAATATAAAACCCTAGTTCAGATCTCCTTTTGGTCTCACCAAACACACATAAGAATTGAACAAATTAACATTAGATTAACGATATTCATATGAACAAAAGCAAATGTCAACAACGTCAAAATCTAGGTCTCCCCAAAATTGGGTTTAGCCTAATATGATATCACAAGAACTCAAAATAATGATAAAAGGAAACATAGTCTGGTGAAACATCTGGTGAAGAAACACCACTGTAGTATTCTTTTCAGATCTTTAATGGATTCCCTTCTTCTCCTCTTCTCTCTTGCCCGGATGATGGATGAAGACGACGTGAGTAATGGTGGATGATTTTCTGGGAATGAATGAATGGCGGAACCCTCAATACGTATGAAAACGTGCTATTTATACTCCGGGACGCGAAAACCTCGAAACAACAACAGATGGGCCGGCTGCCCTGAGGCGCGCGCTGCTCGTGCGCTATTACTCCGCACCGCGCCAACTGCCCGCGGTGGTTCTTCGTCGTTGCGCAAGTCATGCGTTCGACTCCTCATGCGGACCTTTTCAGCATTCACTTCTCTTTTAAGATTTGTGGAACTCCAATGACTTCTTCTAGGTCCTTTTGTCCTTTGGTTTGCTAAAAATACCTAAAATCATGCAATCTCAGCACAAAATATATTAAAATGCATAGAATCATGAAATGAGATCACAATTTAACATTTATACTCAAAATCATTGTTTCTAGCAAATAATGCCAATATTCTCACCAATTAAACCATTAGCTTATCAATGAAACACAAGAAAATGTCACACTTTGTGCAATATATCAATTCTTTATACCGTGGTCTATACAAAACCTGCATTGCTCTAGCACTGCATCATCGCGCCAGTAAATCATGCAACCGTTCTCACAACAGTCAATTTTCTGTACAGGTAACCCCAACCCCTCAAGAAGTTTCTTCGCCTCATAGAAATTTTTAACCATAGAATTCTTCTCGCTGAGTGCGGTCATGATACCATAAAATTCTTGTAGTATATTGGATTATGTGATACAAAGAAGTGATTCATTTTGATTGGGATAAGGGAAATATAACATATAAACATTAATTAATTTAAATTTGTGTTGTTTTTGAATAACATATTTAAAGTAATTTCAATATAATAAACTATTTAATTTTTTTAACAGTGTAAAATTCAAATAATTTCAAAAACTTCTCCCATTTATACAAAGATATTAGAATCAATAATATAAATTAGAGTTGCGTTATAGAAATAGTAATAGCTTAGTATATGTATATATATGTGACCCGTGTAATATGATATTAATATGAAATATATCCTTATAAATATATAAAGTAGTAACAATCTATACACACACAGTTTCCCTCCCATTTTCTCACCCCTCACAAAATAATATTTTAATATTTTCTCTTTCTCCCACTTCACCATAAATATTTTATTTAAATAAATGAAAATGACGTGGAAACAGGCCCAACCAATGCCATTCTCACTTCCTTCTCCACGCCTATATATACTTCCCACAAAGCAACCATTTATGCGCTCTTTCGCTCGGTTTCCGGCATAAACTAATCGAGGTTCCATTTCTTTGAATTGTTTATTTGTAACCATTTCCTCTTGCATCTGTTCTCGGATTCATTTGCTTCACAATGCTCTAATTCTTTGTATTCTCATTCGTTCTAAACTATTTGTTCATTCTTCATTTTTGCAGGAATCGCCATTGGTTAGTGATATATTTTCCAATATCTAGTAAGTTTCATATTATGTAATGAAGATGTGAAGTGGATTGTTATTTTAAAATTATTTTTGTCTGTGTAAACTTCCTACTTTGTTTCCCAGTTATTATTATTCAAGTATTCCATGGCTCCTGATTATGAGAATTGGCGGTCTGAACTCAAGCAATATACTACTGTTTTCTTCCCAAAGGGTGCAAAAGCTGTTGAATTCAAACAATTTCTCTTGAGTATTCGCAATGATCGTGGGCTGACTTGGGCGACATCTGACCTAGAAGTTCTTGATGCGGCATTGTACTTCTTGAAACGTGTTGACTCGGAGGTATATGCGTATCTGGCTGCGAGTGAGTTGTCCTTCGAGATGAAAGGAGTCCTTAATCGGATGAAAATGATAACGAACCGATGGACTGAGGCGTCTTCTGTTGATTCTACCATGCTCCCCGTTCCCACTTCCATTTTTGAATCTATTGTAACTCATATAGAGGTGTTGCGCAGCTACGTGTATGATTCTTATTTTCGACAAGCAACACCTCTGTTATCTGAGTTTGAAATGATTTGGTTCGATACAATCCGGAACAGGCTCATCTTCTTATCAAATAAATATGGAGATGTATAACCAATACCAAATCAGTTGGCTCAATCGAATATTCAATATCTTTTTGTACTCAGTGATCGTGGCATATTATATTACTATATAATATTGTTTGTTATTTTTTTCCTAATATATAGATGATTAATGAAATTGGACATACAGGATGTGACTCTTAAAAGTGACGAGTTTCGCCAAACAAACATTACGCAAATTTATAATCAAGTGTTTAAGGATCTTATTTTTATTCATTACATACATTTGAATGTTTGAAGTGTAGAATCCGACTTCAACCTCCCTCCTCTACATGTGCATCGATTTTTTTTTTTTTTTGTGATAATAATCTATGAATTTGATAAAATATAAAATATATGTAAATTAACATAAGACTTGGTCAGTTCATTAGAATCCCCACATTATAAACAATGAATTTTAACCAGAAATATTTTTTCAAATTAAGAAAATAGTCGAAAATCTTAATTTTTCTTTATGATTGATTTCCCTCGAAAATTCAAACAATTAATATGAAGGAATATTGTTTCGCTCGATGGAGTCTGATTGGATGACACATTCGGGTTATATCTCTTTTCGGTATACGTATGTCTTTAATCGAATACCTAATTGGACATTAATGTATTTATAGGTGCAATATGTCAGTATCATTCATTCTTATTAGCTGTATAACAGTATTTATTAATTGGATGACACTTTCGACTATTTGCTTTCCCATAAAGGACAGATCATTACGTATATTGCAAACCCTAATTGAAATCTCTTATATATTGTACCATTCAGTCGTGATTATTACATGTATTAATTATTCGGCTGCTTGCGTTCCCCATAAATGTTACGTCTAAAATAACGTGTAAAATATGTGCTTGAGCTCGAATCTATACATTGTACAACATTTTGGATTTTTCATCTCGCTCACTCTAATTTTTTTGACCCTAAGGCAATGGAAAACATAAACCCTATAGCGATATAACACAATGTTAATTTTTTATAATCTAATATATCTCATTTATTGACCTCCGTAGGTTTTAACTAAAATATACTTAACTGCACTCTTCTAATTATTATAGTATTTGTTTTAGAAATAAGATTAATGTTGCTCACTATAATTGCACAATTCTAATTATTCTCATTGGTTTTGCACACCTATATTCTTAAAAACAAATAACTATATACACTTCACAAAACAAATTTCCCGCCAGAAACTCATTGTCCACGTCGGGTTCACAAAAAATTACTCTATAGACCATAATCGGTTGTATTAAATATTATACCTATATGTAATTTATTTTTTGCTGCAAAAAGGTATCCGTCTTATGGTGTTCTCAAGACAACTTAATCATTTCAATCCAATCTTCAAACCACCAATGCCATTGATTCTTATTAAATGTGCTGTAAAGGTGTTTTTTCCCTTCTTGCTTTTTATAACTTAATTCCATGCATCAGTCGTGATTCTACCTGAAGTAATTATTCTGCTGCTTTCTTGCCCCATAAAGGACCATTCATTACGTCTTAAATAACGTGTGAAAGATCTGCATGCGAATGACCATTCATCACTATACAACATTTCATAAAATATTTACCACTTCTTTTTATTCATTACATATATGAACTCTAAACTCAAAATCTTAAACCCTTAAACCCTATATAATGTTAATTTTTTGACCCTATCCCTAAACTCAAAATCTTAAACCCTAAACCCTAATCACTACACATTGTACAACATTTTAGATTACATGAAATATAATTTATATACCTTCGCCATAAAATCTGTGCCATTATTCCATATTTATTGTTATTAAACCCCAACTCATCACCTTAAGTCAAATACTTATATCCCGCGAAAAAAAAAAAAATATATTGACCATCATCACTCTAAACCCTAAGCTCTCATCAATACACACTATACAACATTTTATGAAATATTTACCACTTATTTTTATTCATTACATACATGACCTGTTTAACTAAAATCTTTGACACTAGAGCGCTATAACACTGTGATAAGTATATTAAAATCTAATATTAAAGTAAAACTAAAATCTAATATTAATCTCGCTCGAATTAATTTACTTATTCCTTTGTAAACCCCAACGCATCACCTTAAGTCAAATACTTATATCCCGTGAAAAAATGTAAAATATTGATCATCATCACTCTAAACCCTCATCACTACACACTATGCAACATTTTATGAAATATTTACCACTTATTTTTATTCATTACATACATGAACTCTTAAACTATTGATGACTTATGATTATTACGTTACTAACCACAAACTGATTATGTAAATTAACGAACGACACTCACACATGGGACAAGTACGATGATTTGTTTTAATGATCAATCACGTTCACTACGGTTCACTTTTTACCATTTTATTCCTATAAAACCATCGGACACTCCAATTCTCTCCATAACCGTTCATCTTTATTCTAATATATTTGTAATTGCACGCCCATCATAATTCTAAGTTAAAATTTATAAATTTTATTAATCTCTACTAACTCTAAACTCAAAATCGTAAACCCTAAACCATATAGCGCTATAATAAAGTATATTAAAATCTAATATTGGAAGTAAAGCTAAAATATCAAGGTTATAATTATTCTAATATTGGTTATATAGATAATGTTAATCTTGCTAATTCCAATATTTTTTCCCGAACGCATTCACATATAATGCATATACCTTCACCATAACATCTATGCTTCTTCCTTTGTAAACCTTAACGCATCGCCACTTAATATATTGTAATTTTATATTATTTTTTATTTTTTGGCGTTGCAAATTGCAGTATCGGTCCTCTATATTGTTGACTTATGATTATCATGTTACTAACCACAAACCAACTGCATAAATTTTCGAAAGACACTCACACATGGGACAAGTACGATGATTTGTTTTAATCAATCAATCACGTTCACTATGGTTCACTTTTTACCATTTTAATCCTACAAAACCATCGGGCACTCCAATTCTCGCCATAACCGCTAATCTTTATTCTAATATATATGTAGTTGGACGCTCATCATAATTCTAAGTTTGGATTTAATCTCTACTAACTGTAAACTCGAAATCTTAAACCCTAAACCCTAATCACAACACATTGTACAATATTTTAGATTTTTAAGAATAATATTAATCTCGCTCACTCTATTTTTTTGACCCTAACGCAATGAAATATAATTTATATACCTTCGCCATAAAATCTACGCCATTATGCCATATTTATTACTTTGTGTTTGTATCATATTTAATACATTAATTTAAGAATAAGAGTAATGTCGCTCGAATTGATTTGCTTATTCCTTTGTAAACCCTAACGCATCACCTTAAGTCAAATACGATGATTTGTTTTAAAAAATCAATCACATTCACTACGGTTCACTTTTTACCATTTTAATCCTATAAAACCATCGTGCACTCCAATTATCTCCATAACCGATAGTCTTTATTCTAATATATATGTAATTGCACGTTTATCGTAATACTAAGTTTGAATTTATAGATTTTATTAATCTCTACTAACTCTAAACTCTAAATCTTAAACCTTAAACCCTAATCACTACACATTGTACAATATTTTAGATATTTAAGAATAATATTAATCTCGCTCACTCTATTTTTATCAATTTTTCGTTTTACTCATCGGCACCTCAATTTTTTTATTTTTTTTATTTTTGTTACTATTCATTATTTCATTTTTTTTATGAATCCGATAAACGCCGTCACGTATTCTTATATCCCAGTGCCCTAAAACAATATTAATTTTTTTAAAAAAAATATCGTTAAACGTTATCACCATATTATTCGAGGTTAAATTTGAACTTATCAAAACTAAATCACTATATATATACACACTTATCAATTCAATTTTCCCACCAGAAACTAATATTCCACTTCGGGTTCACGAAATTACTCTATATTCCATAAACGGTTGTATTAAATATTATATCTACATGTAGTTTATTTTTTTGCTGCAAAAGGTATCCGTCTTATGGTGTTCTCGAGACAACTTAATCATTTCAATCCAATCTTCTAACCACCAATTAAAATATCTTATTAAATGTGCTGTAAAGGTGGGTTTTTTTTCTTTTTTTTTTTTTTTTCTTATTGCTTCTTATAACTTAATGCCTTGCATCAGTCATGATTATTACCTGTATTAATTATTCGGCTGCTTGCGTATCCCATAAAGGACCATTCATTACGTCTTAAAAAACGTGTAAAAGATGTGCATGAGGACGAATTCATTTGCTTATTCACTTGTAACCCCAACGCATCGCATATAGTGAATCGCTTATAATCCATCTAAGAAAACAAAATCGGAAATACAACCATTTAATTTATATTATGCATCGATTATCTTAAACTTTAAACAATGCTTACATAATCAGTATATTATATTTCTGATGATGACTATTAAAATATCATCACTACTTAAATTGGTACTCTATACATAGAATCATTAACATTTTCTTCTACATTTTCTTCTCTCTCTAGAAAGTTTCTCTCGAGCGAGCTTTCTCTCCAGCCCTCACTGCATGTTCGCCCCACTGTCAATGGCAGCGGGAGTCCCACCGGACAACCCAACGCCTCCTTTCGCCTTCTCAGGAGGAGAGAAGCCCTCCTTCCGGGACATGGTTCTCGAAGGAAAGAGCAAGCCTCCAGCGGCCATCCTGGAAAAAGCTGATGTGGATGCATATGTCAAAGTAGACTTCATCAACGGGGATCGCCTCAAACCGAGAGTCACTATCGATCAGAAGCTCAAAGAGAGGTTGTATAAGCCTTGGGAGGATGCCATCATTATTTCGGTGCTAGGAAAAAGGGTAGGTTATCTTGCCCTGAAGGATAGGATTACCAGAATTTGGAAGCTCTTGGGAACATTTGAAATGGTTGATATTGGCAAAGGTTTCTTTGTAGTGAAGTTTGAAACGAAGACAGACCGAGATCATGTGCTTAATGATGGTCCATGGCTTGTGTTTGAAAGCTACTTAACCATCACCCCATGGAGGCCGAACTTTTCGACTTCGGAAGCCACCCCATGCCGCACCATCGTATGGGCTCGCCTTCCAGATATGTGCTTGGAGATGTTTGAAGAAAACCTGATAACCAAGTTGTCAGGCGCCCTTGGCGTCCCCGTGAAGGTGGATGATATGACTAGGAAGGTTAATAGAGGAAAGTTCGCGAGGGTATGTGTGGAGATTGATCTTCGTGAGCCGGTTGTTACAAGCATACTCATTGGAGATGTGTGGCAAAGGGTCCAATATGAAGGACTACACCTGTTGTGTGCTTCATGTCAAAGGTATGGACATGGGACTCATGCATGTCCAGAAAAGAGTGAAAAGGTAGGGGATGAAGTTGGTAGGGGCACTCCTCGGCAGGGGGAAAAGGGGGATCAGGAAGAGACTGTCACATTTCACCAAATTGGTAATAAAAACAATTTGGACAAGGAAAATGCAGGAGGCGACAAGGCAGTTTTCTTGAAAACAAATGTTGCAAGGGAAGCTCAGGCGAAAAGGTTTGACTTTGCCTCTTGCAGCAAAGAGGGACCTGGGGGGTAAGGGAACTGAACCCTCTGCCAACACCGAGTGCCCGAAAAAGGAAAGGGAAAAGGAGGAGGAGGCACGTGACAATGCTATGGATACTTCAAAAAGTGTCGAAATGCCAGCTCAGCCTGAGAGTGGGGATTGGATCAAAGTTGTAAAAAGGAAGCCCAATCGCTCAAAGGCCAATGAGGGAAAAGCTGGAAAGGATAAATTGGGCCATTTGAATGCCACAGTGGACAAACGGCCCAAAACTCTCAAGATCGGGGCCAGGCCCTTAAAGACTATCACCAACACCTTTGAAGCAAAGGGGAAGCCCAAACAGAAAGGGAGGCCAACTCAGGCCGGAGGAAAAGGAGCACCGATGAAAACCATCCCCAACGACGATGGGAACTCATCGCTAGCCAAAAGGGCGAGGCCGGCGGAATTCAATCTGCGTGAGGAATTGAAGGTCTATTCTAATGAGCTATCCAAGGCTAACATCCAGATTCAGAAGGACGAAGCCAAGGAACGCATGGAAACTGATAATCCCAATGAAGTGGGAGATAATACTGGGGCGGACATTCCCCTTTGCGACGAAGAGATGCAAGGGGATGAAGAATTGTATAGTGGGCAAAGAGTGGCAGAAGTCGGCCCGGAAGAGGCGGCCGAAGACACCCAGGCGGATAAGCTTGATTAACCTTCTGGGTAATGTATATTCTCCCCCTACTCGTTGTTAATTTTATGGATTTCACAAACTTTAATATTCTGGCGTGGAACATTGGAGGTGTGAGTAATGTGTATACTAGAAGGATTTTGACTGACATCCTTTGTCAATACAAACCGGAGGTTATGTTTATTTTTGAGCCTCAAACGCTCTTCCTGCAAGCTCAAACACACCTGTTGCTTGCCGGATATACCCCAGTGTGCATACAGGAAGCGATTGGTAAGGCAGGGGGCGTCTGGGCGTTGAAGAGGAATGGCATCACTTGCCATATCCAGATTGTAGATATAAGGGATCGCATGCTTACCTTTCTTCTTCAAAAAGGTGGGACGGAATGGCATGTTACAGCCCTGTATGCTAGTCCTCAGTACTCCGCTAGGCTGGCTAACTGGACTGATCTAACCCAACTCGCGGATATTATCAAGGGAGCTTGGGTTGTGGTAGGCGACTGGAACCAAATCTTGTATGCGGATGAAGTTCGGGGCGGTTTGCACAACGTGAATAGAGCGACGGAACTGGGGAACATCCTTCATGACTGTGGGCTGAGCTCTATTAACACACAAGGGGGAACCTTCACATGGTCTCGGCCTATGGAGAACTCCAGGATATCTAAAAGGCTTGATCGAGGAGTGATTAACTTGGATTGGCTTTCTCTTTTCCCCCTCGGTTTTATTCAAGTCCTGCCACGTATTGGATCCGACCATTGCCCACTTCTCCTTAGGTGTGGTCCGGCTCCCTCCAGCCAGCAATGTAAACCCTTCCGTTGGGAGACGTCTTGGGCCTCCTTGCCTGAGTATCAATCTACTATTGCAGTCGCTTGGGAGGAACCGAATTACAATATTTGTCAGCAATTGGACAAAATCAAGAAGGCCTCCCTGGACTTCAAGAAGACTCATGGCTCCAACTTTAAATGGAGGAAATACAAGTTGATCAAGAGGATAGAAGGGGTGGCCAGGACGCTCGAACGAGTAGACTCTATCCGACTAATTATGCTGGAAAAGGAACTTAAGGAGGAGTTGGACAGGATCCTCGAGCAAGAGGAACACCATTGGTATCAAAGATCCCGGGAAAATTGGGTGAAATTTGGTGACCGCAACACCGCATTCTTCCATGCTAAGGCCAAAAGCAGGAACAACCGCAACCGGATACATGGGTTGTATTTGCCGAATGGTACTTGGTGTGAATACGAACACTCCCTACAAAGGCAAGCCAGAAACTTCTTCCAAACCTTGTATGAAAGGGAGGCAGAACCTCTGAGTGGCGAGGAAGAGGATAGTATCCAGCTGCCTCCGCTTCCTCCCATTCCAGTCGGTGAGAGAACTAAATTGGAAAAAGAAGTCTCAGACCAGGAAATCTGCCAGGTGGTGATGAACAGCAATGTCTCCTCGGCTCCCGGGCCAGACGGCTTCCCTAATCTCTTCTTCAAGAAATACTGGAATATCACAGGGCCGGCTGTTACAAATTTTATTAAGAAGGCGTTCGAAGACAGGAGATTTGAGAAACAGATTTCCTCGGCATATATTTGTCTCATTCCCAAAACGGACATCCCTACATCTTTTTCACAGCTCCGGCCTATTACTCTTTGCAATATGCTCTACAAGATCCTCACCAAAGTGATAGTGAATCGGATCCGGCCCTCCCTCAAAATGAACATATCCCATCATCAATCGGCCTTCCTCCCGGGACGGGGTACTATTGACAATGGGGTTATGCTTCAAGAATTGCTTTGCCACCTCTCGGGCCCCCATCCGTGTGCCCCTGCTCTTATCCTCAAGATTGACATTGCCAAAGCTTATGACAATGTCAATTGGTGCTTCCTTGAAAGCTGTCTCCACGAACTGGCCCTTCCTTCCTCGGTCATGGAGCTCATTATGTTTTGTGTATCCTCCCCGACCTACTCACTGTTATGGCACGGACAGGCCCTGGAACCTTTCACTCCGGGCAAAGGGCTACGTCAAGGTGATCCCCTCTCACCCTACTTGTTTCTTATAGTGATGGAAAAGTTGTCTTTGGCTATTCTGGATCTTGTCCAACAGGGAAGGTGGAAGCCGATCCGACTTAAGAGAGGCGGATTAGGGACCTCTCATCTCATGTTTGCGGACGACCTCATATTAGGGGCCATGGGGGATAGGGACAGTGTGGAAGCTATCGAGCATGTCCTGAAATCCTTTGCGAGAAAGTCTGGCATGGTTTTAAATCCTCACAAATCTTCCATGTTTATTACCAAGTCTGTCCCAGACAGTGATCAAGAGTGGATAGCCAATACTCTTAACATCAAGAAGGTAGATTCCCTGAGGACTTATCTGGGGTATCCGCTGTTAGTGGGGCGTAAGAGAATCAGGGACTTTGCATTCATCCTTGATAAGATTGACAAAAAGCTGGATGGTTGGAGTAGCAGTTTATTGAACAAGGCAGGCCGCATAACCCTCAGTCGTGCGGTTTTGGCCTCCATCCCCTCGTACTTCATGCAATTGCATTGGTTCCCTAACGCGGTCTGTGACGCCATTGACAAGAAGATTAATAGATTCATATGGAAGGACCGCCAAGGAAAGGGGATACACCTTGTGTCGTGGGAGAAGATGGCTGCCCCCAAGGCGACAGGGGGATTGGGGCTGAGGCGATCTAAATGGATGAATATTGCCCTCCTAGGCAAACTGCTGTGGACATGGATTCATGAGGAAAATAAACCTTGGGTGAAGCTGATCAAAGACTTGCTGCCCGACTGGTCCTTCCCTTCCCCACTCAACAAAAACACCCGCTCCTCTGTGGCCAAAACTTTGAGTAAGTTGACTCCTATCCTCAAGGACGGCTTCAGGTTTCGTGTTGGCAGGGGGGACTCTTCCTTGTGGTTCTCCAACTGGCACAAGGGCAGTCAACTGGGACCTCTCCTTCCTTTCATCTCTATTCATGACCTCGAGGCAAAAGTGAAGGACGTCATAATTAACAATGCTTGGAACTGGATTAATCTTTACTCAGATATCCCATCTGCAATCCTCCAGGAGATGTGTGCCTCTCCCCCTCCTAGGTTGCATGATGAAGTTGATGATACATGGGTGTGGAACGAGAGCATGACAGGGAAATATTCGGTGAAATCGGCCTATGCACTTATAACCCGGGGAAATCAGAATCAGGGTGATTGGAAATGGATGTGGAAAAGCTCCCTCCCAGAAAAATTTTGTCTACTACTCTGGCTTATATGTCGGAACTCCCTCCCTGTCAACCTTGTACGTTTTAGACGCAACCTGGCATCTTCACCACTTTGCACCAATTGTGGCGTGGAAGAAGAGAGCTGGACTCATTGCCTCTTTTACTGCCCGTGGGTGAGACAACTATGGAAGTCTCTCTGCATCCATATCCCCCACGACTGTGAGGGAATCACAAAGGACGAGATCCCAGTCTTCATGCGAGGTATGACTAGGATCTACGGTTCTAAATTTGTGGTGGCTGTTTGGAGTGCCTGGATTGAGAGGAATTCCAGGATCTTTAGGGCCAAATGCAACTCTGTGTGGCACCTCAAAAGAGAAATCCTGAGAGTTAGTGCAGAGGTGGAGTTGGCTGGAGGGAAGACCAGCTTTGGTCAGAGGTCTGTGAGGTTGGTGCATTGGAATGAGAAAGAAGCTAAGGATCTCATCTTACATGTGGATGGAAGCTGCTATGGCAGCTCGGGGCAGGCGGGTTTTGGCTTTGTGGTGAGAGATAAGGAGGGTCAATGGCAAGGAGGAGGGTGTGGCAAACTTGGCAACACCCCCATCATTTATGCGGAGCTCACCGCCCTGGTCACTGGTCTGGGATATGCTGCCAATAAGGGAGTGAAGAAGATCTGTGTTTACACTGACTCCCTTAACGCCATTACTCTTGTTGAGAAAAACTCGAGTTACCACCCGTATGCTCCCATCCTGGAAAGCATCAGGGAGCTGCAGGCCCAGTTTGAGGACTACTCCCTACATCATGTGCCTAGGGAGGGCAATCAAGTGGCGGACAAACTTGCGCAACACGGTGCTTCTTTGGAGGAATTCTACACGACGTGGGCCTTCCCACCCGACTTTGTCAATCAAGTTCTGGCAGCGGACGCCTCTGGAACTCACTTCCTCAGGGCTTAAACCCCCCTCTCCAGCATGATCTCTCGTTGGCTTGTTAGGCTGTTTTCTGTTCCTTTTTTCTTACTTTTTTGTAACTTCTTTCCTGGCCTCGGCTTTACAAAAAAAAAATTGGTACTCTATATCTTAAAACGCGTCCCATGGACCACCAATCATGGTACTATTAGAGTTTAGGGGGGCTGCTAGACGATAAATGTTAAAGAAAACTTCTGGACTACCATCTTATTTGTATCATCCTATAATGGTTCGTGTGTTTTATTTTTTGGCATCCACAATTAATATATTGTAGTTTTATGGCTTTTTTTTTTGTTTTTGCAAATTGCAGTTTCGGTCCCCTATATTTATTAAAATGATGTTACTAAGCACAAACCAACTGGATAAATGTTCTTACTCTGTCACATATGGGACAAAATTATTTTTAATACAATACATACCTTAACTAAATAATTCAAACATTAAACCCTAGATCACTATAACACAATGTTAATTTTTTTTTTATAATATTATATGTCACATTTATCGACCTCAACATGTTTCAAATAAAATATATGTAGTTTCATACTTCTAATTATTATAATATTGGTTTTATTTATTTGCTGCAAAAGGTATATGTCTTTCGGTGTTCTCAAGACAGCTTCATCATTTCAATCCAATCTTCTAACCACCAATTAAAAAATCTTATTAAATGAGCCGTAAAGGTGTTTTTTTCGAATACAAATGTAATATTTTTGGTGTGTTTTACGACGAATCCATCTCCTTTTTATTCGTCTATATAAAGCACAGCTCCATGAGGATATTGGTATGTACTCCCTAAGGCCCAAGTAAAATATACATTTAGATTATGGAGCAGGCTGTAATGTTTCGTGAACTTACTCCAACGAGTACTAAAATTTCTGTTAAGGGGAGGTGTCTACGTTGTTATGGAGTTAGTATGTTTCAGGCGGAACCTTAAATTCATTTGAGGCAATATTTCACGATGAAGAGGTTGTTTTTACACTATTTTATACTATTTAAAAGTGCATTTTCTATTCAGTATACTAGTAATATCCATCGTATGACATGTTTAATTGAATATATTTTATTTTGTAACCGCGCGCTGTTATATTTCAGGGTAACCGATTTCACATTTCAGCTGGCCGAAGCATCGCTAAAAAGTTCCACACTCTTATTCGTGAGGGGGGCATCTAATAATCTGATGCGTTTTGGTGTCTTGGAGAACATTGACAGGTTTAGGCTTACATGTCACCCTTTCAAAGGGACGTTCTATCCAAATACTGTTGTAACCAATGTCGTTGGAAAACAGAAGATGTTGATTAATCTGTTGTTGGAGGATTTAAAGTCAGTTTCCTCAAACCATATGTTGTTTAATAGTTGCATATAAATATTTACTCTTTATTATATTTTTTTTTTTTGAGAAGACTCTTTATTATATTTTTATGTTGGTTGTAATGGCAATATTTTGGATTGTACACTGTGGGATGAGTATGCCGAGCAATTCCTGACTAATGTAGACGAACTTCCTACTGCGGTTAATGTTATGATTCTTCAGTTCTGTCGTACGTCTGAATTTCACGGTACAAATAGCAGTACATTGTACCAATTTCTGAGCTTTTTAATAAGTTATTAATATTCTTAAGTTCGTTTTTAATTCAGGGAAAATAAAGATCCAAAAAATGCGTTCCGAGTGTCGAAACTGATGATCAATAAAAATATACCTGAGGTTTAATCGTTCATTGAAACTTGAGTAAGACAATATGATATTATTATACGTAATTTTTTACATTCCAATATCCTGATTAATTATTACTCTTACACAGTATCAAAGCAAATGCTTTGAGTGGGAAAAATTTGCCCAGCATGTCTCAGTCAACACACCATTCCGCTGGAGACGATTCTGCATCCAATGGATTCACTGTGACCACCCTAAAGGAAACAATAAATTCAATAGAGGTTCATAGACTATTTCGTCATTTTTTATGTGTGTTTATTTTACATAAAACAACACGACTGAAATGCATCATATATTTTCGTATTTAATCAGTCCGGTGACTTCTATGTCAACGTATTGGTCGTCAATGTCGATGAGTCAGATGGTTTCTATTATTATACATGCATGAAGTGCTATAAGAAGATGGAATCACAAAAGGGTAGCTTCTACTGTCATAAATGCAAGAACTGGTATCAGAGTGGTACAATTAAGTATAAAGTAACTCTTTATGTTGCTGACGATACAACCTCATGCACTTTGGTGATGTTTGATAAAGACTGTGTTGCCGTTTTTGGAAAGTCCGCTGAAGATTTGAAAGATTCCATGTCCAAGGTAATAATTTTCTATTCATTATGTTCATTGAAATATTTAAATCTTTCGATCATTGTCTTATTAATTAATTTTGTTGTAGGATGAATGCTTCCCACAACTTATTCTTAGATGTCTCATGTACAAGAGGTTCACATTTCGGATCACAATTAAGAGTTCAGGAGGAGCTATAATTCTTTGACAGTTTCTGGAATCGTCAATGATCCTCAATTTCCCGATACTGAAATAGCTTCATCAACTCATGCTACTGCCATACCAAGTCCACCTTCTGCCAAGAGGTCATCAGATTCTGCTGGATCTCATACTCCCGATCTGAGTGATGATGGAAATGCTGATAATGTAGATGAAGAAGTTGTCGATGTGAGTAAGAACCTTGCTGACGAATTTTCCGCCTCCAGCAATTTGAAGAATGTAAAAGTGGAGAAGTAAAGGGTCCGATGCATTTGCTGTTGGAAGAGATTTATATCTGCACTTTCTTGATTTTTAATTTTATCCTCCAATATTGATCGTTTATTTTGGACTGTCCCTATTATCGGTAGGTGTTTTTGGAACAATGGTTTTTTTTTTTTTTTTGTGAGGATTAGTTTGTGGTTGATGTTCTATGATTGTGGTAGTGTTATGATTGTTTCCTATTCGGACTGATCTTTTGATGGATTGGGAATGTGATTTTTTCCGAAAATTATATGGTTGCCTTTATTATTTGTTAAGTTTTTTTTTTATGAAATTAAATTCAAAGTTTTTAATAGTATAACTAATAACTTATTGGATATTTTTTGGTAAACAACTAAATCATTGGATTGATATATGTAATTATAATTATTAAAACGTTCTTATTAAGTTTGATATTCGAATAATATTTGTAGCTTGAAGTGGAATTTCTTCTTTGTTGCTTCCAGGGGTCGAACTGCTCACTCTCGATTCAAGATTCCTCTTGAAATTCTTGAAGATTCGACATGCAATATAAAACAATCCACTCATCTTGCAGAGCTAATTCAAAAAGCATCACTTATCATATGGGATGAAGCACCGATGACAC
The DNA here is from genome assembly GCA_030278955.1 of Hygrophila difformis. Classification (NCBI taxonomy): domain Eukaryota; kingdom Viridiplantae; phylum Streptophyta; class Magnoliopsida; order Lamiales; family Acanthaceae; genus Hygrophila; species Hygrophila difformis. Next base: position 25,443,156 of record JAOANR010000010.1, read on the forward strand.
ATAGGCATTGTTTTGAGGCATTGGATCGGACAATTCGTGATCTTATGCAGCCTATTATGCCAAATTCCAATGATACTCCCTTTGGCAGCAAAACAATCGTATTAGGTGGTGATTTCAGGCAGATCCTCCCTGTTATACCCAAAGGTAGGAGGCAGGATATTGTCAATGCCACGTTGACTTCATCATATCTTTGGAAAAGTTGTACAGTTCTATACTTAACTGAAAACATGCGCCTTCGTAAAGCTTCTACAACTGACGAGCAGTCTGAAATACACAAGTTTGGGAGTTGGTTGTCAGCTATTGGAGATGGATGAGTTAGAGATTCCAATGAGGGTGAAGTAAGAATTGATATACCAGATGAGTTATTAGTCAATTACTCAAATGATCCAGTTTCTTCTATTGTGGAAGAAACCCATCCATCGTTCACCAAGAACATGTGTGATCAGGATTACTTAAAGGAAAGAGCGATTTTATGCCCGACAATGAAGGCGGTTGACACCATCAATGACTACATGCTTTCAATGAATATGAACGAAAGCAGAACATATTTTAGTGCAGACAAAGCCTCAAAAGTTGAGAGTAATGCGTCTCTGCTGGTTGACATTCATACTGTGGAGTTCCTAAATACATTACATTGCTCTGGATTTCCTGTCCATTGCCTATGGCTGAAGGTAGGCACTCCTGTGATGCTCATTAGAAATATTGATCCACTTAATGGACTGTGTAATGGTACAAGTCTTGGAAGTAATGTCTTGCAAGCTGAAGTGCTGACGGGTGAAAATGTTGGAGAAAGGTGTTGATACCGAGGATGAATTTAACATTGTCGGATCCACGTCTTCCTTTCAGGTTTGATCGTGGGCAATTCCCACTTATTCTTTGCTATGCAATGACAATAAATAAAAGTCAAGGTCAATCCTTATGCAAAGTGGGATTATTTTTTAACAAACCAGTTTTCACCCATGGTCAATTATATGTTGCTGCTTCCAGAGTGACGACACGTGCGGGTTTAAAGATCATCATATGTGAGGATGATGGCACAGACTACGATAAAAAGTCCACCATAAATGTTGTGTACAAAGAAGTTTTACAAAACATATGATTTGAACAAACATATGACTCTATATTTGCTTGAACATTGATGAAAGATATGTATTTATTTTGTTGTTTGGATTTTTCTTTTGTTAGATAATTATATTGAAAACCAAATTATATATTATTATTATCTAAATCAATTATTACATTCGATAGGACATAAATTTCTTATTTTGTGTTTCGCAATGGACCTAAATTGGTCAGTCCGCGGGCGGTCAGCCCGCGGACTGACCAATTTAAGTCCACTTCTAATTATCAAGTTTTTTATTTTGGAAAATGCATATACATTTATAAAATCATCGCGTACCATACGTGCATAACTACAATATGTGTTTAACAAATTATACAATTAGTAATTTTTTCTCCGGAGGTACGTATCTATGAATTTATAAATTTCATAAGCATATACAATATTCCCGTTTATTGGTGTTTGTGTTTTTTTTTTTATTAAATTATCTATGTAATGAAAGCCGCGGGTACCGCGGTGCAAAACTAGTGTTACTATAAAGAACAATAACCATACAATGCAGAGAGGAAATAAAAGTGAATATATAGTAAGCAAATAGAGGGAATTGATAGGTGTTTTATTTCACAATAATATATATTTATAGTTGTGTTGCCCAACGTAAGAAGAAGAATTTTCAACATCATCAACTCACAAATGTTCACTATATAATTACGTGTGTTACTTGATCACATCAAAGTCATTTTACTTGATCACATCAAGGTCATTCACATGTTTTATTTTTTTTCATCAAGTACATTGATAAAGTATTTATTAAAAAGTATTTGGTAAAAATTAATTAATAAAAACGGAAAACTAACAGCGAAAATGCTATACATATATTTCTACATGCAATTTGGGCTAATATTCGATTTACCCAACAATATACATAGATAGTGCCCCCATCTTTAACATTAACGGTCAAATGAAACTCCCACATATCCCTCACGAAGAAAGTACGCCATTCCGACGGAATGGGCTGGCGGGTGGCCACTGCAGTGCCTCTTGAAAATTTTCGAGGTAATTAATCTAGTTTTGTTTTGACAGTGTATTATTGATCAACGAGGGTGAGTTTTGAATTCTTTGTGCGTAATTTTTTTGAAATTGAGGGTTTAGGGTTAGGGACGGGTGATTACGGAATATTCTGATGCGAATTTAAACTTGATCTAGTAGTCGTTGAATCTGCAGGTATTATGAGTACTTTCCTTATTAATGCAATTATTTTCAACACGTCAACTACCTAAAATTTAATCTAACCATTGAACTCATATCCTTAATTTTCACATAAATTTATCAAATTTGAATGAGGGGTTTCCTTTGCATTGAATCCTCCATTCGAGTTTCAAGAGGAGTAGATAAAGGTGAAATTTATGTTTTGGGCAATGTACAAATAATAACGTATTTTAACTTCTTGTTGGAATATAATATCCCTTTTTCTTGGATACATTTTTGTGGAATATAATTTGCCTCTATCCATTTTTATCTACATATGGTCCTTTTCTTATGTCAAAAAGTCTTTTGCATCTGACATTGGATTGATCTTTATATACATGGAGAGGCTAAGTAGCCATATGGATATATGTTTACAAACGCCATAGTCGCACATCAAAACAGACTCATGCTTATTTCACTGCTAAAAATAGTCACTTTTCAAGATTATGCGGTAATTTATGATTTATGAACGTTGTGTTATATGCCTCAAATTCTTTTATGGGCTGCAGGGACAAGCCCTTAGTCATGGGCATGAGCAAGGCTATTGTTGAAGGCTGAAAGATGCAGCAAGGGACCAAACCCTCAGTCATGGGCATGCCTAAAACTATTGTTGAAGGCCGGAAAAAAGGCTAAATCTAGTAAATGGGTGGTTTTATTTTTTGAGAGCAGTTTTATTTTAAAAAAGAGCACTTTTGATATCTTGTGTGATCCGGTTCTTCTCATCGTTCTCTTCCTCCCAGATTTCCATATTTTCCATATGCTGTAAATCATTTGAGCGCATCTTGAGAGAGATTTAACTTGTAATTTGTACTCTCTATTCGGTTCTTAGTGAAGATTTTCGTCGACTGTGGTTTTTCCCACTTTGGGTTTTCCAGTAAATCTTATGTCTCAATTTATTTATTTTCATTCCGTTCTTCAATTACATATCAAAGATCCAAAAATTTCTTAACAAGTGGTATCGGAGCAATACAATTGAAGATGTCGTTTGCACGGTTCGAAAATTGAGAAATTTGATGGCAAGATTTCGTTTACTACGTGGAAAATACAGATGAGGGCGCTTCTTGTTCAGAATGGCGTAAAGAAAGAATTAGATGGGAAATCCAAGAAGCCTGCAACTATGAGTGAAGACGATTGGGCAGAACTAGATGAAAAAGCATTGACATCAATTCAATTGAAATCGAAGGAAGTTCTGCGTGAAGTAGTTCATGAGGATTCTGCCGCAGGGATATGGTTAAAGCTCGAATCGTTGTATATGACGAAGTCGTTTGCAAATAAACTTCATCTCAAGGAACGTCTCTAAACGATTCGAATCTGAAGGTACCCCGATTCAATCTCATCTAGATGAATTTAATTATATTATTTTGGATTTGGAAAATCTAGAGATTAAGATTGATGATGATGACAAAGCTGTGTTGTTACTTGTCTTGTTGCCTCCTCCCTATAAACAATTTAGAGAAATTATGCTTTATTGTACTCAAGATTCATTGAGTTTTGACGAGGTTAAATCAAGTTTGTTCTCCAAAGAAAAGCTTGATTGTAATCCTAATTCTGAAGATAAGGCACATGGTTTGGTTGTTCGGGGAAGGAGTTTACATAAGAATTTTAGAGATAAGAAAAAGGATTGGTCTAAATCAAGGGGACCAAGACAAACAAAACTTGTAACTACTGTAAGAAGACATGGCATGTGATTGCAAATTGCTACAAGTTGAAGAACAAGAAATATAGAGAAAATAAAGAGAAAAAATCTGTTGAACCTGCAGAAGCTGATGTTGTTAAGACAGAATCCAATGGTGATCTTGTTCTTACAGCATTGACAGAACATCGTTCTAAAAGTGATTGGATTTTAGATTTCGGGTGCACATTTCATATTTGTTCCAATCGGGATTGGTTTACTACTTATGATGAAAAAGTTGGTGGTGTAGTTTTGATGGAAAATGATGCACAATATCTGGTGTTGGTTCAGTATAGACTAAATCTGATGATGGTTGTTAGGGGTGTAAACAAGCCGAGCCGAGCCCGAATAGTGGTAAGCTCGGCTTGATCTCATAAGAATTCGAGCCGAGCTTTGACCAAGCCGAGCGTTGACCGAGCTACTTCGAGTCGAGCATTGACCGAGTCGAGCCGAGCTCGAACTAGTATCATTTTCAACCTCACATAATTTATAAAAGAAATTATATTTAATATATTGTATATATTTAAATATAATTAATTTAATCTACATATTAAAATAATTTTAAAAATATATATTTAATTAATAATATATTTTTAATTTAAAAATTAAAAGATATAAAAAATAATAATACTATACTTTTAATATTATACATAATTTCTATATTTAATAATAAATAAATATATGTATAAAAATAAATCGCGCCTATTATCGAGCTTTCGAGCCGAATAGTGGTTGGCTCGGCTTGAGATCATGTGTGTTATGAGCCGAGCTCGAGCTTGAACCGAGCCATTTCGAGTCGAGCTTGAACCAAATTTTGACCGAGTTGAGCTCGAATAACTCACGAGCCTATCAGTCTCATTTATACCCTTAATGGCTGTGTTCGAGTTCTTAGTAATGTTAGACATGTGCCTGATGTGAAGAGAAATTTGATTTCACTTGGTACCTTGGAATCTCTTGGGTCAACTTCTCTACCGGTATTCATTCTACTCATGATAATCTAGCTTATATTCACTCTGATTTATGGGGCCGTCAAGGGTTCCATAATTTACTGGGAAAAGATACATGATGGCATTGATTGATGATTTTTCTCGGAAGACATGGTATATTTTTTGAAGCTGAAAAGGGTGGCATTGATCACATTCAAGAATTGGAAGACTCTTGTGGAAAATCAAACTGGCAAGAAAGTAAACACACTTAGACTGATCGTGGATTGAAATTCTGCAGTGGCGAGTTCACTGCATTTTGTGCATCACATGGTATTAAGAGGCATATGACATTGCCAAGGAAGCCTCAACATAATGGTGTAGCAGAACGAATCAATCGAACTCTTTTGGAGAGAGCTCGTTGTATGCTTTATAATGCTGGATTATGACATCGGCGTGATATATGGGTTAAAGCTGTTACAACATCCTGTTATTTGGTAAATTGGTCTCCAAATTCTGCCATTGATTTCAAGATTCCAAAAGAAGTTTGGTCAGGCAATCCTATTGATTATTCATCTCTGCGCATTTTTGGATGTCTTGCATTTGTACATGTTGATGATGGAAAATTCTCTCCCAGAGCCATCAAGTGTATATTTATTGATTACTCATCCGAATCAAAACGTTATCGTTTATGGTGTGCAGATGGTAAGTCACGACATATGATTTTAAGTCGTGATGTAACTTTTAATGAAAAGCCAATGCTGTCTTCTGGAAAGAATTCAGCTATTATGTCTTCTTCAGTCAATGAAGATGAGCAGCGGAAAACTGGGGAGAAGGTGGAGCTATCATTGAAGCTGCCAGTGAAAGATGTACATAAGACATCTGTTGGTGAGTCAAGTTCAGGCCCTATGCAAGTAGATGAGTCGAGCTCAGATTTGCAATCTTACAGGACACTTCCATTGCCAAAAATCGACTAAGGAGAGAAATTAAGCTTCCTGTAAGGTATTCTGAAGATTATGTAATGGCATATGTATTTTCTGTTTGACAAGAAACACTTGAAAATGATGAGCCTGCCAATTATTCAGAAGCTACTTCTTGTGTTGAATCCTCAAAGTGGGTGGTTGCAATGGAAGATGAAATCCAAAGTCTCCACAAGAATGGAACTTCGGAACTTGTTGAACTTCCTTAAGGTAGGAGTCCTTTAAAATGTAAATAGGTATTCAAGAAAAAAGAAGGCATTCCAGGAGTTGAAGAACCTCGTTGCAAAGCACAGTTGGTCATTAAAGATTTCAGTCAACGTGAAGGATTGACTTTAATGAAATTTTCTCACCTGTTGTTCGACATACTTTATATGTGTTTTGCTAGGTCTTGTTGCTATGTTTGACATGGAGTTGGAGCAACTTGACATAAAACCAACCTTTCTTCATGGTGATCTTGAGGAAGAAATATATCAACCAGAGGGATTTATTATTGTGGGAAAAGAGAATTATGTTTGTAAATTGAAGAAGTCTCTTTATGGATTGAAGCAAGCCACGCGACAATGGTATAAAAGGTTTGATTCTTTTATGATTCAACAAGGATATTCCCGTAGCAAATATGATGATTGCATTTATTTTCAAGAGTTTTCTAATGGCTCTTTTGTGTATTTGCTACTTTATGTGGATGATATGTTGGTTGCTTCATGTGACATGTCTTGTATTGTTAAGTTGAACTCACAGCTTACTAGGGAATTTGATATGAAAGAATTGGGAGCAACAAGTAAGATTCTTGGGATGGAAATAAATATAGATCGAAAAGCTCTGAAAATTATTTCTTTCCCAAAGGAACTATGTTGAGAAGATACTTGATCGCTATAATATGAGTTCTTGTAAATCTGTATCTACTCCATTGGTTGCTCATTTCTGGTTGTCTGAAGATATGTGCCCTCAGTGAGAGGATGAGATGAGGGAGATGACCAAAATTCCCTATTCGAGTGCAGTTGGAAGCCTAATATATACAATGGTATTTACAAGGCCTGATTTAACATATGCTGTGAGTGTTGTAAGCCATTATATGCACAATCCCGGAAAGGCTCATTGGATTGCTGTTAAGTAGATCTTGCGGTACTTGAAAGGTACATCACATCTTGGCTTGGTTTCTGATAAAAATAATTCTACTTCTTTAGATGTGATTGGTTATTTTGATTCTTACTATGGTGGAGATCTTGATCGAAGGCGTTCTCTTTCTGAATATATTTTTACTTTGTGTAGCTGTTCTATTTGTTGGAAGTCATCTTTACAGTCTATTGTTGCTTTATCGACTACAGAAGCAGAGTATATATAAGCTACATAAGGTGTTAAAGAGGCACTTTGGCTTCGATAATTGTTGTAGAGCTTGGTTTTGCTCAAAAGGTTCTTGTGGTTTTCTGTGACAATCAGAGTGCTATACATCTGACAAAGAACAATCGTTATCATAATAAAACCAAGCACATTGTTGTCAAATATCATTTTATTCAGGATACAGTTGCAGAAGGTGAAGTTGTGGTTTAAAAGATACATACTTATGAGAATCCCACTAATATGTAACCAAGCCAGTTCCTATTACCAAGTTTCAACATTGTTTGGACTTGGTTAATGTTAGCAACAGCTGTTGATTGTCCCTTGGGGACGTTATGACGACGAAGATATGTGATGAATCGAATTTTCGGCAAGGTGGAGATTGTTGTGTTATATGCCTCAAATTGTTTTGTGGGATGTAGCAAGGGACTAAGCCCTTAGTCATGGGCATGAATAAGGCTATTGTTGAAGGCTGAAAGATGTTGCAAGGGACCAAACCCTTAGTCATGGGCATGCCTAGAGCTATTGTTGAAGGCTGGAAAAAAAGACTAAATTTAGTAAATTGGTGGTTTTATTTTTGAGAGCAGATTTATTTTAAAAAAGTGCAGATTTGATATCTTGTGAGATACAGTTCTTCTCATGGTTCTCTTCCTCCCAAATTTCCATATTTTCCCTATGCTATAAATCATTTGAGCGTATCTTGAGAGAGATTTGAGTTGTAATTCGTATTCTCTATTCGGTTCTTAGTGAAGATCTTCGTTGTCCGTGGTTTTTCCCACTTTGAGTTTTCCACGTAAATCTTATGTCTCAATTTATTTATTTTCGCTCCGTTCTTCAATTTCATATCAAAGATCTAGAAAATTGTTAACAATGAAACATATGTTTTGAATATTTAGGGCGTGTTTGGTGGATCTTATTACTCGTTATCTCTTATACTCAATATGAAGTATCAATAAGATTGTTCGTTGGGATAAGCAAATATTTGGTTCTTATATCTCTTATTCCATCAATCACTTTTATTTCATCAGTCAACCTTTATTTATAATAAGTGACATAATATGAGCGGAATCTGCTAGGCGTTAACGAATTTGCTCGCTTCATATGCTTCTTATATCATCAGTCACCTTTATTTATAATAAGTCACATACATGTGCTCATTTTCAATTAGCCAAACCCCCATTTCCAATCAACTATTTAGAGCAAACTTTAAAAATATAGTGGTCCAAAATAATAAGATAATAAAATAAATTAATTATAGTAAAATTCTTATTTTGGTATAATAAATAGGATATATCTATTAATCTATTATCTATTATACTCCCTCCGTCCCATTCCAAATGTCCTACTTACTATTTTTGGATGTCCCATTACACGGAGGGAGTACTATATAAGAGGGAGAGCCAAAATCTTCCAACCTCTAATTTTGATTCTAAACCGTTGGATTTCTAATCCAATTGAAATTACCACCGTTGGATCAAATCGCTCCTTATACAAAGTTTCCCGGGATCGATCCTCCCAGCCTGCAATTCACTCCCCTCTTCTAAGCCACTGTTCTTTCTCCAGATTCAATCGTTTATTCCCAAATTCCCAAAGCCCTCCTCGCGCTGCTCCTCGATCCCTCGCTTGCCCAGCGCGATGCGTTCAGTTTTCCTAGCAATTCTTTCTTTGGGATTTTGGTCCGGCCACCATCGCCTCGGACGATGGATTTCCTCTTGGCGTCTTCATGTTCCGGTCGATCGTTGTGTGAGTGTGGGGCTCTCTTCCGCCCCTTGCAGCGTCGACGCCGTCCTCTTCCCTCCACCGCCGCCTGCCGCCGCCGCGCCCGCCGCTAGGGTTCCTCAACCCACTTGACACTGGTAACCCTAGCGGCGCCGCCGTCGCTCACCGCCCCTTGCTGTTCTGCACCGCCGGCGACTTATTCTCTTCGGCCCTGCCCCGCCCTCGCTGCTCTAGCCTTGCCACTTTTCTTTTCGCCGCCGCCGGTGCCTCGCCACGACTGCCCCGCTCGCTGATATAGACTTCCCGGCAATTGGTGAAAGTCGGGTTTTGGATGTTGGGATATTCTGTGTAAAGGTAATTTTTTGATTATATGTTTCTCGGTGTTTATCTCGACAGAACTAATTTTGTATAAAGTTTTTGTTTTTCCTGCTTTTCTAATAATGCAGGAAAGTTTATATAAGCCCTTGAGTGTCTGCGGTCACTAATTGTATTAGTATCATGACTGAGAAGGTAAATATGGATGATAACATTTTGAACTTTGAAGTAAAATATAGTATTTTGGAAGGATTATCAAGTAAAGAAATTATTTATAGTTGACGAAATTTAAAAAATGCATATGAGTTCGTAATATGTGGGGCAGACTAATGGATTGGTTTATGCATATTCTATCCAACTCTATCTTATCTAATTTATTTATGAAAGAGTGTATGAAGATGGTAAAAGTTTCTGATGCTTGTTTATCTTCAAATCTTGTGTCTGTCAAACACTAAGTCAGCTCTTTGATTGTTTCCACACTTCTTTCATGTACGGTTTTCTTCTTGAATGTGAATACTATTTATTTAGTATTTTTCTTAACATTCTAAATTTTATATGATGGATTATGAAAGAGCTTAGGAAGATGGTAAAAGTTTCTGATGTTTGTTTAGCTTCAAATCTTGAGTCTGTCAACCACTAAGTCAGCTCTTTGATTGTTTCCACACTTCTTGCATGTACGGTTTTTTTCTTGAATGTGAATACTGTTTATTTAGTATTTTTCTTAACATTCTAAATTTTATATGACGGGTATTTAGTCTTTTTATACATGTCTTTCTTCATGTACAGCTTATCTGTAGAGAAATTTCCTCATAACCGAATGCTTGGTACTCGAGAAATTGTCAATGGAAAGGTATACTGGCAGGGGAGGCCTGCATGTTCAAGCTTCTACTTTCCTCAGATGTTTACTTCTTTCTACTCTTATACAGTACTTTTTAACCTTTTGATTTCTTTTTGATGTTAATATTCTCCATCAGCCTGGTAAATACATCTAGATGACTTATAAAGAAGTGTATGACAGAGTGGTGAAAGTTGGCAACTCAATTCGCAGTTGTGGCATTGAGGAAGTAAGCATCACTGAATTTCTCTAGAACTTATATTTTGCTATCATTTATTTATTTATTTATTTTTATTTTTTATTAATTTTTTCATCATTCTGAACTGCAATTTATTGCTGCTAGCAACAGGATCAAGGTATCCTTTTCAAAGTTATCTATTGTGATTTAGCTATTCATAGTTCATACACTCTGTTGCGGCCCCAAAATGATCTCTTTGCCTTTGGCTCTTTTAAGTCTTCATGATGTTTGGAATTCATCTTCATTTGTGCGATGGTACCAGTTTTTCATGTATTAATAATTAATAATATACTGTGTTGTAACTTATTGTTGCTGGTGGCATGTCCTGTTACAGTTTCCTTGCTTCTCTATTGTAAATATGCTATTTATCTGCTCTGTTGCTACATGATCTCTTGCTTTGGTTCTTTCAAGTATGCATTGTTGAATTTGATTTTTTTTTTTTTAAATTATAAAATTAAATTCATTGCTATTGTTTTCCTTCTTGTATTTCAACTGAGGTTTTCACCGCAGTCGATGTGGAATATTTGGGGCTAATTGTGCTGAATGCAATATGAGCATGGAGGTAGTCAAATGATTTTAACTCTGAACTCTCTCCTTTCCTCTATGTGAATCTTTTGGGTCCAGTTTATTCATATACACACTTGAGGCATTAGGCTGTTCTTTTAGACTCATTGTGATTTCACCATCGATGCTGGAAGTAGAAATTAAATTTAGTGGTCATGCCAAGATACTTATTAAAGGAAACAATCGTAGCTTTTTTATGAGGCGTATTCATTTCATAAATTCTACCTAACATTAACCTCTATTGCTATTTATTAATGACCATTTGTTAAATTATCCCTCATGAATCGTGGTGAGGTTTTAAATTGTTTTCTCCTAGAATTTTATTCTTAAAACTTTCTTGTCTTTTTATTTTATTTTATTTTATTATGATTTTATTATTCTGTTTTCTTTATTGGCCAATCAATTCAACCAACTTATTATTGTTTAAATTCTTTTGTTCCATTCATTGTGGCTGGAATTCAAACTGGTTTTCAGGGGATTTGAAGGTGTGTTTATCTTGCGTCTTTTCTAATCTGAGGATGACTATTAGTCTCAATGTTTGAAGAGGCGGTGTTCCTTTTCAGACCACATAAGACATGCGAACCCATTCTATTGCAGGTGACAGAAATATACAACTTCATTCAGGATGATCTAATGACTGAAGATATATACATTCTTGATTGCCATTCGGATATCTATGTGTGGGTTGGACATCAGGTGGACACCAAGAATAAAATGAATGCTTTAAACATTGGCGAGGTGCATTTTTTACTTGATTTCATGTTTTAATTATACAAACACAGTTCTTCATGTGAACCTGCTCTCATATCGTTTTAAGATCTTTTTGCACCGTTCAGACTTCATTATGTTAATCTATGGCATTTCTCAACAGCTTTGTGCTCTAGAGATTGTTTACTAATATGTGAATTTGAAATGGCATTGTTACGTAAGTTCACTTATGATGAATTCTTCGACGGATTGAACTCTTGCAGTTAGCTTCGGTAACATGATTTGGTTTCTTTTGTTGAATCATTCGTGTAGAATGATATGAAACTTCTTATAATGTGTTGGTTTGGGTAATTCAGTGATGGATGAGATAAGGAATAGATCAATATAGTTTTCTAGACCATTTACAATTTTTCATAGAATATGGAGAACCTGAGTGTTCTATTGCTTGAAAACAGAAATTTCTGGAGCGTGATGTTCTTCATGAGAGACTATCCATCAAAGCTCCAGTATATGTTGTTACGGAAGGGAGTGAACCGACTTTCTTTACCCGGTTTTTTTCTTGGGACTCCTCAAGATCTACAGTAAGTGATATTATTGTACATCCTGCACCCTACATCCTTTCCTGAAATTCAGATTTCACTCTTCGTTCATTATACTCAAGCTACTTATTTGGGTTACAGATGCGAGGAAACTCTTTCCAAAGAAAAATGACCATTCTTAAACGTGGGCGCCCAGCAGTGATAGATGTAAGATTTGTCTCCTATTGTCCTCTTTTTCATTGTCTCTTAGCTCTCTATGCTTGCCATTGTCCAAGAGTTTGTATATTAAAGAGAGAATTGATAAACATTTTTCTAGCAGAATGAATTTAGTGCTCTCTTATTTTGTTTGACATGATAGAGACCCAAAAGAAGATCATCAGTCTCACATACTGGAAGGTCTGCCGTACCTGACAAATCACAGCGTCCTAGAAGCATGTCATTTAGCCCAGACAGAGTTCGTGTTGGAGGTAGGTCTCCCCAATTCAATGCACTAGCTGCTAATTTCGAGAACCCCAATTCAAGAAACTTGTCAACTCCTCCTGCATTGGTGAGAAAAGTTTTTCCGAAATCCATAACACCCGATTCAGGAAAACTGGCTCAGAAATCTGCAGCTATAGCAGCACTAAGTTCGACCTTTGAACAACCCCCACCTGCTCGTCAAGTACTAATCCCCCGTACTCCCAAAGGTACAAAAGTATTTTATGCTTTTCCCGCTCAATCAATCAATTGCCTGTTTCAGAATGCTCATCAAATGCTTGCATTTTATTTAAGTGAGCCCTGAGTTAACCAAATCAAAACCTCCAACAATGCCAAAGCAAAACTCAATTGAAGAAACCAAGCCAAAACCAGATGCCGTAAAGGAAGTTGTGAAGGAGATTGAAGTGGAGGACAGCAAAGAACATCCTGTATATCCATTTGAGCGTCTTATAACAACTTCGAGTGATCCAGTTACAGATATTGATGTCACAAAACGAGAGGTACGTGTAAGAGAGTAGTACTGAAGTAGTGAAGTAATGGCTTTTTATCTGCTTTTATTTGTCTGATATTTAAATGTGTATTTTCTGCAGACTTATTTGTCCTTGGCAGAATTTAAGGAGAAATTCGGGATGGGCAAGGATGTTTTCTACAAGTTACCCAAATGGAAACAGAATAAGCTCAAAATGTCACTTAAACTATTCTGAACATTTTGAATGGATCATATTTATCTCAGCATCAAAGGGTAAGTAGGCAGACTAAGAATATTTGAATACTTTGTAGTTGCCTCATTTCAGATCTTGATGCATAATTACTTTCTTTCTGCAGCCTGAGGAAATATTTCAAGTGCGTGGGGGGGACAGCATCAGTGCATTTTTAGCTGCTTATGCTCCCAGATGATGCTGCTGCTCAAACTGCAGAAGAAACCGCATATCTCACATGTAGAAGTCTGAGTGCATATATATTTTTCTGATTCTTGTTTTTTGAGTCCTTTGCATTTTATTCTTTAGTTTCCCCGTTTGCTTGGAACTTGCATTTTTCCCCCTAATCTTTGCCTCATTTGTATCTGCCAATTAATTTATCAAGAGTGAATAGTATAATGTAAAGTTTAGGTCACAACTGAGCGATTGCAGGACGCATGTACATGATTGCAAACTGGTCTACTACTGATTATCCAACTAGCCAAGAAAAACGTGATGTTTTTTTTACAAGGCACTTGCATGAACTTTCTAAGCAACCATGACTATCCATAGATTGTCCCGTTCCTTTGGTAGAATTTCAATTACGTGCTGCTCTTAAGAATTGTAAAATTGAACTACTAGCTAATGTTGATGAGCAAAGATAGCATCTTGCTTCTCATATGGATCTGCTGCTCGTTTTTTGGGTGTATTGGTCGAAGTCTCATTTATCTGGGGTTCGAGACTGCCTAAGTGGATGCATATCTTGAATCTACTCTATTTTACATTGTATACACTCTAAAAGAATCTAGAAGCGCGGTAGGGCGCGCATTTTCAGTGAGGAAAGTTTGCACCGTGCCATATCTGCTTTACCCTTTACTCAAGTCTAAAAAAAGTAACAGCAAGACAATGTTTGGTGATTGGGGAATATGCCTGTAGTGTTTTGTATTTAGTATTCTATGTTGCTTTACTATACATACATTCTTACTTTTCATGCCCTTTACCCCAATTTTATGCATGAATGCCTTGATAATCTGTGAAATGTGATCCTGTATATTCCTTTTTCAGGCAGCAGAGAAGCTTATTTAATGATTTCAACTTTCTGCAACAGAATTGTAATTAAAAAATTGATGCCATGTGTAAAGCCTCTGGGAAGTAATTCCATCAAAAAATTGGGCACCCTTATGGTTTTTTAGATTTTCAATACGGTGATTTGAGAAGCCATACTTTGTTGATTGAATTGGCCTGGAATTGAAAAGCATACAATGGTTTATACGGGACAACAATTACTTTGCATCATAACATACTTACATTTGTGCAGTTTGAGGGTTCTGAAGAGGTAGAACGCCAGAACCAGTACTTTTCGGGTACATTTAGATTGGAAGTTTTATGTGCATATTGCGATCCTTGCATTTCTAGACCTGACTTAATTCCTCCCACTGGAAATATAGTGTACATTTGAATCCAGTGATATGCTGCCTAAACCCATGATAGTAGGGTTTTGCTAAGTTCAAAATTTGAACCAATATGCAAATTGCAATATTGTTTCATTGTGAACCATGCCTTGTTGAAGTTTAATGGTAAAGTGGTAACTAGGCAATATGGATCCTTTTTAATAACTTGTAAGTTGTAACAATTCCATTCTTGAGGGATTAATATTAGCCTGTTAGAAAAATTGACCATCATCATTCATCTTCTTTGATTATTGAAATGTTTAATTTCCTCATTGTTACAATTGTTGCTGCTTTATTAGCAACTGAACTCATTAGCTGTTTTCTAAGTTTGCAGGTTCCATGAGAAACAATATAAAATGGGAAAGTAGCGGCACTGAACAATTCTTGGACGTTGATGTGAAGTTAAATATCGGTCTTGAGGTTGTTATTATGCTCCTACTTCTCTCTATTTGGTGAGCATTCTTTACTCTCTTGGGAAAACATTAGATTATGTATATCTCCAATCTATGAGTATGACAGATGCAACTCTATTTTCATTGTCTCACTTTATCAACATTGAGTTTTAGCAATAACAATAACAAACTTCCTCTCCTTTTGGGGATTGATCAAAATCAAAATATTGAAGTGTCTTTTTTCCTTAAAGATAACGATTTTCTGAATTGCTAAGGCCTAAGGGATTAAACTCATAAGAGTTTCTTTATGGTGCCCATAGTTAGCATATTATTCTTTTCTGAAGTCGAAACATTATGGCAGAGTAGTTGGGAGGCCAAATGACTCCTCTGATATAATGTTTGAGCTTTTCTTTGTTGAAATGGTTATATTTAATTAAATGTGTTTCTGTTCTATTCTTCTTCTTATGGCTTCTGGTGGTGAATAGTGCACTACTTTGATGCAGATTTATACTTTGGCCTTCACGTTGCTGCCTGTATCTGCTGTTTGAGCATTTCTTTGGTGCTTGTTTTATAAAAGCTTAAGTTTTCAATGAGAGATTCACCTTTTTCAGGGAAAAGATGATTTTTGATTGCATGCTTGCTAATCTATTTGAGGAGTACAAATTTTTCTCCAAGTATCCTGAAAGGCAGCTCTGACTGGCTGCCTTTCTGTTTGGTGACATCTTGTTTTGTTCTCTCATGCAATCACTTGTTTGCTCTATCAGTTGAAGATGTATAATATTTGTTGTATGTTGCATTCATGGTTGAATACTGTGGTTGGTTGGCCTGCTGTGATATCAGTTGTAGGCTCATGTGTTCTCTTCTACATGTCAAATACTTATTTAATGGAAGATTGTTGATTATGTGGGGGTATACAAACTACTTTGAATTTCTTGGAGGATTTGTTGAGTGGTGTTATATTTCTAATAATTTCAGTTTAATTAAGCTTAGCAGTGGTCTGTGATATCACATGATTCGGTTTCCAACACTGTTACTGTGTCTTCTAATATGATATAATTTGTCTCTCCAATTGCAGGTTCGTTTCCGTTTTAAATTGATAAATTATTGGTTAATAGGTATAGTGCCATTCTGTTTGAACTTTGAAGTTCTTTGGATTAAGCCCTAATATTTTTCGTTTATTGCTTTTGCTATGGATTTGCTTACGTTTGGTCAGTTGAATGAGTTTTATGTAATACTTCCTCCGTTTTTTATTAGTTGTAACATTTGCAAATTTGATACTATTCACACATGTACTTTGACTTAAAGTTTTATCATAGTTATACAAGTTAAAATATAGCCAATTGGGATCTTGTTAGATTCGTCTCATCGAGTAGTTTTTAAATATTGAACTTTTAGAATTTTTACTTGTACCAAATTTGAGTTATTAATGATTTAAAATGTGCATTCGACGGCGTGCACAGTGGGTCCGTTACAATTTTTGGAAAACGGAGAGAGTATATATATATATATATATAAGTAAATTTAAATTTGTTTCTTTGTTGCTGTCTTGACATTGCCGCAAGTTTGATTTTGGTTTGTGGTGCTATTTTGGATAGTTCGAAGTGCTTTGTGTTGATGAAGTTTTTAATGGTATTATAGGTATATGGAGGATTCATTGATGAGTTGAGACAGTGAAGGTTGAATTGCTTATTGTTGGATGGAGCTTTAAATCTAAGGGCCTGAACTAATTGATAGGCATGATAATTTGTTCTCTTGGATACACAGTAGTTCTATGAAGATGGTCTTGCATTTTTAATTTTGGAGGTGGGTTATCTTATTAACCTTTTGAGATTGCAGGTATTAACTGTTTTAAGTGACTGCTTCATTTGTTGATTGACTATTGTTCTTAGTAACTTTATCCCTACAATTAGGCAAAAACTAAAATAAGCAAGAATATATACAACACAATGATACTACTTTCTATTTGAATTTTGTATAGTTTGTGGGATTTTGATATTGTTTCCAATAAATTTTTGCTGCTTATACTCAGTGACCTGACCATCTCTTTCTGTTACTTCTGTTTGCTATTGGACAACACAGATACAAGATCCCTTCGGAAACAATCTCTTAGTTTTGCTGAAATTGGGAGCAGATTTCGCTGAATCCCGGCGTGCGAGAAGTGTTGAGATGGAGGACCAAGATGATGTGTCAGGGAGGGAGAGATGGAAAGGAGAGTATGATGATTTGGAAGGCAATGAATCTGATGAAGCCAGAGATTCAGGGAAGCATCGAAGCAAAGATAAGAGTAAAAGCAATGCTCGAAGGGAGGAGTAGGGACCATGAAAGACCAAGGGAAAGAGAGAAAGATAATAAAGATTCCGAGAAAGACCGTAGGGATAGGAGGAAAGAGGAAAGAGATGACAGAGATAAGGACAAAGGCCGGGATAGGGTAAGAGACAAGGATGCTGATCGTGAGAAGCACAAGGAAAAAGAGAGAAAAAGAGCGAAAGGATCGGGTAAAGGAGAAGGAGCGAGAAAGGGAGAGGGAGAAAGACCTTGAGAGGGATAGTGAGAGAGGACACGGCAAAGACAAGGGGAAAGAGAAGATCAGAGAAAAGGATAAAGATAGAGAAAAAGAAAGAGAAAGACCAAAGGATAGGGATCGAGAAAAGCCCAAAGATAGGGAGAGGGAAAGAGATAGGGGTAAAGATACTGCTGACAGGGACAAGGCAAAGGAGAGAAACAGAGAAAAGGAAAGGCAAACAGATCTTGAAAAAGATCCGGCAAGGGACAGAGATAAGAGTAGTCGTAAATTAAAAAATGAGAAAGAAGACAAGGAGAAGGATATAGAGAATGATCGTTCTCGCAAATCAGTCGATCAAAGTTAGAGTGGATAATTCTGATGATAGGAATGACTCAGAAAGTGTCAAGCAACTTGAGAAGACTGAGGCTGCAGTTGCTGGATCACGTCAAGCATCAGAGTTGGAAGAGCGAATATCTAAGTAAGTTAATAAATTCTTCTGCTTGTAAGTTTTTTCTGTGTGCTTTTAAGCCTTCACAGGTGTTGTTGCTCCACTTGGTGAACATGCTTGATTAGGGCCTTTTTGTTATTATGTATCATAACTAAAACAATTTCCTTATTTATGTGCATCTGTTAGAATTAATTGTTGTAATGCCTGATTAAATCTAAGAAAAATAATTAGAGGTGAAGATACAATGGGAATTGAGAGCAACATGAAAAATAATTGGAGTAATGGGGGAAGGGAATGACCCATATGTTTTTATATTTGATGCATTGATATTTATTTAGGATGTGCTTTTTGCAGGTTTTACAAAAAAAAAAAATTGCAGAATAAATTAACTGTGTGATAATTCATGTACCAAGTGAATAATAGCATGTGCCACAGCTCTAAATCCATTGTTTATAATAGACTTACTGAACTGCACCTACTATCTTAAAGATCTAATGTGAGATTGATGTCTTGTATGCATGCATTGTTAGAACGATGTGGTGAAGACGTGGAATTACACACCTGAACTTATGAGTAGCTCCCGGCATTTAAAATCAATAAGTTCTATGGAAAATTGGAATGTGATGCTACACATTTTATAGATGTCATGTTTCATGACATAACTCAAAATTCGGAAGGTGTAGGCTTGATACATATCATTGATCATACCTGAAGTACCTTTGTTTTCTTCTTGAAATTGATTGGTGTTGAACAGTTGAAGTCTTCACAATTAGTTAGCTGTGTTGAAATTATCTTTGGATTTAAATTATAGGCTTGGCAGGTTTGAAATTATTGTTATATACCAAACCATTGAAAAGCTTTTATGCTCGTCTTTTTCTTTGTTTTCTGTCGAGAATTATTACAAATATCTTCATTGAGTAATTCAACGTGAAACTGAGCTTCAAGAAAGCATACATTACCATCTGTCCAGTTAGATCTTCTAGAACTGATGCAACAATCAAATTCCCTATATTTGTTTCCTGTTAAGTCTTTTAAACTTGAACCCATAATAAATTTTACATAAACTTACTGCTGATTAATATTTGCTAGAATGAGGGAAGAAAGATTAAAGCAGCCATCTGGTGGCGGAGGCATAACTGAAGGTGCTTCGGAGGTTTTATCTTGGGTGAACAGGAGCAGAAAACTTGAAGAGAAAAGGAATGCTGAAAAGGAGAAAGCCTTGCAACTTTCCAGAATTTTTGAGAAACAGGTTATTGTCTTAAACTGGTTACTCTTACAGTGTGGAGAGTGATAATGTTATTTTTATTTGATGAATACTGCAGAACTATGATGCATATTTCATTTTATTGCTCTTGGATATGTTCTTACTCAGGTAAGGCCTTACTCTTGGATATGTTCTTACTGATAAATTCTTGCTTTCATGCAGATAGTAGTATATTGTTTGTTATACATAAGCAAGAACTCTAATTATGTGCTATGTGTCATCTTCTAACGTGTTGTGAACAAGTAATATTGATTCAAGCAAGCAAGTTTTGTAGCAGCTAGGAGGCAGTTGAAAAAACTTATTTGCTTAGGTATATCTTGTCAGTTCATCTTTAAGTGAAATCCAATGAGAACTTGTAGTTTTGTTACAATATTCCTGTATGCTTTATTGTTTGGCCTCAGTTGGTTCTTTCATGTATGAAGGATGATACTGGTCATGTCTGTAGTGATAAAGAAAAGTGCAGGAATAAGAATGAAATATATAGATGGGAATCCACGCACACTTACTTATAATTATTTTTTTTCCCTCCATGGGCCATTGTACGTCTTCATTCCCTGTGCATCGCACAGAATCATCACTAGTACTATATATAAAAGGGAGAGCCTTAACTCTCCAATTTGATTCTACACCGTCGATAAGAATTCCAATTGCCAATTCTGTCCGTTGAATCGAATCTTCCTCTTTATAGCTCTTTATACCTCGGCTTTTCCATCCACCTCTCAAATCCGCTTCCTTCATCCATCTCTCAGTCTCGCCTTTCACACACCACGACCATTCGCGCCGCCGCCGACCTCGCCCTCTCTTCCGCCCCTCGCCCCGCCGCCGCCGTCCTCGACATCCGCCCCCTGAAAATTCACTCACGCCTTTCTTATTTCTGTCTTTCCCAGGTCGCAATTCTTCAGGGCATGAATTAGGGAAAGTTCTGTTTGCCCTAATTTCTCCGGCGCGTTCGACGATGGCTGAATCCCCATCTCAGGTACTTTATCCCTTGTCTCGGCAATTGGTGGTTGTTTGAATTTGGGTTTGGTTTCGAAACTAGGGTTGATTTAGGAGATTTGTATTTGTCGGATCGCGCTCTCACGAGCCTATTAAATTATTCTAATCTCTTCCTTTCTTGCTATACTCGATTAGTATGGTTATGGAAGAGAGTATTCTTAATTTGTAAATTCTATTTGGAAAAATGCCACTGCTTCCATAGCACATACTGGGATTTTTTCTTTTTTAATTGAAACATGGGACGATATAATGATATCTATTGAATGGTACCAGCTTCTACAAAATAGGAAAAAAGAAAATTATTTTTGTTGTCTGCAATGTGGAAAACTGAGTCTTACACAATGAACAAATGAATGATCCCAATATATATTTTCCTTGAGTAGCACTTTTAACATACTTAATTCTAACGTGTTTTACTGTATGGAGGTTTCAATTCAACACTAAGGCAAGGAAATATCACTCACCATGAATATATTCAAGTTGGGACAGAGGGAGTAAGACATTTTACCAAAAAAAAATATTTTGCAGGTGACATTAAATGTGAGAATGTGCTGGTTACTTCTTGGAATTGGCTCTACCTTGCTGATTTTGCATCATTTAAGCCAACATATATACCATATGATGATCCTTCTGATTTTTCTTTCTTTTTTGATACTGGTGGAAGAAGACGCTGTTATGTTGCCCCTGAGGTTTGCTTTCTCTTTGTTGTTTTTGGACTCTCTGTGATAATGCATTAGCTTACTTTCCTGTATGATGTAAAGTAGTGCTTAAATGGAATGCCAATTTTTAATTACTTGTAGCTGGTATATTATGACATGTGGAAATGGAAATGTGTTTAGATCCTCTCATAACAACTTCTCATTGATTAGACATTGGACATGATATACTTATATCCACAACATTATTTCACTTCTTTGTTAATAAAGAGAATGAAATCAATGATCAAAAGTTCCTGCTGAATATGTGGGGAGTATTTATTTTCATTTCAGACATTTGCCAGTTTTGAGTGACGTTAATTTAAATAAATTTGTATTATCTGTTTGATCAGAAGTTCTGTATTATCTGTTACTGATAGAACTAATCAACTGCATAAAAATAACTATGTCAGGATATTTATCCTTCCAGAACTCTTTAGTCAATCAAACCATATTTCTCAGATCATTCATATGACTCACTAAATCACTGGGTTATTATCCTCATTTCTGTCCTACAATATTATCACTCAATCCAGAAACTCTTACTCCATACACTTTTCTACCTCCTATATATCCCATCTGGAGAAAACTTTTTCACACTTATGCTACTCCTATGTTTCCACCTTCATCCGGTCCTCAATAGCTTCCACCCAGGCCCCAGCAGACATGTGCTGGTTACCAAATCAACATTTTAGTTTCCTTTCCTGGCCCAGTTATTTGAGTTAGTTACCTAGAACACAATGCAACCCATCAACCATACTTACTGAACATCTTGCCAGAGGCTATACCCTTCAGACAAAAATTTGCTTAATATGAATCTCTTGTCAATTGAATGATGTTCCTGCTTCCATTGTTAAGAAATTTGATTACTTTGTAAATATGTGAAATAATGTTTTGCCATTCAAGTACTATCAGTTCATGTTTGATGAATTAGGTGAACTTTCATTAAATGTGGAGCTGCTACTACTGTCTGTGCACAAACATAATTGTATTCTCCATTTTTTATATGAGGGACTTTATCAAATAACAAAGCTGTATCTTTCAGAGGTTTTATTAGCATGGCAGTGAGATGCAAGTGGCGCAGTATGCACTTTTGAAGCCCTCCATGGACATCTTTTCTGTTGGGTGAGTGCTTTCATATGGACACTACTACCGACCTTCCACAGAATTCCTGAAATTTGTTTTATGTAAATGTGATGTGGTGAACAGACCGAATAGTGGTGACCTAATGTTATTAGATGGCAAAGACCAGAAAAAGCCTTTACACAATGAACAATAGTAACATCTCAGGAAGGTGTAATGATTTGACTTTGCTAGCAGCTCCTGTGCCCTATCAGGCTGCCATGCATACATTTCAGTGATTATGACATATATTTATTTATTTTAATATTTTCTTGTTTGATGTGACCAGATGATTTTAAATTAACTTATAATGTGAATTGTGCACAAAAACTCACAGATTGTTCCTGGCTGTGTTGTATCACTTATACTGCTTTCAGCTTTTCTTTCATATCTTATAAATAATAGTTACAGACTGGAAGTGTAGTTGGGAGCAAAATCTCTATTAACTAATGTTGTCACAACCATATGCTTGCCCCTGTACTGAAATAATCATAAGCTTTTTTATTGTTACTTTATCTCAGAATTTTATTTCAGAAGTGTTTTTCTGGATGCTATATTCAGAAATATGGATATTGTTCTTTTTCATGCATAGAGTTGAGGAATTTAGGGAAGTTCTGTTGAATCTTGCAAACAAAATAAAACTGTACAGTTTTCTGCCTCGGGTGTGTGATTGCTGAGCTTTTCCTAGAAGGTCAGCCGTTGTTTGAACTTTCTCAACTTCTTGCTTATCGAAGGGGGCAATATGATCCTAGCCAGCATCTGGAGAAGGTAAACCTCTCAAGCATGTGGATGCAGTTTTAAAACTTCCCAAAATTTTGAATTAATTAGTTTGTCTAAAGTCTTTCTGTAGTTACCTTAAGTTTCCTGTTCTGCTAATAAGGTGTTTTCCACCGAGCTAACAAAATCTGAGCTTTTGAAGCCAAAGTTGCATGTGGTAACGGGGAGCAGACACTTAGCCGTGATATCTATAGATTGGGTCACCGTTTTGACTTCTTTCGCATGCTTTCATGTTACTATACAACCACGGGATTCTATGTTAGCGCAATGGTAATACACTTCCCTTATAAATCAAATTTAAAACCTCACTCTTTTTTATGTTTATTTAGAAATTTGTTGTTGAATAACTTAAAGATGCATCACATTATATTTATGTCTATTAATTCTTCAATAATTGTCAATACTGATTAATTTAATAAAAACTTGGAGTTAAATTCACCTGTTTTTATTCTTGAGAAGGCTTCAACAGAATAATTACATCTATTTAGTCGCTACTAGCAATGCACAAGTTGAGAAAACTAATTTTGGCTCTCAATTCATTTGGGGAAGGCAAGAGATTCTAAAAAGAAAAAAACATTTGTTTCAAAGTTCCAATAATCTCAAGGTTTGCTATTAAAAATTGTTTCATGTAACACTTCATTAGTTTTAGTTTTAGATACCTGTTTTGTGAACTAGGGAAGAAGAAAATGCTGTAATAGTTGGATGGAAATATGAGCTCTTCCTTTCTTGCTATACTCGATTAGTTTGGATGAACCCAGAAACAAACGAAATATTCTATGCAGTCATGTATGCATGTATGTATACTTCAGAGCAGTGGCGGACCCAGGATTTTTTCGGAGGTAGGGCCGGAGTCTATTTTTTCTTAATCTTAAGTAAAAAAAAAATTAAAAAAAATTTGGTAAAAAAAAAGTAATAGAAATTTTTTTTTTTTTTTTTTTAATTTGAGGTGGGGCCGAGGCCCCACCGGGCCTTAATGTAGATCCGCCCCTGCTTCAGAGACTTAGGAAGCAGAGATTTGCTGACAGATAATATCTGTTTTAACTTGCCAAATCAGTGAAAGGTGCTGCCTGTATGTTTACTCAATTTGTTTCTGCCTAGCATATGCTGCACTAACCCTTTTCTTTGAAGGCAGTTTAGATACGAAGCAACTTATAAGTAATGCGTGTATTGTTATCTTTTTTTTTTATTTTATTTTGTCTTGGGATATTTTCAAACATACTGCAATCTCAATAGTTGAAGAATTTTCTGTTATCCTTCAGCTGACAAGTGAGGCATTTGATGTGATGCAGATGGTGGTCCTTACGGTCTATGCATACTTGTATGGTAGGCTTTATCTTTGTCTGAGTGGAATGGAGAAGGCCATATGGAGGTTTGCGGGCATGAGGGGAAATAATTCTCTCAAGACTATCATGGGAACACAGGCATTTGTTCAATTAGGCCTGTTGACAGCGATGCCCATGATTATGCAAATTGGACTGGAGAGGGGCTTCAGAACTGCTGCTGTTGAAATGATAGTAATGCAGCTTCAACTGGCATCTGTCTTCTTTACCTTCTCTCTTGGTACAAAGATCCATTACTTTGGGAGAACAATATTACATGGTGGAGCTCAATACAGAGCCACAGGGCGTGGGTTTGTTGTTAGGCATGAAAAGTTTGCAGAGAATTACAGAATGTACTCGAGAAGCCATTTTACCAAAGCTCTAGAATTGATGATTTTGCTGGTCATATATCACATTTACAATTTTGTTGCCGTTGACTCTCTAGCCTTTGTTCTCATCACCTTCTCTATGTGGTTTCTTGTGGGTTCCTGGTTGTTTGCTCCCTTCCTTTTTACCCTTCTGGATTTGAATGGCAAAAGATAGTGGAGGACTTCGAGGACTGGACTAAGTGGATGAATACCCCTGGTGGAATTGGTGTACCAGCATCCAAGAGTTGGGAGTCTTGGTGGGAGGAGGAGCAAGGGCATCTCAGAAACACAGGATTTCTAGGGCGGTTATTGGAAATCACTCTTGCTCTACGATTCTTAGCATACCAGTACGGAATTGTTTATCAGCTGCATGTTGCACAGAGAAGCAAGAGTATCATGGTGAGCATCTTATTTTACATGCTCACTGAATTTGTTATCAAACATTCAATTTTCAGATATGTCAATTTATAAATTTTCTACCTCTTTGGTTCGGTTCCGGGTTTACGCTCTGTCTTGGCTGGTCATCTTAGCTGCCGGGATCATTTTTAAGGTCAATCTGTTTTCATTTCTTATACCAGAAATTCACTTCCTGAAGGTCGTCTTCCAACCCCAATGTTCTGTATATAAACTTCATTTTTCCTGCAGATAGTGGCCATGGGAAGGCAAAAGTTCATCTCCGATTTCCAGCTGCTTTTCAGACTTTTGAAGCTATTCTTGTTTATAGCATCAGTTGGTGCAATCTTCATTTTCATGAAGTTCCTCGACCTCACAGTCTCGGACATTTTTATCAGCTTGCTTGGCTTCTTTCCAACTGCGTGGGCGCTCCTGCTGGTACACTTCTGTTCCTTCAATTTCACTTGCAGCATTTTCCTTCCTCGCTTTTGTCCAAACTACCCGTAAATATATAATACAGCCTTCGTTGTTTTTGTGACACTACCTCTGTAACAACTAATGAAACAAACAGAGGTAGTATTTTTTTCATCTCAATACGGATTTAACTAATGAAAAAACAAACTGTGACTTTTATCCAATGTCCCCCCTTGCAGATAGCACAAGCTTGCAGACCACTGGTGAAGTCACTGGGAATGTGGAGGTCTGTTAAAGCTCTTGCAAAGGGGTGTGAATACATCATGTCTTTGGTGATCTTTGCTCCTGTGGCAACCCTGGCATGGTTCCCATTCGTCTCAGATTTCCAAACCAGGCTGCTCTTCAACCAAGCGTTCAGTAGGGGCTTGCATGTTGATAATGTCCGGCAGGTACCCGACTATGAGATTGATCCCAAGGAACTTGATTTCACCAACTGTATTGAAATAACCAAGGTACTTTCACCGTTTCATGGCATGTATTTTTTATTATCTCAAATGAGGAAAATAGAAGCGAGGTTACATATTTTGATTCAAGAAACACACAAGGGCATTAATTTACTTCTTTTGTAATGTCTATGACTCAAACATAAGAAAAGGAAAAAGATGTAGCAGTTTGCTTATCAATGGACAAATTGAGGTTCTATTTTCTTGATAATGGAAAAAAGATGTAGCAATTTGCTTCTGTGTGTCCAGTTGAAGGAATTTGGGGGTTGTGTGCTTCAAGGAGAATGTTTGGGCTGCTGATTGTTTGGTTTTGGTTCGTTTGATTTGTTGAGTTAATGGTTTTAAATACTTCAGGCTACTAAATATGTGGTAAATGGCATTATTACGTTCTGTTGATCGTGATTATTGTCTTTTTGATACTTTAGCCTACTAAATATGTGGTTAATGGCATTCATTTTACAGTGACTCCCTGGAGTTCTATGAATTTGTCAGCGGGAATGCATTAGGCAACTCTTTTTTGTTTCCCTAGAATTCATTGTCCAAACCTCTTCCTGATCGTGGTTAATGAAAATTTGGGTTCCACTGGTGTGCCAATATATTTGGCGTTGACTTTTCTTTTGTTTACTCTTTCATGTATTCCAGTTTCACAGCTTCGCTGCTCCAGTCATACCATGTTGAATGAAGCTGTGGGCATTAACCAGATTTAACAAAATCACAAGTAGGATTAGATTTCTTAAGATGACACTGCTATTTTCATTTATATGTTTTTTTATTTTGCTTGTCTGCCATTCTTATTGCATTCTTATTATGTTCTTGCTATTATGTTTTTGAAAGTGATGCATAAATACTTGTCTTGCTGTTGCTTCTGCTGTTTGTGCTTCGAGCTCTTATATATATTGGTGCAAGCACCTTACCAATTGCTTCTGCTTGTTGCTGTGTTCTGTTATGTGTCTATGGTTTTTGGTTGCTCCATGTATAATTACTGTTCATGAAGCTATTCAGTAGTTAATTCTCTTATTTATGAAGCTGTATATGAACCATTTTATTTATGAAGCTATTCGGTAGTACTGCCAATTTTTAGCTTCTAAAAATTACTGCCATTTGGTTAACTCAAAACCAATTCTCTTATTTCCAGTACTGGTTTTTAGCTGCCAATTCTCTTATTTAGAAGCTATTCAAAAACAAAATTGACAGTAGTCCAATAGCTATTAAAAAACCCGTAGTCCAGTACCACACAATATCATGTCAGTAATACATTCAAAACGAGTAAATAAGAGAATTTGCAGTGGCCAACTTCATAACAAAACAGTAGCCAAAATCTGCTCATTCAATTTCCATATGCCAAAGGTTACACATTCATGTTTTACATGCCAAATTTTGGCTTGGAGATTCTAAATTCATCATGGGCTTGCCATCATTGTTGCATTACTCATGGCCACAACGTGTTTGTTATAATGTCTGTATACATTCCCCATAGTATTTTCTGTATTGTGCTATGATAATATCTTTTGCTGCTTAGGTACTCTTTTTGGTGCTTTGGATTTTAGCCATAACCTTTCTAACATATTGCAGGCTCTTCTTTGTTAGGCTATATAATGAGCATATTATTGTTGAGTGTTCAGTATTTATTCAGGCCCATTTTGAATTCCAATTCCATCAGTTTTTGCGCCCGTTACTGATCCAAATGGTGTAATTGTGTGTTTGCGTGTCGACAGGTTCTTCTGTGTCTTAACTTGTTTTTTTAATTGATGGTCGTTCAGCATCTCCCAAAGACCTCTGTAGAGTGGAATAGAAATTCAAACACATTTACACTGTATGTGTTTTGTAGTGCAAGGTTTTCTCTAAGGCGTGTAATAATTCTGACCAATTTGAATTGTTTAAATTTCAGCCCTCCCAAGGCAACATTTGCCGACCACTGGATGGAGTAAATTTGTTAGTTAAAAAAAACTTGCTTTGAGATATGCAGCTCTCTTTCCCAGGTATCTTCTTATCTTATCTTTCATGAATCATTGGTCGAGAGTAGATCCCTTTAAAGACTGATTTACTTTAAGAGTTGGCTATCTGCGGTTTTTGTTCATCATTCTTATTTCTATTATGTGAAATTGTGAATGTGACTACACTACTTTTAAGCATACTCTTCAAAGCACTTTAGAATAAATAGCTCTTTCTTTCTTTTATTTTCGAAACAGAATGAATATTACTTTACTGTTGATATCTTGAGACTTGATATAGTACAGGAGGAAGCCAAGCTACAGAGAAAGCTCATTATAATAAGGCTGGTACATTCGCCCCCTTAGAACAAATTCTTAAAGGCCTTGTGCTCTTAGGCGGTGTTATTGTGGTTTTTGTGTTTACCTTTTTTACCTTTATGTCGGATGCTGCGATATCTGTAGTTGATGTTGTTGCTTATGCAGGCGATAGAAAGAAAATTAGTGAGTTTGCTCGATAATTTTTGTGGCTGGAACTTTTCCAATATATAATTTACCTTATAAATTTCAATCATAGCCATCTGTTTCCATGGAAACTTAACCTTATAGAATCTAATCCCCTGGCCTTTGCATAATTGAAAGTGGAACTTTTGTAAGACTTTGTTTGACATTCTTATCAATACTACTATACTAGATTGATGACAAGGAAAGTGATTCTAGATTCCCGAGAGAAGCTCGAATTCTACCAGAAAAAAATGCAAGACCTTGTGAGTTCTCGCTTTTTAATTTTGAGTATTTGTTTTCTTATGTATCATCATGGGAAAATCATGCATAAATTTCCTATATAGTCCAGGTGTATAAATCTAGATGATTGAATCTTTTTCCTAACTCGTTTTTATTAATCTCTTCTTTAGGTTTTGTATAAAAGTAGATGTAATAATCGACTAAATGAAATCACAGAAAGGGCTCGAGCAGACAAGAGTGAGGTATCTTGAAATTTCTGAATTTTACTTTTGTATTAGGACCAATTCCCTTTCTCTGTCTCCAATTTTTAAGTCTATTTGACAAAAATACCATTGAATTTTCAGGCAGAGCTCCTGGAGAAGAAATATCAAGACAAATGCAAGCAGGTTGCAGAAATTCATTCTAAATTAGCTCTCAAAGAAGCCTCATTTCGGGAATTTCTGGTAAGGTGGAACTTCATTAGTTCTTTTTCCTCTTGGTATTGTTTTTATGTTTATCTTGGTTCTTTCTCAGTATGATTCATGATATTTG
This sequence comes from Hygrophila difformis, assembly GCA_030278955.1. Classification (NCBI taxonomy): domain Eukaryota; kingdom Viridiplantae; phylum Streptophyta; class Magnoliopsida; order Lamiales; family Acanthaceae; genus Hygrophila; species Hygrophila difformis. Next base: position 25,472,294 of record JAOANR010000010.1, read on the forward strand.
TTGAAGTTCGTTAAAGAAGTTGATACATTCACGTTTTTCCTTTCTTTTGAAGAGATTTTTGACATTCACTCAGTAGTGTTCTCAGTTCTGTTTTTTGTGGGAAATGCATGCTGTGTTTTTTCTATTATCCTGTAAACATGTTCTTTTGTAGGCTGCCCTGCTCGAGTGGACAGATGATCTAGAGGTCTTTGTGTTGAAAGGCTATGGTAATTCGTTGAATTATCGAATGGGAGTTCCATTACTCAATGATGTAATGCATTCAATGGAGGAAGTTATTAAAGCTAATAAAGGTCAATTTCTTCCTCTTTTAAATTGTTTTTAGTCATACCTTTCTGTAGTAGAAAAACATTCAAGGAACTGGATCGGTAGCTTTGTCCTGTGGTTGAGAAAGAAGAGGCAAGGCAAAAAGATGCTTTCTCAGATATGCTTCAGATATATAGATTATATAATGGGGATAAATCATAATTCTAACAAGAGAATTGTAAACTATATACCTAGAAATGAAGATGGACATGGCAGTCATCTACTATGGTAATTGTCTGGCTGCTTTATAATGGGAATCTTCTGAGCTATATGTTGTTCCCTTTGTACCATGTTCTGCTCCTAGCAGGACTAGGTCATAAAATCCTTTTTACAAGAAGTTTTCGGAATATAATAAATTTGTTTATTTAATGTGAGTTTTATGCCAAGTCTGCATCCCTCATTGTTCAAATTTCAACGGAGAAGGAATTTTTACCTCAGGATCAAGTCCCTACTCAAATCTTAATAGATGACAACTTTATGATAAATATATTGGGGCAACTTTATGATTAAATACCGAGCTTCTTATGTAATATGTGGTTGATTTCACCATCCTATATGGCTATATGTGAAGTATGATATGCGTTAGAAGCTTATTACAGTGATGGAAACTGAATCATCCAAAATTGAAGTGAAGTGCTATTAGATGCATTGTCTGGAGGAATTATCATGAATTAGAATGATTGAACTCAACAATGCATTATCTAGGTTCCATTAAGAATGAACCCAATTGGTGATATATCTGTGATTAGTTTATTAAACGATTCCTATTAGTTATTTCTAAAGTCAAAATGAAAAAGGCAATGAGAAGATTTGTCTTATTTATGCATAGGGATATTGGTGTTAAAACCATTGGTCCTAAAATTTGAAGTTTACAATTGTGGTGAGATGCATTATTTATATTTTATGTGTATTTAAACGATTCCTATTAGTTATTTCTTTGTGGGGCTGTTGCAATTGTGATTTCAACGGTTTGGTAGGAAATGGGCTTGTTGTTTCGGTTTGTGTAGGTTTCGATTGGGGGGTTTTTTTGGGTTGTGTCGTTCGAGGAAGGGGCAACTACCTTGCTCCACGCCGTCTTCTCACCGATTAGTTTGTATAACGAGGGTCTGTGTGCTGCCTCTCTTGCTTCTTTTGGCAGACTGATTAGGCCAAGCGGTCTAAGAAATCGGATTTTCAATCCTTGTCGTCTACAGACGCGGAGGTCTCGCTAAGGTACTTGTCACTGTTTTTTACCATTTCAAATTTCATTGTTCGTTGCGCGACTTGGCCTGCTAGGACACGACCTTGTTGACCGTTTGATCATTAATTTGTTTCCCTAACCCCGTCTCTTGCTTTTGCGGTCTTTACACGTTGTGTTGATTTGTTTGTTATCTCTGCTAATGTGGTGTCCTAGGTGCTTGCTAATTTTTTTGATTTGGAATTATTTGATTCTTGCTCTGTGATTAGCTTCAATGAATGAGGATTTCATGCTATTGTTGTATCTAACAATCTGTTCTTTGATTCTATTTCGAATTTCGGTGTCGTGGTTTGGGGTTATAGAGCATGTGACCTGTCTCCAAGGCGCCACTTCAAAGGTCCGGTGTTTAAAATGTGACGTTATGTTTTCAATTTCTATTTATAGCTTTGATAGCATTGGATCTTAGTTGTGGTTAAACCTAGCTAGCTTATGGATGCTTTGATAGTTTGTTGCATTGAGCACTTTTATATATAAATCTAAACAAATTGAAAATAAAATATTGTTGGTTTTGTGGCTGATAAAGTGATAATTGCTTGTGTTAAACGTATATGGATTATCAACCTCAAGTCTTCAACCTGATGAAATTAAATTGCGTTAAATCCTTATAATCTAAGCACTTATAATCTCAACCTACCCTCAAGTATTCACCATGGTTGTGATAAAAACCTGAAAGCCTGTTAACAATGTAAAGAAAAAGTAAACTAAAAATCCATTTATATGGAGAACAAATAATATACAGCAGTAGATAATATTCAGTATCACACCTGCAACAGCCCCTTGTCAATGCTACTCTGGGCTCCTTTGGCTTTGGTTCCACCTTCGTTGACTTGTCTTTATTCGCTTTTTCCGTCATCTCTATGCTTGATTTGCTTTTTCCAGCATCTCATTCTGCTCAGTTTGAGATAGAAAAGCTATGAATTCAAGCTTTCTTCAGTAGAAGTTTCAGACGTTTTGTTTGTGCTTTTGAATTTCCTGTCCCTTGAACTTCTTTTCTAGATGCGGCCATGAGACACGGAAGAGGGCAGTAGCATGCATAACAGATTTATTTGCAGTAAACACCTCAGAGCACTTTTACTCTTGCTTTTTGGTTTGTTTTTCCTCTATTGTTCTTAATCTTTTTGACCAATTTTCTGTACATCTAAGTAACGGTGGCCTAAAGTTTGTTTCTTATTTTTCTTAATTTTTGTTTTAATTTGGATATTGATTTTTTTTTCCCGACTCTTATTTATCAGCTGTACAAAGCTAATTGAGAGGAATTGTGTGAGACATTATCATGGTTGTTTATATCAATGCAGCAGCTCCTGGATGTTATTAAGTTGAATTCAAAATGTACGTTTCTATTTTTGGTTTTTTTCTTATCTTCAGTAAAATTCCAGGATTATAAGTTGTTTAAAAGTTATTTTCTTTTCCTTTATATTGCTTACACAATCTCGTTTTTCAAGAATTGTTACATGCAGCAGGTCTTGCAAACTAATCACAATGCAATCGGCTTTCCCCTCTTTCAGTGAGTAACTTTAGGTGTACTGTTTCGTAGTGTTTAATATTGCTTCATTTCAGTGTGTATGTTTTTTTTTTACATATGTGATATACTTTGGGAAGCGTTCTTACCTGCTTTCTTCTGGTGAGGGACTTTTGACTGTTCATTTATCAATTGCATATTTCCAAAACTCTGATCACCATTTGCTCTTTATGTATGCCAATGCTTCTAATCAAACCAGCATGGCCATGGGAAAAGCTCAACAAGCACACGCGTTTCTTCAAAAAGTCCTTACTGATTCTTCAAGAAACAAGTGTTGTGGCTTATCAAATACTTTTACGTGCAACAAGTCTTACAAACTACTTCCAATGCAATACCCTTGCTCCCCTTTGCATAAGTAATTTTAGGTGTAATTTTAAATATTGTGATGTTTCATCTCGATTTATTTCAGCGTTTATTTTTTTTGCAGGTCTGATTTGATTCCGGACAATTACATTTGTTCTTTACAATCAATTCATTTTTGCAGGTCTGATTTGATTCCGGACAATCACATGTTTTTGGCTGAGGATTTTTGTTTGATACAAGTCAGGAAGATGGAATATTGGGTGCCAGTTTCAAAAAGTTATCCTCAACTGAAATTAGATCCCCCCACCCCCGGCTCATTTTCCTTTTCAATTTAAATACTAAATTTTCTAATATTTTAACCGTTGGATTCTTACAGGTTTGGCAGGTTTATCTACTGCAAATGGCCATAACTGTCATCAGATATGAATACATTTCTTGAGATTAAATGATGGAATAAACCACTGTGGTGAATCATCTGTTGAAAGCCTTTGACACACAGGTTTATCTATGATTATGTACATGTCTATTATTTCTGCTTTTAGCTTGGTTAAACAAATGCAATTTGCTTAGCAATCTTTTTCTGTATTGACACTACATCAATATGATTGTTTTTTCCTGCTTGCAGAGTATTGGAAGAGAACTACTACTTACGGATGTTAATAAGGAGGATTTAGCTTGAAAATTGCTAAAATTATGGGGTTTAACCATCCTGCTTATCAACTCATTTACCAGAATACCGATTCGTAAGTCCAATGATGGTAACTATATGCCATGGAGCTTCCTAGAGTGCCATTTGGTTGTGTATAATCATATAAAAGAAATTAAACAAACAAGACAATCTTCTTTTATATGATTATTGTATTGGGATAATGGGATTTCATATTTAGATCACAGTGTGTATCTTGTGTAATCTTGGTGTTTGAACCTTACTCTGTGTGGTACGTTCTTCTCAGGCATCTATCATGTCGAAGCAGGTTATTGATGCCGTTCTTACAGGTGGAAACACATTAGTTTCTTGCTCATCGGATACCCCCAGTGAAGGTTTGTATTCTTTGTTTATGCTTGACACATATATCTATTGTTTCCACTTACTGATTTCTTTTTGTATTTAGTGAAAATATTAGGTATGGAATGGCTTGTCTAATAGAACATGTATGAAGACCTTACGCCAGCATTCTGCCTATGTCACTTGCTGCTGCTGAAAAAAATGTACTTTTTTCCTGAGACACTAAGAAATGTTTCATGCTCTTTTTAGTGTTGTTAAAATTAAAGATTAGGCTACAGCTAAGCTTGTAACTTCTAGAATACTTTTAAAATAAGTGAGTAGGCTCGGCTTGATTAAGCTTGTTAAGAAGGTTTATTTATAGTTTTATAAATAATGTTTTATAACATATATTTAAAAAGCTTAATGAAGTGTGAACATGGCTTGTTTGGGCTCGAGTCCTCAGAAGAATCGCATCGAGCCAAGTCTTGACCTCGACTTGTTTTATTATTGACCAAGGTTGTGCTCAGCTTGTTAAGACTTAAGACCCAGAAATTTTAGTACTTGGCTTGGCTTGGCTAGCTCTACTCCTGTATAATGTTCTTTTGAAATTTTAATATCCATGTAGGTATTGCCATTCATTGCATCCAACAGTTTCTAATCTTCTTTGTTAATGTTCCAGAGCAATGTCATTGCATCTGCTGTCCTTGGTGGTGAACTCTCATATGCAATCTTGAAGCTGCAGTTGCTCCAGTGTCAAAAGCAAACGATGCAATTGTAAATGACTCTGCTACATGTAACAATGGTTTAGGATCTTTGCGACATACATGTGTCCGCCCTATTATCTCAATCAAAAACATTACTTACGCATTACTTACGCATCCGACTCAAGGTCAGGGTATGTTTCTTTTGCTGAAAAAGGCCATAAGGAGTCTGTTTATGCAATGGCCACAAATGATTGTGGAACAGTTCTTGTTTCTGGTGCAACGGAGAAGGTATATTCTGGTTATTTGTTTCTTATTAATCCTTTTTGTTTAGTTTATCTCATTCTATAGCATTCTTATTGGTTTTCTTTCTTTCTTTATTGTGTTCTTATTTTATGTGTTCTTATTTTATGTGCAAATAACCAGAAACCCATAAGCATACAATAGAAGATAAAAAATTGTCGATAGGAACTCACATACACTCACCTATAATTATTTTTTCTTTCTCCATAGGCAGTTGTATATTCCTTTTACGCTGTGCATCGCACAGGTCTCCAACTAGTATAATATATATGTACTACCTTCGTTTTTCAATTACAACACTATTTCTCATTTCTACGCAATTTAAGATATATATTATAATATTTTGATAACTCAAAATGCATGTATGATAATGGCCAAAATTGTCCATTATTTCCAATCCATTTCCGTGTCTGAGACGGACATTTTGATCATATTCCCATCTTATTTTAATAATAGCAGTTGAATTCGACAAATTAATGCGAGTTTGTAAAAACAATAAGCTGGTAATGAAAAACACAAAAATATGCAATTTTAATTGTATTTGTGTTAGAAAAATCTAAAAACATGAAAAAAGGAAAAAGAAAAGAAAAAGGAATGAAAAGATGGGCAAAAGAATAAAATAGCCCACAAAAATAAAAAAGATGGGAAAAAGAATGAAAATCCCACAAAATAAAATTTTTGGCTAAGTGTTGAAAACCAATTCGGTTTAGGCAATTCGGTCTTCACCGAATTGCCCATATAGACCGAATTGCTGAAGAATAAAGAAGAACAATAGACCAAGTGTTGAGAGGAGAAGCAAGATACCCAATTCAGTTTATGCAATTCGGTTTACACCGAATTAACCACATAGACCGAATTGATTCAAGACAAGGAAGCCAAGCAGGAGACCATGAGCAATTCGACACAATCATTTCGGTCTACACTATACCGAATTGATATTGAAGACCACATCCCAGCCAAAGATCAAGAAAGAAAGACTTCAAGCAATTTGATGTCCACCAATTCGGTCTATACCGAATTGCATGTGGAGACCGAATTAAGTTCAAACTACATCCAGATGAAGCTGAGGAGCACGTGGAAAAAACATGCCATTGCTAATGGGCTCTGATGGACCTAAGGTTTTGAAGAACAAGTATAAAAGCCAATTCTCACCAACACTGAAAAAATCTCAGAACACAGAATACAGTTCCAACCCTAATACTTGGAGAGGACAAGGGGTACCAAGTTCTTCACCCCTTAAGGGTTAGGTAGGTAGATTAGTTAGATTATTTTTATGCAATTTAGATTAGTTTTTGCTGCTTTGATGTTAGTTTAATTTGTAAAGCTGTTACTACCACTTAGAGTAGCCATTTTCCATATTTTTAACATGCTTTGTAGTTAGAATGAACCCAACCTTCAATCTAATGATGGTTTTGGGTTGTTTACTTTGTTTTCAAGTATTTAATGCAAAGAAAATTTCCAGAAATGGATTTTGGCTCATGTGTTTCACACTCCTTAAATGCTTTCTTTAGCAATAAATATGGTAGAATGAATGTTTGTTCCAACTAGGTTACATTTAATGAGTTTCTAGTTGGCTTTCATTCTTAATAAATGCATGTTAAGTGGATTTTTGGTGTGTTTTTATGCCTTAGATCTCAAATAAGTGTTCTTAGGTGTTTACATAATTTAAGGCTTCTTAGAAATAGGTTTACATGCTTTATTTTAATTTCCTTGGTTAGATTTCTTGTTTATGTTGCCTTAGATAATTTAAGTGTTCTTACTCTTTTATGCATGATGTTCTTAGAATTATACTTGTTTTAGGTTATTTACTCTTTGAATTATTTGTTTGTAGTTTTAGGTTTTACTCCATGCTTGTATCCACTGAACATGCATGATTATGGATAACCACAAAATATTTACAAGTATGGCTGTGAGATGACATTGATGTGAAATGAGTGATGGGGTCAATCCCATCTATCATAAACCACATCAACTTAGAAACCGCAGTGATATTTGTAAACACAAAAAAAATACACATGTGAAAATGCCATGCAAATTCGGTCTAAGGCAATTTGGTCTATACCCAATTGCCCATGAAGACTGAAGTGTATGACACAAAATGTTTTTTTATTTCCTTCATGAGAAAATGTCATGTAATTCGGTCTAAGGCAATTCGGTTTAAACCGAATTGCCCATGAAGACCGAATTGCATGATAAAAATGTTGTTCGTTCACATCCTCATGAAGTTCCCATACAATTCGATTTATGCAATTCGGTCTATACCGAATTGCTCATATAGACCGAATTGACTTGGAAACCTCATTGTATGCATTATCATCCCTTCATGCCTTAGTTTATTTCCCTTGTTAATCTAATTCGGTTTGCCAATTCGGTCTACACCGAATTATCCTGGTAAATCGAATTAAACACCCCTTTTGAAGCAAATGCCTTAGCCAAATTTGAGTAAGGGGATAATCCCATCAATTCGGTTTGTCTAATTCGGTCTATACCGAATTGCTTGACAAACCGAATTAGATGATGTCATTTCCCAACCTTACTATGATTAATTGGGTAAGATAACACTTCATTTCTCATGCATAGGCAATTCGGTTGATATTGCAGTAGACCGAATTGACCTCCCATCTCTATTTTAAAACTCCAAAAATATTTTATCTTCCTGAAGTGTGTAAGTTGCATGGATGTACTGGGCTTAGGCCCATTGCATTTAATTTTATCCATTACACACCTCAACCCATTAGTGTCTATATTATTGTGTAACACCCGAGAAAAAAACAAATTCAAATTGTTTCGAACTACGTCACGACTTGATCCCTTCACAGGGTACGTAGGCAGCTTGGAACTAATTTCTAAGTTCAGTCACAAAATAAATCACAAAATAAATTACAAATTAAATCACAAGATCAATCGCAAGGACGATAGGAGGAGTTGGAACTAATTTAAACTAGACTTATTAGGGCACGGAAATGTTACGAGCGATAAGCCGAACTCGTAACAAGTTTAAGGTAAAGATTCCGAACCGGAGACGACCCGAGGAGTCGAGCTAACACGTAGAGGGTAGAAAACCGATAGAGGAAAGGAAGAAAAGACCCGACGGACCACGCGGACCGCCGAACCGGCCGGTCCGGCTGGCCCGCGCTCGCCGCGCGCCGCCGCGCGGCCACCGCGCGGAAGGCGGAGTCGCGACTCTAGGCCTGGTCACGCGTGCTCCGCGCGGGCAAAGCCATAGGTGCGCGCCACCAGCGCGCCAGAGGTGCAGAAGGTGTAAACTTTCCTTCCATGACGATTTTCTTGCCAAAATTAACACCCCCTTCGATGGTAATCGAATCTCAGCCTTGGGGAAGGCTTAAGAATAACCTAGGGGCGCCCCAAACCCTAAACTTTCAGAAACCACTTCTACACTCCCCCAATTTCCTCTCCAAGTTCAAAACTCCTTCGACACCACTTTCCGGCGAGTATTCCGGCGACGACGGGACGACTGAGACAAGCCCCTGACTTCTAGACTCTTGGTAAGCTATGGTATAATGTTTTAGTCGTCCATAAGTTGTAGAAACTCGAATTCTAACCCCTTTTCCTTTGCTACGATTTCACATCGGAAAACGAACAAAAAGCAATCGGAGAAGTTGGCCGTTCGTCGCGACTCTAGGACGTCCGGAAACCCTTTCCAGCGACCCCAATCTCTAACTAAGTAAGTTAAGACCTTGCTCACCAATTTTTTATGGTTTATTGTTGTTTAAAACTTAAGATCTAGACTCGTAACAAAAATCGGTTTTCAAAAACCCTATTTTCGTCCAATTTCAAAAACTCGCCTAAAACTCGACCTTCGGGAATTCAAACCGAAAACTTTTCAACATAGATTTTGTTCCTAAGACTTTAATCTACCTTGTATCCAAATTTCAGCCATTGACATTAAGATTTGCTATTTCAAATCGCGCCGTAAACTTTCTGTGACAAACCAAACATTTAAAATTGTTGACAGATTTTCTTATTCGACTTGATGCATGTTTTTCACCTATTTTTAGAATGATCAACTTTACATTTCTAAACAAAGGTTGTAGATAATTGTGTCTAAATTATGCATATAAAATTTCATGAATTTTGGAGTTCATTTGATATGTCGAAACGACCGATTTCCTGAACTGTTCTAAATCATCTTTCGAGTCCGCGCGTGTACATCGTGTTGTGGTCGATTTTTGAGCATCTAAAATTCATTATTTATAAATTCTTAAAACATGAAAGTTGTTCATTAATGTGTTGTATATCTCCTGTAAAAATTTTGGATCAATTGGCTTTGAAATGAATTTTTAATCGGCATCGCACGAACCTGTGACGAAATCCGTTTTTGAGACAGAAATTACCTTTTGTAAAGAACTCAAATTTTGACTCACTTCGAAACCTTATTTCCAAAAACTTAAAACATGAAAGTTGTTCGTGTGTGTGGTTTTGAGCTACTGTGTAAATTTCAGAATTTTTAGTGTAAAGATGAATTTTTAAGTAAGAAAGGCGTAAACTGCGTCGAATCGGATTTTTCGAACTTGAGAAAACTCGAACTATGAAACGCGATATCGAATATTTTGATAACTTTGAAATAGGAACTTTCGAAAAATCCCGTTCATTAGGCTGAGCCGATCTTCATGCTATCATTATATTTGAGACTGCCTCGTTAATGGTCTCCTTACTATCTGAGATTGCCTCGTTAGTGATCTCGCGCGCTGTGTTTTGGATCGCCTCGTTAGTGGTCCTACTATCTTTTGAGACTGTCTCGTTAGTGGTCTCCCATTATTGTGGACTGCCTCATTAGTGGTCTTATGCTGAGATTGCCTCGTTAGTGATCTCCCGGTATGGTGTCCTCTTCTTAGTTTGCGGGATAAAATATAAAAGACTTGTGTGAGTGTTTAATTATGCTTAAATCTTATTTACCATGCTTTTAAATTATGCATTTAAATTACGTTCTTAAATTATGCTTTTAAATTTCGCTTTAAAATTAAGTCCTTTAATTATGTATCCTCGCCTTGAATAAATTAATGAACATTTATGAACATTTTCAATTTCTGCATCGTACTACTGTTTTACCGGGTCTGTTAAACCCGATGATTTGGCCATGTTGGCCGTGATTACTTTCCGCTGCATTTACTCATTTTCGCGCATGATGATGATTACTGTCGTATTTTGAATTAAGTATTATTGATTTCCGGACTCAATCTTGAAATGTTTTTAAATATTTTACGTACCCATAAGCCTTGCATTTCCTTAGTGAGCTCGGGAAGCCGTGTCTTGCTAGGGAGATGTGGCGGACTGGCGGTGACATCCCGGCCTGGGTTATCAAATCCGGGGTGTTATAAGTTCGTATCAGAGCCCGGAAAATTTCTAAAGCTATTACTATTTTAAACCATTATTTTTAAAACCCAAGTATTATTTTTAAATTATTTATTTTGACTACTAGTATTATTTTAGCCCAAAAGCTTATTTTTACATAGTCCAAAATCTTAGCCAAAGAAATATTAAATTTTTGGTCCACTATAGAGGCCCAACTTTTATTCTTACCCATGTAGTAGATTTATTTTAAATACATGGATTAATTAAAAATTTTAATGGGGAAAGGGGACTTGCACTTGCATGTTGCATATAGATTTAAATTCGTGCATGACTAATCTTGCCTAAAACATATTCTAACCTTAACCTACCTTGTTAACATTAGATGGCCGCACCAAACGTGAGCATGATCAACCTACTAATGAGGTTGATTGAAGCATACCTCGAATCCCCTCAAAACGTGAACAACTTCAGACTAAGGGTAGAAAAAATGGAGGCTAACCTGGGCCACCTAACTAATCTGGGCCAAGCAGGGCATCAAGATATAACCCAACTCCAAATTCAAATCAACGAACTCCAGACCCGCGAGACTAAGCTTCGGACCCAGATTGACGACGTAGAGACCCAAGCAGGGGTCTTGGGACATCAACTGCTTCATCTGAAGGATGATCTTCTTCCACCTGCCCCTCTCGACCCGGGAACTCCTCCTGTAGTTAGCCCCGTTGTTGATCCTGTTGCTGTCTCTGCAGCCGTCCAAACTTCAGTTGTTGTCGTTGATCCTGCTCCAGCTGCTGGGCCCAATTGGCCAGCAAGCCCAGTGTTCCATGGGCCGCTTGGCACGGGCACCATCGAGGATTCGAGTGATGAGGATGACCCCATGGAGGACCCGACCACCTACCCTCCTCAGGATTAGAGATTTTTGATACATTATCCCTATTATTCTCCTTTCTATTTTCCCGAACTATTCTCAGCATTTTGATTCCTATCGCTTGTACCGAATAAAGCTCCCTATTAAGCAATAAGTTCACAAGCATCTATTCCATACGCAGTCTATACGTTTTACTTCATTGAAGACTCAACAAACCAAGGGAACAAGACAACAATAAACAAGCAACATATCTATATATGCACAACAAATCGGCAAAGTACCTAGAACCCTAAATCCTAAAACTCAGGGTCTCAACGTTTCAACCTTTACACCGTTAACATAAATGACTGAATGAATAGATACAAATCTTAACCAACTATTAGTAGGCATCGCTCAATTTAGCAAAACATTTTCTCCCAACACTCCATCAAATCCCCAGAACTCTAAACCTACTTGTGCTCGTATGGTGATAACAGGATGGCACCTAGAGGACGAGCAAGGACCTTCCCTACCACCCCCAACACCCACGACACGCCAGGACAACCCAATGAGCAGGCACCTAACGTTGAGGCGCCAAACCCAGCAGGCCCGATGCCCAACCCTGCGGAAGGGCGAATGAGGAACATGGAGGAATTACTGATCGCACTGGGCAATGCTTACGTTAACCAGGGCGGAGCTGCCGCGGCACCACCGCCAGAAGCAAGGATCAATTACTTAGCTTCGGTAAACCCCTACCGACCTCCCTACTATGTAGGGGAGGAAGATCCATCTAAGCTCGAGGAATGGTTGAGGACCTTCGACAAGTTACTGAATGCGGTGAGATGCCCGGAAGGGGAGAAGGTTCACGTGGCTTCTTACTATCTGGGTGGCGAGGCCGACGAATGGTGGCAAGCTACTCAGGGGAAACTTGGCGAAGACGACGAACCGTACTCGTGGAACGAGTTCATGGAGTTACTCTGGGAGCGCTTCTACCCAATGAGTACTAAGGCAGCACTGTACGAAGAGTTCTCGTCTCTGAAACAAGGGGAAAAATCTGTTCAAGAATACTATGCTCGGTTTAAGGAGCTGGTGAGATTTGCGCCTCGGATGGTACCCACAGACGGGGAGAAGGCGCAGAAATTCGAAATGGGGTTGAACTTGTCAATTCGGGAGGTGATCACCGGGGTTAACTACCCGGACTTACAAGCTGTCTACGACCGTGCGGTGGCAGTCGCACGAGTACAACAGCTAAAGAGAAAGACTGCAGGGGAATCTAGCCGAGGGGTACAAGGACCAGACAAAAGAAACCGGGACAATAGGACGGGCAACGCCACTTGTGGGGACAACTTTCGGCGAGGGCCGAACGGGAATGTTCAGAATAACAATGGTCGGAATTTCAACCAAGGAGGACGTGTGCCACCTTGTCCGAGGTGCGGCAGGCCGCACCTGGTGAGGAGATGTCCTCAGGTGGGCGAATGTTTCCGGTGCGGCCGTATGGGCCATAGGAGGGAGAAATGTCGAACCCGACTCGAGAACATCACAAAGAGAGAAGATTTGGTCATTGGACCCAATGAGCCGTTCAATCAAGGAGGCAGAAACAACAACAATCAGGGATATCGACCTCCTCCAAACCCGAACTAGCGCCCTCCGAACCAGCCACAAAACGTAAATCCGAATCAGAACCAGCCGGCCAATCAAGGGAGGCCGATGGGAAGGTTGAACGTGATCAACCAGTCTGACATACCTGCGCAGGGTGATGTGATGGCAGGTACCTTTCATGTCCTAAGTACTCCGCTTAGAGTTTTATTTGATTCCGGAGCCAGTTGTTCCATATTATCTTCGAGAGTTGTAGCTGAACTAGATCTACCTAAGTGCGAAATGATTAGCTTAGGAATCCAACTGCCTTCGAGAGAAGTAATAGCCTGCTCTAAGCGTTATAACGGAATACCTGTGGTAATAAAAAACGTAGAGTTTTTCGCGAACTTGGTAGAGTTTGACGTCAGAGACTTCGACGTCATACTAGGGATGGATTGGCTAACCCGTTATAAGGCCGTGATCGAATGCCAAAACCAAAAGATCACACTGTCAAAGAGTAGGGGGAGGAGAGTCATCTTCTACTCCCAACCCCCTAAGAGGTCTAACCAAATAGTCAACGCCCTCAAGTTATGTAGCTTAGTGCGGAAGGGTTACGCGCTATACGCATGCTACATTCACAACCTGGAAGCTGAGGGAGTCAAGATAGACGACATCCCAGTGGTGAGGGAATACCCAGATGTGTTCCCTGGAGACGTTCCCGGTATGCCACCCAAGAGAGATCTTGAATTCACAATAGACCTCATCCCGGGGACGGAGCCTGTTTCGAAAGCTCCTTACCGCATTGTAACACCCCGGATTTGATAACCCAGGCCGAGGTGTTACCGCCGCACCTCCCTAGCAAGACACGGTTTCTCCGAGCTTGCTAAAGAGATGCAAGGCTATAGGTGTTGGAAAAAGTCTTAAAAGTAAGTCCGGAATTACTTAAAAATAATAATGTAGTATCATCCATACATGATAAAAATAAATAGTTGCAGCGGAAATTTAAATATGGGCTGACATGGCCAAAACTCGGGTCAACAAGCCCGTATGCAAGTCATGTAAAATGAATAACTAAATGTCCGAAGTAATCCCCCGATGCATGATCATGCTCCGTACTCTGTAATGGAAAAATAAACAACAGGTTTTATCAGTATATAAAATACTGAGTAAGTTACTTCCTAACGTAACAATAAAGGGGTCTTAAAAAGATTATTTAATTAATTTAAACTTACACTTTTACTCAGGCTTAAATTGAAATATTTAAAAATTCGTAATCTTACTTGCTGCGGAAAACATGATCTATTTATTCAAGACGAGAATACAAAAATTAAAGGACTTAATTTAAAAACGTAATTTAAAAGCATAATTTAAGAACATTATTTTAAAGCATAATTTAAGATGCATAAATTTTAAATACATAATTAAAAACAGGATAAATACGATTTAAGCATAATGAAACGCTCACGCAAGTCTTTTATATTTTTATCCCGTAAACTAAGAAGAGAACACCACACAGGGGAGATCACTAACGAGGCAATCTCAATAGTCGTAACCAGATAGCCGGTGAACCGGCGGCCGCAGCCATATCAGTATTGACTGCCGTTTTGGCGAGCCATGTATGTCTACCGTCAATTTGACAGGCGTGTATATCAACTGTCATTTGACAGGCCTTTCAAGCGGTTTCACTGCCACTCGGGCAGGCCGTGTATTTCTCACTGCCGTTTTGGCAGGCCATGTGCACAACTGCCGTTTTGGCATAATAAGGAGATCACTAACGGGGCAATCTCAATCGTAGGACCACTAACGAGGCAGTCCAAATAATGGGAGACCACTAACGAGGCAGTCTCAAAGATAATGATAGCGTGAAGTTCGGCTCAGCCTAGTGAACGGGATTTTTCGAAAGTTCGTATTTCAAGTGATCAAAAGATTTGATATCGCATTTCATAGTTCGAGTTTTCTCAAGTTCAAAAAAAATCCTATTCGAGGCAGTTTACGCCTTTCTTAATTAAAAATTCGTCTTTTCTCCAAAAATTCTGAAACTTGGCCAGTAATTCAAAAACACACACACGAACAACTTTCATGTTTTAAGTTTTTGGAAATAAGGTTCCGAAGTGAGTCGAAATTCGAGTTCATTGCAAAGAATGATTTCTGTCTTCAAAACTGTTTCCGTCACAGGTTCGTGTAACGCCGATTAAAAATTCATTTCAAAACCAATCGATGTGAAATGTTTACAGTGACTACACGACACATTAAGGAACAACTTTCATGTTTTAAGAATTTGGAAATAATGAATTTTAGATGCTCAAAGATCGACCACAACACACTGTGTGCGCGCGGACTCAAAAGTTATTTTAAAACAGTTCCGGAAATTGGCCATTTTGACATATCAAATGAACACCAAAATCCGTGAAATTTTGTATGCATAATCTAGACTCAATTATCTACAACTTTTGTTTAGGAATGCAAAGTTGAATCATTCTTTAAACGGGTGAAAAATATGCATCAAGTTAAGTCATAAAAACTGTCAGGGTTTCAGATTTGACGGTTCATTCTTTGACGAATTTTTGGCATAACAAACGTGGTTCAAAAATTATGAAATTTTCCAGAGTTAAACTAGACACAATCATCTACAACTTTTATGTTTTTACCCAAGATTAGTTTTGACCATAAAGGATCGAAAAACGCACAACAAGTTCGACTACATAATCTGTCAACTTTTCCGTTCAATCGCAGTCTGTTTCGGCGGGTTTTTGAGTATGCAAACGTTAATGAAAATGCGTGAAATTTTACGGACACAATATTTAGACAGTTAGCTACAACTTTCATCTTTACATAAAAGTTTAGTTTTGAAGGATTCAATTAGAAAAACGCCAAGGAACTCGAACACGAAAATCTGCCAGTTTCCTTCGGTTTTGGAAACAACTCAGAAAATACCAGACGCGATTTCGGGGGTCAAAACTTGATGAAAATGCTTGAATATTTGACACAACGTAGATCACAATGTGGGGAACAAATCTTCAGTTCGGAGTTTCTCGTTTCGGGTTCTCGAAATAAGAGTTTTTAACGGATTTCAGAAAATGCGCGTATTGAGGTTTTTAAGTCCGATTTTTACGTTTTTGTTTAGATCTATTGATTCGTTCGATTTTAATCATCCAAAATTGATACGCAAGGAGTTAACTTACAGTGTTAGAGTTTAGGATCGTCACAGGGCTCACTCGGGTTGTCTAGGGTCGCGACGAGCGGGTATCTTCCACCGATCTCCTTCTTCTTCGCCCCCGAAGTGAACTCGTAAGAAAGTTTCGATGGTTAGGTTCGAATTTACTACATTATAGATGAATACAAAACTGTACAACACCTTACCAACGTCCTAGAAGGCAGGGGGCTTCGTCTTGATCGTTCTCTTGGCCGGAATCCTCGCCGGAAAGTCGTCGGGAGGTCGGAACTTGTGTTTTCGGTTTTTGTTTGAAGGTGGGGGTGGAGTGGGCGGCTGCCACAGGTTCTTGGACGCCCTAGGAGCTGCAAAATTGATTCATAAAGGCTCCCCAAACCCTAGACGCGTTTCCATAGCCGGAGCTCCCCAAAAAGGTAAGAAAATCGCGTTGATCGCGATCTTCCCGCAGCTGCCGCAGGTGGCGCGGTCTTGGCGCGGGGCCGCGCGGGGTGCGCGCGGCTGGTCTGGGCCGTTGCGCCCGGGCTGGCCGTGCAATCCCGTCGGGCCGTTTCTCCTCTCTTTCGGACTTCCGACCTCCTACGTTCTCGGCTCGATTTTTTTCCGGGTCGTTCTCGGATTATAAATTCCTATCTTAATTCTATTTCGACTCCAATTGTATTTCATATTCGAAATCTTGAACCCGTCGAGTTTGAATCCGTCGGCTTGAATTCGTCGTCTTTCGACTCCGGTGTAATAATTTATCCGATTAAATTATTTCCGACTTTACGGGTTTGTGGAATTAAAATTCTTTCCTTCTTGAATTTAATTCCAATTCTTTTAACTTTCATGGAATTTCTTCGGGCTTACTTTTCCTCTTTTATTCCATTTTGAATTTTTGAATCTATCGGCGTTTCACTTCCGAGCAATAATTTATTGTAATAAATTATTTTCTTCTCGGAAATAAATTTTTATTTTGCTGTAAAAATCCCGGGTATTACAGTCTACCCCCCTTAAGAATCAACTTCGTCCCCGAAGTTGCGCCCTCACTTTCTTTTGGGCTCAATTTAATGTTGGGGTATCTCCATCTACTTTCCTTAAGGATGAACGTCTTCCACAAGAAATTAATTCCATTCCTTTGAATGTGAATTAAATTTCTCGGGTGTTACATCCTCTCCCCCTTAGGAATCAACTTCGTCCTCGAAGTTGGGCGTTAGCTCCTTGCGAGCTCGGACATTGTTTGGTTGCGTGATAGTATTAATGTGTGTTGTTGTTTGTTATTATTTGACTGAACTCAGAATTGAAATTTCCAAGTTGCCTACGTACCCTGTGAAGGGATCAAGTCATTACGTAGTTCAAAACAATTTGAACTTGTTTATTTTTGATTGGATACAATTCGTCGAGTCGAACTCAACAATAAATGCAGTTATCAATGCTTGAAAACTTCTTACGGTTGCTTGGGCCGAGTGGTCACGTCCTCTCTCCTGTTTATGTTTTCTATTCGCGTCCGACAGTCACGCAGCTGATGACCATGTCGACCGCACCGAAGGCATGCTCCTGGCTGAGGACATCCTCTCGCATAGTGTGGTTTACCACACTCTGGACATGGTGGCGCATAGTCACCATGGTTGAAGACTATCCCCTTGTTTCGTCCATTGTCGTTTTGATGTGGTTGGTTCGAGTTTCTACGGACACGGTCCTTATTCCTCTTGTATCCTCCTTGTGGTCCTTGGTTAGTCCCATCTACCGATTTTCGTTTCAGTCCTTGAACTCGTGCAACCGCTACTGCACGATCATACACAGCTTGTAGGTCAGGGTAGTGCTCACCCGTGATCACCTCTCTAATAGATAGGTTCAGTCCCAACTCGAACTTCTGTGCCTTCTCTACATCAGTTGGCACCAGTCTCGGCGCGAACCGCACCAACTCCTTGAAACGGTTATAGTATTCTTGGACCGTCTTTCCTCCTTGCCTCAGTGTCAGAAATTCCTCATACATAGCAGCCTTCATGCTCATGGGATAAAAATGATCCCTAAGCAGATCCGTGAATTCTGACCATGTGTAGGGCTCGTCGCACTCTGCACGTTTCCCTTGGGTGACTTGCCACCAATCATCCGCCTCGCCTCCTAGGTAGTATGAAGCTACGTGAACCTTTTCCCCGTCGGGACACTTTACGGCGTTCAACAGCTTGTCGAACGTCCGTATCCATTCCTCTAGCTGAGCCGGGTCCTCTTCGCCGGCGTAGTGGGGTGGTTGGTAAGGGTTTACCAAGGCTAAGTAGTTGACCCGGGTTACCGGTGGTGGTACACCCGCTTGTGCACGTTGCACTTCAGCATTTCCTAATACTACGAGAACTTCCTCGACAGTCCTTAGACGCTCATCCATATTGTTGGGAACATGAGGCACTCGCCCTTCTATGTTCCGAGGGATCTCATTATTGTTCGGTGTGGTGGGGAGGTCAGCGTTAGTGTTGTTTGGGATTTCCTTTCTCGATTTTCCCCTTAGGTGCCATTCTCTGTTACCAACACACGTGAAGATGAGTTTCTAATCTAAGGCAAGTTAGCGTTCAAGAAAATCTATAAGGTAGGATTGGAAAGAGGTAATAGATAGGAGAATGCTAAACTTAGGTGATCAAATTATAAGACTGAGGCAGAATTAGTTTAAAGCAAACGCTTCAAAGTCAAGGTCATGACCAATTTGAAGGTAAGAGTTTTGACACTGTTAATTCACATAAAAAAAATTAGCGCGATATTCATGTATGTATGTATGCGAATGCATGTATGCTTTATACAATGCTACCCCAACCCCGAAAAAAAATATTTCCGTGACTTTAAAAACTTGTTGGAAAAATTTCTATGCATATGTAAATATTTCCCATGGGTTTAAAATAAATTTTGTTCCATGGAAATAAAACTTAAAATTTAAAAATAATAATAATGGTACTTAAAAATTTTAAAATAATATTAATATTTGTTTAAAAATCCTTGGCCTCTATATTGGCCAAAATAATAATAATTTAAAAATATTTCCGGGCTCTGATACCACTCTGTAACACCCCGGATTTGATAACCCAGGCCGAGGTGTTACCGCCGCACCTCCCTAGCAAGACACGGTTTCTCCGAGCTTGCTAAAGAGATGCAAGGCTATAGGTGTTGGAAAAAGTCTTAAAAGTAAGTCCGGAATTACTTAAAAATAATAATGTAGTATCATCCATACATGATAAAAATAAATAGTTGCAGCGGAAATTTAAATATGGGCTGACATGGCCAAAACTCGGGTCAACAAGCCCGTATGCAAGTCATGTAAAATGAATAACTAAATGTCCGAAGTAATCCCCCGATGCATGATCATGCTCCGTACTCTGTAATGGAAAAATAAACAACAGGTTTTATCAGTATATAAAATACTGAGTAAGTTACTTCCTAACGTAACAATAAAGGGGTTTTAAAAAGATTATTTAATTAATTTAAACTTACACTTTTACTCAGGCTTAAATTGAAATATTTAAAAATTCGTAATCTTACTTGCTGCGGAAAACATGATCTATTTATTCAAGACGAGAATACAAAAATTATAGGACTTAATTTAAAAACGTAATTTAAAAGCATAATTTAAGAACATTATTTTAAAGCATAATTTAAGATGCATAAATTTTAAATACATAATTAAAAACAGGATAAATACGATTTAAGCATAATGAAACGCTCACGCAAGTCTTTTATATTTTTATCCCGTAAACTAAGAAGAGAACACCACACAGGGGAGATCACTAACGAGGCAATCTCAATAGTCGTAACCAGATAGCCGGTGAACCGGCGGCCGCAGCCATATCAGTATTGACTGCCGTTTTGGCGAGCCATGTATGTCTACCGTCAATTTGACAGGCGTGTATATCAACTGTCATTTGACAGGCCTTTCAAGCGGTTTCACTGCCACTCGGGCAGGCCGTGTATTTCTCACTGCCGTTTTGGCAGGCCATGTGCACAACTGCCGTTTTGGCATAATAAGGAGATCACTAACGGGGCAATCTCAATCGTAGGACCACTAACGAGGCAGTCCAAATAATGGGAGACCACTAACGAGGCAGTCTCAAAGATAATGATAGCGTGAAGTTCGGCTCAGCCTAGTGAACGGGATTTTTCGAAAGTTCGTATTTCAAGTGATCAAAAGATTTGATATCGCATTTCATAGTTCGAGTTTTCTCAAGTTCAAAAAAAATCCTATTCGAGGCAGTTTACGCCTTTCTTAATTAAAAATTCGTCTTTTCTCCAAAAATTCTGAAACTTGGCCAGTAATTCAAAAACACACACACGAACAACTTTCATGTTTTAAGTTTTTGGAAATAAGGTTCCGAAGTGAGTCGAAATTCGAGTTCATTGCAAAGAATGATTTCTGTCTTCAAAACTGTTTCCGTCACAGGTTCGTGTAACGCCGATTAAAAATTCATTTCAAAACCAATCGATGTGAAATGTTTACAGTGACTACACGACACATTAAGGAACAACTTTCATGTTTTAAGAATTTGGAAATAATGAATTTTAGATGCTCAAAGATCGACCACAACACACTGTGTGCGCGCGGACTCAAAAGTTATTTTAAAACAGTTCCGGAAATTGGCCATTTTGACATATCAAATGAACACCAAAATCCGTGAAATTTTGTATGCATAATCTAGACTCAATTATCTACAAATTTTGTTTAGGAATGCAAAGTTGAATCATTCTTTAAACGGGTGAAAAATATGCATCAAGTTAAGTCATAAAAACTGTCAGGGTTTCAGATTTGACGGTTCATTCTTTGACGAATTTTTGGCATAACAAACGTGGTTCAAAAATTATGAAATTTTCCAGAGTTAAACTAGACACAATCATCTACAACTTTTATGTTTTTACCCAAGATTAGTTTTGACCATAAAGGATCGAAAAACGCACAACAAGTTCGACTACATAATCTGTCAACTTTTCCGTTCAATCGCAGTCTGTTTCGGCGGGTTTTTGAGTATGCAAACGTTAATGAAAATGCGTGAAATTTTACGGACACAATATTTAGACAGTTAGCTACAACTTTCATCTTTACATAAAAGTTTAGTTTTGAAGGATTCAATTAGAAAAACGCCAAGGAACTCGAACACGAAAATCTGCCAGTTTCCTTCGGTTTTGGAAACAACTCAGAAAATACCAGACGCGATTTCGGGGGTCAAAACTTGATGAAAATGCTTGAAAATTTGACACAACGTAGATCACAATGTGGGGAACAAATCTTCAGTTCGGAGTTTCTCGTTTCGGGTTCTCGAAATAAGAGTTTTTAACGGATTTCAGAAAATGCGCGTATTGAGGTTTTTAAGTCCGATTTTTACGTTTTTGTTTAGATCTATTGATTCGTTCGATTTTAATCATCCAAAATTGATACGCAAGGAGTTAACTTACAGTGTTAGAGTTTAGGATCGTCACAGGGCTCACTCGGGTTGTCTAGGGTCGCGACGAGCGGGTATCTTCCACCGATCTCCTTCTTCTTCGCCCCCGAAGTGAACTCGTAAGAAAGTTTCGATGGTTAGGTTCGAATTTACTACATTATAGATGAATACAAAACTGTACAACACCTTACCAACGTCCTAGAAGGCAGGGGGCTTCGTCTTGATCGTTCTCTTGGCCGGAATCCTCGCCGGAAAGTCGTCGGGAGGTCGGAACTTGTGTTTTCGGTTTTTGTTTGAAGGTGGGGGTGGAGTGGGCGGCTGCCACAGGTTCTTGGACGCCCTAGGAGCTGCAAAATTGATTCATAAAGGCTCCCCAAACCCTAGACACGTTTCCATAGCCGGAGCTCCCCAAAAAGGTAAGAAAATCGCGTTGATCGCGATCTTCCCGCAGCTGCCGCAGGTGGCGCGGTCTTGGCGCGGGGCCGCGCGGGGTGCGCGCGGCTGGTCTGGGCCGTTGCGCCCGGGCTGGCCGTGCAATCCCGTCGGGCCGTTTCTCCTCTCTTTCGGACTTCCGACCTCCTACGTTCTCGGCTCGATTTTTTTCCGGGTCGTTCTCGGATTATAAATTCCTATCTTAATTCTATTTCGACTCCAATTGTATTTCATATTCGAAATCTTGAACCCGTCGAGTTTGAATCCGTCGGCTTGAATTCGTCGTCTTTCGACTCCGGTGTAATAATTTATCCGATTAAATTATTTCCGACTTTACGGGTTTGTGGAATTAAAATTCTTTCCTTCTTGAATTTAATTCCAATTCTTTTAACTCGATTCATGGAATTTCTTCGGGCTTACTTTTCCTCTTTTATTCCATTTTGAATTTTTGAATCTATCGGCGTTTCACTTCCGAGCAATAATTTATTGTAATAAATTATTTTCTTCTCGGAAATAAATTTTTATTTTGCTGTAAAAATCCCGGGTATTACAGTCTACCCCCCTTAAGAATCAACTTCGTCCCCGAAGTTGCGCCCTCACTTTCTTTTGGGCTCAATTTAATGTTGGGGTATCTCCATCTACTTTCCTTAAGGATGAACGTCTTCCACAAGAAATTAATTCCATTCCTTTGAATGTGAATTAAATTTCTCGGGTGTTACACGCATGGCGCCACTGGAAATGAAGGAACTAAAGGAGCAACTCGAGGAGTTGCTAGAAAAGGGATACATTAGACCGAGCACGTCCCCATGGGGAGCACCGGTCTTGTTCATCAAGAAGAAAGACGGAGGATTACGACTGTGCATCGACTATAGAGGACTCAATCAAGTCACCGTCAAGAACAAGTACCCGTTGCCCCGGATCGAAGATCTGTTCGACCAACTGAAGGGAGCCACGGTATTCTCAAAGATCGACTTACGCTCGGGATATCACCAATTGAGGATCGCCGAAAAGGACATTCCAAAAACGGCGTTCAGGACTCGTTACGGGCACTACGAGTTCACGGTGCTATCCTTTGGGCTAACGAACGCCCCAGCCATGTTCATGAATCTCATGAATAACGTATTTCGAGAATTGTTAGATCAATGCGTGGTGGTGTTCATATATGACATCTTGATCTACTCAAAAAGTGAAGAGGAACATTTCGGGCACTTATACAAAGTGCTAGGGATCTTACGAGTGAACCAGCTGTATGGTAAACTGTCCAAGTGCGACTTCTGGTTAAGGGAAGTGGCATTTCTCGGGCATATAGTATCCGCCAACGAAGTGGCAGTAGACCCAGCAAAGATCTCGGCAGTGACCGAGTGGGTGCCACCGAAGAATCCAACGGAGATAAGAAGCTTTCTTGGACTGGCAGGTTACTATAGGCAATTTGTAAAGGACTTCTCGAAGATCGCCCCCCGTTGACTCAACTGTTGAAGAAAGGGACGAAGTACGAATGGACCAGCGGGTGCCGAAGTCCATTAAGCTGGGAAGAGAATGATAAGGCGGTAATAGTGGGACCACAACTTGTTGAGGACATGGCTCAACAAATCAAGGTCATCCAAGGGAAGATGAAAGCCGCTCAGGACCGGCAAAAGAGTTATGCGGACGTGAGACGGAAGGACTTGGAATTTCAAGTCGGCGATAAATTCATGCTGAAGGTATCACCAATGAAGGGAGTGATGCGCTTCGGCAAGCGAGGAAAACTGAGCCCACGGTACATAGGACCATATGAAATCCTGGAAAGAGTGGAAAATCTCGCATATCGGCTAGCGTTGCCACCGCAATTTGCTCGTGTTCACGATGTATTCCACGTCTCCCAATTGAAGAAGTATGTGCACGATCCGACCCATGTGCTCCAACCGGAAGAAATTGAATTTGAGGATGACTTGAGTTACGAGGAAGTTCCGGTGCGAATACTTGACACGAAGGAGAGAGTAACGAGGAATAAGACCGTGAGGATGGTCAAGGTCCTTTGGTCCAACCACGAGACGGAGATGGCAACGTGGGAGTAGGAGGCCGACATGAAACAACGTTATCCTACCCTCTTCCAAGATGAACCGACCACAGTTATGGGGACATAACTGTATTCTTAAGGGGGGGAGGATGTAACACCCGAGAAAAAAACAAATTCAAATTGTTTCGAACTATGTCACGACTTGATCCTTTCACAGGGTACGTAGGCAGCTTGGAACTAATTTCTAAGTTCAGTCACAAAATAAATCACAAAATAAATTACAAATTAAATCACAAGATCAATCGCAAGGACGATAGGAGGAGTTGGAACTAATTTAAACTAGACTAATTAGGGCACGAAAATGTTACGAGCGATAAGCCGAACTCGTAACAAGTTTAAGGTAAAGATTCCGAACCGGAGACGACCCGAGGAGTCGAGCTAACACGTAGAGGGTAGAAAACCGATAGAGGAAAGGAAGAAAAGACCCGACGGACCACGCTGACCGTCGAACCGGCCGGTCCGGCCGGCCTGCGCTCGCCGCGCGCCGCCGCGCGGCCACCGCGCGGAAGGCGGAGTCGCGACTCCAGGCCTGGTCACGCGTGCTCGGCGCGGGCAAAGCCATAGGTGCGCGTCACCAGCGCGCCAGAGGTGCAGAAGGTGTAAACTTTCCTTCCATGGCGATTTTCTTGCCAAAATTAACACCCCCTTCGATGGTATTCGAATCTCAGCCTTAGGGAAGGCTTAAGAATAACCTAGGGGCGCCCCAAACCCTAAACTTTCAGAAACCACTTCCTACACTCCCTCAATTTCCTCTCCAAGTTCAAAACTCCTTCGACACCACTTTCCGGCGAGTATTCTGGCGACGACGGGACGACCGGGACAAGCCCCTGACTTCTAGACTATTGGTAAGCTATGGTATAATGTTTTAGTCGTCCATAAGTTGTAGAAACTCGAATTCTAACCCCTTTTCCTTTGCTACGATTTCACGTCGGAAAACGAACAAAAAGCGATCGGAGAAGTTGGCCGTTCGTCGCGACTCTAGGACGTCCGGAAACCCTTTCCAGCGACCCCAATCTCTAACTAAGTATGTTAAGACCTTACTCACCAATTTTTGTGGTTTATTGTTGTTTAAAACTTAAGATCTAGACTCGTAACAAAAATCGGTTTTCAAAAACCCTATTTTTGTCCAAATTCAAAAACTCGCCTAAAACTCGACCTTCGGGAATTCAAACCGAAAACTTTTCAACATAGATTTTGTTCTAAGACTTTAATCTACCTTGTGTCCAAATTTCAGCCATTGACATTAAGATTTTCTATTTCAAGTCGCGCCGTAAACGTTCTGTGACAAACCGAACATTTAAAACTATTGACAGATTTTCTTATTCGACTTGATGCATGTTTTTCACCCGTTTTAAAATGATTCAACTTTGCATTTCTAAACAAAAGTTGTAGATAATTGTGTCTAGATTATGCATATTAAATTTCATGAATTTTGGAGTTCATTTGTTATGTCAAAACGACCGATTTCCAGAACTGTTCTAAATCATCTTTCGAGTCCGCGCGTGTACAGCGTGTTGTGGTCGATTTTTGAGCATCTAAAATTCATTATTTCTAAATTCTTAAAACATGAAAGTTGTTCATTAATGTGTTGTGTATCTCCTGTAAAAAGTTCGGATCAAGTGGCTTTGAAATGAATTTTTAATCGGCGTCGCACGAACCTGTGACGAAATCAGTTTTTGAGACAGAAATTACCTTTTGTAAAGAACTCAAATTTTGACTCACTTCGAAACCTTATTTCCAAAAACTTAGAACATGAAAGTTGTTCGTGTGTGTGGTTTTGAGCTACTGTGTAAATTTCAGAATTTTTAGTGTAAAGATGAATTTTTAAGTAAGAAAGGCGTAAACTGCGTGGAATCGGATTTTTCGAACTTGAGAAAACTCGAACTATGAAACGCGATATCGAATATTTTGATAACTTTGAAATACGAACTTTCGAAACCCGTTCATTAGGCTGAGCCGATCTTCATGCTATCAATATCTTTGAGACTGCCTCGTTAGTGGTCTCCTTACTATCTGGGATTGCCTCGTTAGTGATCTCGCGCGCTGTGATCGCCTCGTTAGTGGTCCTACTATCTTTTGAGACTGCCTCGTTAGTGGTCTCCCATTATTGTGGACTGCCTCGTTAGTGGTCCTATGTTGAGATTGCCTCGTTAGTGATCTCCCGGTATGGTGTCCTCTTCTTAGTTTGCGGGATATAATATAAAAGACTTGTGTGAGTGTTTAATTATGCTTAAATCTTATTAACCATGCTTTTAAATTATGCATTTAAATTACGTTCTTAAATTATGCTTTTAAATTCCGCTTTAAAATTAAGTCCTTTAATTATGTATCCTCGCCTTGAATAAATTAATCATGTTTTTCTGCTGCGAATAAAATATGGATTTTTAAATTAATGCATGAAAAGTGTAATCTTTAGTTTAAACACATGTAACCCCTTAAATTGTTAGTTAGGGATTAACTTACTCGGTATATTTTTATACTGATAAACCGTTGTCATTTTTCTTTTACGGAGTATGTCGAGTGACGCATGCACATGCACTTGGGGGGAAACATTTATGAACATTTTCAATTTCTGCATCGTACTACTATTTTACCGGGTCTGTTAAACCCGAGAATTTGGCCATGTTGGCCGTGATTACTTTCCGCTGCATTTACTCTATTTTCGCGCATGATGATTATTACTATCATATTTTGAATTAAGTATTATTGATTTCCGGACTCAATCTTGAAATGTTTTTAAATCTTTTACGTACCCATAAGCCTTGCATTTCCTTAGTGAACTCGGCAAGCCGTGTCTTGCTAGGGAGATGTGGCGGTGACATCCCGGCCTGGGTTATCAAATCAGGGGTGTTACATATTGTGTGATTGATACTTACACAATACCCAAAAACATTCTTTTAATTTCACCTTTTCTCATCACTTGTGTGTATGAACGGGTAATAAGAGATATCACAGATCAATGTTGGCAAATAGGTCCCTTCACCGGGATAACGATTAGCTCGTCTTCTGTGTATTAATTATTACTCGTTATTTTGCATGGTCTAGTTAGTGATTGGTGGAAGCTACGGCAAAAAGGTCCCTTCACGGGGATAACGATTAGCCACTCAACCAATTCCTAATCAGATACAGTTTTCTTCTCTTTATCTTAATTTCAACCTGAATTTTAAGCCACAGTAATGTTAAGCAGTGTCGATCAACACTGTTATAATCGTACTGTAGCAAGGAAACATGTGGGTTTTTACTCTCTCATGGATGGTAGGACTCTTGATGATAGCGATCACTGTCACTAAGGGTACCTTACTGTCTAAAAACCATTCCATCTGGAATAATTGAGAACTGGATAGCAGATGTTTGCAGTCCAGATCATCCCAGTTATTTATGGCACTCTCTTTTTAGCCAATTCTTCTTATCTCAAGGCTAATTCATCTTTGTGTATCAAATTCTGCCTAATCCCACCATATATTTTGGGCTATTTTATTTTACTTCTCATATACATGTATGCATGATATTATTATGTAGATATTGTGGTCTATAATATTTTGGGGATCCTTCTCCTTGGACATAGAAGTCTTGATTTAAATCAGATGCTGCATAATAAATTTCCGCAAAAATCACTTTATAAAATCCGTATCTAAGTAAGGGATAAATTCACAGTTATGACTAATTCATCTTCTACAGGGGGTTGATTTTGGGAAACTAGAAACAGAGTCAGCGATTAGGTCTCATCTAGACTGAAAGGATCTGTGCTTTAACTGAGAGTCTAGTACCTGTGTAGGGAATGATTTTCAAATATCAATTGGTTTCTCAAAATTGCCGTGTGTTGGAAATCTTCTATTAAGTATTGCATCGAATCAATGTTCACTTGGATACGGATAGGATATGATAAATAATGCTAGAGGAACAGCATATAGGCCTTGGTTAATTTCTAAGGTAGGGTTGAGTATTCTTTCAATTACTATCTTCTCCCGCCAAAGCCTAGAATTGAGTCTTGAATGAGTACATTCGGAATAGATCTTCACGGGTCTGTTCCATTCAGTTTGTATCTCATAACTAACCGGATGTTATAAGCCCTGTGGCTTACTGATATTTGGGAAGTTCTAAATCTGCATCTGGTCATCGAAACCAGGAGCTCTTTTATGCTAACGGAATGAGATAGCTTTTGAGGCTTCCGAGTGATAGGTTTTTAAATGCTTTCTTTACTGCTTTCTTTACCGCTTTCGTTTAAATGCTTTTATAGAGGTCACTCGGAAGAATTAGAGGTTGGCCGCTGGTTGTAAGGTTTAAGAGTTGTGGATTAGTTCGGGATTTTATCTAGACTATTGGGTGTGACAAGGGGGATGATAGGAGTACTTGGCATGTCAACTAATGATATGTTAGGTGTTGCTTATCCACCATGGAGAAATAAGATACCTCGGCAGGGGGAGTTATTAATCTGTGGTATCTTAGAAATTGAGGTCTTAAGAGCATGTAAATTCTGATTATAAGTACCTGTCTGTTAAAGGGAACATAGTTAGAAAGCATGAGAGTTAGCTAACTGATGAATTCTCCCAACCAAAGATCTGTGTAATTAAAATGGAAGTTTAATTGTGTTTCATCTGAATCTTGTCCAATCTTTATTATTTCCTTCCTGTCCCTTCTGTCACTTTTTAAATATGCTTTCGTAGAATAATTTTATCAGCTTTCTTAGCATAATTTAATTGCTTTCTAGAATAACTTTATTATGCTTTGTAGTGTAACTTTTATTGCTTTCATAGTCTAGTTTAAATTATGTCAAGTAGTTGTTAAAAACCAATGCAAAACCTGAAACGAGTAACCAAGTGGAAAATCTTAGTAAACGACGTGGGCCCTGCTTCTATCGCACATCCTCCAGTGAACGATCCGGTCTTACTATAAATTACTGCAATTTTTGACAGCGTGCACTTTCGGGCCACAGTTTCTTAACACGAGTAATAAAAACGTGACAACCTTAATATATCCTTAAACCCCTTCCATAAATATAATTCTTTTCAATTAATAAATTCAAACCTGATATTTTAGAAAATACTTGTGTGTGGAAATTGTCAAAAGTTTCATGGCGTCGTCAAGATTTTCATGGCGCCATTTGAAATCAAAGTTTCCCACATGAGTAATAAAAAGTGACAATCTTAATATATTTTAGAAAATACTCGTGTGGGGAAATTGTCAAAAGTTTCATGGCGCCGTTGCCGGGGATTTTCATGGCGCCATTTGAAATCAAAGTTTCCCATATGAGTAATAAAAAGTGAAATATATCCTTAAACCCCGTCCATAAATTTTCATTTAATAAATTCAATCTTAATTTATTTTAGAAAATACTCATGTGGGAAATTGTCAAAAGTTTCAATGTATATAAGAAATATTATGAAAATTATAAAATTATATAATTAGATATATCCAATTGTAAAAGTCAAAACAATTTAGATATGGAAAAAGGAGGAAGTATAATAAGTATATACATAAAAAAAAGTTTCAAATTATGCATGTAATAGTACTTATTATGGGTTAAAATGAATCATCATAGTTTGTATTAATGAATGCAACATATTTTGATGTATTTACAAACTATCCCCATCCCTTATTAAATAAGCTTTTGTGCTTCATTTATTCGAGAAAAAATAAAAATAAAAATAAAGTTTACACATAAAATAACCTATAGCAATTGATTTGAGCCGCTTATCAAATGAAGGATTTTGACCAGTGGAACTCACCGTCGAATTCTCTCCCTCCCATCCTCCCTGGTGCTCCAGCCTTGCTCTCCTCCCCGAACTTCCAACATGTGAACTCTGCTGGCTCACTCGACGCTTCCCCCTTGCCCTCCTCCCTGGGCCTCGACCCATCTCTACCTTTGATTTTTTCAGATGCAAAGAAACCTTCTTTTCGAGACATGGTATTGGATGGTAGGGCTGCGGTCCCTGCTCCTTTGAAGGGTGAAGAAATCACTGATGACATGGTGAGACTGGATTTTATCAATGGGGATAGGCTTAACCCCGTATCTCCCTGTCTTTTCAGATCAAGGAACGCCTCTACAAGCCATGGGAAGATGCCATTTTCATTTCAGTGTTGGGCAGAAGGGTTGGTTACATTGCTCTAAAAGAGAGGCTCTCTCGGATGTGGAAACTGAGTAACTTTGAAATGATTGACTTGGATGATGGATTTCTTCTTGTTAAATTTGATAGTTTTGCGGACAGAACTCGGATCCTCAATGAAGGGCCATGGATGGTGTTTGATTGCTATCTCACCATTGCTCCATAGAAGCCTAATTTTTCCGCCTCTGATAGCTCCCCTAAGAAAACTATAGTTTGGGCGCGTTTTCCCCGTCTAGGGGTAGAAATGTATGATGAGTCCAGCCTCACTAAGATGGCTCAAGCTCTCGGGACCCCGGTGAAAGTTGATGATATGTCGAAGAAAGTGAACCGAGGGAAATACGCTAGGGTTTATGTGGAGATTGACGTAGAGCAACCCTTAGTAACTAGCATCCTGATGGGAAACCATTGGAGAAAAATTTCTCATGAAGGACTCCATCTCATTTGTAACGCCTGTCAAATAATAGTTTAGCTTGCTCTTCAAAGGTAGCTTTGGTGGTTGACAGCCATGTAGAGGGAGTGGTGATAGAGGAAGAAGGTGAAGGGAGAGGTGACTCTGTTCACAGAGGTAATAGAGACAAAAGTGCTCTCTCACCTGTTGCAACAAAGACTAATTCATGCAATATAGAGGGTGACAAGGAAGGGGAGTGCTCCAAGGAGCCTGAATGTTCTACTTTTGTGAATAGGGACAAATTGTCAAGTGTTGACTTGCTAAAAGATCCTGCCACCAAACTCAATCTAAGCAATGGTCAGGTTGACACAGAGCTAGGAACGGCTGCAAACAATATTGAGAGTAAAGATGAAATCCCTTGCCAATCGGGCTGTGGTGAATGGGTGAAGGTGCCCAGAAAGAAAAATAAAGGGGCCATGAAAATTTTGGCCACTAGCCCCAAGCCCAACTTTACTCTATTGGGACGTAAATGATCGATCTAACTAGTTAAGGAGAAGCAATCTAAAGGGGGCCCAGGCCAACTTAAACTATGTAACACCCCGGATTTGATAACCCAGGCCGGGATGTCACCGCCGCATTTCCCTAGCAAGACACGGCTTCCCGAGCTCGCTAAGGAAATGCAAGGCTTGTGGGTATGAAAAAGATTTAAAACATTTCAAGATTTAGTCCGGAAATTTATAATACTTAGTACGATAGTAGAAATTATCATGCGCGGAAAATAAATAAAGTAAGTGCAGCGGAAAGTAAAATCACGGCCAACATGGCCAAATCCTCGGGTTTAACAGACCCGGTAAAAACAGTACGATGCAGAAATTTAAAATGTCCATTATGATTTCCCCCAAGTGCATATGCAATGCGTCACTCGACGTACTCTGTAAAAAAAAGAAATGACAACGGTTGTCAGTATGAAAATATACTGAGTAAGTTAATCCCTAACTACAAATAAAAGGGGTTACAAGTGTTTAAACTAAAGATTTCTCTTACCGTACGAGAATTTAAAAATACATGATTTATTAGCAGCGGAAAACATGATTAAAGAACTTAATTTTAAAAGCGTAATTTAAAGCATAATTTAAGATGCATAAATTTTAAATACATAATTAAAGACATGATAAATACGATTTAAGCATAATGAAACACTCACACGAGTCTTTTACTTTTCATCCCGTAAACTAAGAAGAGGACACCATACCGGGAGATCACTAACGAGGCAATCTCAACATAGGACCACTAACGAGGCAGTCCAAACAATGGGAGACCACTAACGAGGCAGTCTCAAAGATAGTAGGACCACTAACGAGGCGATCCAAAAAGATAGTAGGATCACTAACGAGGCGATCCACAAATACAGCGCGCGAGATCACTAACGAGGCAATCTCAGATAGTAAGGAGACCACTAACGAGGCAGTCTCAAAGATAATGATAGTATGAAGATCGGCTCAGCCTAGTGAACGGGATTTTTCGAAAGTTCGTATTTCAAAGTTATCAAATGGTCGATATCGCGTTTTCATAGTTCGAGTTTCCTCAAGTTCGAAAAATCCTATTCGAGGCAGTTTACGCCTTTCTCAATTTAAAATTCGTCTTTTCTCCAAAAATTCTGAAACTTTGTCAGTAATTCAAAAACACACACACGAACAACTTTCATGTTTTAAGTTTTTGGAAATAAGGTTCCGAAGTGAGTTGAAATTCGAGTTTATTGCAAAGATTAATTTATGTCTTGAAAACTGTTTTCGTCACAGGTTCGTGCAACGCCGATTAAAAATTCATTTCAAAACCAATCGATGTGAAATTTTTACAGTAACTACACGACACATTAAGGAACAACTTTCGTGTTGTAAGAATTTGAAAATAATGAATTCTTGGTACTCAAAAATCGAGTGCAACTCACTGCATACTCATGGCCCTTAAAACGATTTCAAAACAGTTTTAAAAACTCGGCCGTTTGACATATCAAATGAACACCAAAATCCGTGAAATTTTATATGCATAATCTAGACACAATTATCTACAACTTTTGTTTAGGAATGCAAAGTTAAATCATTCGAAAAATGGGTGAAAAACATGCATCAAGTTGTATGAAGGAATCTGTCACAGAATTAAATTGTTCGGTTCGATACAGAAAGTTCACGGCGAAAATTGGGATAGCAAAACTTAATGTCAACGGCTGAAATTTGGACACAAGATAGATAAAGGTGTTAGGAACAACTTTTATGTTGAAAAGTTTTCGGTTTGAATTCCCGAAGGTCGAGTTTTTGGCGAGTCTTTAAAATTGGACGAAAATAGGGTTTTTGAAAACCGATTTTTGTTACAAGCCTATATCTCGAGATTTAAACAACAAACAACCACGAAAATTTGTGAGTAAGGTTTTAACTTACTTAGAATGATGATAGGGTCGCTGGATTGGGTTTCCGGACGTCCTAGGGTCACGACGAACAGCCAACTTCTCCAATCGCTTTTTGTTCGTTTTCCGACGGAAAATCGTAGTAAGGAAAAAGGGTTTGAATATGAGTTTCTGAGATCTATGGACGAATTGAAACTTTGTACAATAGCTTACCAAGTGTCTAGAGGGCAGGGCTTGGTTCCTTTCGCCTTGCCGTCGCCGGAATACTTGCCGGAAAGTGAGTTCGGAGAGGTTTCGACTTGGAGAGGAGTATTGGAGGTGTTTAGGGTTAGGTTTTCTGAGAATTATGGGGAGGGGCGCCCCAAATCTGATCTTATGCCCTTCCCCATTGTTGTGATCGACTTGCCATTGATTGAGGTCGGATTTTTGGCAAGAAAATCGCCATGGAAGGAAAGTTTACACTTTCAGCACCTCTGGCGCGCTGGTGGCGCGCACCCAAGCTTTTGTGCGCGCGGAGCACGCGCGACCAGCCTGGAGGCGCGACGCCCTTGGCCGCGCGGTGGCGCGCGGGCAGCGCGGGCCGGCCGGACCGGCCGGTTCGGCGGTCCGCGTGTTTCGTCGGGTCTTCCCTCGCTTTCCCCTATCGGTTTTCTACGTGTTAGCTCGATTCCCTGGGTCGTCTTCGTTTCGGAATCTTCTCCTTAATCTTGTTACAAGTCCGGCTTATCGCTCGCAACATTTCCGGGTCCTACTTAGCCTAGTCTAAATTGGTTCCAACATCTCCTATCGTCCTTGTGATCTAATTCGTGATGTATTTTGTGATTTATTTCGTGACTGAACTTAGAAATTAGTTCTAAGCTGCCTACGTACCCTGTGAAGGGATCAAGTCATAACGTAGTTCAAAACAATTTGAATTTGTTTTTCCTCGGGTGTTACATCCTCCCCCCCTTAAGAATACAGTTATATCCCCATAACTGTGGTCGGGTCGTCTTGGAAGAGGGTAGGGTAACGTTGCCTCATGTCGGCTTCCAATTCCCAGGTTGCCGTCTCCGTCTCATGGTTGGACCACAGGATCTTGACCATCTTTACAGTTTTATTCCTTGTCACCCTTTCCTTGTAGTCGAGTATTTTCACCGGGGTTTCTTCATAGGTCAAGTCATTATCCAATTCGATCACGTCCGGTTGGAGTACATGCGACGTGTCGGCACATACTTCTTTAGTTGGGGGTCGTGGAACACATTGTGGTTACGAGCAAACGGTGGCGGGGACGTTAGTTAACACGCCGTTCTCATTTCCCTACGGAATTTCTCAGGGTCCCTAGGTATTTACGTCCCGGGGGTTTCCTGTAGTCCTGCGAAAGGAGGGCGTGAGGCAATTCCGCTGTCCTTGCCCGGAATAATGCCAGGTGATGCTCCATGTCGACGTATTTCTCTGTCAATGTATGCCCGGGTTCAGTGAGGAGCGTATAGCGAAAGAGATTGAGCAGAACAGGAAAGATAAAACTCCACCCGGGTCCCGCGCGGTGGCCGCGCGTTGGCGCGCGGAGAGCGCGCGGCACCCTCTGTTCGAGAAAATAGGGCTCGCGCTCCGCGCGAGCCACTTCCCCCATTTCCCATTCGAGAACACACCCCCAATTCTCTCTAAATCCGGCGAGTTACCTTCCTGTTTGCTCGATTTCGACTTCAATTTCACTCATCCAGGTACGATTCTACTAAACCCACTTACTAATTTCAACTTTTATGTTTTGAATGATTTGATTTGTGAAGAGATTTAGGAAATTAGGGTTTGTGTACAAAAATTGGGGGTTTATGATTTTTAGGCTTGATTTGTGCAATTTAGCAAGTGTATGTGGCAATTGTTGTTACTCTTGTTGCCTTGCCTATGTTTATGTTATAATGTGTTTATGTTTTTGGCAAATTCTTGTTGAATTCGAATCCTTAGAATGGCTATGAAGTTATTGATGCTTGGTTGCTATTGGGGTGTGATTATTAGTTCGTTCCCCCGTTGTTTGGTGCTGTAGGATTTGCCGTATTGTTATTAGAATGATTGTTTCATTCCGTGGGCGATTTCCGTGTGTTGTTAGTAACTTAGGTTTTGGTTTATTGCGCACATAACGTGTTCGACGAAATGCCACAAAGGGTTTAGGCACTAGTTTGAGCATATCCTTTGTCTAGGTTACCTCCTGGTTGGTCTTAGTAAACGGTAGGATTTGTTGTTCTTACGGTACATTCGCGTTGGAAATATATATTAATGCCCTTTTCGTGTTTTCGCTTGACTTCTGTGTGGGACTTAGCCTTATAATCGGTGTTTGGTAACTTGCAGGATGTTGCTCTTTTTGTGGGTCGTTTTGGCGTCTCTCATGTGTCCTCCGAGGACTAGGAGACGAGTTGCTGATGAGGCTGGCCCCAGTCATGCTGCTCCGGCGATGCCGGATTTCGACGAGAGCGAGTCAGAGGAGGACGAGGCGCAGCGGGGCCCGCGTCTCAGGGGTCTTCCGGACGAGGTGCGTCCTCACCGGCACGACAGGTTCCGGTTTAGGACGAAGGCTGCCCAGGACTTTTATTTCGACGAGCTTCGTCGAAACAGGGCTTACGTCCCTGAGAGAGGCATATATCCTCTTCATATGGGCGATGACAGGGTCAGTGCGGTCTTGGAGTATTTAGAGTGGACTGGTCTGGCACGTCACCCCGAGGGCGTCGCCTCCGGTTATTTGGCTATGGAGGTTATTGCCAACATTGGCGGTCTCGGGGAGGGTGACGATCTATCCCGGGTATGGGTCCGTGGTCGCTATCTCGACTTCAGTGCTCGGGCGATCAATGTCTATTTTGGCTTGCCCGACGATGGCGTGTTCCGGCCCCAGCCTGAGGGACGCGTTCTTGCTCCTGCGTGGAACACCTTATGCACCCTAGTGCCTCCTCAGTTCGAGCACAGTCATGAGCTTCGTTTGACGTCGATGGACTCCCCTTGGCGAGAGCTTGCTCAGCTGTGGTTCGGGCGTGTCCGGCCGATGCCCCGGAGCCACATTGTCTTGGATAACGTCTCCGAGACCATTTGCTTCATCGCGCGGGACGGTAGGGTGAATGTAGGGGCTTGCATCGAGGATAACTTGCGGGGTATGCGCAGAGGACGAGGGAGTAGGGTGATTACCCATGTTCACCTCATCTGTGGGTTGTGCGCGGCACAGGGGATTCGCACTACACCGGAGACAGACCCGTACGACCTAGCACCTGGCCGTTGCTACCGTATCCCGTCTTATGCTGAGCGGCGTAGCGCCTTACGTCGTGGGGCTCCCCGTGCTGTACTTCGCCCGCAGCCTGATGACGGCGGCCTGATTCTCGTTGTACCACCGGAGCAGCCACCCTCTCCTCCAGTAGTTCCACCTCCTGCTGGGGCACCTCCTGCTGTGGCACCTCAGGGGCAGGAGATGATTCAGATGCTGCAGATGATGCAGGAGATGCGGGTCAGTATGGACGCCGGGTTTGCAGCTGGGCAGGCTCGTTATGACGCCCTCGACGCTAGGTTGGACCTCTATCAGACCCGCATGGACTCGTTTGCTACGAGGCAGGCTCAGCAGTAGGCCACCATGTCCGACATGTACGCCTATGTGCGACAGATGGACGACTACATGCGCCGACAGTTCCCGCCTCCCGATCAGTGATGTCCCCCTTTGGTTTCGTGTTTTCGTTTAGGTTTTGCGTTTAGACGTACTTTGTTTAGGTTCCTCCTTATGAGGACGTTGCTGTTGCCTGGTGTTTGTGATTTATATTCTCGTTATGTTATTGCTTAGTTAGGTGTTTGACATGTGTTGGTTGTGTGCTGCTGTTTCAGAACCATGGTTTAATTGTTCTGTCCATTTTATGGTTTGAGATGTTCTGGATTTACTATTACCTTCCTATCGTGTCTGCATGTGTGTGGATTGCCCAACAATACCTACGCCTTTGCTTGACTAAATCGCTTGGTTAAATTAGCATGATAAGATACACGGGATTAGAGTTTATATGTAGAGTGTATATAGTTGCTCTTAAGGGGAAAATTTTTATTAAGCGAAGATTAGTCCTTTAATAGGTAATAATTTATCAGGGTGTTTTTCTTGTGTCGGTTGTTGGAATTTATTTATTTATTCTTATACGTACATATTTACGTATTTGTATATATTTTATTATTATTATTATTATTATTATTTTTATATATATATATCATATTTTTTTTTTTTTTTTTTGTTCAGGGTTGTAGGTTCCCCTCTTTGATTATGGTAGTTAAAGAACTAAATAAAATGCATGGAATAAATTTAAATAGGCTTGTATTTTTATTACTCAAGAATTAAATTTGGTTTACAAGCATTCGAAATAGAAATAGCAATGGTGCATCAGTA
Organism: Hygrophila difformis; assembly: GCA_030278955.1. NCBI lineage: Eukaryota > Viridiplantae > Streptophyta > Magnoliopsida > Lamiales > Acanthaceae > Hygrophila > Hygrophila difformis. The sequence goes on from JAOANR010000010.1 coordinate 25,509,689, forward strand.
TGGATCCCTAAATCTAGGGTGACTAGGCAGGTGTATCCTCGATGGGATCGTCCTCGTCGCTGGATATGTCAATGGGAATGGGCGTCCCCACCGGGCTCGGGCTCGGAGGGAAGATGTCGGCCTCTAGGCCCAGTAGCTCAGCTGCTAAGTGTCCTATTTGCATCATCAGTTCGTTATCCTTGTTTTGGAGTGCAACCACTAGTGTTTGGAGTTCGGCGACTTGGGCCTTGAGTTGGGTTATTTCGTGATGGTCAGCTTCCCTAAGATTTCTCAGATAGTCCACGTTACTCTCTAGATGCCCCACTCGAGCTTTGAAGTGATTGACATGCTGTTGGGACTCGAGGTATGCATTGGTCAGTTTCATCATCAGGTTGGTCATGTTCGCGTTCGGTTCAGCCATCTAATGTCAACAAGGGAGGTTAAAGTTAGACGTTTCTCAGGCAAAGTTAAGATATGCACAAATTTAAATCTATATGCAACATGCAAGTGCAAGTCCCTTCCCCCATAAAAATTTAGTTTAAAATTAATTGTTAAAGGTTGGGCCTCTATAGTGGGCCAAAATTTAATATTTCTTTGGCTAAGATTTTGGGCTATGTAAAAAGGATTATAGATTTTTGGGCTAAAAATAATACTAGTAGTCAAATAAATAATTTTAAAAGAAATAACACTTGGGCTTAAAAATATTGGTTTAAAATAATAGTAGTAGCTTTAAAAATTTTCCGGGCTCTGATACCAACTTGTAACACCCCGGATTTGATAACCCAGGCCGGGATGTCAGCGCCGCATTTCCCTAGCAAGACACGGCTTCCCGAGCTCGCTAAGGAAATGCAAGGCTTGTGGGTATGAAAAAGATTTAAAACATTTCAAGATTTAGTCCGGAAATTTATAATACTTAGTACGATAGTAGAAATTATCATGCGCGGAAAATAAATAAAGTAAGTGCAGCGGAAAGTAAAATCACGGCCAACATGGCCAAATCCTCGGGTTTAATAGACCCGGTGAAAACAGTACGATGCAGAAATTTAAAATGTCCATTATGATTTCCCCCAAGTGCATATGCAATGCGTCACTCGACGTACTCTGTAAAAAAAAGAAATGACAACGGTTGTCAGTATGAAAATATACTGAGTAAGTTAATCCCTAACTACAAATAAAAGGGGTTACAAGTGTTTAAACTAAAGATTTCGCTTACCGTACGAGAATTTAAAAATACATGATTTATTAGCAGCGGAAAACATGATTAAAGAACTTAATTTTAAAAGCGTAATTTAAAGCATAATTTAAGATGCATAAATTTTAAATACATAATTAAAGACAGGATAAATACGATTTAAGCATAATGAAACACTCACACGAGTCTTTTACTTTTCATCCCGTAAACTAAGAAGAGGACACCATACCGAGAGATCACTAACGAGGCAATCTCAACATAGGACCACTAACGAGGCAGTCCAAACAATGGGAGACCACTAACGAGGCAGTCTCAAAGATAGTAGGACCACTAACGAGGCGATCCAAAAAGATAGTAGGACCACTAACGAGACGATCCACAAATACAGCGCGCGAGATCACTAACGAGGCAATCTCAGATAGTAAGGAGACCACTAACGAGGCAGTCTCAAAGATAATGATAGTATGAAGATCGGCTCAGCCTAGTGAACGGGATTTTTCGAAAGTTCGTATTTCAAAGTTATCAAATGGTCGATATCGCGTTTTCATAGTTCGAGTTTCCTCAAGTTCGAAAAATCCTATTCGAGGCAGTTTACGCCTTTCTCAATTTAAAATTCGTCTTTTCTCCAAAAATTCTGAAACTTTGTCAGTAATTCAAAAACACACACACGAACAACTTTCATGTTTTAAGTTTTTGGAAATAAGGTTCCGAAGTGAGTTGAAATTCGAGTTTATTGCAAAGATTAATTTATGTCTTGAAAACTGTTTTCGTCATAGGTTCGTGCAACGCCGATTTAAAATTCATTTCAAAACCAATCGATGTGAAATTTTTACAGTAACTACATGACACATTAAGGAACAACTTTCATGTTTTAAGAATTTGGAAATAATGAATTCTTGGTACTCAAAAATCGAGTGCAACTCACTGCATACTCATGGCCCTTAAAATGATTTCAAAACAGTTTTAAAAACTCGGCCGTTTGACATATCAAATGAACACCAAAATCCGTGAAATTTTATATGCATAATCTAGACACAATTATCTACAACTTTTGTTTAGGAATACAAAGTTAAATCATTCGAAAAATGGGTGAAAAACATGCATCAAGTTGAATGAAGGAATCTGTCACAGAATTAAATTGTTCGGTTCGATACAGAAAGTTCACGGCGAAAATTGGGATAGCAAAACTTAATGTCAACGGCTGAAATTTGGACACAAGATAGATAAAGGTGTTAGGAACAACTTTTATGTTGAAAAGTTTTCGGTTTGAATTCCCGAAGGTCGAGTTTTTGGCGAGTCTTTAAAATTGGACGAAAATAGGGTTTTTGAAAACCGATTTTTGTTACAAGCCTATATCTCGAGATTTAAACAACAAACAACCACGAAAATTTGTGAGTAAGGTTTTAACTTACTTAGAATGATGATAGGGTCGCTGGATTGGGTTTCCGGACGTCCTAGGGTCACGACGAACGGCCAACTTCTCCGATCGCTTTTTGTTCGTTTTCCGACGGAAAATCGTAGTAAGGAAAAAGGGTTAGAATATGAGTTTCTGAGATCTATGGACGAATTGAAACTTTGTACAATAGCTTACCAAGTGTCTAGAGGGCAGGGCTTGGTTCCTTTCGCCTTGCCGTCGCCGGAATACTTGCCGGAAAGTGAGTTCGGAGAGGTTTCGACTTGGAGAGGAGTATTGGAGGTGTTTAGGGTTAGGTTTTCTGAGAATTATGGGGAGGGGCGCCCCAAATCTGATCTTATGCCCTTCCCCATTGTTGTGATCGACTTGCCATTGATTGAGGTCGGATTTTTGGCAAGAAAATCGCCATGGAAGGAAAGTTTACACTTTCAGCACCTCTGGCGCGCTGGTGGCGCGCACCCAAGGTTTTGTGCGCGCGGAGCACGCGCGACCAGCCTGGAGGCGCGACGCCCTTGGCCGCGCGGTGGCCGCGCGGCGGCGCGCGGGCAGCGCGGGCCGGCCGGACCGGCCGGTTCGGCGGTCCTCGTGTTTCGTCGGGTCTTCCCTCGCTTTCCCCTATCGGTTTTCTACGTGTTAGCTCGATTCCCTGGGTCGTCTTCGTTTCGGAATCTTCTCCTTAATCTTGTTACGAGTCCGGCTTATCGCTCGCAACATTTCCGGGTCCTACTTAGCCTAGTCTAAATTGGTTCCAACATCTCCTATCGTCCTTGTGATCTAATTCGTGATGTATTTTGTGATTTATTTCGTGACTGAACTTAGAAATTAGTTCTAAGCTGCCTACGTACCCTGTGAAGGGATCAAGTCATAATGTAGTTCAAAACAATTTGAATTTGTTTTTCCTCGGGTGTTACAAACTATAACACCCCGGATTTGATCACCCAGGCCGGGATGCCACCGCCACACCTCCCAAGCAAGACACGACTTCATTCGAGCTCACTTGAGAGATGCAAGGTTAATGGTATTTAAAAATAATTTAAAAAGAACCAAGTCCGAAAGTACTCATATTAAAATATAATAATAATCATCCACAAACAATACTAATCAAGTCTACGCAGCGGAAATGTAAGTTTGTGCAGCGAAAATAAAATATAGGGCCGAAATGGCCAAAACATGGGTTAACAGGCCCGTATGCAGTCACATGCAGTGAATGTATGCTCATGCTTCATACTCTGTCATAGAAAAACATAAACAACATTTATCAGTATTAAGGAATACTGAGTAAGACAATCCCTAGTATAGCAATAAAGGGGTTTTTAATTGTTAAATTTTAAATACTCATTTTAAGCATGCATGTTTAGACAATAATAAAATCCATAATTTCTCATAATCAATTTAATTTAAAAATGATAATTTAAGGCATAGGCACAAATTTATAGACATAATTAAAAATGCATAAGTAACGACATGAATATATAAATAAAATTCAAGTCTTTTAATTTTCCCCGTTAACTAAGAAGAGGACGCCACAACCACTTTCTCAAGTATCACGTTTATCATATATCAAGTTTCGGAAAATTGCCGAAGCAACCCGCTTATCCAATTTCGGAAACCGCCGAAGCACTCCGCTTATCATGCCATACATAGTACCACTCCGGAGCCTCGAGTAACCCATTCAGATACACCCGAGAGTGTAGACTAATTTCACAATGACCGTTTTGGCACAATTTCACAATATATCACATTTCGTCCACTCGGGCACGAATTTCAAGATAGGGGGCACCCTGCAAAGCACTCACCCTCTACTTATGTGGAGATCTAGCTCAGCCTAGATTAATAGGATTTTAAAAAAGAATGTTTTATTGTTTAGACATATCTCACGAATCATGTGTTTCTCAAAAGTCGAGTTTTTCAATATTTCAACCAAGCCATTGCCACAGTTTACGCCATCTTAGTTTAAAAATTTATTTGAAAGGCAATCGACTTGAAATTTGTATAGTAGCTCAAAAACACGCTAACGAACAACTTTTATGTTTCAAGTTTTTCGAAATTAGGTGAGGAAGCTAGTGAAAGTTTACAATCTTTGCAAGTCATAAAATCTGCCAACTTTTCTAAAACAGCGCACTGATTTTCAAAAACGTTTTTGACATAGCAAATGACCTCCAAAATTTATGAAATTTTGCAGGAACTTAAAAGACACCAAAATAAACAAGTTTTATTAGAGGCAATTTATGCAAAATCATTACGGATTAAGTCAGATTAATTCAACAAATTCGGACTCGAAATCTGTGAACTTTTTCTTCAAAGACACAATATGTTCAAATCGGGTTTTGACTATACAAACGTTAATGAAAATGCATGAAATTTTACAGACATGATCTTAAGGCAATTATCTACAATTTTTATATTTACACCAAAGATTCGTCTTGACCAAGTGATAGAAAAATGCTCATCAATTTCAACCATGTAAAATGTCATGATTTTCGGAAAGTTCATGCATCACAGAAAATGTTCGGCGCGGTTTGGGGTATCAAATCCTAATGAAAATGCATGAAATTTTGACAACACCTAGATTAAGATGTTAGCAACAAATCTCTAGTTCGGGGTTTTTCGTTTCGGATTCTAGAAATAAGGTTTTGGCCAATCTCAGAAAACGCGTAAAGATTGAATCTTTTATGTCCGATTTTAGTGTTTGATTTAAAATTAATGTTTCGAACGGTTCTAAGGCACCAATATTGATATGTAAAGCATTATCTTACTTGATATGAGTCCTAAACACTCTCGGTGTCGTCCGGGATCTACGGTTCGTCGTGAACGGATCTCCTCAACACGAACCTTCCTCCTTTGGCCACGAATCAGAATCGAAAGAAGAAATCTAGAGTTAGATCGAATTTTTGGATTTTAAAAGATGAACAAAAACCTATCAACGACTTACCAACAATCTGGAATAGTAAAATCCTTGTTCTCCAAGCCTCCTTGGTCGAGTTTCATCGCCGGAATGTGATCAGAAAGCAAGAACTTGGTGGTTTCGGGTTTTGGAAGAAGTTTGGAGAGAATATGGAGTGTTGGGGCTGCTAGGGTTTGCTTTGGACGAGAATAATGAGTTCTTAGACTCAAAATCCGTCCATATACTCATTCCCTCGACCGGGATTGAGTTTCCAAAGTCGGGGGTCGAAAATAAGGTAAGAAATCGTCGGAAAAAGAAACTTGATCGCACACTGCCGTCCCACGCGGCCTCGGCGCGGTTTCCTTCCCGACCGCGCGGCCTCTGGCTTGGCTGCGGCCGGGCCGGGCCCTGTGATCCGTCGGGCCTTTCCTCCTCTCGTTCGAGTTTCTATCCTCTTACTTTCTCGGGCTCGGTTTTCCGGGTCATTCTCAAATTAGGATTCCTATTCTAAATTTTATTTCATCTCTAATTGTTTTCGTACTCGAATTCTTGAATTCATTGAATTTAGATTCGTCGGCGTCGAATTCGTCGTCTTTCGATTCTCGTGCAATGATTTATTTATTTAAATCATTTTCGACTTCACGGTTCTTGGAATTAAAATTCCCTTGCTCTTCGAATTTAATTCCATTTCCTGTTATTAAAAGTCTCGGGTATTACAGTCTACCCCTCTTAAGAATCAACTTCGTCCTCGAAGTTGCACGACTTATTGTTCGATTGTTTGATTGTTCAATTATGTGTCGGTGTGAGATTATTTGACTGAACCCGGAATTGAAATTTCTAAGTTGCCTACGTACCCTGTGAAGGGATCATGTCATTACGTAGTTCAAAACAATTCTAATTTGTTTATTTGGGATACAAAATATTCGGGTCGTTACATCCTCCCCCCCCCCTTAAGATTACAGTTATGTCCCCATAACTGTGGTTGCATCTTCTTGGAATAGGGTCGTGTAACGCTCCCTCATGTCTGCTTCCAACTCCCATGTTGCCGTTTCACTTTCATGGTTCGACCAAAGAACCTTAATCATCCTCACGGCCTTATTTCTTATTACTCTCTCCACATCGAGTATTCGTAGCGGAATTTCTTCGTAGCTCAAGTCATCATCCAGTTCAATTCCTTCCGGTTGAAGTACGTGCGTCGGGTCGTGCACATACTTCTTCAATTGGGATACATGGAATACATTGTGCACTCGAGCCAGTTGTGGCGGTAAGGCTAGTCGATATGCTAGATTACCGACTCTTTCTAGAATCTCGTATGGTCCTATGTATCGAGGACTTAGCTTTCCCTGTTTGCCAAAGCGCATCACCCCCTTCATCGGTGATATCTTTAGCATGACCTTATCTCCAACTTGAAATTCTAGGTCTTGCCGTCTCACATCGGCATAACTCTTCTGGCGGTCTTGTGCCGCTTTCATCTTCCCTTGAATTATCTTAATTTGTTGAGCCATATTCTCAACAAGTTGTGGTCCTACTACCACTGCCTTATCATTCTCTTCCCAACTTAGCAGACTTCGGCACTTTCGTCCATACAGTGCTTCGAACGGTGCCGTGCCGATGCTAGCATGGTAGCTATTTTTGTAGAAAAATTCAATTAATGGTAAATAATTTTCCCAACACCCTTAAACTCTAGGACACACGCTTTCAGCATGTCATCTAACGTTTGGATCGTTGTCTCAGTTTGTCCATCCGTCATCGGGTGGAATGCAGTACTCATCTTAATCTGCCTACCGAGTGCTTCTTGCAGCGTAGTCCAAAAGTGAGAGACAAATCTACTGTCTCTATCAGGAATGATGTCATGTGGTACTCCATGCCGTCTTACCATATTATCAATATACGCTCTTGCTAGTTGGTCCATGGTCCAAGTGTCCTTCATTGGAATGAATATGGCCGTCTTTGTTAGCCTATCGACAATCACCCATATCTTATTTATCCCTTTAGGTGATCGCGGTAATCCTGAGACAAAATCCATCGAGATACTATCCCATTTCCAACTCGGGATTTCCAATGGTTGCATCAGTCCTAGGGGTTTTTGTCATACGACCTTGACCTTTTGGCACGTGAGGCATCTTGCCACAAACTCTGCTACTTCTCTTTTCATATTCGGCCACCAGTAATTCTTCTTCAAATCCTTGTAAAGCTTGTCACCTCCGGGGTGAACCGAATATGGCGTGTTATGTCCTTCCTCCATCAATCTTTGCTTCAACTGGCCGCACCTCTGGGGCACGCACCAAAGTCCCTTGAAATGAATGCTTCCATCCTCATGGATAGCAAATCCTATTGCCTTGCCATCGACAATGCCCTTTTTGATCTTTTCCATCTCTGCATCGTCCGGTTGGGCGAGTCTTATTTCATCAATTATGGTATACCCTATTTTCACAGCGTTGACCACTTCGTTCACTGTTCCGCAATGCACAAGTTCTAAGCTCAACCTCGCCAAGTCCCTATACAACTTGGGCGGTATCACAAGTGAATTCGCCACGTGTTGGGTCTACAGACTCAAGGCGTCAGCTACCACGTTGGCCTTTCCTTCGTTATAGGAAATCTCTAGATCATAATCCTTGATCAGTTCCGACCACCTTCGTTGCCTCAGATTCAACTCCTTTTGAGTGAATATGTATTTGAGACTCTTGTGGTCAGTGAACATCCGACACTTTTGCCTATAGAGATAATGTCTCCATATTTTTAGAGCGAACACGACTGCCGTCAACTCCAAGTCGTGTTTCGGGTAATTCATTTCATGAGGTTTCAATTGACGCGATGTGTATGCAATGACCCTCGAATCTTGCATCAAAACGCATCCTAGACCGTCCTTCGAAGCGTCACTGTAAACCTCGAAATCACCATTCTCATATGGTAGTGCTAACACGGGTGTAGTGGTGAGTCGTTTCTTTAGCTCTTGAAACGCGGACTCACACTCACTATTCCACTCGTATTTCACTCCCTTTTTCTGTAGTTGAGTTAAGGGACGTGCGATTTTTGAGGAGTCTTCCACAAATCACCTATAATATCCAGCTAGTCCAAGAAAACTCCTTATCTCAGTTGGACTCGTCGGCGATACCCACTCGGTTATCGCCAAAACTTTTTTCGGATCTACTGAAACTCCATTGGCGGTTACTATGTGTCCAAGGAATGCTACTTCTTTCAACCAAAATTCGCATTTGGATAACTTCCCGTAGAGTTGGTTCTTACGCAAGATCCCTAACACTTGGTGCAAATGTTGGGAATGGTATTCCTTGCTCTTCAAGTAGATCAGGATGCCGTCAATGAATACCACGACGCACTGATCTGACAACTCTCTAAAGACATTGTTCATGAGGATAACACTATGAACTCGTAATGTCCATACCGAGTTCGAAACACTGTCTTCGGAATATCCTTCTCAGCGATCCTCAGTTGATGATAACCAAACCGCAAGTCGATCTTCGAGAACACTGAAGCTCCCTTCAACTGGTCAAATAAGTCCTCAATCCTCGATAATGGATACTTGTTCTTAACGGTCACTTGGTTGAGTCCTCTATAGTCGATGCAAAGACGTAGTCCTCCGTCCTTCTTCTTAACGAATAAGACCGGTGCTCCCCATGGAGACGTACTTGGTCTTATATATCCTTTCTCTAGCAATTCTTCGAGTTTCTCCTTCAACTCTTTCATCTCTAGTGGCACCATGCGGTAAGGACCTTGAAAATAGGTTCCGTTCCCGGAATGAGATCTATGGTGAATTCAAGATCTCTCTCAGTGGGATATTGTCTACCTTGTCCTCTTCCGCCTCAAGGTTGTGAACGTAGCATGCATACAACACGCATCCCTTACGCATTAAGCTACATAACTTGAGAGCGTTAACAATCTTGTTACGCCTCTTAGGGGGTTGAGAGTAAAAGATGACTCTCCTTCCTCTACTTTTCGACAGGGTGATTTTCTGCTTCTGACATTCAATCACCGCTTTATACTGGGCCAACCAATCCATCCCCAGTATAACGTCGAAGTTCTTTAAGTTAAATTCTACCAAGTTCGCGAAGAATTCTACGTTCTTGATAACTATAGGAATTCCGTTTTAACATTTAGAGCACGATACTACTTCTCCTGAAGGTAGATGAATTCCTAAACTAACTACCTCGCACTTAGGTAGATCTAGTTCAGGCAAAACTCGTGTTGATATAATAGAACAACTAGCTCCTGAGTCAAACAGAACTTTAAGAGGCACGCTTAAAACGTGAAATGTACGTGCCATCACGTCACCTTGCTCAGGTACGTCAGCTTGGTTTATCACATTGAGTCGTCCCATAGGGCGTCCTTGGTTGCCCTGCTGATTTCGCTGGTTATTCAGGTTCGGGTTCTGCGGAGAGCGTTGTTCTGGTTGAGATTCGGATTTTGAGGAGGTCGGAATCCCTGATTGTTGCCATCCCGACCGTTTTGATTATGAGGCTGCGCTGGCCCCGCAACCAAGTCCTCCCTCTTGGTGATGTTCTCAAGGCGAGTGCGACACTCACGCCTCTGATGTCCCATCCGACCGCATCGGAAACATGCACCCTGCTGTGGGCATGCCCTCGCTAGGTGAGGTCTGCCACCCCTTGGGCATGGTGGTATAAAGCCTTCTTGGTTATAGTTCCTCTCGTTGTTCCCTCCGTTGTTTGCCTGCTGGGGTCTATTGGGTCCTCCCCGATAGTCATTCCTCCTTGCATTGTTCTCATTCCTATTGTCCCTAACCTTCATGTCTTGGAGACATCGACTGGGCTCCCTGCTCACTCTCCTCTTCAGTTGTTACACGCGTGCCACTGCCACAGCACGATCATAGACTGCCTGCAGATCAGGGTAGTGTACTCCTGTGATCACTTCCCTTATGGCCAGATTTATTCCCATTTCAAACTTTTGGGCTTTTTCTATGTCAGTAGGTACCAACCTTGGCGCAAAACGCACCAATTCCTTAAACCGAGTATAGTACTCTTGGACAATCTGACCTCCTTGTTTTAATGATAGGAACTCCTCATACATTGCGGCCTTGGTACTCAGGGGATAAAAACGATCCCTGAGTAGTTCCATGAATTCGTTGCACGAGTAGGGCTCAACTCCTTCATTCAATCTCCCTTGGACGGTGCGCCACCATTCATCTGCTTCTCCTTCGAGATAGTACGATGCCACGTGAAGCTTTTCTCCGCCCGGGCATCTCACTGCATTCAGGAGCTTGTCGAATGTTCGGATCCATTCCTCAAGCTTAGCCGGATCCTCTTCTCCGGTGTAATGCGGCGGATGATATAGGTTTACCATGGCTAGGTAATTTATGCAGGCTTCCGGCGGAGGTACCGCCGCAGCTTGGCCTTGGTTAACGTGCACATTGCCTATGGCGACTAACAGCTCTTCGATGTTCCTTAGTCGGCCGTCACATTAGGCATTTGGGCTGCAGGCTCTAACTGCGCGTGTACGCCCTCGTTTGGTAGCGATACGTTGGGTTGTCTTGGTGTCTCATTGGTATTAGCAGGAGTGGCCTGGTGGCATGGATGCCTGGATCAACTCGAATAAGTATCCAGATCAATTATGGATAGCCGGAAACCCGCCGAAGGCTCGCCGGAATTCTGTCGGACTCCGGAAAATCAACGCCGGTCAACACCGAGCAGCCACCGGTCAAAGGCACCAGCAAATGGACCAAAGAAGAATTGGACTAAAGCTGTTGGACTAGGGCTACATGAATGGACCAAGTCAATTAAAGGAAGGGCCCAAAACAATTTTACTACACCAGTCCAAGTCCACCATCTGGAGCCTAGCCTCATGAATCCAGCTCACCAGTCCCATACGACCCAATCTCCAACTGCTCGGCCCAACACCACCACCAGCCCAACTACCGAAGGCCCTAGTGAGTTAGCCCAACAGCCCATGCTACCACTTCAGCGGGCCAGCAACACAACCGGCCCAACCCTTGGTTCGCTGGCGGCCCATTCTCCGTGGCCCATCCCCATTCCCCTCTCGGCCCACGACGGATTCAAGAAGCTGCCGGCCATTTCCCTTCCTCCGACCACCTTCTCCGATCGGCTCCCCAGACAAGAATGTCGACAGCCGCACCTCCACCTTCCTCGCCGTTCTCCCTCGGCTTCCTATTACACTCCAGCCAACACAGCTCCATCTCTTCCGCCAACAACCACACCTTCCATTCCCGAGGAGTAGATCCGGCACCACCTGCAACTCCGGCCACCGCCCTCGCCGAGCTCCAGCAACTGCAGCTTTCACCTCGCCATTCCCGACTCGTCTTCACCACCAGCGGACCTCACCTTCCCAAGCAACCCTGGCCGGAATCCTTCAAGGTATGCGAGAAAACCCTCGCCGCTGCAACCACGACCGGCTCCGACCACCCTCGTTCCGAACTCCAACAGCTACGACGCTATCCTCCGAAATCATTCCCTGCTTAAGACGCCAAGCCTCGCGTCGTCCGTTTGGTCTAGCGTTGTACCCGTGGGCTTCATGTCGTACGTGTACGTCTCACATCGTAGCCGATCGTCTCGCATCGTAGGCACCCCCAGCCTTGCGTCGTCCGTGTATGTCTCAGGTCGTAGTCGTCTGTCCGCCTCACTTCGTCAACTCGAGACTGGCGTCGTCCTCCCACAGGTTCGCGTCGTCCCCCGAAGTTCCGCGTCATCCCGCGTCGTCCAACCTTCCATTTTTCAAATCCTCCTTGTGCAGCAATGTGGAGCTCCCGGGACTCCAACTCCAGGCAGGCCAATCTATCAAGCTTACCTCTTCCGGACCTCAAGGTCCCGTCCCCTCCTCCGCAACACCCTGAATGCATTTGAAGGCCTTTTACGACGTGAACCATTTCATTTGTTCACGTCGTTCAATTCCATATTGTCTAGCATCGTAATTGTTAAACTTTCAACACTTGCTTAATCTATTAGGGTTGTTTAATTATTACTCCTAGTTTTTGGATTGCTTGTAATTTGGGATGCCTATAAATAGGTCATCTCCAACACTTTGTTATTTACCTTTGAAATGAATCCATATTGAAAAACACTTGGTAAGTATTATATGTGTTGTTTGAAAGGTAATTTGAATTCTTCCACATAGGTTGAATTCCTTTTGAGCATTTGAGGTGTGCTTAATCGTATCGACACCATTAGGATATCGATTAAGGGAATAGGCGGCACCACCGTGCAATCGATTCCAAGATTTAGTATCCGAAGTGGAAATCTCATCTATCCTTTTTATTTTGATTCCTTATTGTTCTTGTTTGTTAAATCTTATCTAATCCCGATCCATGGCATCTCTTGGTATCAGAGCCTAGATTGGATCGATTTACCCATTCCATTTCAACCCAAAAATTCCAAAATTCCAAAAAAAAACTCAAAAATTTTGTTTCCTATGTACTGTTCACTCCAGAACGGTTTTGCTCTTTTCGAATTCTCTGAATTCTGAGTTCATATTCGGTTTTGTTGGATCGATTACATAGAGATTCATATAAAATTCGAAAAATTTGGCCAAGGGATTCAATTTCTATGAATATTTGAATTTCTTGGTCATTTTTCACCAAAAATAATTTTTGCTCATCTTTTGGGTTTTGATCTTGTGTTTCACCCTTAACCATTTGGAATCACTTTCCAATTGGTAATTCCATCACCTACTCTAAGGGGTTATGCTGCCCAAATTTTTCCAAACCCACCATTTCCACCAAAAACCCATCCAAAACCCTAGAACATAGAGTCCTGCCTTCTGTTTGCATTTTCTGGTCACAGGTCGTTAAGAATTTCGCAAATCTGATTCCATATTCTTGTTCCTCTCGTCGAATACATAGGTTTACATATAAAGAACATCAAAAACGGACATCGGAAGCCAAAGTTATGGCCATTTGAATTTGTTGGATGTTCTTGGTGTTCTTCATCAAAAATCCAAAAATCTTAATGTTTTGCTTTTTGTCCTTGTGATTTGTTGTTTTTACTCTCTATGTAATACCCGAGAATTTTCCAACATAAAATAAAACAATAATTAAATAAATAAATAATAAATAAAATAAATACTATAAATAAATAAACAAATCCAGCAAATAAAAGAAATAAATAAAGATAAGGAAATGAGAAATGAGATTTTTACTTAAAAAGGAATTAAAGGAATTTAATTCAATAAAAGGATGGATAAATGGTACACCAAAACCCGACACTAATGAACTCGAGTATTCGAGTCCAAAACATCCAATTAGACTGAGAATAAAATTAGAGAGAAAGTATGAACCCGAATATACCCCGGAAATCGGAATTCGGGAGCATAGAGGGATAGAAACCCGAAAGAGAGGCGGAAAAGCACGACGGATCGCACGACCCGCCCGGACCGAAGTCCAGGCGAAGTCGGCGCGGTGGCCGCGCGGTGAAGGGGCTTTAGCGCGCCACGACCGCGCCACTTGACAGATTTGGTTGTTGCGTGAATCTCTCGCCCGAGCGCGGATTTTTCGACTTTCGGTTGAACATCTCTCGACTCAAGACCTTTTGGTCGGTTGTGGACGCCCTAGGGATTGAGAATTCTATAAATAAGCCCCTTGGGAGCCCCAAACAAGTTTACAAAACCCTACAATCTTCTATACGTTCGAAACCCTAAATTCGAAGTCGACGGAAAGCACCAAACGGAGGCAGCAGCTTTGGACGAAAATCCAAGGTCTCCAAACGTTGTGGTAAGCTCTAGTCCGATAAATCTTTTCACGTTTCAATCCGAAAACGGATTCTAACTTCGGTTCTTCTCTTTCTACACCCCGTATCGAATCTAGATCGTAGAACCCGACGAACGGAGAGGAGAAACGGTGATCTGGAAGCCACGCCTCCGAACTAGACATCCCCGACGTTCATAGACACTGTAAGTTAACTCTTACATGGTTTTGGGATGAATTAAAACATTCAAAACTAAAAGATTAACATGAAACTGAAATTCTGTCAACTATTACTTTCTACCGGCGCAACAGATTTGTTGAATTTTTCCGACCCTTAAAACGAACTCAAACGGAAAAACGTATAACACGAAAAACGTTCCTAAGACTTAGACCTAGCTACTGTAAAAATTTGGGAATTTTTGGAGTTGTTTTGATATGTGAAAACCCGTTGAAACCGAACTGTTTGAATCTAGATCTCGAAATCTTGGACAGAACTTAGGAATGATCTTGATCACGTTTTTGACATAGGATCTAGGCTGTTTTAGATCTTTGGCCGAACATGAAAGTTGTAGATAAATGTCTTAAGATGATCCCTGTCAAATTTCATTAAATTTGGAGTTGAATTGATATGGTAGAATTTGAAATCTTTAAACTGTGACATATTAAACTCGGACAGAATTCTTCTTATGCGAAAATTGGTAATTTTGACCTACTTAGGTATCTCGGATTGAAAAAGTTAAAACACGAAAGTTGTAGATCTTGATGTTTCCGAGTCAGATATGAAATTTTGGAATTTTTGGAATTAAATCTGATTTTAGACGAATTTTGGAGTAAACTGTGATTTACCGAAACGAAATCTTGAAATCTTGTTGAAACATGGAATTAACCTTTAGGGTTGAAACGAATTGAGATATTATTTCTAAATTAATACAATGGAAGGCAGATTTTAAAAACTAAATCCCCTTACAAACTTGATAAATTAAAATTAGGGGTGAGTGCTCTGCAGGGTGCCCCCTAACGATTCACTTCGTGCCGTAATGGACGATGGTGACCCCGCGCGCTAAATTTGAGATATGGATTGCCTAAACGGCGAAACTTAGAGCCTACACTCTCGTGAATATCCGTATGGGTTTCCCGAGGCTCCGGAGTGGTACTGGGTATGGCTGATACGGTTGCGGCCGCCGGGCTACCGGCTAAACTTGTTGACATCGCGATGCTATCGTGAAACTTTGAAATACCAAATCGGGAATGTAATGGGGATTCTAAATTAAATTAAATTAGATTAAACTATGTTGTTGTCCAATTAAATTATTTAAATGCTTTATTTAAATTATGACTATTATCTTGAACCATGTGATATGTGTTATTAAATAGAGCCTGAGATAAATGATGCTATTGGATATGGATTAGATGAAACTAAATATTATGTTATTATCATGCTTTTGTTAAATTACTAAATTTATGGCTTTTAAACCCTACGATCATGCATGTGTTAACTTACTCAGCAATTTTGCTGACCAAAACCATTTTTATTCCTTTCCTTACAGAATATGTGGAATGAGCATGTGTGAGCACGAACCATGCATGGGATTTTGGGGATTGTTATTTTGCTTTTAAATTTCGCACTTAGACTATATTATGAACGAGCCTGTTTAACCCGTGTTTTGGCCATGTCGGCCCTTTTTATATTTTCCGCTGCGATACTGTACTAAACTAAATATTTCCGCTGCGCTATGCTATTATTATTTTCGAATTATATTGTATGGGCTATTTTGAATGCTTTGAATGTTTTAAATACTGCAATACCTAGCCTTGCATCTCTTTAGTAAGCTCGGAGAAACCGTGTCTTACTAGGGAGATGTGGCGGTGACATCCCGACCTGGGTGACCAAAAACCGGGGTGTTACAAGTTGGTATCAGAGTCCGGCTATTTTTAAACTATTATTTTTAAACCATTATTATTTTTAAACTACTATTAATATTTTGACTATTATTTTAAATTTTAAATTATTATTTCCATGGAGAAATTTTTTTTTTAAAACCCATGGGAAAAATATATATATATGGTGCATTAAATTATTATTGGGGGGAAATATCATTTGCATATGCATGTTGCATCTCTGCTATGAACTTAGAATCTTGGAAACTTGAACTTAGAATCTTGGCGAAACTTGAACTTAGCATCTTGGCGAAACTTGAACTTAGAATCTTGGAAACTCGAACCTAGAATCTTGGCGAATTGAACTTAGAATCTTGGCGAATATTAACTTAGATCTCTTGCTTGCGCTAGATGGCTAGTCAGGACATGATGCAGTTGATGACCAAGATGATGAACGCTCACCTTGATACCCAACAAACCATACAACAAATGAAAAATCGTATAGCTCACTTGGAGGCAAATCTGCACCAAATGGGAGACTTAAGGGAAGCTGACCTCCAGCACTTCCTGAACTTGAGAGCCGCTGATCAAGATCGCATAAAAGACTTAGAAACTCAAGTGCAAAAACTCACCGAACGGAGCGATGCTGTGATAGATAGAGTTGAGGATCTAGGGTCGGACCTGCTTGACCTCACTGATATAGTAGTACCTTATAGCCCTGTGGAAGACCACTTGATGGGACCACGAAGCCCAACACCCCCAGTGGAGAGCCCATCCGGCCTTATCCATGGATGCTACGGAACCCTTGGGCTCTGGCCCCACATGGTCCGCCCATCGCCAAACCCGAGCCCCGTGGAGAACCATCCGGAGGAGACACCGGACCCAGTTCCGGAAGCCGTCGATCCACCATCCCCAGTGTTTCATGGACCTTTGGGCACCGGCCAGGTCTCTGATGAGGATGATCCTATGGAAGACCCCGCTACTCTGCCAGAGGACGCGGAGATCTTTTAGTTACTTTATCTTAGATAGTATATTTATTTTGCGCATCCTATTACTTGTAATAAATTTCTTTTAAAGGAATGAAATGCAAGTTGATTTTTTTTTTTTCCTTTGGAATTCCTCAGCCAAAAATCATTATATAAAAAAAAAAACAAAACTGGAACAGTTCCATCGCATTTTCTCTAAAGGACAACAGTCAAAACAGTCAACAAGGGTACAACGGGAACATAAACTGCGAAACATAATCAGCAAGGTCATCCTTGTACAGTCCATAGGAAAACGACTAAATAAAACACTACTACAGCAAGCCTAGATGGAAACGCAGAAACAAAGGATCACTGGTCGGGGGGCGGGAACTGACGACGCATATACTCGTCCATCTGACGCATGTAGGCGTACATATCGGTCATGGAGGCCTGCTGCTCCAGCTGTCTCGTAGTGATCGTATCCATGCGAGCCTGGTACAGGTCCATCCTGGCATCCAGAGCGTCGTAGCGAGCCTGCCCGGCTGCAAACCCAGCATCCATACGAGCGAACCCCGCATCCATACTAAGCTGCATACCCTGCAGCATCTGAACTATCTGCGGCATCTCCGCACCCTGCTGGGGAACCTCGGGAGGCGGAGGTGGCTGCTCAGGAGGAACAACTAAAATCAAAACATCACCGTTGGGCTCCGGGCGAAGGACAGCCGGAGGAGCCCCACGTCGAAGAGCACTGCGTCGAGGGGCGTAGCTAGGGATACGGTAGTAGCCGCCAGCGGATAGCTCGTAAGGATCCGTCTCTGGTGACGTACGGATCCCCTGAGCCGCACACATGCCGCAAATAAGATGAACATGGGTAATCACCCTGCTTCCTCATCCCCGGCGCATACCCCTCAGGTTGTCCGCGATACAAGCCCCAACATCCACCCTACCACTCCGGGCAAGAAAGCAGATGGTCTCATAGACGTGGTCGATAACAATGTGGCTCCGGGTGATCGGCCGGACACGGCCTAACCATATCTGAGCTAGCTCGCGCCACGGAGAGTCCATCGTCGTCAACCTCAGCTCGTGATCATGCTCGAGCAGAGGAGCCGTCAAGGTGCATAAAACGCCCCACGCAGGCGGGGGTATACGACCCTCAGGCTGTGGCCGGAACACGCCGTCGTCAGGAAGGCCAAAGTAGACGTTGATCGCCCGAGCACTGAAATCTAGATGGCGACCCCGAACCCAGACTTGAGACAAGTCACTGTTCTCCCCGAGACCGCCAATGTTGGCAATGACCTCCATAGCTAAGTACCCAGAAGCGACGCCCTCGGGATGGCGCGCAAGCCCAGTCCACTGAAGAAGACCCAAAACTGGACTAACCCTGTCGTCGTCCATATGGCGAGGATATATGCCTCTCTCCGGGACATAAGACCTGTTTCGACGAAGCTCGTCGAAGTAGAACTCCTGAGAGGCCATAGTAGCGAACCGATACCTGTCGTGTCGACGGGGACGCACCTCGTCGGGGAGACCCTTGAGCTTAGGGCCCCGCTGCTCCTCGTCCTCCTCAGACTCGCTCTCGTCAAAATCAGACATCGCCGGAGCGGCAGTGCTAGGACCAGCCTCATCGCGCTGAGCAACTCGTCTCCTGGTCCTCGGGGGACACATGAGTGACGCCAAAACAACCCATAGAAAAAGCAGCATCCTGCAAATATCCAACCAATACCAAATGTAAGGATAAATCCCACACGGCGATTACACGAAGCATAATCTAGAAAACACGAGAACATGAAGTGGGAGCCCTAACACGAGCGATCAAGAGGATAACCAAACCAAGACTATGTCTAGAAAAGTCCCAAACCCCCTTGGGACATTTCATCGAACACGTTGAGTGCGCGATAAATCAAGACCAAAGTTTACTTGTAAACACATGGGGAACGTCCCCAAAACAAAACAATTGCTTAGACAATAACTTATCATCATAATAGGGCACAAAACGACGACAACGAACTCATCCGCATGCCCACAATACCAATACAAATCGGGAAATTCATGCTTTCCTTAAAATATGGAATCTAGTCAAACTTCCTCAAACTAGGCATGCATTGTGGCACAAATACTTCCTAATCAACAAAAATAACACCAAGTATCGCCCAAACTCGCTAATTGCATAAATTAAGTCTAAAAACAACAAACCCCCAATTCTTGTCTCTAAACCCTAATTTTGAAATTCGCCCAAAGATTAAGGCTAATCAAGACATAAAATCTGAAATTGACAAGTAGAAGTAGTAGATGCATACCTTGCAAAGGAAAATCGAGGCCGGGAACGAGAGAATCGGGGGATGGGAGAACAAATTTGAGAGAAAACTAGAAGAAGCCTCGGAAGTGGAAATGGGGCGGAATGGCTCGCGCTCCGCGCGAGCCCTTTTACTCGAACTGCAATGGCCGCGCGGTCGCCGCGCGCCACCGCGCGGGCACCGCGCGAGCCTCAAAGTTTGTTTTTTTTATTATTTTTTTTACCTTCTACTGTTTACTCGATGAGCTATACGGCAAGCTGTCGAAATGTGACTTCTGGCTGAAAGAAGTGACATTTCTCGGACACATAGTATCCGCTGATGGAGTATCAGTGGATCCGGCAAAAGTCTCTGCCGTAACTGAATGGGCAACTCCGAAAAGTCCAACGGAAATAAGGAGTTTCCTTGGATTAGCCGGATATTATAGACGATTTGTGAAGGACTTTTCAAGGATTGCACGTCCTTTGACCCAGCTACTTAAGAAAGGAGCAAAATACGAGTGGACCGAAGCATGTGAGACATCGTTTCAAGAGCTGAAGAAACGACTCACAACCACACCCGTATTAACATTACCATCAGAGAATGGTGACTTCGAAGTATATAGCGATGCTTCGAAGGAAGGTTTAGGTTGTGTCTTGATGCAAGACTCGAGAGTCGTAGCCTATGCATCACGCCAACTAAAACCTCACGAGGAAAATTATCCGACACATGACCTGGAGTTGGCAGCGGTCGTTTTCGCTCTAAAGATATGGAGACATTATCTTTATGGGCGGAAGTGTCGAATGTTCACCGACCACAAGAGCTTGAAATATATATTCACTCAGAAGGAGTTGAATTTGAGACAGCGAAGGTGGTTGGAACTTATTAAAGACTACGATTTAGAGATAGCATACCACGAGGGGAAGGCGAATGTGGTAGCCGATGCCCTAAGTCGGAAAAACCAACACGTGACAAACTCGTTGGTAATTCCGCCGGCATTGTACATGGATTTGGCAAGATTGGAGTTAGAACTTGTGCATCCTGGCACAGTGAGAGAAACGGTCAATGCCATGGTCGTAGAAACTCCAATATTGGACGAGATTCGACTCGCTCAACCGGGCGATCCGAAACTTGAGAAGATAAAAGGGTATATTGCCGAAGGAAAGGCAATAGGATTTGCTGTCCACGAGGATGGAAGCATCCGTTTTAAAGGTAGATGGTGTGTGCCTCTTAAATGTGCCGAATTGAAGCGAAGGTTGATGGAGGAAGGGCACAACACGCCATATTCCGTACATCCCGGAGGTGACAAGCTATACAAAGATCTGAAGAAGATCTATTGGTGGCCGGGAATGAAGAAGGAAGTGGCAAATTTCGTGGCGAGATGTCTCACCTGCCAAAAGGTTAAGGCAGTGCGACATAAACCCTTAGGATTGATGCAACCACTAGAGATTCCAAGTTGGAAGTGGGATAGCATCTCAATGGACTTTGTCTCGGGATTACCCCGATCACCTAAAGGCATGAACAAGATTTGGGTGATTGTGGATAGGCTAACGAAGACAGCCATATTTATCCCAATGAAAGACACGTGGACTATGGACCAATTGGCCCGAGCCTACATTGATAATGTGGTACGACGACATGGAGTACCACATGATATCATTTCCGATAGAGACAGTAGATTTGTCTCTCATTTCTGGACGGAGTTACAAAAAGCTCTCGGTACTCAAATCAAAATGAGCACCGCATTCCACCCGATGACGGACGGACAAACCGAGAGAACAATCCAAACACTAGAAGACATGCTGAGAGCATGTGTGTTGGAATTCAAAGGAAATTGGGAATCTCATTTACCCTTGATTGAGTTTTCCTATAATAATAGTTACCATGCTAGTATCGGCATGGCACCTTTCGAGGCATTGTATGGACGAAAGTGCCGAAGCCCTTTGAGCTGGGAAGAAAACGATAAGTCCGTGGTAGTGGGACCACAACTTATCGAAGACATGACTCAACAAATCAAAGTGATCCAAGGGAAGATGAAAGCCGCTCAAGACCGTCAAAAGAGTTATGCCAACGTGAGACGACGAGACCTAGAATTTCAAGTGGGAGATAGGTCATGCTAAAGATATCACCCATGAAGGGGGTGATGCGCTTTGGCAAACGAGGGAAGTTAAGTCCTCGATACATAGGACCTTACGAAATTCTAGAACGAGTCGGAACTCTAGCCTACCGTTTGGCTTTACCGCCACACTTAGATCGAGTTCATAATGTCTTCCATGTCTCGCAACTAAAGAAGTATGTGCCGGACCCGACACATGTACTTCAACCGGAGATAATTGAGCTCGATGAAGACTTGACTTACGAAGAAGTCCCAGTGCGTATTCTTGACACTAAGGAACGAGTAACGAGGAACAAAACCGTCAAAATGATCAAGGTTCTTTGGTCAAATCACGAAAGTGAGACGGCAACTTGGGAAGTAGAATCCGATATGAGGGAACGATACCCGACATTGTTCCAAACCGATTCCGACACAGTTATGGGGACATAACTGCAATCTTAAGGGGGAGAGGATGTCATACCCCTTAATTTTTCGTGCATTTTTGTAAAATTTTGAACTATGTTATGGCTTGATCCCTTTACCGGGTACGTAGGCAGCTTAGAAGTTTTAATTCTAAGTTCAGTCACAACATAATAAAACAAACACAAGACCTTAGCACGAGACGAGAAAAGCCGAAACACAACTTCGAGGACGAAGTTGATTCTTAAGGAGGGTAGACTGTAATACCCGAGAATTTTCCAACATAAAATAAAACAATAATTAAATAAATAAATAATAAATAAAATAAATACTATAAATAAATAAACAAATCCAGCAAATAAAAGAAATAAATAAAGATAAGGAAATGAGAAATGAGATTTTTACTTAAAAAGGAATTAAAGGAATTTAATTCAATAAAAGGATGGATAAATGGTACACCAAAACCCGACACTAATGAACTCGAGTATTCAAGTCCAAAACATTCAATTAGACTGAGAATAAAATTAGAGAGAAAGTATGAACCCGAATATACCCCGGAAATCGGAATTCGGGAGCATAGAGGGATAGAAACCCGAAAGAGAGGCGGAAAAGCACGACGGATCGCACGACCCGCCCGGACCGAAGTCCAGGCGAAGTCGGCGCGGTGGCCGCGCGGTGAAGGGGCTTTAGCGCGCCACGACCGCGCCACTTGACAGATTTGGTTGTTGCGTGAATCTCTCGCCCGAGCGCGGATTTTTCGACTTTCGGTTGAACATCTCTCGACTCAAGACCTTTAGGTCGGTTGTGGACGCCCTAGGGATTGAGAATTCTATAAATAAGCCCCTTGGGAGCCCCAAACAAGTTTACAAAACCCTACAATCTTCTATACGTTCGAAACCCTAAATTCGGAGTCGACGGAAAGCATCAAACGGAGGCAGCAGCTTTGGACGAAAATCCAAGGTCTCCAAACGTTGTGGTAAGCTCTAGTCTGATAAATCTTTTCACGTTTCAATCCGAAAACGGATTCTAACTTCGGTTCTTCTCTTTCTACACCCCGTATCGAATCTAGATCGTAGAACCCGACGAACGGAGAGGAGAAACGGTGATCTGGAAGCCACGCCTCCGAACTAGACATCCCCGACGTTCATAGACACTGTAAGTTAACTCTTACATGGTTTTGGGATGAATTAAAACATTCAAAACTAAAAGATTAACATGAAACCAAAATTCTGTCAACTATTACTTTCTACCAGCGCAACAGATTTGTTGAATTTTTCCGACCCTTAAAACGAACTCAAACGGAAAAACGTAAAACACGAAAAACGTTCCTAAGACTTAGACCTAGCTACTGTAAAAATTTGGGAATTTTTGGAGTTGATTTGATATGTGAAAACCCGTTGAAACCGAACTGTTTGAATCTAGATCTCGAAATCTTGGACAGAACTTAGGAATGATCTTGATCACGTTTTTGACATAGGATCTAGGCTGTTTTAGATCTTTGGCCGAACATAAAAGTTGTAGATAAATGTCTTAAGATGATCCCTGTCAAATTTCATTAAATTTGGAGTTGAATTGATATGGTAGAATTTGAAATCTTTAAACTGTGACATATTAAACTCGGACAGAATTCTTCTTATGCGAAAATTGGTAATTTTGACCTACTTAGGTATCTCGGATTGAAAACGTTAAAACAAAAAAGTTGTAGATCTTGATGTTTCCGAGTCAGATATGAAATTTTGGAATTTTTGGAATTAAATCTGATTTTAGACGAATTTTGGAGTAAACTGTGATTTACCGAAACGAAATCTTGAAATCTTGTTGAAACATGGAATTAACCTTTAGGGTTGAAACGAATTGAGATATTATTTCTAAATTAATACAATGGAAGGCAGATTTTAAAAACTAAATCCCCTTACAAACTTGATAAATTAAAATTAGGGGTGAGTGCTCTGCAGGGTGCCCCCTAACGATTCACTTCGTGCCGTAATGGACGATGGTGACCCCGCGCGCTAAATTTGAGATATGGATTGCCTAAACGGCGAAACTTAGAGCCTACACTCTCGTGAATATCCGTATGGGTTTCCCGAGGCTCCGGAGTGGTACTGGGTATGGCTGATACGGTTGCGGCCGCCGGGCTACCGGCTAAACTTGTTGACATCGCGATGCTATCGTGAAACTTTGAAATACCAAATCGGGAATGTAATGGGGATTCTAAATTAAATTAAATTAGATTAAACTATGTTGTTGTCCAATTAAATTATTTAAATGCTTTATTTAAATTATGGCTATTATCTTGAACCATGTGATATGTGTTATTAAATAGAGCCTGAGATAAATGATGCTATTGGATATGGATTAGATGAAACTAAATATTATGTTATTATCATGCTTTTGTTAAATTACTAAATTTATGGCTTTTAAACCCTACGATCATGTATGTGTTAACTTACTCAGCAATTTTGCTGACCAAAACCATTTTTATTCCTTTCCTTACAGAATATGTGGAATGAGCATGTGTGAGCACGAACCATGCATGGGATTTTGGGGATTGTTATTTTGCTTTTAAATTTCGCACTTAGACTATATTATGAACGGGCCTGTTTAACCCGTGTTTTGGCCATGTCGGCCCTTTTTATATTTTCCGCTGCGATACTGTACTAAACTAAATATTTCCGCTGCGCTATGCTATTATTATTTTCGAATTATATTGTATGGGCTATTTTGAATGCTTTGAATGTTTTAAATACTGCAATACCTCGCCTTGCATCTCTTTAGTAAGCTCGGAGAAACCGTGTCTTACTAGGGAGATGTGGCGGTGACATCTCGACCTGGGTGACCAAAAACCGGGGTGTTACACTCTATTTGGATTGTTTTTGCATTAATTAATGATTTGTAAGCTTAATTGGTTATTATGCAAGTTAATCCGAGAGTGTTGAGTGACTATTGAGTGTTGGATTAAATTTTGGATTAGGGTTTGTGTTTGAATGTTTGAATGTTCTTGAAGAACAAGATGAACACCATAAATCCTTGGGACAAAGGGGACGTACTGCTTGCACCACCAAGGACCGGACTTGATTTCCAAAACCCCACAAAATTGCTTGAAGTAGTGGGTACACCAAAAGGGCTCCCCAACGAGTAGTACATCTTTGCATGAAAAGGGAAAGAGTCTTGAGGGGAAATGGAATCAAAATTGTTACTATTGTTGAAACATCCTAATCATATTAATGAATGCCAGACAACTTGTCTCCTTACTACTATTGAAAGAGGGAGACATGGAATTAAATTTCTCAACCAATCCCTTGTCGGTAGAAGTGTTTGATTGCCATTCCACATTATTTGTGCTTCCAATTGGTTAGCTTCTACTGCTATATATATATATATATATATATTTGAGCAGACTATTGTAATACACATTGGATAAGAAATAATAAACACACACTCTCCTCCAATTGGCCATCCCTCTCACTGCACTTTCGTTCTCCTTTCTGTAATCATAATAGTTCATTTCCAATTTCTCCAGTGTCATTGTTTTCTGCCATACATAATTCATAGCCATAACTATTATTTCTACAACACGTTATCAGTACGAGCCACGAACGGAGCTCTGCCGGAATTTCCTTTGAGGTAATATTTAATCTTTGTATTTCACTAATTTTATTATGGCTAACTTGACAAAGCATGATTTCAAACCACTGATGGTATCTGGAGATAATTATCTATCTTGAAAAATAGATGTTGAAATCCATTTGGAATCAATGGGTCTTGAAAAAATAATTGAAAAAGATAATCAGGCTTCAAACCAAGACCATGCGAAAGCTATGATTTTCATCCGCCATCATCTTGATGAAGGATTGAAAACACAGTATTTAATGGTCAAAGACCCAATTGAACTCTGGGAGAATTTAGAAAAAAGATATGATCATTTAAGATCAATAAATCTCCCTAGAGCCCAGTATGACTGGTTACACTTACGATTCCAGGATTTTAAATCAGTCAATGATTACAATTATGCTCTGTTTAATATCGTATCACAATTAAGACTGTGTGGTAAGACAGTTACTGATAAGAAAATGCTAGAGAAGACATTCTCTACATTCCACCCCTCCAATTCGGTGTTACAGCAACAATACTGAGCACAGGGTTTCACTGAATATTCTGATCTGATTACGTTTTGTTATTGGCTGAAAAGAATAATGATTTATTATTAAAAAATCATGAAATGAGACCAATTGGCAGTAGTCCATTGCCAGAGGCACATGTGACTGAATCTTCCAGCCGTGGTCGTGGCCATAGTCGTGGCCGGGGTCAGAGACCTCGTGGTCGTGGGTATAATCGAGGCCGTGGGAAAAATCATTTCCGCAAAAATATTTATATTAGGCCCACGACAGACACACGTAATCAGAATCAGGGCAACACCAAGGTGATGTCCAAAAACAGAATTATGAAGAAGCAAAATGCGATAGATGCGGCCTAAAAGGGCACTGGTACAAAAATTGTCGTACCAGAGATCATTGGGTGAAACTTTATCAAGATTCCCAGAGGGATAAAGGAAAAAGGGTGGTTGAAACAAATCATGTTGACAGAATGAGCTCTGAGGAGAATATGCCCAATATCCCAGAATTTCAAGTTGTTGATTTATATAATGATTTAGTTTAATTGTTATGTTGTATTATTGTTTTTATTATGCTTTGAACTTATGTATCTGTCTTTACTTTTGTATGTGTGCTATATTATTGTCTCTGTATTGTAATATTTCACTTATGTAAAATCTTGTTTTAATATTAATTATATCTTGTTTTAATTACAGCAAAATGGGGAATTATAAAAGTGATAATATATGTCTTATTGATAGTGCTTCAACGCACACGATACTAAAAGACAAGGTATTTTTCCAATTTAAAAATGGGAGATACAAGAATAAACACAATATGTGGTAGTACAAATATTATACAAGGAATTGGCACAGCCAATCTTATTTTCCCAGAGGGAACAAAATTAATTGTAAAAAATGCACTCCTATCTCCCAAGTCTCGAAGAAATTTATTAAGTTTAAAGATATCCGAGAAAAATGGGTATCATCTCGAGACATCGACTTCAGAGAATGTCGAATACTTATTAATTACAAATACCATTCATGGTAAGAAATATGTATTGGAAAAATTACCAGCTCTGTCTTCTGGATTGTATTTTTCAAAGATAAATACAATTGAAAATTATCACTTAGACCACATGTCTAATATTCCCCAAATAAACCAGAGGTTTATTGATGGCCAGAGGCCCACTAATGAATATCATCCCAAAATAGGCCAGAGGTCTAATGGAAGCCATAGGCTTACTAATGAATATATGATATGGCAAGATCGCCTAGGCCATCCCGGCTCTACAATGATGAGGCGAATTATTACAAATAGTCATGGCCATTCATTAAAGGGACAAAAATTGCTGCAACATAATGATTATATATGTGTTGCTTGCTCCCAAGGAAAATTGATTTCCAAACATTCACCAACAAAAGTGGGAACTGAAAGCCTTAGTTTTCTTGAAAGAATTCAAGGTGATATATGTGGACCTATAGATCCACCATGTGGACCATTTAAATATTTTATGGTGCTAATTGATGCATCAACACGATGGTCCAATGTAACATTGCTATCATCTCGCAACCATGCGTTTGCAAAGTTACTTGCTCAAATTATTAAATTACGAGCACAGTTCCCTGATTATACAATAAAAAATATCCGATTGGATAATGCTGGTGAATATTCATCCCAGAGGTTTAATGAATACTGCATGTCAATTGGTATAACAGTTGAGCATCCTGTTGCTCATGTCCATACACAGAATGGACTTGCTGAATCGCTTATAAAGCGTTTACAATTAATTGCCAGACCATTATTAATGAGATCTGGATTGCCATTGACAGCTTGGGGGCATGCAATATTACATGCAGCAAAATTGGTGCGGTTAAGGCTGACACATTATCATGAATACTCCCCTATACAATTAACATTTGGCCATGAACCCGATATATCCCATCTCAGAATATTTGGTTGCGCAGTATATGTCCCGATTGCACCACTTCAGCGCACAAAGATTGTAATACCCGAGAATTTTCCAACATAAAATAAATACAATAAATAAAATAAATAAATAAATAAATATAATAAATATGATAAAGGGATAAAGAATCATAAAAGATGAGAAATGAAATTTAAATTAAAAAGGAATCAAAGTTCCGAACACCCGGGACTCCGAAGACAATTTAATTGAATAAATGGTCACACGGGGACCTGACACCGATAGACTCAATAACTCGAGTCCAAATATAAATTTAGGTCTGAACAAAATTAAGATAGGAAATCGGAGCCCGAAAATATCCCGGAAATCGGAATTCGGGAACATAGAGGGATAGAAATCCGAAAGAGAGGAGGAAAGGCACGACGGATCGCACGACCCGCCCGGACCGAAGTCCAGGCGAAGTCGGCGCGGTGGCCGCGTGGTCCATAGGCATTGGGCGCGCCACGACCGCGCCGAACGCGGATTTTTCGACTTTCGGTTGAACGTCTCTCGACCCAAGACCCTTGGGGTCAGATTTTGGACGCCCTAGGTCTTAGATATCTATAAATACGACCTTCTAGGAGCTCCGAATACTTTTACGAAACCCTACAACTTTCTACACATTCAAAACCCTAAATCCGAAGTCGTCGGAGGCACGAAACCAAGGCGAACACTGTTGGACGAAAATTCTAACATCTCCATAGTCGTGGTAAGTCTCGATCCAATCTTTGTTCTATATACGATTCGAAAACGAACCCTAATCTTCTCTTTTTCTCTTCTACACCTCGTATTGGATCTGGATCGTAGAACCCGACGAACGGAGAGGAGAAACGGTGGACTGGAAGCCACGCCTTCGAAATAGACGATCCCGGATGTTCACAACTCTGTAAGTTAACCCTTACATGGTTTTGGTAGTAATTAAAACACGTAAAACTAAAAGCTTCATCAAATCTTTCGTACATCTGTCATCATACGTTTTCTACCGGCGCAACAGTTTTGTCGAATTTTTCCGAACCTTAAAACATCTTCGAACAGAAAAACTTAAAACACGAAAAACGTTCCAAGGCTTAGATATATTTACTGTAAAATTTTCAGAATTTTTAGAGACGTTATGATATTTGAAAACCACCCGAAACCGAACTGCTGAAACTTGGATCTTGAATTTCTTGACAGAACTTAGGTCCGATCTTGATCACGTTTTTGACATTAGTTCTAGACCGATTTAGATCTTTAGCCGAACATGAAAGTTGTAGATAAATGTTTTAAGAAGGTCTCTGTAAAATTTCGTTGAGTTTGGAGTTGATTTGCTATGGTAGATCTTGATAATCTTGAACTGCTGTACACGAAATTCGGACAGATTTATGATAGGACGAAAATGGATGTATTTGACCTATTTTGGTATCTCGGATTGAAAAAGTTAAAACAT
This sequence comes from Hygrophila difformis, assembly GCA_030278955.1. Classification (NCBI taxonomy): domain Eukaryota; kingdom Viridiplantae; phylum Streptophyta; class Magnoliopsida; order Lamiales; family Acanthaceae; genus Hygrophila; species Hygrophila difformis. Next base: position 25,538,934 of record JAOANR010000010.1, read on the forward strand.
GAAAGTTGTTCATCTCGATGTTTCTGAGTCAGTGGTAAAATTTCAGAATTTTTGGAATTAAATTCGATTTTTAATGAATTTTAGAGTAAACTGTGGTTGACCGAGTCAAATCTTGAAATCTTGTTGAAACGGTGAAATTAGCCTTTAAGGTTGAAACGAGTAGAAATTCTTTGAAATACGATCACGAAACGAGAAGGTTAAAATATTGCGGGTTATGACTAAGCTGGATACTGTCAATGTTCTCTGCAGCTTGGGACATAAGAGCCCAAGTGTATGTCTAGGTTGACGTAAGAGCCCTAGCGAAACACTGATCGTATGGCTAGCGAACGGATTAACTCTAATTAAAAGATCGACCATGATACTTGTGGACATAAGAGCCCAGGCGTAAGGCTGGCGGACATAAGAGCCCTAGCGATGGTGATCTCTAAAAGATATGAAACGAGAAGTTTGCGAGAATTCCAAATTAAATCTGTATTAAATTGTGCTTTTATATTTATAGCAATTTATTTAATTATTTTGCAAGCTATATTTAAGATCGTATGGAATCCATTACTTTTAAATTATGCGATTGAGTTATTATTAAATGAATAGATTACATTATGCACATGTTTCCTTTAAATTTAATTAAAGGCTTTGAAACCTCATAAACATGTACGTGTTAACTTACTCAGCAAGTTTTTGCTGACCAAACCATTTATTTTTCCTTTTTCTTTCAGAATTGAGAATTATGCATCGTCATATGCATACATAGGAATTTTGGGAAGATATAATATTTTGAATTATTGTATTAGACTAGATCTTGCATGAACGGTCCTGTTTAACCCGTATTCTGGCCGTGTTGGCTATATTCAAATTTCGCTGCATTATACATATGTAATTATTATTTTCCGCTGCAACTTCGATGTATTATTTTTAAATTATATATGAATAGGCTGTTTGAATATTTTAAAATCTGAAAAATCATAGCCTTGCGTCTCTTTAGTGAGCTCGGAGAAACCGTGTCTTGCTAGGGAGGTGTGGCGGTGACATCCCGACCTGGGTGACCAAAAACCGGGGTGTTACAGAGTGGTATCAGAGCCCGGATATTTTTAAGCTAGTATTTTTAAACTATTGTTTTTAAACCATTATTATTTTTAAACTATTATTAATATTTTGACTATTACTTTAAATTTTTAAAGTATTATTTCCATGGAGAAATTTTTATTTTAAAACCCATGGGAAAAATATATACATAGTGCATTAAATTATTTTTGGGGGGAATCATCATTCGCATTTGCATATTGCATCTCTTTTATGTAGAGAACCTAGAATCTTGGCGAATATTAATTTAGATCTTCTGCTTGCACCGGATAACATAGAAACTTGACATCGAATTAGAAACGCTCACTAGAGACTGATCTTGCCTTAGTTCTAGATCTCATTGATCTAAGCGCACGCCCAAGCATAGCAAATCTCGGCCTTGGCCATTGCTATCTTTGTTCGATTTAGAAAATTTCCTCATGTGGAACAACGAGAAAATCAAGTTTTATTAAAACACTCTTTATTCCAAAAATCTTGTTTGGATGTCCAAACAACAAACCCGAAAATTTGAAATTAGAAATTTACGAAACGTCTCATTCGAGCGATCTACCTAAACCAAGATAAGATAATCTATACACGTGTAACAGAAAATGGCGCCTAGGAGGAAACCAAGGAAGGTGAGTCCAAACGGCACTGACACTAACCTTTCCAACACGCCCAACAACAGTGGAAGTCCTCAGAACCTAGGAGAGCAAGTGCCTCAAGCGCCCAATAATATGGAAGCACGTTTAAAATCGGTAGAGGAACTCCTTGTAGCATTGGGAAATGCCGAGGTGCATAGGACACAAACAGTACCTCCGCCAGTAGCCCGAGTCAACTACTTGGCATTAGTGAACCCTTACCACCCACCCCATTATGACGGCTAAGAGGATCCGGCCAAGTTGGAAGGTTGGATCCGTACCTTTGATAAGCTCTTGAATGCTATCAAGTGCCCTGATGAGGAGAAGATACACGTAGTGACCTACTACCTAGGAGGCGAAGCCGATGAGTGGTGGCAAAATCTCCAAGCAAATTCAGTGGAAGACGAAGAAGCCTACACCTGGGAAGAACTTAAGGAAGCTTTGAGGGAAAGATTCTACCCACTGAGCACCAAGACTGCGAAGTACGAGGAGTTCATCAACTTAAAGCAAGGTGCACAAACGGTACAAGAGTACTACATCAAATTCAAGGAGCTAGTACGATTCGCTGCGAGGATAGTACCAACCGACTCTGACAAGGCTCAGAAATTCGAGATGGGTCTGAACCTTAGTATCCGGGAGATACTTGCAGTAGGACAATTCATGAACCTGCAGACGATATATGATCGCGCCGTATCAATTACTCGAATCCAGCAATTGAAGCGTAAGGAGCATGGTGAGTCGACCAAGGACTCGCAAGGACTTGAGAAGAAGGATCGGAAGGACAACAACAACAACTCTAAGAAAGGCAATGGATCCCGAAGGAAAGGAAATAAAGATCTCAACAATGGGGGAGACGACAACCGTGGTGCGTTTATACCACGTTGCCCACGATGCAACCATGCACATCTGGTGCACCAATGCCCGAAGCCTGGAACCTGCCGTAGGTGCGGCAAGCTTGGCACAAGGCTAGTGGATGTCGAACGCCAGAGGAGGCGATCGAAAAGAGAGTAGATTTGGTGAACATTCAGCAAGGAGAGAGTGACGAGGAACCAGACCAAAACCCGAACCCTCTTGAGAATAATGAATAGGCAGTTATGGGGACATAACTGAAGTCCTAAGGGGGAGAGGATGTGATACCCCGTAATAATTTATTTTGGAGTTCGACTCGATATCATGTATCCTAAATCATAAATAAACAAATTCAACTTGTTTTGAACTACGTTATGGCTTGATCCCTTCACCGGGTACGTAGGCAGCTTAGAAGTCTTAATTCTAAGTTCAGTCACAAAATAATAAAACAAACAAAAAGACTTTAGCACGAGGAAAGCCGAAACACAACTTCGAGGACGAAGTTGATTCTTAAGGAGGGTAGACTGTAATACCCGAGAATTTTCCAACATAAAATAAATACAATAAATAAAATAAATAAATAAATAAATATAATAAACATGATAAAGGGATAAAGAATCATAAAAGATGAGAAATGAAATTTAAATTAAAAAGGAATCAAAGTTCCGAACACCCGGGACTCCGAAGACAATTTAATTGAATAAATGGTCACACGGGGACCTGACACCGATAGACTCAATAACTCGAGTCCAAATATAAATTTAGGTCTGAACAAAATTAAGATAGGAAATCGGAGCCCGAAAATATCCCGGAAATCGGAATTCGGGAACATAGAGGGATAGAAATCCGAAAGAGAGGAGGAAAGGCATGACGGATCGCACGACCCGCCCGGACCGAAGTCTAGGCGAAGTCGGCGCGGTGGCCGCGCGGTCCATAGGCATTGGGCTCGCCACGACCGCGCCACGCGACAGATTCGCCCGTTGCGTGAATCTCTCGCCCGAATGCGGATTTTTCGACTTTCGGTTGAACGTCTCTCGACCCAAGACCCTTGGGGTCAGATTTTGGACGCCCTAGGTCTTAGATATCTATAAATAAGACCTTCTAGGAGCTCCGAATACTTTTACGAAACCCTACAACTTTCTACACATTCAAAACCCTAAATCCGGAGTCGTCGGAGGCACGAAACCAAGGCGAACACTGTTGGACGAAAATTCTAACATCTCTATAGTCGTGGTAAGTCTCGATCCAATCTTTGTTCTATATACGATTCGAAAACGAATCCTAATCTTCTCATTTTCTCTTCTACACCTCGTATTGGATCTAGATCGTAGAACCCGACGAACGGAGAGGAGAAACGGTGGACTGGAAGCCACGCCTTCGAAATAGACGATCCCGGATGTTCACAACTCTGTAAGTTAACCCTTACATGGTTTTGGTAGTAATTAAAACACGTAAAACTAAAAGCTTCATCAAATCTTTCGTACATCTGTCATCATACGTTTTCTACCGGCGCAACAGTTTTGTCGAATTTTTCCGAACCTTAAAACATCTTCGAACAGAAAAACTTAAAACACGAAAAACGTTCCAAGGCTTAGATATATTTACTGTAAAATTTTCAGAATTTTTAGAGACGTTATGATATTTGAAAACCACCCGAAACCGAACTGCTGAAACTTGGATCTTGAATTTCTTGACAGAACTTAGGTCCGATCTTGATCACGTTTTTGACATTAGTTCTAGACCGATTTAGATCTTTAGCCGAACATGAAAGTTGTAGATAAATGTTTTAAGAAGGTCTCTGTAAAATTTCGTTGAGTTTGGAGTTGATTTGCTATGGTAGATCTTGATAATCTTGAACTGCTGTACACGAAATTCGGACAGATTTATGATAGGACGAAAATGGATGTATTTGACCTATTTTGGTATCTCGGATTGAAAAAGTTAAAACATGAAAGTTGTTCATCTCGATGTTTCTGAGTCAGTGGTAAAATTTCAGAATTTTTGGAATTAAATTCGATTTTTAATGAATTTTAGAGTAAACTGTGGTTGACCGAGTCAAATCTTGAAATCTTGTTGAAACGGTGAAATTAGCCTTTAAGGTTGAAACGAGTAGAAATTCTTTGAAATACGATCACGAAACGAGAAGGTTAAAATATTGCGGGTTATGACTAAGCTGGATACTGTCAATGTTCTCTGCAGCTTGGGACATAAGAGCCCAAGTGTATGTCTAGGTTGACGTAAGAGCCCTAGCGAAACACTGATCGTATGGCTAGCGAACGGATTAACTCTAATTAAAAGATCGACCATGATACTTGTGGACATAAGAGCCCAGGCGTAAGGCTGGCGGACATAAGAGCCCTAGCGATGGTGATCTCTAAAAGATATGAAACGAGAAGTTTGCGAGAATTCCAAATTAAATCTGTATTAAATTGTGCTTTTATATTTATAGCAATTTATTTAATTATTTTGCAAGCTATATTTAAGATCGTATGGAATCCATTACTTTTAAATTATGCGATTGAGTTATTATTAAATGAATAGATTACATTATGCACATGTTTCCTTTAAATTTAATTAAAGGCTTTGAAACCTCATAAACATGTACGTGTTAACTTACTCAGCAAGTTTTTGCTGACCAAACCATTTATTTTTCCTTTTTCTTTCAGAATTGAGAATTATGCATCGTCATATGCATACATAGGAATTTTGGGAAGATATAATATTTTGAATTATTGTATTAGACTAGATCTTGCATGAACGGTCCTGTTTAACCCGTATTCTGGCCGTGTTGGCTATATTCAAATTTCGCTGCATTATACATATGTAATTATTATTTTCCGCTGCAACTTCGATGTATTATTTTTAAATTATATATGAATAGGCTGTTTGAATATTTTAAAATCTGAAAAATCATAGCCTTGCGTCTCTTTAGTGAGCTCGGAGAAACCGTGTCTTGCTAGGGAGGTGTGGCGGTGACATCCCGACCTGGGTGACCAAAAACCGGGGTGTTACAGAGTGGTATCAGAGCCCGGATATTTTTAAGCTAGTATTTTTAAACTATTGTTTTTAAACCATTATTATTTTTAAACTATTATTAATATTTTGACTATTACTTTAAATTTTTAAAGTATTATTTCCATGGAGAAATTTTTATTTTAAAACCCATGGGAAAAATATATACATAGTGCATTAAATTATTTTTGGGGGGAATCATCATTCGCATTTGCATATTGCATCTCTTTTATGTAGAGAACCTAGAATCTTGGCGAATATTAATTTAGATCTTCTGCTTGCACCGGATAACATAGAAACTTGACATCGAATTAGAAACGCTCACTAGAGACTGATCTTGCCTTAGTTCTAGATCTCATTGATCTAAGCGCACGCCCAAGCATAGCAAATCTCGGCCTTGGCCATTGCTATCTTTGTTCGATTTAGAAAATTTCCTCATGTGGAACAACGAGAAAATCAAGTTTTATTAAAACACTCTTTATTCCAAAAATCTTGTTTGGATGTCCAAACAACAAACCCGAAAATTTGAAATTAGAAATTTACGAAACGTCTCATTCGAGCGATCTACCTAAACCAAGATAAGATAATCTATACACGTGTAACAGAAAATGGCGCCTAGGAGGAAACCAAGGAAGGTGAGTCCAAACGGCACTGACACTAACCTTTCCAACACGCCCAACAACAGTGGAAGTCCTCAGAACCTAGGAGAGCAAGTGCCTCAAGCGCCCAATAATATGGAAGCACGTTTAAAATCGGTAGAGGAACTCCTTGTAGCATTGGGAAATGCCGAGGTGCATAGGACACAAACAGTACCTCCGCCAGTAGCCCGAGTCAACTACTTGGCATTAGTGAACCCTTACCACCCACCCCATTATGACGGCTAAGAGGATCCGGCCAAGTTGGAAGGTTGGATCCGTACCTTTGATAAGCTCTTGAATGCTATCAAGTGCCCTGATGAGGAGAAGATACACGTAGTGACCTACTACCTAGGAGGCGAAGCCGATGAGTGGTGGCAAAATCTCCAAGCAAATTCAGTGGAAGACGAAGAAGCCTACACCTGGGAAGAACTTAAGGAAGCTTTGAGGGAAAGATTCTACCCACTGAGCACCAAGACTGCGAAGTACGAGGAGTTCATCAACTTAAAGCAAGGTGCACAAACGGTACAAGAGTACTACATCAAATTCAAGGAGCTAGTACGATTCGCTGCGAGGATAGTACCAACCGACTCTGACAAGGCTCAGAAATTCGAGATGGGTCTGAACCTTAGTATCCGGGAGATACTTGCAGTAGGACAATTCATGAACCTGCAGACGATATATGATCGCGCCGTATCAATTACTCGAATCCAGCAATTGAAGCGTAAGGAGCATGGTGAGTCGACCAAGGACTCGCAAGGACTTGAGAAGAAGGATCGGAAGGACAACAACAACAACTCTAAGAAAGGCAATGGATCCCGAAGGAAAGGAAATAAAGATCTCAACAATGGGGGAGACGACAACCGTGGTGCGTTTATACCACGTTGCCCACGATGCAACCATGCACATCTGGTGCACCAATGCCCGAAGCCTGGAACCTGCCGTAGGTGCGGCAAGCTTGGCACAAGGCTAGTGGATGTCGAACGCCAGAGGAGGCGATCGAAAAGAGAGTAGATTTGGTGAACATTCAGCAAGGAGAGAGTGACGAGGAACCAGACCAAAACCCGAACCCTCTTGAGAATAATGAATAGGCAGTTATGGGGACATAACTGAAGTCCTAAGGGGGAGAGGATGTGATACCCCGTAATAATTTATTTTGGAGTTCGACTCGATATCATGTATCCTAAATCATAAATAAACAAATTCAACTTGTTTTGAACTACGTTATGGCTTGATCCCTTCACCGGGTACGTAGGCAGCTTAGAAGTCTTAATTCTAAGTTCAGTCACAAAATAATAAAACAAACAAAAAGACTTTAGCACGAGGAAAGCCGAAACACAACTTCGAGGACGAAGTTGATTCTTAAGGAGGGTAGACTGTAATACCCGAGAATTTTCCAACATAAAATAAATACAATAAATAAAATAAATAAATAAATAAATATAATAAACATGATAAAGGGATAAAGAATCATAAAAGATGAGAAATGAAATTTAAATTAAAAAGGAATCAAAGTTCCGAACACCCGGGACTCCGAAGACAATTTAATTGAATAAATGGTCACACGGGGACCTGACACCGATAGACTCAATAACTCGAGTCCAAATATAAATTTAGGTCTGAACAAAATTAAGATAGGAAATCGGAGCCCGAAAATATCCCGGAAATCGGAATTCGGGAACATAGAGGGATAGAAATCCGAAAGAGAGGAGGAAAGGCATGACGGATCGCACGACCCGCTCGGACCGAAGTCTAGGCGAAGTCGGCGCGGTGGCCGCGCGGTCCATAGGCATTGGGCTCGCCACGACCGCGCCACGCGACAGATTCGCCCGTTGCGTGAATCTCTCGCCCGAATGCGGATTTTTCGACTTTCGGTTGAACGTCTCTCGACCCAAGACCCTTGGGGTCAGATTTTGGACGCCCTAGGTCTTAGATATCTATAAATAAGACCTTCTAGGAGCTCCGAATACTTTTACGAAACCCTACAACTTTCTACACATTCAAAACCCTAAATCCGGAGTCGTCGGAGGCACGAAACCAAGGCGAACACTGTTGGACGAAAATTCTAACATCTCTATAGTCGTGGTAAGTCTCGATCCAATCTTTGTTCTATATACGATTCGAAAACGAATCCTAATCTTCTCATTTTCTCTTCTACACCTCGTATTGGATCTAGATCGTAGAACCCGACGAACGGAGAGGAGAAACGGTGGACTGGAAGCCACGCCTTCGAAATAGACGATCCCGGACGTTCACAACTCTGTAAGTTAACGCTTACATGGTTTTGGTAGTAATTAAAACACGTAAAACTAAAAGCTTCATCAAATCTTTCGTAAATCTGTCATCATACGTTTTCTACCGGCGCAACAGTTTTGTCGAATTTTTCCGAACCTTAAAACATCTTCGAACAGAAAAACTTAAAACACAAAAAACGTTCCTAAGGCTTAGATCTATCTACTGTAAAATATTTAGAATTTTTAGAGACGTTTTGATATTTGAAAACCACCCGAAACCGAACTGCTGAAACTTGGATCTTGAATTTCTTGACAGAACTTAGGTCCGATCTTGATCACATTTTTGACATTAGTTCTAGACCAATTTAGATCTTTAGCCGAACATGAAAGTTGTAGATAAATGTTTTAAGAAGGTCTCTGTAAAATTTCGTTGAGTATGGAGTTGATTTGCTATGATAGATCTTGATAATTTTGAACTGATGTACACGAAATTCGGACAGATTTATGATAGGACGAAAATTGATGTATTTGACCTACTTTGGTATCTCGGATTGAAAAAGCTAAAACATGAAAGTTATTCATCTCGATGTTTCTGAGTCAGTGGTAAAATTTTAGAATTTTTGGAATTAAATTCGATTTTTAATGAATTTTAGAGTAAACTGTGGTTGACCGAGTCAAATCTTGAAATCTTGTTGAAACGGTGAAATTAGCCTTTAAGGTTGAAACGAGTAGAAATTCTTTGAAATACGATCACGAAACGAGAAGGTTAAAATATTGCGGGTTATGACTAAGCTGGATACTGTCAATGTTCTCTGCGGCTTGGGACATAAGAGCCCAAGTCTATGTATAGGTTGACGTAAGAGCCATAGCGAAACACTGATCGTATGGCTAGCGAACGGATTAACTCTAATTAAAAGATCGACCATGATACTTGTGGACATAAGAGCCCAGGCGTAAGGCTGGCGGACATAAGAGCCCTAGCGATGGTGATCTCTAAAAGATATGAAACGAGAAGTTTGCGAGAATTCCAAATGAAATCTGTATTAAATTGTGCTTTTATATTTATGGCAATTTATTTAATTACTTTGCAAGCTATATTTAAGATCGTACGGAATCCATTACTTTTAAATTATGCGATTAAGTTATTATTAAATGAATAGATTACATTATGCACATGTTTCCTTTAAATTTAATTAAAGGCTTTGAAACCTCATAAACATGTACGTGTTAACTTACTCAGCAAGTTTTTGCTGACCAAACCATTTATTTTTCCTTTTTCTTTCAGAATTGAGAATTATGCATCGTCATATGCATACATGGGAATTTTGGGAAGATATAATATTTTGAATTATTGTATTAGACTAGATCTTGCATGAACGGGCCTGTTTAACCCGTATTCTGGCCGTGTTGGCTATATTCAAATTCCGCTGCATTATACATATGTAATTATTATTTTCCGCTGCAACTTCGATGTATTATTTTTAAATTATATATGAATGGGCTGTTTGAATATTTTAAATTCTGAAAAATCATAGCCTTGCGTCTCTTTAGTGAGCTCGGAGAAACCGTGTCTTGCTAGGGAGGTGTGGCGGTGACATCCCGACCTGGGTGACCAACCAGTAATTAATATTCAGACTACGGGCTACTTCATTTCCCGGTGAAGGGACCGTTTGCCTACATTATTCTGTAATATCTTTTACTGCTCATTCATACATCACGAAAAGGACGAATTGAAAAATGAATAAAATAAAAGAGGATGCCTTTTATGAGAGACATTGGATTCTCATACAAGGTTATGGAATTAATCCATAGTTAATGACTTAAATAACCCTTCACACCATAATTAATTACAGTCGGATTATCTGTTTAAAGCATTAAGGTTTTGTTTATAGAAAAATATTTTAATGAGAATCGAACAAAGATCCTTTAATCATGGTAATTATTGACCTTAATTATTGCTAATCATGATCTTTAATTAATGACTTAAGGGTTCAATTATTTAGGTGGGAGAATGGAGAATAAGGATTTTGGCAGCATAACGCCTTATATTGCAAACTGGGGTATTACATCTTAACCCGTGGGGTTAAGACGTGAGTGATGCAATATTAATGGAGGAATAGAAATCAGAATTTTTAGAATTTAAAAAGATAGGAATCCTGTCTTGATACCATAATTTGTGTCGCTGGACGAAGATAGCGACATGGGTATCTCGACAGGGTAATTTTAGAAATTTTAGGTAGGCTAGGCCTTGTATCGCTAGACAGGAAGTGTGTCGCGAGGCATGGTCCCGCGACAGGAGGCTGGCGCCACAAGGCTTTACCGGAATTTTTCTAATTATTTGAGTCCCAGTCGCGAGACTCAAAAATTGTGTCGCGGAACGTGGTCTCGCGACAGGGTAGTTTAGCGACTGGGGTTTTCAAAGAAATATTGCAAGGACATAATTTCCTGTCTCGAAGTAAAAGTGTGTCGCGAACTGTGAGTCCGCGACAGGGGTTTCTCGACAGAGCCATTCAGAGAAAAACACGAGTTTTTGATCCCCAGTCGCTAGGCAAGGGTTGTGTCGAGAACCGTGGGTTCGCGACAGGAGTGCTTCACGACTGAGGGTTTTAAAATAGTAAGACAAGTATCCCTAGACATCCATGTCGCGGAATAGCCTTCCTGTCGCTAGACGTGGTCTCGCGACAGGAAGAGGTTGGTGACATGGGTGGTTCAGGACGCAAGTCAGAAAAAGGAAAAGGGAATAGTGGCATGCATTGTGCGTGATCTTACCCATTTCAGATTAAAAACCCATTCTAGCCTAAAATAACCAAACACACATTAAATAAAACTAAAACATGCTTGAATAAAAAGATAACATAAACTAAGGCAGTATTTAAAAATGGGAAAACCCTAATCTAGGCTTGATAACATATAAACATGCACCATCCAAAAATAAAAGAGAATAATAAGCAAAGAACAATAAATAAGGGTCAAGTGACCCAAAAGAGAAATAAAAGCAGTAATCCATGGGTTAGTAATACCCATTTCATGATTTTGGGACACATTTCCAGATTAACTTCCCATTTTATAAAATGGGTTTGATAATACCCATGATTTGGGGTATTTCAAACCCTAAATCAAAATTCCAACAATATAATAACATATAAAACTGGCTACCTATCTAAATACTGGAAAACAAAACTGGATTAAAGCGTAAACTAAGCTAAACTAGGACATAAAGTAAATAATACAAAAAAAATAAAACTAAGCTAAGCTAACTACCTAGAGAGAATATCTCAGATTCTATCTTCAAGGAGAGAAAATTTCTAACTCTTGAGCACATAGAGATCATCTATTTATAGAGGTGAAACCCTAGGCCCATAGGCCTTGATCTGAGGCCCAAGCCTGTCGTAAGGCTCACACACATCACAAGCATGTCGCGGCATCACGCGGTGTGGCGCGGGACGTGGTTGCATGTCGCAAGACTTCACGCCCTGTCTTGAGGCTCTCTGGACCAGGTCTTGGTTCTGTGTCGCTAGACTACCCCCAGTCGCGAGGCCATGTTTAGCGACTGGGTGCCTAGAGACTAGTGCTTTGAGACTGGATTTTTGTCTTCAAGTCTGCTTCTGTGTCGCTAGACTGCCCCTGTCGCGAGGCCATGGATCGCGCCACGGGGCTAGCGGCAGGAGTCTAGGGACATGGTTTCTTCTTCATCATTCTTGTGGCGCGGAACCCTCCCGTGTCGCTAGACCATGCTTCGCGCCACGGGGTCTAGCGACAGAGCATTCTGGACACTGTCTAGTTTGGGCCAGATGGGCCGAACTTGCATTTTTTGTGGGCTTTTCTTTCTTTTCCCATCTTTTTGTATTTTGTGGGTCTGGTTTATTCTTTTGCCCATCTTTTTCATTCCTTTCTCTTTTCTTTTCTTTTTCTCCTGTTTTTTGGATTTTTCTAACATAAATGTGTAATAAAATTACATATTTATGCCTGTTTCATACCAGCTTATTATTTTTACAAATATGCATAAATCAGTCTAATTCTAATGCTTTCTTATTTAATATAAGACCAGAATGCGATCAAATGCCCGTTTCAGACACGGAAATGGATTGAAAATAATGGACATTTCTGGCCATTATCAACATCCTCACATTTAATACTGATCGTCCCCGAGCAGTCAGAGTCAATGTTCCTGAGAACACGGACTCTACATATTTAATCCATTTTCGTGGCTTCATAAATTACATTCTTTTTGGATTGGGATAAGACAATAAAAAACTACAAGTATTAAATTCCCTTGATTGCAGTGTTTAATGAAATGATACTTGCTCACTACATCGGGCCTACAAATCAAGCATTATTGTCAACCCTTCATAAATATCATGTTTGAAAGATGCAAAGATTAAAAATCAGAATTAAGGTATGACACGAACATAATTCATGAAGTAGAGCCTCACATATAAGAGAATCGGAAAATTCACTCACTCTCAAATGGGGTTTAATCAAATTTAATTAAATTGTCCCATAAGCTTGCAATCAGACCAACTCGCCACCGGCTCATTTCCTCAAATCGAGATCCCAAGGTCTTATTTAAGGTTATAACGGGGCGTACGGTTGTAACATTCGGTAGGAAAGGGAAATTATTGGGCTGAGAAATGACAAGAATTTATTCTATCATAACTTGGCATTTTTATTTAAAATTTATGGTCATCATTATTTCCTCTTTATTTTGCTTTTCTTCTTCTATTGCATGACTGTAATACCCGTAAATTTTAGAATATAACAATAGGAATTAATCCAATAAGAGAGAAGGGTTTGTTTCCGAGAACCCGTAGACGCGGAAATGCACGGAAGTCAAAGGACGACGAATTAGAACCCGACGAACCAAAAACCGACGGTCTTAAGGTTTCAAGCATGAAATCGAATTGAGACGGAATAAATTTATGATGAGAAGCATAATCCGGAAATGACCCGGAAAATCGAGCGCGGAAACGTGGAAGGATAGAAGTCCGAAAGAGAGGAGAAAAAGACCCGACGGATCGGATCGCACGGACCCGCCCGGACCGCAGTCCAGGCGGGGACCGCACGCTGGCCGGGCGGGGTTTGGCCAAAAGGCGCGCCAACCCCGCGTGGCTCCACAGGTTTTGGCAACTTGCGCGTTTTCGGCGATTTCTTACCATAATTCGACCCCCCGACTATGGAAAGAAGATTTTGGTCGAGGGGAAAGCTTTTAGGGTGACCTAGGGCTGCCTCCCCACCCTTTTCATCAGTCACAAATCACCCTCCACTCTCCCCAAACTCTCCCAAGCCAAAACACTCTCCCGACGAACTTCCGACGAACTTCCGGCGACTTCCGGCAACCATCGACGACCATAGGAACGTGTAGATCAAGGTTTACACCCCTTAGATCGTTGGTAAGAGTATCCAGATTCATCTACTCGTTTTTATCTCCAATTTTTAATCTAACTTTCGAATATTGGACTTGTAATCACGTTCGTGATCGAAGGAGGAAGAGAACGTGTGCAAGGATCCGTTCGTAGTGTTTTCGGACAAGCCGAGCGACCCTAGGACGACTCAAGAACACAAACACTGTAAGTTGAGCCTTCCATATCAATACGGGTGGTTTAGGGGCGTCCGGTATAGTCGTAATGCGACGAAACGAAAAACCGAAATTAAAAACCCCAATACGCGCAGTTTTTGAAATCTGTCTAAAACTCATATTTTGAGGATTCAATCCGAGAAACTCAAAACTAGACTTTTAATCCTAACACATAAATCTAGGTTGTGTAAAAATTTCAGACATTTTCGTTAACGTTTGCTATTTTAAATCGGATCGAAAAGAAACTGTTTTGACAAAACGTGTTTGAAATCTGCCTATGAACATGTCCGAACTTAGTGAGTCTGTTTCTATATTTTATAGTCCGATTTGATCATTGCAATCTAAATGAAAGTTGTAGATAATCATGTCTAGTATGTGTGGTTAAAATTTCAGAATTTTTGGTGTCCATTTGATATGTCAAAAAGCCAATTTTCCGAACTGTGACAAATCTGTTTTGGGGCAGTAAACTGTTTCCGCATTAAACTCGATTTTTGACATGTTTCCTCAACTTATTTCGAGAAAGTTAAAACACGAAAGTTGTTTGTTAGGGTGTTTTGCATAGACTGTGAAATTTTCAGATTTTTCGGACTTAAACCAAATTTTTAAATTGAAAAGGCGTAAACTGTGACGCCAAGTTACTTTTAAATCGAAGGATTTTGAAATTTCGAAACGAACGATCAAAGATTTGAAATACGATACATCTATACTTTTGAAAAACCCCGATACATTAAATCTAAACGATACATGAGCTACTTAGGTGGAGGGTGAGTGCTCTGCAGGGTGCCCCTCTAGCCTTTCTCTTCGGGCCTATAATGGACGAGAGAATTTGATGAGATATTACGCCAATCGGCGGGAGATACATGGCCTACTCTCTCGGGTTGTCCGTATGGATTTTCCGAGGCTCCGGAGTGGTATTGGGTATGGCAGATACGGCTGCGGCCGCCGGATCACCGGCTAAACGAGATACTTACGAAACGGCTGCGGCCGCCGGATCACCGGCTATACAAAACACTGAGAAATGGTTACGTGACGGGGAAATAAAAGATTTAATATTTTTAAGTATTTATTTATTTTTGCATGTCTTTAAATTATGCATTTAAATTATGTCTTTAAATTTCATATCATGACTAAATTGTTATTGTGGATTAAATGCATGTTCAAGTACACAATTAAAATATTATTTCCTTTAAATTTTGTGAATGCATGTTAGGAGTGAAATTTTAAATTATCTAATTAAATCCCTTTATTGCTATGTTAGGATCGACTTACTCAGTATTTTATATACTGATAAAATTGTTGTTTTCTCTTTTCCTTTCAGAGTATGAAGATAATGCATGAGCATATGCATTGGGGGATGGAAAAACTTTAACATTGTTTTTTTTTTATTGCTTTTATGATACTTGCATAACGGGCATGCAAATCCCGAGTTTTGGCCATGTCGGCCCACTTTACATTTTTCCGCTGCGATATATTATTACTACTACTATGTGTGTGGATGATACTTAATATTATTTTTAAATAGATTCCGGACTTGTTTTTAAACCTTTTTGCAATACCTATAGCCTTGCATCTCTTTGGCAAGCTCGGAGAATCCGTGTCTTGCTAGAGAGATGTGGCGGTGACATCCCGGCCTGGGTTATCAAATCCGGGGTGTTACAAGTTGGTATCAGAGCCCGGAATATTTTAAAGCTACTATTATTATTATTTAAAAAAAAAATTATTTTGAACTAAGTATTATTTTTAAATTTATTATTATCATTATTATTTTTAAGACTACTAGTGTTATTATTTTAGCCCAAAAATTTGAGCCCAAAAAATTTTCCTATCCAATTAGTGTAATATTTTGAGCCCAAAGGGGGTTAAACTATTTTGACCCAATAATTATTTATTATAAGCCCAACCATTTCGGCCCAAATACCTATGCTTTTATTTCTTAAGTCCAAATTATTATTTTTGGCCAATATAGAGGCCCAACTTTTTAAATCCATGATTAAATTTAAAAATATATTAAAATTAATTTTTGGGGCGATTGCATGTGCATATTCATATAGATTTAAATTCCTGCATATCCTGACTTTTATTCGAAACCTACTCTAACTCTAACCTCCTTGTTGACATTAGATGGCCGAACCCAACGCGAACATGACCAATCTGATGATGAAACTGACCAACGCATACCTCGAATCCCAACAGCATATCAATCACTTCAAGGCTCGAGTGGGGCATCTAGAGAATAACGTGGACTATTTGAGACATCTTAGGGAAGCTGACCATCATGAAATAACCCAACTCAAAGCCCAAGTCGCCGAACTCCAAACCCAAGTGGTCACACTCCAAAACAAGGACAACGAACGGATGATGCAAATAGGACACTTAGGAGCTGAGCTGCTAGGCCTAGAGGCTAACATATTTCCTCCGAGCCCGAGCCCGGTGGGGACACCCATTGCCATTGACGTATCCAGCGACGAGGACGATCCCATCGAGGATGTACCTGCCTAGTCACCCTAGACTTAGGAGCCCATACTGATGCACTACTATCTATGTTCCTTTTTTTCAAACTAGTACCAGCACTACTATTTCATTCCTGTTACGAATGCTTGTAATCAACTGAAAAAAAAATTTCTCTTGAGTAATAAATCTACAAGCATTTATTTTATACAAGTATATTTAAAGTATTCCTTACATTTTGATTAAATTATTTCTCCTCGAATACCCTGCTAAAACCCGATCAAACAAATGAACAAGGTAATAATAATCAATGACCTATAGATAACAACTAAAAAAAAATACAAGTAGTAATAAATAACCTAAATATGTAAATATATATATATATACATTATATGGAAATAATCATCGAACAAGGGTATCTCCAACCCTAAACCCCAACACCCTAAACCCTAGGGTCTAAAAAAAAAAAACCTGAACAGGTTACTGTTCAAAAAAAAAAAAAGAACAACAAAACAAAACAAAACAAAACAAAACGAAACAAAACAAAAACAAAACAGCAAGTAGGACCAACCCCAAATAACAACAAACGATACGCTAAATCCAAACAACCTATACTAACAGGTTCCAGTAGACTAATACCTGTTAATATCGTCATTTATTTAATTAAATTATTTTATAAGCATTATATAATACTCCAACAAAAGGAATCTAAACTCTCTTGTTATTGCGACAGCATGGCACCGAGAGGCAGACCACGCGCCCAGCCCACTACTCCAAACACCAACGAAACCCCTATGCAACCAGAAAGGCCTATACCCGGCGAAGGGGTGCACGCTCAAGAGGAGCCGGCAAACCCTATGCCAAACAACATGGACGCGCGCCTATGCACTCTAGAAGAGGTTCTCATTGCGATAGGGAACGCGCATGTGAACCAAGGCCAGGCCACTGCGGTACCTCCACCCGAGGCCCGCATTAACTACTTAACTATGGTGAACTCATATCGTCCGCCGAACTACGCCGGAGAAGAGGACCCGGCTAAACTTGAAGAATGGATCCGAACATTCGACAAGCTACTAAACGCTGGGTCTTCCTGGGGTTCCTCTTGGGGTTCTTCCTCTGCATGTTGTGTCCCAAAGAACTGGTGTGCATACCTCAGATAATCTTGCACGAATACTGGATGTGTGATCCGCACCAATTTGAATTCCCATGCCTTCTTGATCCGTGTGCAAAATAGGCTTCTGATTTTGTGGTTATAGTGCATGACCTTTGCCTTATTCCCAATATTTCCATAATTCAGGGCTTCTTTGTCCATGTCCTTGAGGAGTTCGAGAAACGAGGTTCTGTACTGCTGATGTGTGATTTTCACTACTCATATTTTACCACAAGCGGATGGTTGTCATCAAGTAATAAAAACCGGTGAATACCGGGTCGAACCACAGGGAATTTCAGAATATTATTTCATTCCGGAGAAGATTTTAATTGTTCTTAAGTTCATTAATAATATATATTATATTTTGAAAAGAGTTTGTTTAATTCTAATGGTGATTAAATTAAAAATAGTGACATTAAATTTTAAAATAAAGCAAATTAAAATTATAATTAATAAAAATATAAATGGGAGATGCTTGTAATATTTTAAATATTGCCATCTTTATATAAAATAGAAATTGCATATTGATTTAGCATTTTCCAATGTCTAAAAAGATCAATTTCTTAAGCTTAATTATTTTAGAAAGATTAAAAATATTGTAATCTACTAATAATCAAATTATGCTTAAACGGATTTCATGGAAGCTGATTAAATTATTTAACATTCTGCAATCATTATTCTAGGCCTAAATTTGAGTCTTTCCCAAGCATACAAATTTTTCTATAGCAATTAGAAGGCACTTTTCATTTCTCAAATCATTGTGCACATGCCAGAATCCATTTATAGTGTAATTTATTCCCAATTCCGGTACTAAAATATTAATTCTACTTTTTATCTCCCGATTTAGCAAAGCAGAAATCACAGAATTGGATTCTAACATTTAATTATGCAGAACAGTGTAAATAATCTAACAATTATGGTAAAATAACGATTAAACATGGTAAACTGGATTTAATTAATAATATTAAAATGCAGATAGATCAGAATTATTGCCAGATTGCTAAAAATAGATAATGCAGATTGATCGGTCAATTCAAAGCTTTAGCAGATTATTAATTTGAATAGCAGATTTGGTAAAACACAAAATGTCGATCATTTTGTAGGCATCTAACATACCATTCTAATACAAATTCACATACTATAGCAGATTAATCCAGATTCAACACATGAAACATCGATAAATTATATTGCTTCCATAAAACAGATAAATTCATACTTCAAAGTGATTCTGAACTCCCGTTCTAGAACACTTCTAACACGAACAATACAGAAATCCGTCTACAAATTAAAAACATGATAGCAGATTACCTTTAGAGGCAATTTCAATTCATTACAAAGCAAGAAAAAAGAAAGGCAACACCTAGAATAGGAAGAACACGCCCAGAAAGTCGTCTGATGCATTCCTCCGGCATGGATTTGTGTTTCCGGCCTTCTTCTCCCATTAGAATATGTTCACAGAGAGTTTCTGTCGAAAATGGTAAGTCTGTGTATGAAGAAATGACGAAAAACGGTGTTTAAAACCGAGTTCGGGAGGTTAGAAAACTGCTCAACCGCGACTGTGGCGCAAAAAGTGGCGCTCGGAAGAGGTTTTCGGCGCCACCAAGGAGCTGCGGCGCATACGAAGATTTTCTGAATTTTTGCAAGTGGCACATTTTGTGGCGCTCCAAGGTGCTTTTCGGCGCCGCCAAGAAGGTGCGGTGCATTCTGACAATTTCCTAAAATTTAGCCCGCGGCGCAAAAAGTGGTGCCTGGAGGGCATTTTATGCGCCACCAAGAAGGTGCGGCGCATCCTGAAGCTTTTTCCAATCCGAAATTTTCCCAAGTGTTGGTGCGGCGCCTGATGTGGCGCCTGAGCATGATTTTAGACTTAGGAGCCCATACTGATGCACTACTATCTATGTTCCTTTTTTTCAAACTAGTACCAGCACTACTATTTCATTCCTGTTACGAATGCTTGTAATCAACTGAAAAAAAAAAATTTCTCTTGAGTAATAAATTTACAAGCATTTATTTTATACCAGTATATTTAAAGTATTCCTTACATTTTGATTAAATTATTTCTCCTCGAATACCCTGCTAAAACCCGATCAAACAAATGAACAAGGTAATAATAATCAATGACCTATAGATAACAACTAAACAAAAATACAAGTAGTAATAAATAACCTAAATATGTAAATATATATATACATTATATGGAAATAATCATCGAACAAGGGTATCTCCAACCCTAAACCCCAACACCCTAAACCCTAGGGTCTAAAAAAAAAAAAACCTGAACAGGTTACTGTTCAAAAAAAAAAAGAACAACAAAACAAAACAAAACAAAACAAAACGAAACAAAACAAAAACAAAACAGCAAGTAGGACCAACCCCAAATAACAACAAACGATACGCTAAATCCCAACAACCTATACTAACAGGTTCCAGTAGACTAATACCTGTTAATATCGTCATTTATTTAATTAAATTATTTCATAAGCATTATATAATACTCCAACAAAAGGAATCTAAACTCTCTTGTTATTGCGACAGCATGGCACCGAGAGGCAGACCACGCGCCCAGCCCACTACTCCAAACACCAATGAAACCCCTATGCAACCAGAAAGGCCTATACCCGGCGAAGTGGTGCACGCTCAAGAGGAGCCGGCAAACCCTATGCCAAACAACATGGACGCGCGCCTACGCACTCTAGAAGAGGTTCTCATTGCGATAGGGAACGCGCATGTGAACCAAGGCCAGGCCGCTGCGGTACCTCCACCCGAGGCCCGCATTAACTACTTAGCTATGGTGAACTCATATCATCCGCCGAACTACGCCGGAGAAGAGGACCCGGCTAAACTTGAAGAATGGATCCGAACATTCGACAAGCTACTAAACGTGGTGAAGTGCCCAATTGGCGAGAATGTGCCTGTGGCATCGTACTATCTCGGAGGGGAGGCGGATGACTGGTGGCGTGCCATGCAAGATAAGTTAGCCGAGGACGAGGAACCCTATTCTTGGGAAGAATTCATGGGTCTGATTAGGGATCGCTTTTATCCCATGAGCACAAATTCAGCCATGTACGAGGAGTTCCTATCTCTGAAGCAAGGAGGGCAAACAGTCCAGGAATACTACACCCGTTTCAAGGAGTTGGTGCGTTTCGCACCGAGACTCGTGCCGACAGATGCGGAGAAGGCACAGGAATTTGAAATGGGGCTAAACTTGACTATACGAGAGGTGATCACTGGCGTCCCATACCCAGACCTGCAATCGGTGTATGATCGTGCGATAGCTGTTGCGAGGGTGCAACAACTAAAAAGGAAAGTGAGCGGAGAACCCAGCCGAGGATCTCAGGGACAGGATAAGAGGAGTAGAGACAACCGTTCCGGTAACAATGCTGTAGGGAACAACTTTCGGGGAGATCTGAACAGACCCCCTCAAAACAACAACAGAGGATATGATGATAGAACCCTTTTCCGGGGTAACCCGGTACCACCTTGCCCGAGATACGGCAGGCCTCATTTGGCCAGAGGGTGCCCCCAACAGGGTGCCTGCTACAGGTGTGGTCGCATCGGCCACATGGCGAATGAGTGCCGCACTCGACTGGAAAACATCACCAAGAGGGAGGACTTGGGCACGGGGCCAACTCAGTTTCGCAATCAAGATGCACGGAATGGAAACAACCAGGGGTATAGACCCCCTCAGAACCAGAATCTCAATCAGAATCAACGTCCCCCACAGAATCCAAATCAGCAACAGAATCAGAACCCGAACCGGGATCAGCAAGGCAACCCGGGACGTCTAATGGGGCGATTGAATGTCATCAATGAGGCAGATGTGCCTATGCAGGGGGACGTAATGGGAGGTACGTTCCATGTCTTAAGTACACCCCTTAGAGTTCTGTTTGACTCAGGAGCTAGTTGTTCGATAATATCATCTAAAGTCTTACCTGAACTAGATCTACCTAAGTGCGAATTGATTAACTTAGGGATTCAACTTCCATCGGGAGAGGTAGCATCATGCTCTAAGCGATATAACGGAATTCCGATAGTTATAAAGAACGTAGAGTTTTTCGCGAACTTGGTAGAATTCGAACTACAGGATTTTGACGTCATACTAGGGATGGATTGGCTAACCCAATATAAAGCCGTGATCGATTGCCAAAAACAAAAGATCACGTTGTCAAAAAGTAGGGGAAGGAGAGTCATCTTTTACTCCCAACCCCCTAAGAAGTCTACCAAGGTAGTTAACGCCGTTAAGCTATGTAGCTTAATGCGTAAAGGTTACGCGTTATATGCATGCTACATTCATAACCTTGAGGCCGAAGAGGTCAAGGTGGATAACATTCCGGTGGTGAGAGAATACCCGGATGTATTTCCGGAAGACGTTCCCGGCATGCCGCCTGAGAGAGATCTGGAATTCACCATAGATCTTATCCCGGGAACGGAGCCTGTCTCAAAGGCTCCTTACCGTATGGCGCCGCTAGAAATGAAGGAGCTAAAGGAACAACTCGAGGAGTTGCTAGAGAAGGGATACATAAGGCCGAGCATGTCCCCATGGGGAGCCCCGGTCTTATTCGTTAAGAAGAAAGATGGAGGTCTACGATTATGCATCGATTATAGAGGGCTTAACCAAGTCACGGTCAAGAACAAGTACCCGTTGCCCAGAATCGAGGATTTGTTCGACCAACTGAAGGGAGCTTCAGTATTTTCAAAGATCGACTTGCGATCAGGATATCACCTGTAATACCCGTGAATTTTCCATCATAAAATAAAACAATAATTAAATAAATAAATAATAAATAAAATAAATACCATAAATAAATAAATGAATCCAGCAAATAAAGAAATAAATGAAGATAAGGAAATGAGAAATGGGATTTTAACTCAAAAAGGAATTTAATTAGATAAGAAGAATTATTAAAGGTAAATAAATTGTACATCAAAACCCGACACTAATGAACTCGAGTATTCGAGTCCAAAACATCCAATTAGACCCGAGTGAAAATTTAGAGAGGAAGTAGAGACCCGAAGATACCCCGGAAATCGGAATTCGGGAGCATAGAGGGATAGAAACCCGAAAGAGAGGCGGAACAGCACGACGGATCGCACGACCCGCCCGGACCGAAGTCCAGGCGAGTGCCGCGCGGTGGCCGCGCGGTGGAAGGGGAAACAGCGCGCCACGACCGCGCCACCCCACAGATTCGTTTGTTGCGTGAATCTCTCGCCCGAACGCGGATTTTTCGACTTTCGGTTGAACATCTCTCGACCCAAGACCTTTAGGTCAGATGTTGGACGCCCTAGGGATTGAGAAATCTATAAATAAGCCCCTTGGGAGCCCCAAACAAGTTTACAAAACCCTACAACCTTCTATACGTTCGAAACCCTAAATTCGGAGTCAACGGAAAGCACAAAACCGAGGCAGCAGCTTTGGACGAAAATCTAAGGATCTCCAAACGTTGTGGTAAGCTCTAGTCCGATAAATCTCTTCACGTTTCAATCCGAAAACGGATTCTAACTTCGGTTCTTTTCTTTCTACACCCCGTATTGGATCTAGATCGTAGAACCCGACGAACGGAGAGGAGAAACGGTGATCTGGAAGCCACGCCTCCGAATTAGACATCCCCGACGTTCATAAACTCAGTAAGTTAACTCTTACATGGTTTTGGGATGAATTAAAACATTCAAAACTAAAAGATTAACAAGAAACCGTAAATCTGTCCATCTAAACGTTCTATCGGCGCAACAGATTTGATGAATTTTTCCGAACCTTAAAACAAACTCAAACGGAAAAACTTAAAACAAAAAAAACGTTCCTAAGACTTAGATCTAGCTACTGTAAAATTTTGAGAATTTTTGGAGTTGATTTGATATGAGAAAACCCACCGAAACCGAACTGGTTGAATCTAGATAGTGAAATCTTGGACAGAACTTAGGAATGATCTTGATCACGTTTTTGACATAGGATCTAGGCTGTTTTAGATCTTTGGCCGAACATAAAAGTTGTAGATAATTGTCTTACAATAATCCCTGTCAAATTTCATTAAATTTGGAGTTGAATTGCTATGGTAGAATTCGAAATCCTTAAACTGTGACACATTAACCTCGGACAGAATTATTCTTATGCGAAAATTGGTGATTTTGACCTACTTAGGTATCTCGGATCGAAAAGGTTAAAACACAAAAGTTGTAGATCTTGATGTTTCCGAGTCAGATATAAAATTTTGGAATTTGTTGGAATTAAATCTGATTTTAGACGAATTTTAGAGTAAACTGTGATTTACCGAAACGAAATCTTGAAATCTTGTTGAAACATGGAATTAACCTTTAGGGTTGAAACGAGTTGAGATATTATTTTTAGATAAATACAATCGAAGTCAGATTTTTAAAATTAAATCCCCTTACAAACTTGATAAATTAAAATTAGGGGTGAGTGCTCTGCAGGGTGCCCCCTAACGATTCACTTCGTGCCGTAATGGACGATGGTGACCCCGCGCGCTAAACTTGAGATATGGATTGCCTAAACGGCGAAATATAGAGCCTACACTCTCGTGAATATCCGTATGGGTTTCCCGAGGCTCCGGAGTGGTACTGGTATGGCTGATACAGTTGCGGCCGCCGGGCTACCGGCTAAACTTGTTGACATCGCGATTTTATCGTGAAACTTTGAAATACCAAATCGGGAATGTAACGGGGATTCTAAACTGAATTAAATTAGATTAAATTATGTTGTTGTCCAATTAAATTATTTAAATGCTTTATTTAAATTATGGCTTTTATGATTAAACCATGTGATATGTGTCATTAAATAGAGCCCTGAGATAAATTATGTTATTGGATATGGATTAGATGAAATTAAATATTATGTTATTATCATGCTTTGTTAAATTATTAAATTTATGGCTTTAAAACCCTACGATCATGCATGTGTTAACTTACTCAGCAATTTTGCTGACCAAAACCATTTTTATTCCTTTCCTTACAGAATATGTGGAATGAGCATGTGTGAGCACGATTCATGCATGGGTTTTTGGGGGATACTTATTTTGCTTTTAAATTTCGTACTTAGACTATATTATGAACGGGCCTGTTTAACCCGTGTTTTGGCCATGTCGGCCCTTTTTATATTTTCCGCTGCGATACTGTAATAAACCAAATATTTCCGCTGCGCTATGCTATTATTGTTATTTTCGAATTATATTATATGGGCTATTTGAATGCTTTAAATGTTTTTAAATACTGCAATACCTAGCCTTGCATCTCTTTAGTAAGCTCGGAGAAACCGTGTCTTACTAGGGAGATGTGGCGGTGACATCCCGACCTGGGTGACCAAAAACCGGGGTGTTACATCACCAGTTAAGGATCGCCGAAAAGGATATCCCAAAGACGGCGTTCAGAACTCGCTACGGGCACTACGAATTCACGGTGCTATCATTCGGGCTGACGAACGCCCCAGCGATGTTCATGAATCTCATGAACAATGTGTTTCGAGAACTATTAGATCAATGCGTAGTGGCGTTCATAGATGACATCCTGATCTACTCGAAAAGCGAAGAAGAACATTCCGAACACTTACACAAAGTGTTAGGGATCTTACGAGTAAATCAGCTGTATGGCAAGCTGTCCAAATGCGACTTCTGGCTAAGAGAAGTGGCATTTCTGGGACATATCGTATCCGCCAACGGAGTGGCAGTAGACCCAGCAAAGATCTCAGCAGTGACCGAATGGGTGCCACCGGAGAATCCAACCGAGATAAGAAGTTTTCTCGGATTGGCAGGATACTATCGAAGGTTTGTAAAGGATTTCTCAAAGATCGCTCGCCCACTGACACAGCTGTTAAGGAAAGGGGCGAAATACGACCGGACCATTGAGTGTGATTCCGCATTCCAAGAATTGAAGAAACGGCTTACCACAGCGCCGGTGTTGGCATTACCATCGGAGGATGGAGACTTCGAGGTGTACAGCGACGCCTCGAAGGAAGGATTGGGATGCGTGCTAATGCAAGATCAAAGGGTTATAGCATACGCATCACGTCAACTAAAGCCACACGAAGAGAACTATCTGACGCACGACTTTGAGCTAGCCGCGGTCGTGTTCGCTCTAAAGATATGGAGGCACTACCTCTATGGGCGAAAGTGTCGGATGTTCACCGACCATAAGAGCCTCAAATATATATTCACGCAAAAAGAGCTGAATTTGAGGCAAAGGAGATGGTTGGAGCTGATTAAGGATTACGACCTGGAAATCGCGTATCACGAAGGAAAAGCCAACGTGGTGGCCGATGCCTTGAGTCGAAAGACTCAACACGTGGTGAATTCACTTGTGGTACCGGCCGAGTTGTACAGAGACTTGGCAAAATTAAGTCTGGAGTTGGTACACTCTGGCGAAGTAAGTGAGGTCGTCAACACGATGGTAGTAGGATCCACCATACTCGATGAGATACGACTAGCACAACAGGGTGATGAAAAGCTGGAGGAAATTAGGAAGAGCATTGCTGAAGGAAAGACAATGGATTTTAAAATCCATGAGGACGGAAGCATCCGCTTCAAGGGAAGGTGGTGCATACCACGAAAATGCGAGGACATGAAGCAAAAAGTAATGGAGGAAGGCCATAATACCCCATTATTGTCCACCCCGGAGGCGAGAAGCTATACAAGGACATAAAGAAGAACTATTGGTGGCCAAACATGAAGAGAGAAATAGCCGAGTTTGTGGCAAGATGCCTTACCTGCCAGAAGGTCAAGGGCGTACGACAGAAACCCTTAGGATTAATGCAGCCATTGGAAATCCCAAGTTGGAAATGGGATAGCATTTCAATGGACTTCATTTCGGGGCTACCACGTTCACCGAAGGGGATGAATAAAATCTGGGTGATCGTGGATAGGCTGACAAAAGCTGCCATATTTATCCCCATGAAGGATACCTGGTCCATGGACCAATTGGCAAGGGCATATGTCGACAACGTGGTACGACGACATGGAGTACCACATGACATCATCTCAGACAGAGACAGTAGATTTGTCTCACATTTTTGGACAAAACTACAAGAAGCCCTCGGTACGAAGATAAAGATGAGTACTGCGTTCCACCCTATGACGGATGGACAAACGGAAAGAACGATCCAAACTTTGGAAGACATGCTGAGGGCATGCGTATTAGAGTTTAAAGGAAGTTGGGAAAATCACTTACCCTTAATCGAATTTTCCTACAACAACAGCTACCATGCTAGCATTGGCATGGCACCTTTCGAGGCACTGTATGGACGCAAATGCCGAAGCCCATTGAGCTGGGAAGAGAGCGAGAGGACTATGGTAGTTGGACCACAACTTGTTGAGGACATGGCTCAACAAGTCAAAATAATCCAAGGAAAGATGAGAGCCGCGCAAGACCGGCAAAAGAGCTATGCCGACGTGAGACGGCAAGATTTGGAATTCCAAATAGGCGATAAGGTCATGTTAAAGGTGTCACCGATGAAGGGTGTGATGCGCTTTGGCAAGCGGGGGAAATTGAGCCCACGGTACATAGGACCATACGAGATCCTAGAAAGAGTGGGGAATCTTGCATACCGACTAGCATTACTGCCACAATTTGCTCGTGTCCACGACGTGTTCCACGTCTCACAACTGAAGAAATACGTCCATGATCCGACCCACATACTCCAACCGGAGGAAATTGAGCTGGACGATGACTTAAGCTACGAAGAAATTCCGGTGCGAATACTCGACAAGAAGGAGAGAGTAACAAGGAATAAGACCGTGAGAATGGTCAAGGTTCTTTGGTCTAACCACGAAGCCGAGACGGCAACGTGGGAGCTAGAAGCAGACATGAAGGATCGTTACCCAACCCTATTCCAAGACAGTGCAACAACAGTTATGGGGACATAACTGTAATCTTAAGAGGGGGAGGATGTGACGACCCGAATATTTCCGGATATTTTATACGAATACTTTGTACCCCAAATAAACAAATTCAAATTGTTTTGAACTACGTAATGACTTGATCCCTTCACGGGGTACGTAGGCAACTCGGAAATTTCAATTCTGGGTTCAGTCAAATAATAACAAACAACGACACACAATAATACAATCGCTTAATCAAACAATTCCCGAACTCGCGAGAGGATGAAGTGCAACTTCGAGGACGAAGTTGGTTCTTAAGGGGGGTAGACTGTAATACCCGTAAATTTTAGAATATAAAAATAGGAATTAATCCAATAGGAGAGAAGGGTTTGTTTCCGAGAACCCGTAGACGCGGAAATGCACGGAAGTCAAAGGACGACGAATTAGAACCCGACGGACCAAAAACCGACGGTCTTAAGGTTTCAAGCATGAAATCGAATTGAGACGGAATAAATTTATGATCAGAAGCATAATCCGGAAATGACCCGGAAAATCGAGCGCGGAAACGTGGAAGGATAGAAGTCCGAAAGAGAGGAGAAAAAGACCCGACGGATCGGATCGCACGGGCCCGCCCGGACCGCAGTCCAGGCGGGGACCGCGCGCTGGCCGGGCGGGGTTTGGCCAAAAGGCGCGCCAACCCCGCGTGGCTCCACAGGTTTTGGCAACTTGCGCGTTTTCGGCGATTTCTTACCATAATTCGACCCCCCAACTATGGAAAGAAGATTTTGGTCGAGGGGAAAGCTTTTAGGGCGACCTAGGGCTGCCTCCCCACCCATTTCATTAGTCACAAATCACCCTCCACTCTCCCCAAACTCTCCCAAGCCAAAACACTCTCCCGACGAACTTCCGACGAACTTCCGGCGACTTCCGGCAACCATCGATGACCATAGGAACGTGTAGATCAAGGTTTACACCCCTTAGATCGTTGGTAAGAGTATCCAGATTCATCTACTCTTTTTTATCTCCAATTTTTAATCTAACTTTCGAATATTGGACTTGTAATCACGTTCGTGATCGAAGGAGGAAGAGAACGTGTGCAAGGATCCGTTCGTAGTGTTTTCGGACAAGCCGAGCGACCCTAGGACGACTCAAGAACACAAACACTGTAAGTTGAGCCTTCCATATCAATACGGGTGGTTTAGGGGCGTCCGGTATAGTCGTAATGCGACGAAACGAAAAACCGAAATTAAAAACCCCAATACGCGCAGTTTTTGAAATCTGTCTAAAACTCATATTTCGAGGATTCAATCCGAGAAACTCAAAACTAGACTTTTAATCCTAACACATAAATCTAGGTTGTATAAAAATTTCAGACATTTTCGTTAACGTTTGCTATTTTAAATCGCATCGAAAAGAAACTGTTTTGACAAAACGTGTTTGAAATCTGCCTATGAACATGTCCGAACTTAGTGAGTCTGTTTCTATATTTTGTATTCCGATTTGATCTTTGCAATCTAAATGAAAGTTGTAGATAATCATGTCTAGTATGTGTGGTTAAAATTTCAGAATTTTTGGTGTCCATTTGATATGTCAAAAAGCCAATTTTCCGAACTGTGACAAATCTGTTTTGGGGCAGTAAACTGTTTCCGCATTAAACTCGATTTTTGACATGTTTCCTCAACTTATTTCGAGAAAGTTAAAACACGAAAGTTGTTTGTTAGGGTGTTTTGCATAGACTGTGAAATTTTCAGATTTTTTGGACTTAAACCGAATTTTTAAATTGAAAAGGCGTAAACTGTGACGCCAAGTTACTTTTAAATCGAAGGATTTTGAAATTTCGAAACGAACGATCAAAGATTTGAAATACGATACATCTATACTTTTTAAAACCCCGATACATTAAATCTAAACGATACATGAGATACTTAGGTGGAGGGTGAGTGCTCTGCAGGGTGCCCCTCTAGCCTTTCTCTTCGGGCCTATAATGGACGAGAGAATTTGATGAGATATTACGCCAATCGTCGGGAGATACATGGCCTACTCTCTCGGGTTGTCCGTATGGATTTCCCGAGGCTCCGGAGTGGTACTGGGTATGGCAGATACGGCTGCGGCCGCCGGATCACCGGCTAAACGAGATACTTACGAAACGACTGCGGCCGCCGGATCACCGGCTATACAAAACACTGAGAAATGGTTACGTGACGGGGAAATAAAAGATTTAATATTTTTAAGTATTTATTTATTTTTGCATGTCTTTAAATTATGCATTTAAATTATGTCTTTAAATTTCATATCATGACTAAATTGTTATTGTGGATTAAATGCATGTTCAAGTACACAATTAAAATATTATTTCCTTTAAATTTTGTGAATGCATGTTAGGAGTGAAATTTTAAATTATCTAATTAAATCCCTTTATTGCTATGTTAGGATCGACTTACTCAGTATTTTATATACTGATAAAATTATTGTTTTCTCTTTTCCTTTCAGAGTATGAAGATAATGCATGAGCATATGCATTGGGGGATGGAAAAACTTTAACATTGTTTTTTTTATTGCTTTTATGATACTTGCATAACGGGCATGTAAATCCCGAGTTTTGGCCATGTCGGCCCACTTTACATTTTTCCGCTGCGATATATTATTACTACTACTATGTGTGTGGATGATACTTAATATTATTTTTAAATAGATTCCGGACTTGTTTTTAAACCTTTTTGCAATACCTATAGCCTGCATCTCTTTGGCAAGCTCGGAGAATCCGTGTCTTGCTAGAGAGATGTGGCGGTGACATCCCGGCCTGGGTTATCAAATCCGGGGTGTTACAAGTTGGTATCAGAGCCCGGAATATTTTAAAGCTACTATTATTATTATTTTAAAAAAAAATTATTTTGAACTAAGTATTATTTTTAAATTTATTATTATCATTATTATTTTTAAGACTACTAGTGTTATTATTTTAGCCCAAAAATTTGAGCCCAAAAAATTTTCCTATCCAATTAGTGTAATATTTTGAGCCCAAAGGGGGTTAAACTATTTTGACCCAATAATTATTTATTATAAGCCCAACCATTTCGGCCCAAATACCTATGCTTTTATTTCTTAAGTCCAAATTATTATTTTTGGCCAATATAGAGGCCCAACTTTTTAAATCCATGATTAAATTTAAAAATATATTAAAATTAATTTTTGGGGCGATTGCATGTGCATATTCATATAGATTTAAATTCCTGCATATCCTGACTTTTATTCGAAACCTACTCTAACTCTAACCTCCTTGTTGACATTAGATGGCCGAACCCAACGCGAACATGACCAATCTGATGATGAAACTGACCAACGCATACCTCGAATCCCAACAGCATATCAATCACTTCAAGACTCGAGTGGGGCATCTAGAGAATAACGTGGACTATTTGAGACATCTTAGGGAAGCTGACCATCATGAAATAACCCAACTCAAAGCCCAAGTCGCCGAACTCCAAACCCAAGTGGTCACACTCCAAAACAAGGACAACGAACGGATGATGCAAATAGGACACTTAGGAGCTGAGCTGCTAGGCCTAGAGGCTGACATATTTCCTCCGAGCCCGAGCCCGGTGGGGACACCCATTGCCATTGACGTATCCAGCGACGAGGACGATCCCATCGAGGATGTACCTGCCTAGTCACCCTAGACTTAGGAGCCCATACTGATGCACTACTATCTATGTTCCTTTTTTTCAAACTAGTACCAGCACTACTATTTCATTCCTGTTACGAATGCTTGTAATCAACTGAAAAAAAAATTTCTCTTGAGTAATAAATCTACAAGCATTTATTTTATACAAGTATATTTAAAGTATTCCTTACATTTTGATTAAATTATTTCTCCTCGAATACCCTGCTAAAACCCGATCAAACAAATGAACAAGGTAATAATAATCAATGACCTATAGATAACAACTAAACAAAAATACAAGTAGTAATAAATAACCTAAATATGTAAATATATATATATATATACATTATATGGAAATAATCATCGAACAAGGGTATCTCCAACCCTAAACCCCAACACCCTAAACCCTAGGGTCTCAAAAAAAAAAAAACCTGAACAGGTTACTGTTCAAAAAAAAAAAAAAGAACAACAAAACAAAACAAAACAAAACAAAACGAAACAAAACAAAAACAAAACAGCAAGTAGGACCAACCCCAAATAACAACAAACGATACGCTAAATCCCAACAACCTATACTAACAGGTTCCAGTAGACTAATACCTGTTAATATCGTCATTTATTTAATTAAATTATTTTATAAGCATTATATAATACTCCAACAAAAGGAATCTAAACTCTCTTGTTATTGCGACAGCATGGCACCGAGAGGCAGACCACGCGCCCAGCCCACTACTCCAAACACCAACGAAACCCCTATGCAACCAGAAAGGCCTATACCCGGCGAAGGGGTGCACGCTCAAGAGGAGCCGGCAAACCCTATGCCAAACAACATGGACGCGCGCCTACGCACTCTAGAAGAGGTTCTCATTGCGATAGGGAACGCGCATGTGAACCAAGGCCAGGCCGCTGCGGTACCTCCACCCGAGGCCCGCATTAACTACTTAGCTATGGTGAACTCATATCGTCCGCCGAACTACGCCGGAGAAGAGGACCCGGCTAAACTTGAAGAATGGATCCGAACATTCGACAAGCTACTAAACGCTGGGTCTTCCTGGGGTTCCTCTTGGGGTTCTTCCTCTGCATGTTGTGTCCCAAAGAACTGGTGTGCATACCTCAGATAATCTTGCACGAATACTGGATGTGTGATCCGCACCAATTTGAATTCCCATGCCTTCTTGATCCGTGTGCAAAATAGGCTTATGATTTTGTGGTTATAGTGCATGACCTTTGCCTTATTCCCAATATTTCCATAATTCAGGGCTTCTTTGTCCATGTCCTTGAGGAGTTCGAGAAACGAGGTTCTGTACTGCTGATGTGTGATTTTCACTACTCATATTTTACCACAAGCGGATGGTTGTCATCAAGTAATAAAAAACCGGTGAATACTGGGTCGAAACACAGGGAATTTCAGAATATTATTTCATTCCGGAGAAGATTTTAATTGTTCTTAAGTTCATTAATAATATATATTATATTTTGAAAAGAGTTTGTTTAATTCTAATGGTGATTAAATTAAAAATAGTGACATTAAATTTTAAAATAAAGCAAATTAAAATTATAATTAATAAAAATATAAATGGGAGATGCTTGTAATATTTTAAATATTGCCATCTTTATATAAAATAGAAATTGCATATTGATTTAGCATTTTCCAATGTCTAAAAAGATCAATTTCTTAAGCTTAATTATTTTAGAAAGATTAAAAATATTGTAATCTACTAATAATCAAATTATGCTTAAACGGATTTCATGGAAGCTGATTAAATTATTTAACATTCTGCAATCATTATTCTAGGCCTAAATTTGAGTCTTTCCCAAGCATACAAATTTTCCTATAGCAATTAGAAGGCACTTTTCATTTCTCAAATCATTGTGCACATGCCAGAATCCATTTATAGTGTAATTTATTCTCAATTCCGGTACTAAAATATTAATTCTACTTTTTATCTCCCGATTTAGCAAAGCAGAAATCACAGAATTGGATTCTAACATTTAATTATGCAGAACAGTGTAAATAATCTAACAATTATGGTAAAATAACGATTAAACATGGTAAACTGGATTTAATTAATAATATTAAAATGCAGATAGATCAGAATTATTGCCAGATTGCTAAAAATAGATAATGCAGATTGATGGGTCAATTCAAAGCTTTAGCAGATTATTAATTTGAATAGCAGATTTGGTAAAACACAAAATGTCGATCATTTTGTAGGCATCTAACATACCATTCTAATACAAATTCACATACTATAGCAGATTAATCCAGATTCAACACATGAAACATCGATAAATTATATTGCTTCCATAAAACAGATAAATTCATACTTCAAAGTGATTCTGAACTCCCGTTCTAGAACACTTCTAACATGAACAATACAGAAATCCGTCTACAAATTAAAAACATGATAGCAGATTACCTTTAGAGGCAATTTCAATTCATTACAAAGCAAGAAAAAAGAAAGGCAACACCTAGAATAGGAAGAACACGCCCAGAAAGTCGTCTGATGCATTCCTCCGGCATGGATTTGTGTTTCCGGCCTTCTTCTCCCATTAGAATATGTTCCCAGAGAGTTTCTGTCGAAAATGGTAAGTCTGTGTATGAAGAAATGATGAAAAATGGTGTTTAAAACCGAGTTCGGGAGGTTAGAAAACTGCTCAACCGCGACTGTGGCGCAAAAAGTGGCGCTCAGAAGAGGTTTTCGGCGCCACCAAGGAGCTGCGGCGCATACGAAGATTTTCTGAATTTTTGCAAGTGGCGCATTTTGTGGCGCTCCAAGGTGCTTTTCGGCGCCGCCAAGAAGGTGCGATGCATTCTGACAATTTCCTAAAATTTAGCCCGCGGCGCAAAAAGTGGCGCCTGGAGGGCATTTTATGCGCCACCAAGAAGGTGCGGCGCATCCTGAAGCTTTTTCCAATCCGAAATTTTCCCAAGTGTTGGTGCGGCGCCTGATGTGGCGCCTGAGCATGATTTTAGGCGCCGTCATGCCTATGTGGCGCATTCTGGAGCTTTTCCAGTGTTGAAAATTCCGAATTTGACATCCTTTGACCTCCGAACATCTTCTTTCATCATTTTAATGTCTGAAACATCATTGCAATGTATTAGAATTGCCAAAGTCTTATTAAAAAGCAAAAAACAAGGTAAATTGGACTCGGATAAGTTCAATTTAACCAGTCTTATTAATATTTACAAATCACATGAAATATAAACTAAAAAGCAGTAAAATAGAGTCTCATGCATGCAATTTAGGTTCGTTTTAACACAATTTAAGCTTATTTAAATGTGGTTTCACAGGGTGCATCAACATCCTCACACTTAAATATTGCTCGTCCCTTGAGCAATGAGATCCATTAACACATCAACTTACCAATCAAGATAATAAAGATAAAGTCTCTATAGTTCTGCCAAATCATAGATTTCAACAACAAAATGAGATAAGAGGTTTCAAAGTTTAATGTACTAGAACTAGGCAAATTGATATGCATCAGCTATCAGAACCAGATACCCAAAACACTTACAATACAGAAAACAGATTAATTATACATAGCACTTAATATGGGAAAGTGAATAATGTAAATATGCTTTTCTATTCCAGTCTTTAAATATGCTCAATCTATGGCTAGGTTTCACTATATTCTAGACACTTTGGCTGAGTTGTAGACGGTTGAATTCCAAAAGCTACTCGTGTCACCGAATATGTGCCAGTCATCCAGTCAAGAGTTTATGAATTTTTATTTAATCCCCCTCTTTTTTTCTCTCTTTTCTTTTTTGATCTTGCATTCTTCAATAATTTTTTCTTTTTCTGTTTGCAAGATTTGAGTATCATTTTTTTTCGAATATAGGGGTTTCACTCTGACTTTATTTTAATTAAGCATTTAGAAAGACTTAGAATGAGCATATTTATTTATAAATAATGATAACTCTCCACATTTTAAATAACTAGTCTAATTAATCAAATAGTTTTCTGCAAGGTAAATAGAATTGTCAGCAATAGCTCAAACAACTTGCATAGCAATTTGACAAAGTCTAGGACTTTAAACTAAGAAACCTAATACTCATTAAGTTGTAAAATCAAATTAAAGCAGAACATTTAGACTTATTTGGATTTTCTCTAGATTGGCAATGATGTGATAATCTCTAAATAATAGCACCACTGGGAAAACACAGTTTAAATTTAAACATAATAAATCATGCATGTACCATTTTATTCAAAGCATAATAAACAGTAAAATAAAATTAAATCAAGCTCTTACCATATATTTCATGCAAATTGATAACATATAACATGAAAAGATCACACCTGGAATATTTAGATCTTAGAAATTCTTTCACCATCTTGGATGTCCCCTTTTGCTTGTTTCTTCATGGCATATCCTGCTTCTTTGTATATTTATATGGTATTTGCTCATACAAAAGATAATCGTTAGAACACATGGTAATTTATGAATTAAAATAATTAAATTCCATCCATAATTTATTAAATTCAGATTTTTATCATTTTAAATTTTAAATTCAGATTTTTAATTTTTATTAACACTTTTTATTAATTAAATAAAAATGGACAGATGTAAATAAAATATTAAATTTCATAAACTTACCAAAAGCAAAGTACCACAAGTTCTAGCAACTATTACATAAAGATGCTAATTAAATAAGCAAAATAGTACCAAAATTATTCTAATTATTACAAATTAAATAAAAAGGGAGCAATCCTATCTAATCAAAAATCTAAATTTCTAAAGATCCATCCGAATCATCTACTTCATCTTCCCTAGGACCCTCATCACTATCTTTAGAGCTCGAATCAGTAGGAGGAGCATATCGATCACCTAAACTTTCAGACATGAAATACTCAAGTCTGGAAGAAAGTCGTGCAAACTGTGTCCGTGTACTATCCTCCTTCCTCTTCATCTCGGCTCTAAGCTGATGAATCTCATAGGCCATCCTATTAATTGCAATCTCTACAAGCTCTGCCCTAGTACCAGATGTACTAAGTATATCAGGATGACGAGTGGGTGCCTCACGGGGTGCAGTAGGGTAAGCAAGCTCTGCACATCTTACTCCAGGCTTATTGTAGTAATTCTTGAAAGAGATAGGAGGCTTTGTTTTCAAATCATGAGCATAGGCCGTCATGTCCACTCCAGCTCTCTCACAAAGTGTCCAGATAAGTGCAGGAAATCCAAGCACAATCCTCGCAGCATCAGATGCCATGCCATCCAGCTCCTGTGCTATCAGCTCACCAACATCGATAGGCAACCCATTCTTCACACAGTACACAAAATACAACTCTTCTACACCCGGCTGAGAAGTGTGTGAAGTAGGAAAAACATTATGCTTATACAGCAAATAGAGCTGATACAGAGGTGCATCCATCAAAGTAGCAACAACTCTCTCTTTCTTCTCCCCTACGTAGGCAACTTTCTTTTGATTCTCAAACATCTCCTTTAAGATCCTTTTCTCCAATTCCGGTCCTCCTTCCTCTTCATAAATAGGCTCATGGAAATTTTTCTTCTTTGTAGCCGGGCAAGTGACATCCTTAGTTCCATAGAGCTCATTAATTATGGCAGGACCATATGGTACAGGCACTCCCCTAATCCATGAAGTAAAATGCTCATATCGGGAATTGCATAAGAATTGTCTGGTAAGCTCCCAGGAATAAATCTGGTAGGATGCTCAGCAAACTTCGTCCATCCTCGACTAATCAAAGCATCATGAACTAGAACTTGATCCATATCATCTTCAATAAATCCCTTATCTTGGATGATCCATCTTTTCACCATTCTTTGATAGTAAAAATAGGCCTCCTGATTTATAAAGATCGTCGGATTGAAATTGTCTCCGGTTAGTTCTTCTAGAGGAGGTGTATCATCCTTTCTATTATGACTCTTCCTCTTGGTTTTAGAACCACGTGGAACCTCCGGTGAAATTTCCTCAGGAGATTCAGCATCATCCTCCTCTTGCTGTGGATCATCTTCTGTTGGTTGAGCAGAATTGAAGGAAGTGTCGTAACCATTATATGAATCAGGAGCCACCAAATTATTCACAAACATATCTTCAGCACCCACAGCAGCCGGCTCCGGATCAGGTTCTCTAATAACTGGTGTCTGTGATGGGGCAGGCTCTGTGGCTTTCTGTTTCTTTTCACCGTTGTTTCTCGGGTTATTCTTTCTTTTTGATCTCATGATGGCAGAATTTAGGAAGAAGGGATTGAGATTAGAAAGCTAACTAAACTGAAAGAGAGAAGAATTGACAGATTTGGTAATGTGAGAGTGATGACCGATCGGTCTCCTCCTTTTAAAGATGGTGAAGTCTTGATTTTGTTGAGATATGGAGTGATTGATTTAATCTAGATCCAAATATACACCAAACACATGATTTGGAGTCCGTATAATGCTGTTTAGGATCCCAAAAATCGATTAGATATGATTTGAATCTTTTAGATTCGCAGATTTTTCAAAAATTCGCGCCGGTGGCGCAAAAAGTGGCGCTCTGAGGCCAATTTAGGCGCCACACATTGAGTGTGGTGCATTTTAAAAATAAAATAAAATTTAAAAATAATCCGCGGCGCATTTTGTGGCACTCACGAGGGGTTTTATGCGCCGCACAGTTGATGCGGCGCATCCTGAAGCAAACTTGGAAAAATTCTCACTTTGCGGCGCCAAAAGTGGCGCTGCAAGGCAGATTTAGGCGCCACCAAGCACATACGGCGCATTTTGGAAAAACTTAGAATAATTTCTAAGTTTTGTGGCGCATAAAGTGGCGCTGAAGGGTGTTTTTAGGCGCCACAAAGCATAAGTGGCGCATTCTGTGCCAATTCGGGTAGAATGTGTTTTTCCTAAATTCATCCCCATGATGTCCAACATCTCCAAATCACTCAACAATACCAATTTCACTTCGTCCACACCTCAATCAAGTCCAAATACACTTCATTGATCTCTTCAACAGTTCAAAACAAATCAATCTAACATGCTATTGGTAAGAGCCACTTTATTGAATTTAAAAACAACTAAAAACCTTATAAGCTAAATAACAACTATCTAATGCTTCATATAATCAAAATGACTCGAATAACAGAAATAATATATCTAAGATAACAAAATAATAGGAAATAGAGTTAGGACAATACAACCCCAAATGAAAATAACTAGAATGTATCAAAATGAAAATAGAGTCAAATACATAGGTCTATCAATACATATCATCTATAACGAACACAAGCCTATCTATCACTCCTAATCAATCAGAATCCTCAGAATCGTCATCCTCATTGTCTCCCACCTCCTCAGATCCATCCCCAGCATCAGCATCCTCAGCATCATCATCTCCATCCTCGCTACCATCCACAGAGCCTACATAGTCCTCATCATCATCATCCTCAGAAGGTGTCTGAGGGGCAACATATCTCTGTCCTAAGCTCTGGGACATGAAGAACTCCAGTCGGGTTGCGTGGTAAGCCTGGGCTCGAGCATTCTTGGCTATCTGATCAGCCAAGAAATGGTGCCTTTGAGATGCAAGTAAGGCATGCTCATTCACCGTGTTCAGTAAGTTCTGTTGGTTTATCAATAAAGTCCTAGCCCACTCAGGCTCTCCCTGATGCTGATATGGCTGATGTGACTGTTGTGGCTGAGCTCTGCCTCGTCCTCTACCTCTGCCCCTACCACCTTGTGTACCCCGAGTGGACTGTGAAGGAGCCTCAGAATGCTCCTGGCTACCCTGTGATGGTGCAGGTGGAGACTGCCTAGGTAGCTCCCTGGAAAGTATCATCGGTTGGCATCTTATGCCAGGCAACTTGAAGTTCTTCTTCCCAAATGGAATCGGGGGCTTCATTCTCCAATCTCTATCAAACTGCCCCATGTTCACTCCTGCCTGAGCACAAAGTTGCCATATCAAACTGGGGAACATAAGAGCTGACCTCTTAGACACCCCCGGTGTCTATCTCAACTCAAGTGATACAAGCTCTCCCATGTTGATCGGGCTCCCCACCTTGATGCAATATGGAACATACATATCCAGGGCAGTGGGTCCAGAGGTGTGAGTCGAAGGACTCAATCTCGATCTGTAAAACATGAGAAGCTGGTACATGGGAGCATCCATATCAGGCCCATGTAGCCTACTCAAGTCATCATCATCATACGTGAGGACATCCTCCTGACCCTCAAACATAGACATCAGTACAAGTTTCTTGAAATTCTCCCTATCATCGGCTCTCATCACCGGCTCCCAGAAATCTCTGCCATAAGGCACATCCACTACCCCAAAAATCTGATTAATATGCTGAGGAGTGATGGGCACTCTGACCCCAAAAATCCAAGAATCCTCCTCCTCAGCATTGGCTAGAAACAGCCTAGTCAGCTCCCATTAATATGATCCAGCTGGGTGTCTCACAAATCTCTCCCAACCCCTGGATCTAATAGCATCTCAAAGCAAAGGGTGCTGCAAGTCTTTCTCTGAGAAACCCCTATCTGCAATGATCCTCTTTTTATGGGATCTCTTGTACAGCTCATATGCCCTGGCACTCCTGAACACAGTGGCATCGAATATGTCCGGCCTGACATAAAACAACTCAGGGACATAGGCTCTAGGATCTTGCCTTTTCTATCCTCCCCTTGCCGGTTGCTCCTCTTGATCCTCCTGATCAACCTCATCATCATCTTCCTCCCCTCCTATAGCCTCAGGGACAGGCTCCTGGATAGCTAATGCAGCAGATCTCCCTCTCCTAGGTCGAGAGGAAGTGGAACTCGTGACGGGTGCCTTCCCCGAAAGGCTCTAGAGGGGGCCTGTGAATGGTCAGATGCCTCAGGCTGAACGGACTGATCAGGCTGATCGGGCTGGTTAGGCTGATTGACCTCCTGATGGTCATCAGCGGGTACTGTAGTATGTCTCGAAGAAGCACCGCTCTTGGACTTGCTCTTCCTGAAATAGGAGAGAAGTCCCTTGGACTTGGAAGCACCTCCTGAGCCCTGTGGGTGATCCATCTGTATCAAATTTTTCGTACGGAGTCTGTGATGTTCAAAAATATGCTCATCAGGAATAGGAGGAGGAATGCTATCCGGTGACTATGGATCATAAATCCCCATCCTCCCCTCGGGCATGGGTATATACCTATAACCCGATTTCTTAGGGAGGTTTGGAGGATTATACATTATTTCAGTACATGGTTGTACAAAAACTCTGGGTTAGTATCATATATATGCATTGCCTCCCATCCTCACACTTAAGTTTAAACCACAGGTTTAACTTAAGTGTTAAGTATAAAGCAAACATATACATCAACCTAGAATGTGGGATTTAAATAACTTAATGACCAAAATGTTGTATTTTAAAAGTTATGAATCCTAAACTTTGTTTAAAAATAACATCCATTTTATCCCAAAGTTTAAAATTCATGTTTAAGCATGCCTTTTTAATAAAAACTTCTCATTTTATTAAATTTCAGATTTAATAAATAAATACAACCTAAATTATTAAACTAGTGCATTACAAATGGTTTAAATTAATATTTAAATCCATTCCAATTCATTCATATGATAAATTAACCTATTTTAATTAACTAAGTTATAAATAAAAGAGTTTTTATCAAAACATGCTCCAATTAACTCACATTATGAAGAACATGGAAGTTTTGGCATGAAAATGAGCTTATATTTTTAATATAACTAAAATGACATGTTCTAATGATGTTTCATCCATTTAATTAATCAAAAATGCCATTTTAATTAATTTAAAGTAATTTTCAGATTTTAAAATTTTCAAAAATCCCAAATTTTAATGTTAATCCAAAAATTTTCACATTATGCATTCAATCCATGTTCTACAACACTTGTTCATGTTTAAACTAAGATTTAGACAATTAAAAACAAGTTTAATCCCACATTCTAACAATACCCAAAATTTGAGCAACAACACAAATACCAAAACTAATGTATTCAAAAGCACTAGAATATGATAAAATTTGAATTGGGATAGCCATTCTTGTAACGCCCCAAAAATTTTAAAACAATTTTTGTGACGTCACTGCCGTGTTACCTCCCTTAAACTGTTGGCCAGTCAATTTAAGTTTGATAACACGAAGCCTGGTAATCAGAAAATCCAACACATCATAATATCAGAGTAACAGAGTAAGCAACAGAAACAAGTCCATCATATAATCATAACAACTCGGCTACAAGCCTCATACAGTACCTCACCTCGGTACTCACGTCTACCTGTCCAAAATATCAAGTACAAGGAGTAATAACAAATGATTGGTTCACAGACCAATTCCAATTCACAGCAATACTCAGAAATATCAGACAAGTCACATAAAGATAACGTATGGTCTAATACAGCATATTAGTCAACAACATAATAATGCAGTCCTAATAGATCACTCAGTCCCAAACCCGTCACCATGATCATGCTCTGCGTCCTCCTCGGGAGTATCTATAAGAAAGACAAAATGCAAGGTGTCAGTACATAAAGTACTGAGCAAGAGTAGAACTAGCTGGGAAAACAAGGAACAAGGTTTTAGAGGTTAATTAATAGTTATAAAATAGCATAATTAAATAATTAAATAAACATCACACCGTCCCATACCGGTGCTTCAACCACGTTATACACTGCAAAACAATTATAAGATGAATTATGGATGATGAGATGAAATGTTATGACCTAAAGTGTCTATCGGTAGATACTAACTATGAATCTGATATTTCAGATTCATATCTCTGAAATCTAAATGCAGCACATAAGTATGTCTAGCGCGCAACCTAAGTACCATGGTCGGTATTCCTCTCCAAATAGGGTCCACTCCCCTAATGGTCAGAAGAGATACCCACAGTGCCCCCGCCGCGGACACTAACAGCTGAAATAAGTGGCTTACGGTCATGGCGGGTACTAGCCCAGAGCATCTCGCTCTCAAAGGCCAACATGCCCGGGAGAGATACTAACTATGCCCAGTCGGATACCGACTCGTAAACATTGTTAGGATATCTAACATCCACGAAAGCATAATTTCATATCGATCACAATCACCTTACACAATGTCCAGTCGGATACCGACTCGTAAACATTTAGTGTAATTTATCAGTCCGCAGACTACATACAATATTCGGGTTGTCAACCCCATACATCGGATCACAACAGTACCACATGAGTTAGACATATTCCAGGGTGTGCCACGTCCCACATATCGGCACTCGACTCACATACATAGTGATAGAAGACACGCAAGATTCCATCCTAAACTAAGGCTCGGTAGATCTATCAAATCTGACATTAATAACCACGAATTGTGTTCCAACAATTCTTAAACAAGTTATTAACATTTTCCAACGCTTAAAAACGAGTAAGAAACGATAAAATACGAAGGGGAATGAAAAACGGAAGAAAACAGCAAATCGGGCCCGCTTAAAGAGTCATTATCTCTGAAATCTGATTGCATATTTGAAATCCACGTTTCGAGTAGGGTCAGATTCATATATGGTTTGCGAAGATCGGATTAGAAACGAGTAAGTTAGAGCCGATTCAAGTTTGTGGGTTTTTGGGGTGCACAGGAGGCCAGGGTGGCGCTCAAAGGGGGTTTCAGGCGCCACACAGGCATTGTGGCGCCTGAATTGGAACCCTGGAGGTCTGGGGCGCCGAATTGGCGCTCCGGACTGTTTTTGGGCGCCGCCAAGGCTGTGCGGCGCCTAAAACTGAACACAGCAGAACAACAAACGCTGTTTCTGCGTTCTCAAATCTTTCACCCATTTTTCCCCCACATTAAGCTATGTCCTACTCTTGCCTTGTATTTTGATGTCCAATTGCTTCAATTTCAGCTCCCAAGTTCTCCAAACTCCAACCCAAGCTACAATCAAGAATAAAAGTCAAACTTTTAACAAAAATCCACCAAGGACAAGAGTTCTTCAACATGCAACCATGGAAAGCTATAAAACTGAAATAACTCAACCAAAAGCAAGCTAAGAGCTTACCTTAGCTCCTACAACTGATTTGGAACCCTTAAACAAGGATTCAAGCTTCCCCACAAACCAATCTACAAAGATTCACCCCCAAAAGTTCAATTCCCGTCACCAACTTTCATCACTCCAAAAACCCACTCAAACATCCTCAAAATCAAGTGTAGAAGCTAGGAAAATACTTACCAAAGGTATAGGTACCAATTCCCCAACCGATTTGAGGAAGAAAACACCAATTTCTCACCAAAATGAAGAACCCTAGCTTCACCTAGAGAGGGTGACGGGAATGGGAAGGGAAAGGAGAAAGAAATGGGTCTTCCAACCCCAAATCTGATTTTTAACTCCTCCAAGGGGAC
Organism: Hygrophila difformis; assembly: GCA_030278955.1. Taxonomy (NCBI): domain Eukaryota; kingdom Viridiplantae; phylum Streptophyta; class Magnoliopsida; order Lamiales; family Acanthaceae; genus Hygrophila; species Hygrophila difformis. The sequence continues at coordinate 25,582,312 of JAOANR010000010.1, forward strand.
CTGGGTCGGGTCATGGGTCACGGGTCGGGTCGGAATGTGGGTTGAAAGGGTTGCACCACTTGTCTTGACCACATTGCACCCATTTGAGCACTTGACTCTTATTCTCTTGTGGGTTTGAACACACTTATTATTCCACTTCATTAGAATCATACCTACAAAATATCCATATAATAAATCCTTTGTTAATTAACCATAATTAATTAAATTAATCATGTGTTAATTAAATCGGGGTGTTACAATCCCTCCCCCTTAGGATCATTCGTCCTCGAATGTAAAGTATGGATTAGTAAGTTACCTCATTGAATTGGAGCTACGTCCAATTCAGGATAACACTCAATCATGCTATCTCCAGTCTCCCAAGTGGCGTCTCCGACTCCGTGTCTAGACCAAAGTACTTTCACCATCTTGGTTACCTTATTGCGAAGTACCTTCTCCTTGGTATCCAAAATCGCCACGGGATACTCCTTATACTCTAAGTTCTCCACCAATTCCACTTCATCCGGTTGGATGATCTTGTCGGAATACATATTTCCTTAATGGTGAGACATGGAAAACATTATGCACATTTCCGACCTCCGCTGGCAATTCTAGTCGGTAGGCTACCTTCCCGATCTTTTTTATGATCTCATATGGGCCTATAAATCGAGGACTCAATTTCCCCTTCTTACCAAATCGTCTCACACCTCGCATCGGTGAGATTCTCAGAAGTACCCAGTCGCCAACAAGAACTCAATATCCCTTCTCGATAGGTCTGCATGACTCTACTGACGATCCTGAGTTTCCTTCATTCTGTCTCTGATCACTCGCACAATTTCAATGGTTTGCTCAATGATCTCGGGACCCATCACCACCCGCTCTGAAGGATCACTCCAGCACAAGGGTGTTTCTGCATTTCCTTCCGTATAAGGCCTCGAAAGGAGCCATACGTATAATCGCATGATGACTATTGTTGTAGGAGAATTCCACCAAAAGTAGAAGTTTCTCCCAATATCCTTGGAAATCTATCACACGAGCTCTCAACATATCTGTCAAGGTTCTGATGGTCCTTTCGGTCTGTCCACCAGTTTGAGGGTGCCACATCGTACTCATTCAATTCTCTGCTTGCAATTTCTTCCAAAATCTAGACAAGAATCTGGAATCCCTGTCTAAGATGATCTCCTTCGGCACCCCAAACCGTCTAACCCTATGTTGGATGTAAGCACCCGTCAATTATTGCATACTCCAATTTAATCTTATAGGAACAAACACCGTGCTCTTGGTCAGTCGATCTTCAACCACCCAAATGGTGTCTAACCTATTCCTTGTCTTAGGCAATCCAGTGACGAAATCCATAGCAATAAACTTCCACTTCCACATGGGAACCTCCAAAGGTTGCAATAACCCCGAAGGTCGCATGTGTTCTGCCTTAACCTTCCGACAAGTAGAGCACTTAGACACAAACTCAACAACTTCCTTCTTCATGCCCTTCCGCCAGTAATTCTGTCTCAAGTCCTTGTACATCTTCACTGCTCCCGGATGTACAGAGTAAGGTGTACAATGTGCTTCCTCCATAAATTTCATTTTCAACGCCCGGTCCTCTGAAGGCACACACCAACGATTCTCAAACCTGATCACACCTCTGCTATCAATAGTGGATCCGTCTGCCTCGCCTTGCCAAATCTTACCTCTCAAATGAGTCATCTCTTGACTCACAACTTGGCTTAATCTGAGCTCCTCAAGTAATGAAGGTATTGCGATCATAGCATTTAGCCTTGCCTTAATACCGTAAAGGATGGCCACAATTTCCTCCTTCTCCAATTCTTGCCTCAAATGCCATGGGAGGGTAATAGCATTCAGCATTTGTCCCTCCCTGCTAAGTGCATCAGCCACTCGATTTGGCTTTCCCTCAATGTACTGAATATTGGTGTCATAATCTTGCAAGAACTCCAACCACCTTCGCTGTCTCCCACTCATCGTATCTGCAGTGTAGAGGCACTTAAGATTCTTGTGTTCCGAATAAATTTGACACTAGAAACCATAGAGATAATGCCTCCAGATCTTCAATGCATGCACGACTGCTGCGATCTCCAAGTCGTGAGTCGGGTAATTTAGCTCATGAGGCTTCAATTGCCTAGATGCATATTCAACCACTCTGCCCTTCTGCATAATTACACACCCAATCCCTCGATGAGATGCATCAGTGTATACCTCATACTCCCTAGATTCATCCGGTAACACCAAAACTGGAGCTTCTGTCACCTCCTCCTTCCATAGATCAAATGCCTCTTGGCAGTCCTCGTTCCATTGGAAAGGTAATCTTTCCTCAACAACCGAGTCAGGGGCCTAGCAATGCTTGCGAACCTCTCAATGAATCTCCTGCAGTATACCACCAATCCAAGGAAACTACGTACCTCGCTAACATTAGTGGGTGGATTCCACTCCAACAATGCTTCCACTTTAGCTGGATCCACAAAGATCCCTTTGCCCGAGACAATATGCCCAAGGAAGGCCACCTAATCCAGCCGAAACTCACATTTTGAAAGTTTGGCATACAACTTATGCTCCCGAAGCACCTGTAAACTATCCTGAGATGTTGCTGGTGTGTCTTTATATCGGGAGAGTATACCAAGATGTCATCAATAAAGATAACCATGCAGACATCCAACCAAGGTCGGAAAAACGCGATGCATTAAGTCTATGAAAACCGCTGGTGCATTAGTCATTTCAATCGGCATCACCGTAGCTTCAAAATGACCATAACATGCTCGGAAGGATATTTTTTTTCGTGGTCCCCTTTTTGCTACTCGAATATGATGATATCCGAATCTTCAATCAGTCTTAGAAACATAGGAACGCCCTTCAACTGATCAAACAAGTCGTCGATCCTCGGTAATGGATACCGGTTCTTGACCTTACCTGATTATGTCCGCGGTAATCGATGCACATCCGCAACTCCCATCCTTCTTCTCACAAAGATTACCGGTGCTCCCTAAGGCAAACCTCTTGGTTGAATGTATCTTTTATCAAGTAACTCCTTAAGCTGCTCCTTCAACTTCCTCGATTCTGCAGGAGCCATACGATAATGAGCTTTGGCAAATAGCGTTGCGCCTGGCACCAAACCTATGGCAACTCTACCTCCTGGGTATCTCATCGGAATTATATCGGAAGATCCCGAGATGATATGAATTAGTGACACTGCTGGTCTTGATATAGGTGGCGTAATCTCGGGCACATAGCAGATATGTGCCCTTTCTGTGCAGTACCGCAAAAGACACGGAGGATACAACTCGAATATTAGGGTAATATATCACTTTCTCACCTTCTTGATTGACGAAGGATATTCTTTGTACTCTGAAATCCAATCTCGCCTGGTACTTGGGCAGCAATCCATTCCCAGCATGATATTGGAATCCGCCAAGTCGAGCACCACGAGATCAGTGCTGAACTCCCGAATCCTTTATAGTTAGTTATACATGCATTGGGTCCTATCCGTTCACTTCGTATTATATCACCAGATGGTAATGACACAAGAAGATGATAAGTCATCAAAGGTCCCATCCAGTGTTCGGATATAATATCCGAGGATATACGTGAACACGGTGCCCGAGTTTAGCACGTTTTCAATAAGTATAGTACCTACACATTCAACAATATGTGGCACTATCCTTATCATGATTCACAATAACACAACATGCTCCACTTAGCGCTGATAATATTCTGAACTGACATATCCCCACTTGCTCCAAAGTGAGGAACTCTCACCTCTTGACATCCATCATCTGAGGGATTTAGAATGAGATCGCAAGGTATAGCAGATCGCCTCCCAAGTGAATCTTGAGCTCTTCGCAAACTCGTTCTCACAAGTTCGCCACCAATGTAACGCTGAATCCACAAGATGTCCATCGGGATGAACTGGATCGACTCCCTATCCCTGATTAATGTTTTGCATAACTGAGAACATCTGTGGCATAAGCTGAACGAAATCGAAAGGCATAGGCCTTAGTGGCAGTGGTGGTGAAACTGGTTCGTCCTCATGGCGAAGTCCCCATCAACTCCCAACAGTTCATCCGAACGAAGGCCCTTCTCTTTAGTGAGGTCATTCTTTCACCAATTTAATACTGCCCATCATCACAATTTAGTGGTACCGAATTTCTATGAGGCCTTTCCCGCCTCTCGGTTTCCAACTCTACGTGACGGTATCTTGTACTCAGACATAACAAACCATTGAGTAACATTCGGGAATGATACCAATTATCAATTAAGTAAGTATAGATCTCCCGGGATATCCTTATGGATTGATCGTGGTTTGACTCACAAACCACAACTCAAGCTCATAAGGTACGCAGTTATCCCAAAAATAATGTAAAGCAACAGGAATATAAGCATGGTCATATACAAATCCTATACTATATGCATTCCCCCACACACCTCACCACATGCTTGTGTCAAATTCTAAGCACATAAGAGCACACATGGCTCTGATACCAACATGTAACGCCCCAAAAATTTTAAAACAATTTTTGTGACGTCACTGCCGTGTTACCTCCCTTAAACTGTTGGCCAGTCAATTTAAGTTTGATAACACGAAGCCTGGTAATCAGAAAATCCAACACATCATAATATCAGAGTAACAGAGTAAGCAACAGAAACAAGTCCATCATATAATCATAACAACTCGGCTACAAGCCTCATACAGTACCTCACCTCGGTACTCACGTCTACCTGTCCAAAATATCAAGTACAAGGAGTAATAACAAATGATTGGTTCACAGACCAATTCCAATTCACAGCAATACTCAGAAATATAAGACAAGTCACATAAAGATAACGTATGGTCTAATACAACATATTAGTCAACAACATAATAATGCAGTCCTAATAGATCACTCAGTCCCAAACCCGTCACCATGATCATGCTCTGCGTCCTCCTCGGGAGTATCTATAAGAAAGACAAAATGCAAGGTGTCAGTACATAAAGTACTGAGCAAGAGTAGAACTAGCTGGGAAAACAGGGAACAAGGTTTTAGAGGTTAATTAACAGTTATAAAATAGCATAATTAAATAATTAAATAAACATCACACCGTCCCATACCGGTGCTTCAACCACGTTATACACTGCAAAACAATTATAAGATGAATGATGGATGATGAGATGAAATGTTATGACCTAAAGTGTCTATCTATCCTAAATGCAGCACATAAGTATGTCTAGCGCGCAACCTAAGTACAATGGTCGGTATTCCTCTCCAAATAGGGTCCACTCCCCTAATGGTCAGAAGAGATACCCACAGTGCCCCCGCCGCGGACACTAACAGCTGAAATAAGTGGCTTACGGTCATGGCGGGTACTAGCCCAGAGCATCTCGCTCTCAAAGGCCAACATGCCCGGGAGAGATACTAACTATGCCCAGTCGGATACCGACTCGTAAACATTTTTAGGATATCTAACATCCACGAAAGCATAATTTCATATCGATCACAATCACCTTACACAATGTCCAGTCGGATACCGACTCGTAAACATTTAGTGTAATTTATCAGTCCGCAGACTACATACAATATTCGGGTTGTCAACCCCATACATCGGATCACAACAGTACCACATGAGTTAGACATATTCCAGGGTGTGCCACGTCCCACATATCGGCACTCGACTCACATACATAGTGATAGAAGCAACGCAAGATTCCATCCTAAACTAAGGCTCGGTAGATCTATCAAATCTGACATTAATAACCATGAATTGTGTTCCAACAATTCTTAAACAAGTTATTAACATTTTCCAACGCTTAAAAACGAGTAAGAAACGATAAAATGCGAAGGGGAATGAAAAACGGAAGAAAACAGCAAATTGGGCCCGCGTGTGACACCCCGGGCTACAAATTCCAATTTTTGACTTTTAAAGAGTCATTATCTCTGAAATCTGATTGCATATTTGAAATCCACGTTTCGAGTAGGGTCAGATTCATATATGGTTTGCGAAGATCGGATTAGAAACGAGTAAGTTAGAGCCGATTCAAGTTTGTGGGTTTTTGGGGTGCACAGGAGGCGCCAGGGTGGCGCTCAAAGGGGGTTTCAGGCGCCACACAGGCATTGTGGCGCCTGAATTGGAACCCTGGAGGTCTGGGGCGCCGAATTGGCGCTCCGGACTGTTTTTGGGCGCCGCCAAGGCTGTGCGGCGCCTAAAACTGAACACAGCAGAACAACAAACGCTGTTTCTGCGTTCTCTTCCATCTTTCACCCATTTTTCCCCCACATTAAGCTATGTCCTACTCTTGCCTTGTATTTTGATGTCCAATTGCTTCAATTTCAGCTCCCAAGTTCTCCAAACTCCAACCCAAGCTACAATCAAGAATAAAAGTCAAACTTTTAACAAAAATCCACCAAGTACAAGAGTTCTTCAACATGCAACCATGGAAAGCTATAAAACTGAAATAGCTCAACCAAAAGCAAGCTAAGAGCTTACCTTAGCTCCTACAACTGATTTGGAACCCTCAAACAAGGATTCAAGCTTCCCCACAAACCAATCTACAAAGATTCACCCCCTAAAGTTCAATTCCCGTCACCAACTTTCATCACTCCAAAAACCCACTCAAACATCCTCAAAATCAAGTGTAGAAGCTAGGAAAATACTTACCAAAGGTATAGGTATCAATTCCCCAACCGATTTGAGGAAGAAAACACCAATTTCTCACCAAAATGAAGAACCCTAGCTTCACCTAGAGAGGGTGACGGGAATGGGAAGGGAAAGGAGAAAGAAATGGGTCTTCCAACCCCAAATCTGATTTTTAACTCCTCCAAGGGGACCTGGGTCGGGTCATGGGTCACGGGTCGGGTCGGAATGTGGGTTGAAAGGGTTGCACCACTTGTCTTGACCACATTACACCCATTTGAGCACTTGACTCTTATTCTCTTGTGGGTTTGAACACACTTATTATTCCACTTCATTAGAATCATACCTACAAAATATCCATATAATAAATCCTTTGTTAATTAACCATAATTAATTAAATTAATCATGTGTTAATTAAATCGGGGTGTTACAATTCTTATCTAAATTGAAGGATTGAAACACTTTGGAGTAGAATCCCCAAACTTGAAGAACTAGGGTTGAAGAACCCTAATTTGATTAACAAAGCAAAATTTGGGTTTTGGAATGAGAATTTGAACAATGTGGATGATAATTGATAGGAAGAAACAAGACTTGGAAGAATTTTTACCGGATTGGCGCAAGTGTGTCGCTTGGAGGAAGAAAAAGTGGCGCTCGGTTATGAGGGAAAGGAGCTCTCGGTCGATTGTTTGGCCAAATGAGGGAAAAAGAAAGAAATTGGGGATTAAAATCCCGTTCCAGACCCGGGTCAGGGACCCAGACCCGCCGGGTCATGCGCCAATGTGGCGCATCAAAGGTGTTTTAGGCGCCGCACAGGCTGTGCGGCGCATTTTCGGATCAAGAAATTTTCTAAGTCTGAGAGTGGCGCAATTTTTGGCGCTCCGGAGTGATTTTATGCGCCACACAGTGTATGTGGCGCATAACCTGACCAAAATTTTTCCATGTTCGAAATTGGCGCATATTGTGGCGCTCGAGCATGATTTTAGGCGCCACCAAGAAGGTGTGGCGCCTAATCTGAGTATGTGACACTCAAATTTCAGCTCAAACTCGACCATAATGATAGTCAATTCACTCCCTAAGGTTAGCAAGTCAGATTTAGCATATATAGCCTCCTTAAATCCTCCGAGTTCATAGTTCCCCTCAATTGAACCAATTAGTCCATATAGATCATCCTCCTCAATTCACAACCGAGTCAACTTGCACATATCAAGATCAATCTCCAAGCACACACAAATCCATCATTTCTCAACATTTTGCTACTTATTCCAATTCATAGGCAATGTCCTACTCAATTTATTCAACAGATACAATTAACCTAGCATAAGATTCAAACAACATAATTAAACTAAAAGCACATTTAAATTACATTAAAGCAAGAACAATAAAGCAAATAAAAGCACATAAACAATAAAATGCAAAATATTTTGTCTTTTTCTCTCATTTATAATTTTTATTGGTTTTTATAAATTTAATTAATAAAAACTCAACATAATTAAAATGCAATGCAATTACTTCAATAAGCAGATTTAAATAACCAAAGGCTTAACATTAATTTGTTCGATGAATTTAACTTCATCTCCAAAATAATGTTTAAGTCTTTGACCATTTACAGTGAATTCCCTTTCATCTTCAGTTTTTAAAACTACTGCACCATTATCCAACACTTTAACAATCCTGAAAGGCCCTGACCATTTTGTCTTCAATTTACCAGGAAACACCTTAAATCTAGAATTATAAAATAGCACTAACTGTCCAACTTCAAACACCTTAGGTGTAATACCCCGGATTTGGTAACCCAGGCCGAGGTGTCACCGCCGCATCACCCTAGCAAGACATGGATTCCCGAGCTCGCTAAGGAGGTGCAAGGCTTATGGGTATGCAAAGTTTTAAAACATTCAACAATGAATTCGGAATCCAATAATACTTTAATCAAGTACGGTAGTAAAAATCATCATGCATGGAAAAGGTAAATGCAGCGGAAATGTAATCCCGGCCAACACGGCCAAAACCTCGGGTTAAACAGACCCGGTAAACAGTAATACGATGCAGAAAGCGAAAATGTTCATAAATAATTTCCCCCAAGTGTATGCGTATGCGTCACTCGACATACTCTGTAAAAAGAAAAATGACAACGGTTGTCAGTATAAAAATATACTGAGTAAGTTAATTCCTAACTAACAAATAAAAGGGGTTACATGTGTTTAAACTAAAGATTTCGCTTACCACACGTAATGTTAAAATACATAGTTTATTTGCAGCGGAAAACATGATTAAAGGACAATTTTAAAAGCGTAATTTAAGCATAATTTAAGAGGCATGAATTTTAAATACATAATTAAAGACATGATAAATACGATTTAAGCATAAAGAAACACTCACACAAGTCTTTTACATTTATCCCGTAGACTAAGAAGAGGACACCATACCGGGAGATCACTAACGAGGCAATCTCAACATAGGACCACTAACGAGGCAGTCCAAACAATGGGAGACCACTAACGAGACAGTCTCAAAAGATAGTAGGACCACTAACGAGGCGATCCAAAAAGATAGTAGGACCACTAACGAGGCGATCCAAAAATACAGCGCGCGAGATCACTTACGAGGCAATCTCAGATAGTAAGGAGACCACTAACGAGGCAGTCTCAAAGATAATGATAGCATGACGATCGGCTCAGCCTAGTGAACGGGATTTTTCGAAAGTTCGTATTTCAAAGTTATCAAATGATCGATATCGCGTTTTCATAGTTCGAGTTTTCTCAAGTTTGAAAAATCCTATTCGAGGCAGTTTACGCCTTTCTTAATTAAAAATTCGTCTTTTCACCAAAAATTCTGAAATGTTTATAGTAATTCAAAAACACACACACAAAAAACTTTCATGTTTTAAGTTTTTGGAAATAAGGTTCCAAAGTGAGTCGAAATTCAAGTTCATTGCAAGGAATAATTTCTGTCTTAAAAACTGTTTTCGTCACAGGTTCGTGCAACGCCGATTAAAAATTCATTTCAAAACCATTAAAAATTCATTTCAAAACCAATCGATGCGAAATTTTTATAGTAACTACAAAACACGTTAAGGAACAACTTTCATGTTTTAAGAATTTGGAAATAATGAATTCTTGGTACTCAAAAATCGACCACAACTCACTGCATACTCGCGGGTTCCGAATAGGGTTTAAAACAGTTTTGAAAATTCGACCGATTGACATATCAAATGAACACCAAAATCCGTGAAATTTTACATGCATAATCTAGACTCAATTATCTACAACTTTTGTTTAGGAATACAAAGTTAAATCATTCGAAAAAGGGGTGAAAAACACGCATCAAGTTGAATATAGAAATCTGTCACAGTTTTAAAACGTTCGGGTCGACACAGAAAGTTTACGGCGTGATTTGGGATAGCAAAACTTAATGTCAACGGCTGAAATTTGGACACAAGATAGATAAAGGTGTTAGGAACAACTTTTATGTTGAAACGTTTTCGGTTTGAATTCCCGAAGGTCGAGCTTTAGGCGAGTCTTTGAAATTGGACGAAAATAGGGTTTTTGAAAACCGATTTTTGTTACAAGCCTATATCTCGAGATTTAAACAACAAACAACCACTAAAATTTGTGAGTAATGTTTTAACTTACTTAGAATGAGGATAGGGTCGCTGGATTGGGTTTCCGGACGTCCTAGGGTCACGACGAACGGCCAACTTCTCCGATCGCTTTTTGTTCGTTTTCTGACGGGAAATCGTAGTAAGGAAAAACGGTTAGAATATGGGTTTCTGAGATATATGGACGAATTAAAACTTTGTACAATAACTTACCAAGTGTCTAGAGGGCAGGGCTTGGTTCCTTTTGCCTTGCCGTCGCCGGAATACTTGCCGGAAAGTGAGTTCGGAGAGGTTTCGACTTGGAGAGGAATATTGGAGGTGGCTAGGGTTTGTTTGCTGGAAATTATGGGGGAGGGGCGGCCACACATCCTCTATAACCTTCCCCCATTGCCTTGATCCGTTTCCCCTTGATAGGGGACGGATTTTTGGCAAGAAAATCACCATGGAAGGAAAGTTTACACCTCCTGCACCTCTGGCGCGCTGGTGACACGCACATAGGCCTTTGTCCGCGCGGAGCACGCGTGGTCTGCCCTGGAGTCGCGATTCCTCCGTCCGCGCGGTGGCCGCGCAGTGGCACGCGGAGAGCGCGGGCCGGCCGGACCGGCCGGTTCGGCGGTCCGCGTGTTCCGTCGGGTCTTTCCTTGCTTTCCCCTATCGGTTTTCTACGTGTTAGCTCGATTCCTTGGGTCGTCTCCGGTTCGGAATCTTCTCCATAAACTTGTTACGAGTCCGGCTTATCGCTCGCAACATTTCCGTGTCCTAATTAGCCTAGTCTAAATTGGTTCCAACTCCTCCTATCGTCCTTGTGATCTATTTCGTGATTTATTTTGTGATTTATTTCGTGACTGAACTTAGAAATTAGTTCCAAGCTGCCTACGTACCTTGTGAAGGGATCAAGTCATGACGTAGTTCAAAACAATTTGAATTTGTTTTTCCTCGGGTGTTACATCCTCCCCCCTTAAGAATACAGTTATATCCCCATAACTGTGGTCGGGTCATCTTGGAAGAGGGTAGGGTAACGTTGCCTCATGTCGGCTTCTAATTCCCAGGTTGCCGTTTCTGTCTCGTGGTTGGACCACAGGACCTTGACCATCTTTACAGATTTATTCCTTGTCACCCTTTCCTTGTAGTCGAGTATTCGCACCGGGGTTTCTTCATAGGTCAAGTCATCGTCCAATTCGATTACGTCCGGTTGGAGTACATGCGACGTGTCGGGCACATACTTCTTCAGTTGGGGGTCGTGGAGCTCGTTATGGATACGAGCAAACTGTGGTGGGACGTTAGTTAATAAGCGGTTTTCTATTCCCTACGGAATTTCTTATGGTCCCTATGTATTTACGTCCCGAGGGTTTCCTGTAGTCCTGCGAAAGGAGGACGTGAGGCAATTCTGCTGTCCTTGCCCGGAATAATGCCAGGTGATGCTCCATGTCGTCATATTTCACTGTCAATGTATGCCCGGGTTCAGTGAGGAGCGTATAGCAAAAGAGATTGAGCAGAACAGGAAAAATAAAACTCCCTCCGGGTCCCGCGCGGTAATGAGCCCCAGCGCGCGGAGAGCGCGCGGCTCCCTCTGTTCGAGAAAATAGGGCTCGCGCTCCGCGCGAGCCACTTCCCCCATTTTCCATTCGAGAACACACCCCCAATTCTCTCTAAATCCCGCGAGTTACCTTCCTGTCTGCTTGATTTCGACTTCAATTTCACTCATCGAGGTACGATTCTACTAAACGCACTTACTAATTTCAACTTTTATGTTTTGTATGACTTGATTTGTGAGGAGATTTAGGAAATTAGGGTTTGTGTACAAAAATTGGGGGTTTGTGACTTTTAGGCTTGATTTGTGCAAATTAGCAAGTGTACGTGGCAGTTGTTGTTACTCTTGTTGCCTTGCCTATGTTTATGTTATAATGTGTTTATGTTTTTGGCAAATTCTTGTTGAATTCGAATCCTTAGAAAGGCTATGAAGTTTTTGATGTTTGGTTGTTATTGGGGTGTGATTATTAGTTCGTTCCCCTGTTGTTTGGTGCTTGTAGGATATGCTGTGTTGTTATTAGAATGATTGTTTCATTCTGTGGGCAATTTTCGTGTGTTGTTAGTAACTTAGGTTTTGGTTTATTGCGCACATAACGTGTTCGACGAAATGCCACAAAGGGTTTGGGCACTAGTTTGAGCATATCCTTTGTCTAGACTACCTCCTGGTTGGTCTTAGCAAACGGTAGGATTTGTTGTTCTTACGGTATATTCGCGTTGGAAGTGTATATTAATGCCCTTTTTCGTATTTCCGCTTGACTTCTGTGTGGGACTTAGCCTTATAATCGGTATTTGGTAACTTGCAGGATGTTGCTCTTTTTGTGGGTCATTTTGGCGTCTCTCATGTGTCCTCCGAGGACTAGGAGACGAGTTGCTGATGAAGCTGGCCCCAGTCATGCCGCTCCGGCGATGCCTGATTTCGACGAGAGCGGGTCAGAGGAGGACGAGGAGCAGCGGGGCCCGCGACTCAGGTGTCTCCCGGACGAGGTGCGTCCTCACCGGCACGACAGGTTCCGGTTAAGGACGAGGGCTGCCCAGGACTTTTATTTCGACGAGCTTCGTCGAAACAGGGCCTATGTCCCTAAGAGAGGCATATATCCCCTTCATATGGGCGATGACAGGGTCAGTGCAGTCTTAGAGTATCTGCAGTGGACCGGACTGGCACGTCACCCCGAGGGCGTCGCCTCCGGTTATTTGGCTATGGAGGTTATTGCCAACATTGGCGGTCTCGGGGAGGGTGACGATCTATCCCCGGTATGGGTCCGTGGTCGCTATCTCGACTTCAGTGCTCGGGCGATCAATGTCTATTTTGGCTTGCCCGACGATGGCGTATTCCGGCCACAGCCTGAGGGACGTGTTCTTGCTCCTGCGTGGAACACCTTATGCACCATAGTGCCTCCTCAGCTCGAGCACAGTCATGAGCTTCGTTTGACGACGATGGACTCCCCTTGGCGAGAGCTTGCTCAGCTGTGGTTAGGGCGCGTCCGGCCGATCACTCGGAGCCACATTGTCCTGGGTCACGTCTACGAGACCATTTGCTTCATCGCGCGAGACGGTAGGGTGAATGTAGGAGCTTGCATCGAGGACAACTTGCGGGGTATGCGGAGAGGGCGAGGGAGTAGGGTGATTACCCACGTTCACCTCATCTGTGGGTTGTGCGCGGCGCAGGGGATTCGCACTACCCCGAAGACAGACCCGTACGACCTAGCACCGGGCCGTTGCTACCGTATCCCGACTTATGCTGATCGGCGTAGCGCCTTACGTCGTGGGGCTCCCCGTGCTGTACTTCGCCCGCAGCCTGATGACGGCGGCCTGATCCTTGTTGTACCACCGGAGCAGCCACCCCCTCCTCCAGTAGTTCCACCTCCTGTTGTGGCACCTCAGGGGCAGGAGATGACTCAGATGCTGCAGATGATGCAGGAGATGCGGGTCAGTATGGACGTCGGGTTTGCAGCTGGGCAGGCTTGTTATGACGCCCTTGACGCTAGGTTGGACTTCTATCAGACCCGTATGGACTCGTTTGCTACGAGGCAGGCTCAGCAGCAGGCCACCATGTCCGACATGTACGCCTATGTGCGGCAGATGGACGACTACATGCGCCGGCAGTTCCCGCCTCCCGATCAGTGATGTCTCCTTTTGGTTTCGTGTTTTTGTTTAGGTTTTGCATTAGACGTACTTTGTTTCGTTTCCTCCTTATGAGGTCGTTGCTGTTGTCTGGAATTCGTGTCTTATATTTTCGTCATGTTATTGCTTAGTTAGGTGTTTGACATGTGTTAGTGGTTTACTGTTGTTTTAGAAGTATGGTTGAACTGTCCCGCTTTAGTTATGATTTATGGTACTACGGCTTCGTCGTTACCTCTTTACTGCATTTTCATGAGTGGAGCCCACTCGTTATTGCGCATTTACGTGGTTGAGTTTCTCCCGGGTATGTGGATATGATACGCGAATAAGTATAAAGGATAATTAAAATAACTGCTGGAAATTCCTTTTATTGCTCCAAAAGAAACCTTTTGGGTTATACGCAGTAGGATGAACGTAGTAGTGCTGACAATAGTCAAAGAAGGTACAAGTAGTAATGCATCGATAACTATATCCCTAATCTAGAGGGGACAGGTAGGGGCATCCTCGATGGGGTCGTCCTCATCGCTGGATACGTCAATGGGGACAGCGACGTCGGGGCCAGGGCCCAGGTTCTGGAGGATTGCCTCACCAACGTCTTGGGTTAGGTTGGTCAGGTCCCAGCCCATGTTCTCCACTTGCTCTTCCAAGCCATCACTCTGGTCCTGGAGCTGGGCCACTTGGGCCTGAAGCTGCGCGACTTGCTCCTGCAGCTGGGTTATGTGGTGATGGTCTGCCTCCCTAAGATGACCCAGATGGGCCACGTTACCCTCGAACTGTCCTACCCGCGTTTTGAAGTAATTGATGTGCTGTTGGCCCTCAAGGTATGCGTTCATTAATTTCACCATCAAATTGACCATGTTCGCGTTGGGCTCGGCCATCTAATGTCAACAAGGGAGGTTAGAGTTAGACATTTTCCAGGCAAGGTTAAGATATGCACGAATTTAAATCTATATGCAACATGCAAGTGCAAGTCCCTTCCCCATTAAAATTTAGTTTATCCGTATGTTTAAAATAAATTGCTAAAGGTTGGGCCTCTATAGTGGGCCAAAATTTAATTTTTCTTTGGCCAAGATTTTGGGCTTATGAAAAAGAGAAATAAACTTTCGGCTAAAAACAACACTAGCAGTCAAAATAAATAATTTAAAAATAATACTTGGGTTTTAAAAAATAATGGTTTAAAAATAATAGTAATAGCTTTTAAAAATTTTCCGGGCTCTGATACCAACTTGTAACACCCCGGGTTTGGTAACCCAGGCCGAGGTGTCACCGCCGCATCACCCTAGCAAGACACGGATTCCCGAGCTCGCTAAGGAGGTGCAAGGCTTATGGGTATGCAAAGTTTTAAAACATTCAACAATGAATCCGGAATCCAATAATACTTTAATCAAGTACGGTAGTAAAAATCATCATGCATGGAAAAGGTAAATGCAGCGGATATGTAATCCCGGCCAACATGGCCAAAACCTCGGGTTAAATAGACCCGGTAAACAGTAATACGATGCAGAAAGCGAAAATGTTCATAAATAATTTCCCCCAAGTGTATGCGTATGCGTCACTCGACGTACTCTGTAAAAAGAAAAATGACAACGGTTGTCAGTATAAAAATATACTGAATAAGTTAATTCCTAACTAACAAATAAAAGGGGTTACATGTGTTTAAACTAAAGATTTCGCTTACCACACGTAATGTTAAAATACATAGTTTATTTGCAGCGGAAAACATGATTAGAGGACTAAATTTTAAAAGCGTAATTTAAGCATAATTTAAGAGGCATGAATTTTAAATACATAATTAAAGACATGATAAATACGATTTAAGCATAAAGAAACACTCACACAAGTCTTTTACATTTATCCCGTAGACTAAGAAGAGGACACCATACCGGGAGATCACTAACGAGGCAATCTCAACATAGGACCACTAACGAGGCAGCCCAAACAATGGGAGACCACTAACGAGGCAGTCTCAAAAGATAGTAGGACCACTAACGAGGCGATCCAAAAATACAGCGCGCGAGATCACTAATGAGGCAATCTCAGATAGTAAGGAGACCACTAACGAGGCAGTCTCAAAGATAATGATAGCATGACGATCGGCTCAGCCTAGTGAACGGGATTTTTCGAAAGTTCGTATTTCAAAGTTATCAAATGATCGATATCGCGTTTTCATAGTTCGAGTTTTCTCAAGTTCGAAAAATCCTATTCGAGGCAGTTTACGCCTTTCTTAATTAAAAATTCGTCTTTTCACCAAAAATTCTGAAATTTTTACAGTAATTCAAAAACACACACACGAACAACTTTCATGTTTTAAGTTTTTGGAAATAAGGTTCCAAAGTGAGTCGAAATTCAAGTTCATTGCAAGGAATAATTTCTGTCTTAAAAACTGTTTTCGTCACAGGTTCGTGCAACGCCGATTAAAAATTCATTTCAAAACCAATCGATGCAAAATTTTTACAGTAACTACAAAACACGTTAAGGAACAACTTTCATGGTTTAAGAATTTGGAAATAATGAATTCTTGGTACTCAAAAATCGACCACAACTCACTGCATACTCGCGGGTTCCGAATAGGGTTTAAAACAGTTTTGAAAATTTGACCGATTGACATATCAAATGAACACCAAAATCCGTGAAATTTTACATGCATAATCTAGACTCAATTATCTACAACTTTTGTTTAGGAATGCAAAGTTAAATCATTCGAAAAAGGGGTGAAAAACACGCATCAAGTTGAATATAGAAATCTGTCACAGTTTTAAAACGTTCGGGTCGACACAGAAAGTTTACGGCGTGATTTGGGATAGCAAAACTTAATGTCAACGGCTGAAATTTGGACACAAGATAGATAAAGGTGTTAGGAACAACTTTTATGTTGAAAAGTTTTCGGTGTGAATTCCCGAAGGTCAAGCTTTAGGCGAGTCTTTGAAATTGGACGAAAATAGGGTTTTTGAAAACCGATTTTTGTTACAAGCCTATATCTCGAGATTTAAACAACAAACAACCACGAAAATTTGTGAGTAAGGTTTTAACTTACTTAGAATGAGGATAGGGCCGCTGGATTGGGTTTCCGGACGTCCTAGGGTCACGACGAACGGCCAACTTCTCCTATCGCTTTTTGTTCGTTTTCCGACGGGAAATCGTAGTAAGGAAAAAGGGTTAGAATATGGGTTTCTGAGATATATGGACGAATTAAAACTTTGTACAATAACTTACCAAGAGTCTAGAGGGCAGGGCTTGGTTCCTTTCGCCTTGCCGTCGCCGGAATACTTGCCGGAAAGTGAGTTCGGAGAGGTTTCGACTTGGAGAGGAATATTGGAGGTGGCTAGGGTTTGTTTGCTGGAAATTATGGGGGAGGGGCGGCCACACAGCCTCTATAACCTTCCCCCGTTGCCTTGATCCGTTTCCCCTTGATAGGGGACGGATTTTTGGCAAGAAAATCACCATGGAAGGAAAGTTTACACCTCCTGCACCTCTGGCGCGCTGGTGACGCGCACATAGGCCTTTGTCCGCGCGGAGCACGCGTGGTCTGCCCTAGAGTCGCGACTCCTCCATCCGCGCGGTGGTCGCGCGGCGGTGCGCGGAGAGCGCGGGCCGGCCGGACCGGCCGGTTCGGCGGTCCGCGTGTTCCGTCGGGTCTTTCCTTGCTTTCCCCTATCGGTTTTCTACGTGTTAGCTCGATTCCTTGGGTCGTCTCCGGTTCGGAATCTTCTCCTTAAACTTGTTACGAGTCCGGCTTATCGCTCGCCACATTTCCGTGTCCTAATTAGCCTAGTCTAAATTGGTTCCAACTCCTCCTATCGTCCTTGTGATCTATTTCGTGATTTATTTTGTGATTTATTTCGTGACTGAACTTAGAAATTAGTTCCAAGCTGCCTACGTACCTTGTGAAGGGATCAAGTCATGACGTAGTTCCAAACAATTTGAATTTGTTTTTCCTCGGGTGTTACATTAGGCCTAAGCATTTTATCATGATAAAGCTTTGTTATTTCCTTATAAATTAGAGCATTATCATACGCTTGACATCTAATTTCTTCTAATTCAGTAACATCTACCTTCCTTTTTTCTTGACCTCTTTAAATTCAAAATTCAACTTCTTCATAGCCCAAAGTGATTTAAACTCAAGTTCAAAAGGTAAGTGACAAGCTTTACCATAAACCAATTTAAAAGGAGTCATACCTATAGGCGTTTTAAAGGCTGTCCTATAAGCCCACAATGCTTCATCTAACTTAAAATCCCAATCTTTTCTAGATTTTCCTACAGTGGCTTCCAAAATCTTTTTAATCTCACGATTAGTGACTTCTACCTGACCATTGGCTTGAGGATGATAGGGTGTTGTTATCCTATGATGAACATGAAATCTAGATAACAATTGATTAACAGCCCTATTGACAAAATGAGATCCACCATCACTAATGATTGCTTTAGGCACACCAAAACGAGTAAAGATTTGCTTTTTCAAGAATTTAATCACTTGTTTAGCATCATTTAAAGCACATGATTCAGCTTCTACCCATTCTGATACATATTCTACAGCAACAAGAATATACAATTTCCCATTAGATGGTGGAAATGGACCCGTAAAATCAATTCCCCACAAATCAAATAACTCAACAGGCATAATTCCTTTTAGAGGCATTTCATCTCTTTTAGTGATATTACCAGCTCTTTGACATCTAGCATCACGATAAATATTAGGCCAATATAAACCACCTTCGAGTACCTTATGAGCTGTCCTGTTCGGTCCAACATGTCCTCCTCCAAGTCCTTCGTGGCAAGCCTTTAGAACTTTTTCAAAATCCTCATCAGGGATGCATCTCCTTATGATTTGATCTGAACACAGTCTAAACAAATAAGGTTCATCCCAAATAAAATATTTAGCATCAGTTTTAAATTTTTGCTTTTGAGTATGCCATTTTAAATGATCAGGAATTACACCACATGCTAAATAATTTACAAAATCAGCAAACCACGGATCAGAGGAAGTGTTATTTATTAAATACAAATTTTCATCAGGAAATGCATCATGAATTAATCTTTCTTCCCCTTTTTCATGCTCCAATCTAGATAGATGATCAGCTACAGGATTTTCATCTCCTTTTCTATCTTTAATTTCTAAATCAAATTCCTGTAACAATAATACCCATCTAATTAACCGTGGTTTAGCATCTTTCTTTGCAAATAGATATTTAATGGCAGCATGATCAGTGTAAACTACAGTCTTAGAGCCAATCAGATATGGTCTAAACTTTTCACATGCATACACAACAGATAATAGTTCTTTTTCAGTGGTGGCATAATTTCTTTGTGCAGAATTTAAAGCATGACTAGCATATTAAATGACATGAAGCTTCTTATCCTTTCGTTGACCCAGTACTGCTCCAACAGCAAAGTCACTAGCATCGCTCATGATCTCAAATGGCAAACTCCAGGCAGGTGGCTGAATAATTGGTGCTGTCACCAATGCTTCCTTGATCCTATTGAACGCCTCAATACACTCGTCAGTAAAATCAAACTCGACATCCTTACATAGCAGCTTAAACAGAGGCAATGCAATTTTAGAAAAATCTTTTATAAATCTTCGATAGAATCCAGCATGTCCCAGAAAAATTCTCAAAGTTTTTAAATTATTAGGAGGTGGAATTTTTGCAATTACTTCTACTTTAGCTCTATCAACTTCAATGCCATTTTTAGAAATTCTATGTCCTAAGACAATACCTTCATTAACCATAAAATGACATTTTTCCCAATTAATGACTAAATTTGACTCTTCACATCTAATCAGAACTTTTTCGAAGTTAATTAAACATTTCTCAAAATCAGACCCGAATACAGAAAAATCATCCATAAATACCTCAATGCATGTCTCAATTAAATCAGAAAATATAGACATCATGCATCTCTGAAACGTAGCTGGAGCATTAGACAAACCAAATGGCATTCTCCTATATGCAAATGTACCGTAAGGACATGTAAATGTAGTTTTATCTTGATCCTCAGGTGCAATTGGAACTTGATTATACCCAGAATAGCCATCTAAAAAGCAATAAAACTCATGACCAGCTAAACGCTCTAGCATTTGATCAATAAAAGGCAATGGAAAATGATCTTTCCTAGTCTTATCATTCAATCTCCTATAATCAATGCATACACGCCATCCAGTAGTAGGTCTAGTAGGTACTAATTCACCATTTTCATTTCTAATCACAATCATACCTCCCTTTTTAGGCACTACTTGAACTGGACTCACCCACTGACTATCAGAGATAGGATAGATAATACCTGCATCGAGTAGTTTAATCACCTCTGCTCTTACAGCTTCTTGTAGATGTGGATTCAGTCTCCTTTAGGGCTGTCTCACTGGCTTGTCATCCTCCTCCATATAAATCCGGTGTGTACACAATGCTGGACTCAGTCCCTTGATGTCAGCTATCGTCCAACCTATTGCTCTAACATGCTTACTTAACACTTGGGTTAATGCATTTAATTGATCATCATTTAATTTATAATTGCAATAACAGGTAAAGTATCATTCTCACCAAGAAAAACATACCTCAAATGTGATGGCAGCTCCTTCAATGTCAATGTAGGTGGCTTTTCAACAGACGGGACTAACTTGGATTCTTCTATCGCACATGTTACTTGCACAGGTAACCCTCCCTCACACTTACTTTCAGCTAAGTCCTCACAAATCTCCACTAACTGCTCAAATTTCCTATAGGGATCATGTCTAGCAAAGAACTCTCTCTCAATCACTTCGTCCTCCTGATAGATAGCTGTAACTCTATTACACGAGTAGGTGTCCGAACTAGCGTGTTGTGTTTTAGTTGTCTTAGAAATGTCAAACGACACTTGTTCATTACCTGCCTTAAGTGTAATTTTATCATCATCCATATCAACCATAGCCCTACCAGTTTGCAGAAATGGTCTACCTAAAATCAGAGGAATATTAATGTCTTTTTCCATATCAAGAACAACAAAGTCGACAGGGAAGATGAAGCTCTCTACTTGAATAGGAACATCTTCTACAATGCCTAAAGGAGTCCTAATAGACCTATCAGCAAGCTGTAGCTGCATCCTAGTAGGCTTCACAAGTCCTACCCCTAGTTCTCTAAAGACATGTAAAGGCATCAGATTAATACTAGACCCGAGATCACACAGAGCTTTGTTGAATTCTTTAGTGCCAATAATGCACGGAATAATATAACTCCCAGGATCTTTTTGTTTAATAGGTTGCCTTCTTTGTAAGATTGCACTACATTCCCCTGTCAATGTCACTTTCTCTTCATCATCAACACTCCTCTTTTTTGATAGAATTTCTTTTAAGAATTTAGCATACACGGGCATTTGTGCAATGGCATCAGAAAAAGGGATATCAATTCTTAAATTCTTAAAGACTTCTAAGAATTTAGCATAATCTTTATCTTCCTTGGCCTTTTTAAGACGCTGTGGATATGGAATAGGTGGCTGATATGGCTTGACTGGGACAGTAGATTTTCCCTTATCCTTGCCCTGTTCAACTCTGAGTTTCTCACTCTCCTTAGGCTCATCAATGTTTTTATGCTGACTTTCTTCCTCTGTATCCTCACTTTGATCATCTACAACATCAGCTAAAACCTCTGGATCATCTAAGGTAGGGTAAGAATTAGGCAATTCTTTTTTATTCCTTAAAGTGATTGCTTTACAATGCTCTTTTGGATTAGGATCAGGCATGCTTGGTAGTGTTCCTTGCTGTCTATTTGAGGTATCCCTAGCAATCTGACCAACTTGAACTTCTAAATTTCTCATTGAGGCTTGCATTTGCTGAATTGTTTGTTGTTGAGACACGATTGTGTTCATTAATTCTTTTAAATTGAACTCATCACTTCCTTGGTTTTGTTGCAACTGTTGTTGAGGTTGAAAGTTCCTAGACTGTTGGTTAGGGTAAAAAGGTTGATTTTGATTTCTGTTCTGATTAAAGTTTTGGTTCTGATTTTGGTTTTGAAAATTCTGATTTTGATTTTGATTTGGGTAATTTTGATTTTGGTTTTGTGGATAAGGTTGACGGTTGTTTTGTGGGTAGGTGTTTTGTTGAAATTGAGCATTTTGATTTGGATAAAAGTTTTGGTTTTGAGGACAGTTTTGATTGTAATTCTGCTGCCTATTTCCCATATAGTTCACATCTTCCACTTGCTCCTCAGTCCCCTCACACTGCATAGTCTCTTGAAGTCCTTGGTCAAGCAGGTGACCGGCTGATGACTCGTGAGGTCCATGACAAATACCGCATCTCACAACTTTAGCTTGACTTTTCTTAAGCGTAGAAACCTCCCTCATCAAAGCATCTAACTTAGAATCTATAGCAACTGCCTTTTCTACCTCATAGATTCCTCATTTTGTTTTGTTTCTAGCATTTTTCTTACCAGGAAATTTTTCATGTTAGAAATCTTTTTCTCTATGATTTCCTTAGCTCTAGAAGGTCCTATAGACAGAAAAGAATCTCCAGCTGCTGCATCCAACAAATTCCTCCAGTGATCAATCAACCCATTGTAAAAGAAGTGCATCTGCTGCCAGTCTTCAAAGCCATGATTTGGACATCTCGCCATTAAAGTGCTGTATCTATCCCATGCTTCAAGTAAAGTTTCACCCTCATCTTGCACGAATTCCTTGATTTTTTCGTGCAATTCAATAACCTTGGATGGTGAGAAGAATTGTTCTAAGAAAGCTTCTAACATTTTATCCAAGTAGTAACATCCCTTAATTGAAGCGAGTTGTACCAAGTCTTAGCTTTATCTCTAAGTGAAAATGAGAACAATCTCAACTTAATTTCATCACTAGTAACACCATTTATTTTCACTGTGTCACAATAGTCCAGAAAGTTTCTTATGTGTTCTACAGCATCATTAGTAGGTGCTCCATTATATTGATTAGCTTGAACCATTGTGATTAGTGCAGGCTGTAGGGTAAAGCTTAAAGCATCTACATCTGGCCTTGGAGTTCTATTAAGCAGATTCCCACTAGTTCCTTGTAAGTGTTCTTCAATGGTCATTTCAGCTTGATCATCGTGTTCTAAATCACCACCGTTACCTCCATTATTACCCTGATTATCATTGTTATTTGCTGCCATGTTTAACCTATTGAACTGAGCAACTAATTGATTAGTTTGAATTGTTGAAACTCCAGTCGTTGGAGAATAGTTTTCTTCATCAGAGGATGAATTAATTAAAATTTCCAACTGAGCAGGTCTCCTACGTTTCCCTAATCTAATAGCTCTAAGAGTACGCTCAATTTCAGTATCATAAGCTATTTCTGCCTGTTTGCTTCGCACTGCAAATATTAAAATAAAAATAAAATAAAATAAGCAACAGTTAAATTAATATTTAACTTAATAAATTTAAATTAATAAACTAAAAAAAATTAAAAGGTCACAACAAATTCCCCGGCAACGGCGCCAAAAACTTGATGGGTGATTTTCACTACTCATATTTTACCACAAGCGGATGGTTGTCATCAAGTAATAAAAACCGGTGAATACCGGGTCGAACCACAGGGAATTTCAGAATATTATTTCATTCCGGAGAAGATTTTAATTGTTCTTAAGTTCATTAATAATATATATTACATTTTGAAAAGAGTTTGTTTAATTCTAATGGTGATTAAATTAAAAATAGTGACATTAAATTTTAAAATAAAGCAAATTAAAATTATAATTAATAAAAATATAAATGGGAGATTCTTGTAATATTTTAAATATTGCCATCTTTATATAAAATAGAAATTGCATATTGATTTAGCATTTTCCAATGTCTAAAAAGATCAATTTCTTAAAATTAATTATTTTAGAAAGATTAAAAATATTGTAATCTACTAATAATCAAATTATGCTTAAACGGATTTCATGGAAGCTGATTAAATTATCTAACATTCTGCAATCATTATTCTAGGCCTAAATTTGAGTCTTTCCCAAGCATACAAATTTTTCTATAGCAATTAGAAGGCACTTTTCATTTCCCAAATCATTGTGCACATGCCAGAATCCATTTATAGTGTAATTTATTCCCAATTCCGGTACTAAAATATTAATTCTACTTTTTATCTCCCGATTTAGCAAAGCAGAAATCACAGAATTGGATTCTAACATTTAATTATGCAGAACAGTATAAATAATCTAACAATTATGGTAAAATAACGATTAAACATGGTAAACTGGATTTAATTAATAATATTAAAATGCAGATAGATTAGAATTATTGCCAGATTGCTTAAAATAGATAATGCAGATTGATCGGTCAATTCAAAGCTTTAGCAGATTATTAATTTGAATAGCAGATTTGGTAAAACACAGAATGTCGATCATTTTGTAGGCATCTAACATACCATTCTAATACAAATTCACATACTATAGCAGATTAATCCAGATTCAACACATGAAACATCGATAAATTATATTGCTTCCATAAAACAGATAAATTCATACTTCAAAGTGATTCTGAACTCTCGTTCTAGAACACTTCTAACACGAACAATACAGAAATCCGCCTACAAATTAAAAACATGATAGCAGATTACATTTAGAGGAAATTTCAATTCATTACAAAGCAAGAAAAAGAAAGGCAACACCTAGAATATGAAGAACACGCCCAGAAAGTCGTTCCTGATGCATTCCTCCGGCATGGATTTGTGTTTCTAGCCTTCTTCTCCCATTAGAATATGTTCACAGAGAGTTTCTGTCGAAAATGGTAAGTCTGTGTATGAAGAAATGACGAAAAACGGTGTTTAAAACCGAGTTCGGGAGGTTAGAAAACTGCTGAACCGCGACTGTGGCGCAAAAAGTGGCGCTCGGAAGAGGTTTTCGGCGCCACCAAGGAGCTGCGGTGCATACGAAGATTTTCCGAATTTTTGCAAGTGGCGCATTTTGTGGCGCTCCAAGGTGCTTTTCGGCGCCGCCAAGAAGGTGCGGTGCATTCTGACAATTTCCTAAAATTTAGCACGCGGCGCAAAAAGTGGCGCCTGGAGGGCATTTTATGCGCCAGCAAGAAGATGCGGCGCATCCTAAAGCTTTTTCCAATCCGAAATTTTCCCAAGTGTTGGTGTGGCGCCTGATGCGGCGCCTAAGCATGATTTTAGGCGCCGCCATGCCTATGTGGCGCATTCTGGAGCTTTTCCAGTGTTGAAAATTCCGAATTTGACATCCTTTGACCTCCGAACATCTTCTTTCATCATTTTAATGCCTGAAACATCATTGCAATGTATTAGAATTGCCAAAGTCTTATTAAAAAGCACAAAACAAGGTAAATTGGACTCGGATAAGTTCAATTTAACCAGTCTTATTAATATTTACAAATCACATGAAATATAAACTAAAAAGCAGTAAAATAGAGTCTCATGCATGCAATTTAGGTTCGTTTTAACACAATTTAAGCTTATTTAAATGTGGTTTCACAGGGTGCATCAACTGCTCCATCATGGTGCTCACCATATCTCTTTCCAAGTCTTCCTTCAAGTAGGTCATGTCCTGCGCCATATCATACTTCAAATATTCCCCTGCCTCGGCCTTTGTCATCAACCTGAATTGTCTTGCCTCATTTTTCAGCACTGACCAGTGCTTGTGTTTGATCTCATAAAGGGCTTTCTCCCTGAGTATTCTGATGTGCTCGGGAAAATGAGGATCTATCCTAGTTCCTTTCTCAGTTTCCTCCACCTGGCCAAATCGTTTATTTACAAATATCGTCTCAAAGTTGTCCTCATCTGGCAGAATCAGCCCCTTATCCAGTCGTTCTTGCTTGATGAGCCCTCTACCCTTTTCCCACAAATGTGCTAATTGGTGCCATTCGTGCCGAGCAGCAGTGATTTCCTGCCTGAATCTGTTCAGCATTGATGAATCTCTTTCAGCATTGAATTCTTCAATTTTCTTCAACTTATGGAATAAGTTGTAGCTAAGCTCTCTGTGCCTCCGCTTGGCCTGAATAGTCACCCATCTTTGCTCCTCCACACCCATGTTATTAAACAAGTGTGGGTTCCACATGCAGAGGAAAGCTTCATGCATCGAAATAGCTCCCTTTCCCAGCACCCGGCTTACATCCAAGGGCTGTTCCACAAACTGCAATCGCACTTGTGGGTCTATTGGCTGATCGGGAATGAGTATGTCGTAGTTCGAGATTGGTAGTCCAACTGTCCCATTCTCCAAGTGACGCTGCCATGTAGCTCTGTGTATCTGGAATTTCAATGTAATCCGTTCCAGATGGACTGCTGGAGTCATTATGGAGTCATTTGGTGCATGATCTGTCATAAGCTCCCAAAACTTCAACATGTGATAGGAAAAATCCCTTTCGATATTTGTGAGGACGGTAGATCTCTCTGATGGTGGAATATTCACGTCCCATCCGGGTCTCAGTTCTAATTCTGCCTCTGTGTTCCGGTCCAATGGGACATTGTATACACTGATCAGGGCATCCCTGAGTTTCTTAATCTGGGTTCTGTTTGCAGAGGCTTCTATTACTGCCTGATGTAGAGTGCAATCAGGCAGTCCAAGAGCTGACTTAATCACCTTTTCATTCCTGAAAAATATAGAAAGTATTAATTCCAAACCAGTGTTTATATTTTTGAAAATTGGGTTTCAAGTTGAAGAATCAACATCCTCACATTTTGAGCTTTGCTCGAAATGTGATTTATTTGATTAATACTCAAAATTTTATTATATATATAGCATTGGTTAATTAATAAAATCTAAGTCATTGGACCTAGAATATTTTTAATGGGCTATTGGGCCCAAAAGGTCTGATTTTTCAATTTTATTAAACAAGTTTGAGGCACTTGTTGAAAGTGGAAAGTGATGAAACGAATGAAATGGATGCTCGAAATGTGGAATGTGCAGTGGAGGCGTGGCGGTATGGATTTGCTATTCCCGGACTGCTTGGACTGTATTGGACAGTTAAAACATTCCCAGCAATTTGCAAACACTATTTTTAATTTGAAAAGGTTGACTTGATTTTAATAATTGAAAAGTGGGATGTGTGTGGTCCCATTTTGGTTTTTTGAAAAGAAAATAGCAGCTGTAGGTGGCAAAAATTACTGCTATTTTAAGAACTCACACTCTTAGTTCCATTGGGAACCAAAATATACTTGTCAACAGTTATTCTACCACTCTTTTTGTCTTTTGTGAAATCCCATTTTCTGAAAAGTGTGTGGTGTGCACTGAAACTGCCACATACACCCATACACTAACTTTTTGCAGCTTGCTGCATAAAAGCTACAGATTGCCAAAACAGGGAATTAAACATTTATTGTTCACAGTGGCATGCAAGAAACATACACACAATAAATCAACCACGGAAGATCATGCTCCCTACTTATCAAAAACATAAGATCAATCATACTAGCATGCTTCACATTTCAGATTTGCCAACAGCACATTTGAAATTCAACAATTGCGCACATGCTCATTGGTTCAAAATCTAAACAAACTACCATGCTTTAGTAACACAAAATCAGGAACAACCATGCTAGCATGCTACCTATTCCAAAACAACAAACATTCATGCTTCTCAGTCAAGGAACACCACAAAGAGTCAATAACACCAAGCTACCCCAAAATAACCAAGTGTTCATTGATATCAATACATGGTTCGGATTTCTCAGAAATAGTGCGAACACAATTTCAAACATGCCCAAATACATCAGTTTAACAGAAACGCTGTAAGGCATGATTAGGACAAAGAACATGTTGTGAATCCTAAAAACTTAAGAACTTGATAATGGCGGAAATGACCCCCTGTTGGAACCCTAATCCTGCCGCTTATGTTCTCTAACAACCTCAGATACAGAAACACAAAATGCCCACACAGATTCAACCACTCCCTAATCCTTCATAGAAATAAAAACAGCAACATTCCCCTTTCCAAATCATGATCTGCCAACATCCACATTAATGGCATAACTCACAAACAGCCTACCCATAACATGAAAGCCTAAAACCGAACTCTAATAAGCAAATGAACACAACAACACCTATTTACACATTCTCGCGAAACAAAAACAAACATCCCCAAAATCGCGAAAAACAGGGAGTTTGAAAATCGCGAATGGGCAATGCTTACCAGGGCTCGGCTTTGCTCGAGGAAGAAGCCATGGATGATTTGAAGAATTTCGGCAGAGTTTCGCCTGAGTTTGGTGGTCGGAGAGTGCGAAGAACACGTGGTGTTCCTTCGGGGAAAGGGTTTTGCGTTCGAGAGAAATTTGAAAAAAAACTAAGTGTTGGAGAAGTGAGGAAGAAGGAGGCGATGGGGGAGTATATAAACAAATGGGCCCAGTCGCGGAACCCTAGCCCATGTCGCGGAACCAGGTTCCACGACTGGGGTCTAGCGCCATTTGAGGGGGCGCTAGACTGGAAGCCAGTCGCGAGGGTAAGCCCCGCGACTGGGGGTTCCTCGACAGGATTTAAAAGGGTGGTGGGGCCGGGTGTGAACTGTGGCGCGAGAGTGAAGGCCAGTCGCGAGACCATATCCCGCGACTGGGTGTACAGCGACAGAGGTTTGGAAATGAGTTAGTGAGTATGTGGCGCGGAACTGGTCCCAGGCGCTAGGCATTGTCCCGCGACTGGGTCCATTCCGCGACAGGATATGGAAAGAGGGGGTTTAGAGACTGTGTCGCTATCCCCAATCCCAGTCGCTAGACTTGGTCCCAGTCGTGAGGCGTGGCCTCGCGACTGGTGTCCAGTTCCGCGACTGGGTTTTCGGATTTTCAAACTTTTGATGGACTGGGCCCGAGAGTGACGTTGGGCATGAGTCCATTTTATTCTGAGTTTGGTCTGAATAACTTCAGTCCAAATGAATTCAAAGTACTGGGCTGGATAGTTTTAATAATCTTCTTGCATAAATTAGGTCGGATCAATTCCATTTATTTGTAAAATTTATTCCGGACTTTAAATTGCTTTAATTTCCGGAATTATTTTCCCAAATTTATGGAATTAATCCAACCGGGAACCTGGTTTTCAGCACTATTTTTCTGCTCCTTCTTTTTGGTGGCTCCATGATTCCTGCAAGAAAGAATACCCAATTGGTTAGGTTTTCCCCTCAAATCCACATCCTCACATTTGGAGTCTTAGTACTCTAAATGTTTAATTGATTTGAGGGTACTTCTCTGTTCTGAAATAACTGTATTAAACTAACTAACACTGTAACACCCCGGATTTGATAACCCAGGCCGGGATGTCACCGCCACACCTCCCTAGCAAGACATGGTTTCTCCGAGCTTGCTAAAGAGATGCAAGGCTATGGTTTTTCAGAATTTAAATCATTCAAACAGCCCATTATAATATAATTTTAAAAAAATAATAATATCAAAGTTGCAGCGGAATGTAATATTTACATATATAATTGTAATGCAGCGGAAATTTAAATACTGGGCCAACACGGCCAAAACACGGGTTAAACAGGCCCGTTCATGCAAGTTGTAATTAAATTCCGGAATTTAAAATAGAGTTTTTCCCGAATGTTCCCATGTATGCATATGATGATGCATAATCCTCATACTCTGAAAGAAAAAGGGAAAATGTGGTTTGGTCAGCAAAAACGTGCTGAGTAAGTTAACACCTAATATGATCAAGGGGTTTCAAAGCCTTTATTTAAATTTAATAATAACATGCTTGTAGGTAATTCACAAATTGAGTTAATCATCCTCTAATAAATAAATGGCATAATTTAACCCAAGGATTTCACGTGATCATAATTCAAATTACATGGTAAAATAATTGCAAGGCATAATTTAAAGGAATAACTTAAATAAGGAAAACATTCACGTCTTAAAATTTTTCCGTTACTTCACGATTAGGTATTTCAGGATTTTCATTCTTTCACTTTTGTTCAATATGATTTTATATGATTTGATCTTGGGGAAACAAACCCGCAAGAATTTAAACGCTTCCTAGGGAATTGAACCCGTAGGAATTAACACACGTCCTGGGGAATCGAACCCGCAGGAAGACATACGATCGCCCTTGGGGAAATCGAACCCGCAAGAACTCAAGTACATCCTAGGGAATTGAACCCATAGGAATCAACACACATCCTGGGGAATCGAACCCACAGGAAAACATACAATCGCCCTTGGGGAATTGAAACTTTTGACAATTTCGTCACACGAGTATTTTCTAAAATATCCCAGGTTAAATTTATTAAATGAAAAGAGTTATGAGTCGTGGGAATGGGGTTTAAGGATATATTTCACTTTTTATTACTCATGAGGGGAAACTTTAAGTTCAAACGGCGTTATTGGCGTCCCCGGCATGAAACTTTTGACAGCTTCCTGCCTTGAAGATCATTGCCATGAAACTTTTGACAAATTCCCACTACATGAGTATTTTCTGAAAAATCATATTCCTGGTTTTCAACTTTTATGAAACCAATTTATGATGGCGGAGTTGGGATTAAGGATATATTTATAGGTTGTCACGTTTTTATTACTCGTGTTAAGAAACTGTGGCCCGAAAGCGCACGGTGTCAAAAATTGCAGTAATTTATAGTAAGACCGGATCGTTCACTGGAGGATGTGCGATAGAAGCAGGTCCCACGTCGTTTTACTAAATTTTCCATTCGTATTGCTCCAATTGGTTTGAAAAGTGATTGACAACTACTGGCATGAATTTAAACTAACTATAAAAGCGTTTAAATTTATTCTACAAAGCAAATAAGTCTATTCTAGAAAGCGGGTAAAGATTATTCTAAAAATGCAATAAATACTATCTATGAAAGCAGGGAAAATTTACATTATGCTAGCTGTGAAGCTGAATCACAATGTAGACAGAAGGGACAGGAAGAAAAGAATGAAAATTGGACAAGATTCAAATACAGCAGTATTAAACTTCCATTTTTATACACAGATATTGGTTTGGGATAATTCTATCAGATAGTTAATTCTCATGCTCTCAATACTGTGTTCCCTTTAACAGACAGGTACTTACAGTATGAGTTTACATGTTCTTAAGACCGCAGATTCTAAGATACCACAAATTTGTAACTGCCCTGGCCTGGGTATGTTACTTCATCTATGGTGGATAAGCAACACCTGACAAATCATTTATTGGCATGCCAAGTACTACTATCATTCTCCCATGTCACACCCAAAGATTCTAATTAAGCCTGAACTATCCCTTAACTATCAATCCTAGTAACAGTTACGCAACTCTCAATACAACCGAGTGATCTCTAACGGAAGCATTTAAAGAAAGTAGTAAAGAAAGCATCTAAAACCTATCACTCGGAGGTTTTGAAGGTCTGACCCTGGTAGTAAAAGATAGCTCCCCATCAGAATGAGGGGTATGGATCAAGAATTCCCGACTCTTGGTGAACTACTCGTGTGTTCACTTCCTTCCGGGTGGTTATGAGATACAAACTAATGAAACGAACTAATAAATTAGTTCATTCCGGATGCACTCACTCAGGACTCAAAAATAGGCTTTGGCAGAAGAGGATAGCAGTTGAAAGAAAACTCAACCCTATCTTAGAAAATAACCAAGGCCTGGATGATGTTCCTCTAAAATTATTTACTACACTGTATTTGAGTCCAAGTGGACCCCATCTCGGTGTAATATTTAATCTTAGTTTCCCAACAAACAGCAATTTTGGAAAATAATGAGTTTGAAAACCATTCCCTTAACAGGTACTAGACTCTCAGTTAAAACACAGATCCTTTCAGTCTAGGTGAGACCTAATCGCTGACTCTGCTTCTAATTTCCCAAAATCAACCCTTGATAGAATATGAATTAGTCATAACTGAAGAATTTATCCCTTACTCAGATCCGGATTTTGTAACGGAATTTTTATCGGAAATTTAATGTGCAATATCTGTTTTAAATCTGTGCTTCTGTTGTCCAAGGGAAGGATCCCAAAATATTGTAGACCACAATAGTAATAGTAACATGCATACGGATATATGGAAGTGTAAAATTAATTGACCCAAAATATAGAGGCGGGTCTAGACAGAAGGTGGAACACAGAGATGAAGTGGTCAGGAGACCAAAGTTATGGCAGAATAATCGATGGACTGTAAACATCTACTGTCCAATCTCCCAATTACTCGGATGGAGCGAATTTAGACAGCTTAGGCCCTGTAATGGCAGTGTCAATGCTAGTTGGGCCTCCACTGTCTGTGAATTCGGATAAAAACCTACATGCTTCCTCTCTGCAGTACTTATCAGCTAATGTTGACAGACATTAGCAGAGTTTTATTACAGATTGGAATTTGGGTTTGGAAATTAAGATAAATAAAATAGAACTGTATCCGGATAAGAATCAGCTGAGCAGCTATTATAGTCCCGGATGGACGAACCGCCAAGGCTTCCACTGACTGCCATCCAGACCATGCAAAATAACACTTAGTAACTAATACCCAGAATACGAGCTAGTTATCCGTGAGGGAATACCCGCCAACATTAGTCTGATGTATTCTTTACTAATTGTTACACACAATACGCAAAGGACAAAATAAAATGAAATAAAGAGAAGAGCTTGCATGAGAGACACTGGTTTCTCATGCAAGGTAATGGAATCAATCCATAATTGATGGCTTAAATAATCCCTCCTACCATAATTAATTACAGTCCGGATTATCTGTTTAAGACATCATGATTTTGTTTATAGAAAAATGTTTTAATGGCAATTGAACAAAAGTCCTTTAATCACAACAATTAGTGATTTAATTATTGCTAATTAGAATCATCAATCATTAATGACTAGAGGGTTCAATTAATTAACAGGTGGAAATGGAGAATCAAAATTTTGGCAGCATAACGCCTTATATTGCAATTCTAGGGTATTACATCTTAATCCGTGGGATTCAGATGTGAGTTTTTGCAATATAATGGAGGGTAGAAGATCAGAATTTTGGGAGTAAATAGGGAGAAGGATTCTGTCGAGATACCATAAGTTGTGTCAGGGGCCTAGACCCTCGACATGGGTGCCTCGACATATTTACAGAAATTTGGACAGAGTTTCACCTTTTGTCACTAAGCAAAAGTTGTGTCGCGGACCGTGGGTCCGCGACAGGTGTTTAGCGACACAGGGTTGCTCTTGAAATTTCTAAGTATTTTGGTTCCCAGTCGCTAACCTGGAATTGTGTCGCGGAGCATGGTTCCGCGACAGGATGTCTAGCGACTGGGGTTTTCAAAATAAATATGCAAGGCATAATTTCCTGTCTCGGAATAAAGGTTGAGTCGCGGACCATGGGTCCGCGACAAGGGTGTTCCGCGACTGGAGCCATACAGAGAAAAATAACAAGAGTTTGGTTCCTGGTCGCTAAGCATGGTTGAGTCGAGGACCGTGGGGCCACGACAAGGTGTTTAGCGACCAAGAGTTTTCAAATAATGAAGACAAGTGTCCTTAGACATCCATGTCGCGGAACACCCTCCTGTCGACAAACGTGGCTTGGCGACAGGAGTCGGTTAGCGACAAGGGTGATTCAGGACCCAAGTCAGTAAAAGCAAAGTTGAACAGTAGCATGCAAAAAGTGTGATCTCACCCCATTTCAGATTTAAAAGCTATTCTAAGCCAAAAGCAACCAAACAACATTTAAAATAATAAGAACATGCTTGAACAGAATTAAACCTATCTAGAACAATATTTAAAATAAAGCAACATCCTAATCTAAGGTTCGATCACACACATACATAGCATCATCCATAAAAATAACAGCAGGAAGCATAATGAGGAAAAATGGGGGTCAAATGACCCCAAAAAGGAAATGAAAGCATAAAATCCATGGGGTGTGAGACCCATTTCATGATTTGGGACACATTTGGTGAATATTTTTCCATATTATTAACTGGGGTTTGTTAATACCCATGATTTGGGTATTGCAAAACCCTAAAAACAAAGTTAGAATGAAAAACCTGGTATAAAACTGGCTAACTATCTACTGAAACAGTAAAACACAAAACAAACTCTAAACTAAGCTAAACTATGGACATAATTAAATAATACAAAAAATGAAAATAAACCTAAACTAAGAACTACCTAGAGAGGAATTCTCCAACTGTGTTTTCAAGAGACTGAAATTTTAACTCTTTCGAACACTGAGCTTATGGGGGTCTCCTCATATTTATAGGAGTGGAGCCCTAGGCCCATGGGCTTGATTTGAGGCCCACTGTGTCTCAAGACATCACACACATCACAACTTTGTCGCGGGACAGGGCTGCATGTGGCGAGGCTTCTCGACTGGGTCTTGTGTCTCTATCCGTGTCCATGTCGCTAAAGCATGGACCGCGACAGGGGTTCCTCGACTGGGGTGTGGCTTGGCCTCCAAGGTGTTGGTGGCGCGGAGCTTTGGTCGTGTCGCGGAACCATGGTCCTCGACCAGGGTTCCTCGACCGGAGTTCCCAGACTGGTCTTTTTCTTCATGTTGCATGCTGGGTTGCGAATCTCTCCTGTGTCGCGGAACCATGGTCCTCGACCAGGGTTCCTCGACCAGATGTTCCCAGACAGAGTTGAATGGGCCAGATGGGCCGAAGTTGTTCTTTTTGTGGGCTTTTCTATTTTTTTCCCATCTTTTTGTATTTTTGTGGGCTTGTTTATTCTTTTGCCCATCTTTTTCATTCCTTTTTCTTTTCTTTTTTTTTTCTCATGTTTTTGGATTTTTCTAACATAAATATGTAATAAAATTATATATTTATGCATTTTTTCATACCAGCTTAATGTTTTTACAATTATGCGTAAATCAGTCCAATTCTACTGCTTTCTTATTTAATATAAGACCGGAATACGATCAAATGCCCGTTTCAGACACGGAAATGGATTGAAAATAATGGTCATTTCTGGCCATTATCAACATCCTCACATTTAATGCTGATTGTCCCCGAGCAGTCAGACTCAATGTTCCTAAGAACACGGACTCTACATATTCAATTCATTTTCGTGGCTTCATAAATCACATTCTTTTTGGATTGGGATAAGACAATCAAAAACTTCAAGTATTAAATTCCCTTGATTGCAGTGTTTAACGAAATGATACTTGCTCACTATATCGGGCCTACAAATCAAACATTATCATCAATCCTGCATGAACATCATGTTTGAAAGATGCAAAGGTTAAAAATCAGAATTAAGGGATGACATGAACATGTTTAATGAAACAGAGCCTCACATATAAGAGAATCGGAAAATTCACTCACTCTCAATGGGGTTTAATCAGTGAACACTCAAAATCAAATTTAATTAAATTATCCATAAGCTTGCAATCAGACCAACTCGCCACCGGCTCATTTCCTCAAATCGAGATAATGAGGTCTTATTCAACGGTTATAATGGGGCATACGGTTGTAACATTTGGTAGGAAAGGGAAATATTGGGTTAATAAGTGGCAAGAATCCATTCCATCCTAAATTGGCATATTTTTATTTAAAATTTATGACCATCATTATTTCTCTCTTTTGCTTTTCTTTTCTATTGCATGACATTAGACTATGTCTAATTTGCTTTGTCATTTGCAATTTATTTGTGTTGAATTGAATTCAACTATTTCTCTTTTTTTTTTTGAATCGGTTTATTAAATACCGATTGAAATTTCTGATGATCGCAAATTTAATGCCTTTTGATGGAATTTATTCTTGCACACTTGGGTTTGAATTTTTGGGTCTTTTGTAAGGATAGGAATAATATAGGGGGCTTCAAAGAAAAATTAGGCTTAAGGCTCAAATTGGTTGATCCTAAAGGGAAAATATTTTTGGGTTTGGATTTCAAAAGAAGGCCAAAAATTTGGGTTTTCTAGGTGCCTCGATCATATGCTCGATTTCGGGAATATGGCATGGTCTTGAATCGGTCCCAATCGCAAGTTCTAGTTTCCTTTAATAAAAAATGATTCACACATCAAAGAAAATAAATGAGTAAAAGTGACTCATGGCTCAAATCTCACAAGGTTGGGTTGATTCATGTCATACAGTATTCTCAAATTTAGTCAAAGCTTAATTCTAACAATTTATTCAATCGAAATCTCTAACATGCAGATTTATTACCCAATAAGCTGATCGCATCATTAAATTTTTATAGCTCAAAACCTCAGGAATTCATGTCATGCATGTTCTCAATTATATTATCCCAATTTAAAAGTTTGAAAAATTAATCATAAGCCTAAATTCAACACGTGAATTTAGAGCAGGTTTATGCATATTTTTGCTGGTTATTTAATTTAAAGCAGTAAAGAGGCACTGTTGACATATGGAGCATGTCAACAACATATTTTTGGCATGACAGTCACTTATTCATCTCGGACTGCCAGACATCTTTTCAAAAGGGAAGCAAATAAAAATTGTTGCAGATCTCAATCTTGAGTTCAATTTGTGGAAAGCGGTAAAGTACAATAATTTTAAGAGATTCCTATGCAGTTAGTGTAAACCTGCATGCAAAAGAAGAAATCCCTTATATAATGCTGATACTAGGGCTTAAAAAGAACTAGAGCATACTAGGATTCATTCTTCCTTCATTCCTCCTTTCCTAGGGAAAGAAATTTATGCTCCAGTAGACGATGCTTGACAGGTCACAGCGAATGCACCAGCCTTCCGGTTCTTCCAGGTGTGCTTGCCCCCTTGGGCAGTATTCTCGTTCCTCTTGACCTCTAAACAAACCAGAGGTTTCCTGGCGGTCTATCAGCCATGAGAAGAGGTTGGTAACTGTATAGATCAGGACCGATCGAGTGGTCGCCATTTCTTTCATCATTTGAATCCCTAGAAGAACTTGGCTTTCATCTAGCCTGCTTAGCAACATCAGTCCCCGTGCGCAGATTGACGCTTTATGATTATCTTCTATCCCTGGCCTTAGCAGCTCGCATGATCTTTCTTCATCTCCGTCTACGAATGCTTGTATTGCTGGGATGATCTGGAGATTGAAGTTTTCTGCTTCCATACACCTTTGCAGAAATTCTTCCTTTTCTTCTTGGACGTGTTGTTGCCAGATTTTCACAGTTGAGGTCTCCAGCTCGCACCGCTTGTAGACGATGGTGAGATCACCTGCGTCCCTTAGTTTTGTACAAGTTTCCCTAGCTGTGAACATTTTCTTGATGTCATACTCTCCGATTCGGGAGAGGATTTCCCCTAGCAATTCCAGTGGCAGGTCCAGCAGCTGGGTCCCTCCGGGTACTGGGTCCGGGATCTGGAAAACGTTGTCCCTGAAAAGATGGGGAGTAATGAATCCAGTTTTATAGTTTTCTCGGAAACCTTTCAAGTTTGGAAACCAACATCCTCACATTTAGAGCTTTGCTCTAGATGTGAGGTTATTAAATTTCCAACTTGAATTTTAATAAAAAGCATAGGTAAAATAAATTTTTATGAAAAGATAGGGGTCATTGTGCCCCTATATATTTTTTTAATGGGCCATTGGGCCTAAAAGTTTGATTTTCCAATTTTTATTAAACAAGTCCGAGACACTTGTTGAAAATGGGATGAAATGGATGGAAGAGGTGGAATGCTCGAAATTGGAATGTGCATTGGAGGCGTGGCATAATGGATTTGCTATTCTCGGATCGTTTGGACTGCTTTGGACAGTTGAAACATCTGAAAATTTGCAAACACTATTTTTAATTTTAAAGGGTTGACTTGTTTTATTTAAGGAAAGTGGGATGTGAGTGGTCCCAATTTGGATTTTTTGAAAAGGATAGCAGTTGAGTGACGAAAATACTGCTATTTACTCACACTACAGTTCCATTGGGAACAAAAAGAACACAAGTCAATTAAAAACCTACCAACTATTTTTGTCTTTTTCCAAAAGGTCACCTTTATTAAAAAGTGGAAGTTTCTCATTGGGTGGTTGTACTATGTTTCCATAAACAAACAAACATTTATTCCCACAAGATTGTAACATGTGGGAACAAATATGCCAAAAAGATCTTTCCATTTTAATGTTCCAGATAACACTCCAGAAACGTTTATTTCAAAGCAGAAATTACACAAGAAAGAAAATTAATCACAACCCGAAACTCAAGAATAAAGACCAATAATATCATGGTGCTCAAAACAACACCCCAACATTCATCAGTTTGTTTTCTCAAGTTCTAAACTTGAAGAGTTTTTTAGATCTTGACAGTTTTTAAAACAAAGTTCTTGAGGAACTTAAAAAGACTTCAAAATACTCTTCAAAACCAAGATCATCTAAGACCCATAACAAGAAAATAACAGTGCACACACAAAACACATATCACGCTTTTTACAGGCAAAAACAAGAACAAGAAAC
Source organism: Hygrophila difformis (assembly GCA_030278955.1). Lineage (NCBI taxonomy): Eukaryota > Viridiplantae > Streptophyta > Magnoliopsida > Lamiales > Acanthaceae > Hygrophila > Hygrophila difformis. Next base: position 25,620,328 of record JAOANR010000010.1, read on the forward strand.
AAAAATGCCCAAACAGAGATTATGAACAGGTCGGGTGTTCGAGAATGGGAGAGGGGAAATGGGGCATCTTACTCCACTCTTGGGGGAGAGGGAGGCATCGGTCCCAAGTTTGGGGCGAGTCTGAAAAATCTGGCCATAGTTTCCCCTTGGTAGAAGAGTGTTTGGGTGCGAAGAACACGGTGGTGTTCGTTCGGTCGAGAGAAGAAGGAGCAAGAGAAGGTGAAAGGATGGAGTTTGGAAGAAACTGACGTGAGTGCAGGGAAATGAGGTGAGGGGGGGGTATAAATACTAAAAACACTGGTCGCGGAAACTAGACCATGTCGCGGGACATGGTTCTTCGACCAGGGCATAGCGACATTACACTAGTCGCGGAATCTGAGTCTGGTCGCGGAGCCATGGTCTGCGACAGGAGTTTCGCGACCAAGTTCTGGAATGGAAAAAGTCAACGGGGAATGGTGTCGCGGAATGGAGGGTCGGTCGCGGACCCATGGACCGCGACAGATGTTCCGCGACATCAAAAGGGTAACAAAGTGCGACTGTGTCGCGGGACCAGGCCTGGTCGCGGAGCATTGTTTCACGACACAGTGGGTGGTTCCGCGACACGAATTTTGAATTTTCAAATCTTTCGTGAACTGGGCCCGAATGTGGTGTTGGGCTTGAGTTCATTTTATTTGATTTGGGCCTGAATGAATTCAGTCCAAATAAATTCAAGAATGCACTGGGTTGAAATTAAAGAAAGATCCACTTGCATAAATTAGGTTGGTTTAATTCCATTTGTTTGCAAGAATTATTCCGGATTTAAATTGCTTCAATTTCCGGAAATATTTTCTTAAATTCCTGGAATTAATCCAACCAAGAACCTGGTTTTCCGCGTTACTTTACTGTTCCTCTTTTTGATTGTTCCGAACTTTCTGCAAGACAGATAAATAAAACACATTAGATTTTCTCCAAATATCAACATCCTCACATTTAGAGTCTTAGTACTCTAAATGTTTAATTGATTTTTGGGTACTTTCTTGTTATGAAATAATATACTACATATATGTATATATATAAAATGAACGATTTTGTTTTTAATGCTGTTTCTTATTGGGTGTAAGCCGGGTCTGCCACTGCTTGGCTTTCCTTCTCCGGATCGAACTGTCCGAGGTACTCCTTTAACCGATGTCCATTCACCACTATGTTGCCCTTGTCAGTTCGGATCCTGACGGCTCCATTTTCAAACACTTCCAGCACTTCATGTGGTCCTTCCCATCTGGATTTAAGCTTCCCAGGGAACAGCTTCAACCTAGAATTGAACAATAATACACTTTGACCAACATAGAAATGCTTAGGCTTAATCCTGCGATCGTGCAACTTCTGGGTCCGCTCCTTATAAATTCGAGAGCTTTCATAAGCTAACGCTTGTATTTCCTCAATTTCATTGAGGTCCAACTTGCGTTTGCTCTGGGCGACTTTCGGATCAAAGTTAAGCGTTTTGACGGCCCAGTAAGCTTTATGCTCTAACTCTACAGGCAAATGACAGGCTTTTCCGAAGACATGTCTGTAAGGGGACATCCCAATGGGAGTCTTAAATGCTGTGCGGTATGCCCATAGAGCATCATTGAGCTTACGTGCCCAATCCTTACGGGTTATCCCGACAGTGGCTTCGAGTATGTGTTTGATTTCGCGATTGGATACTTCGACTTGACCAACTAGTCTGGGGATGGTAAGGCGTGCCTATCTTATGGAGGATTCCATTTTTACTCATTAAAGTTTCAAAAGCCTTATTAATAAAGTGTGTTCCTCCATCAGATATCACCACCCTAGGTATGCCAAATCGACTGAAAATGTTGTTCTTGAGGAACTTGATGACCTGGCTACCATCGTTGGTCGGTAATGCAACAGCCTCAACCCATTTGGACACATAATCGACAGCCACCAAGATATAGTAGTTTCCACCAGATGGTGGGAACGGTCCCATTAAGTCAATGCCCCATACATCGAAAATCTCAAGTGTGAGAATTCCCTTTTGAGGCATCTCATCCCTCTTGGAGATGTTTCCTAATCTTTGGCATTTGTCGCAACCTTTCACAAATGTCTTGCAATCCTCATAGATGTGAGGCCAATAGAATCCACATTCGAGAACCTTGTGGGCCGTTCGAGCGGGACCATGGTGACCTCCATATTCTGATTCATGGCATTTTCTGACAATTTGATAGGCTTCATGCTCGGTCACACATCGCCTGATTATTGAATCGGCGCAGTGTTTGAAGAGATAAGGTTCTTCCCAGAAGTAACTTAATACATCTCGTTTGAACTTATTCTTCTGATGATAGTTCGAAAACTGTGGGGTTATTCTGCATGCCAAGAAGTTAGCGATGTCGGAAAACCATGGACAAGCTTGATTATGCAGATGCAACGCGAACAACTGTTCGTCCGGAAATTCTTCATTAACGGCTTTTTCCTTTTTATCAATTTCTAATCGAGATAAGTGGTCAGCAGCACCATTATCTCGACCTCGCCTATCTTTTATTATGATGTCGAATTCTTGCAACAGAAGTACCCACCTGATTAATCGAGGTTTGGCATCTTGTTTGCTAAACAAGTATCTCAATGCAGAATGATCGGTGTATACTATAGTCTTCGTACCTATAAGATACTGTCTGAATTTATCAAACGCGAAGATTACAGCGTACATCTCTTTCTCCGTTGTGGTGTAGTTAATTTGGGCTTCATTCAGGGCATGACTTGCGTAATGAATTACGTAGTGTCTCCCATCCTTATGTTGTCAAAGAACTGCGCCTACGGGGAGACCACTAGCATCGCACATTACCTCGAAAGGTATTGACCAATCGGGTGGTTGCACTATCGGTGCAGAAACCAACATCTTCTTGAGCGTGTCAAAGGCTTGGACACACGCTTCATTTATTAAGAAAGGATTTTCTTTACAAAGCAGATTAGTGAGCGGCTTGGCAATTTTAGAGAAATCCTTAATGAATCTCCGATAAAAACCGGCATGCCCTAAGAAGCTCCTAACTGATTTGATCGAGTTAGGAAGAGGGAGATTGGAAATGATGGAAACTTTGGCTGGATCAACTTCAATGCCTGCACGAGAAATGCGATGACCTAACACTATGCCTTCAGTGACCATAAAATGGCACTTTTCCCAATTTAAAACCAAGTTAGTGTCCTCACACCTCTTTAAAATCTTAGCAAGATTAGTCAAACATTCATCAAACGTATCTCCATATACAGAGAAGTCATCCATGAAGACCTCAATGCATTTTTCGATAAATTCAGAGAATATAGACATCATGCATCTTTGAAAAGTAGCAGGTGCATTGCAAAGACCAAATGGCATGCGCCTGTAGGCAAAAGTGCCATAAGGGCAAGTAAAAGTTGTTTTTTCATGGTCTTCGCTTGAAATAACAATCTGATTATACCCAGAATAACCATCCAAAAAGCAATAAAATTCTCTCCCTGCCAACCTCTCAAGCATTTGATCAATAAAAGACAATGGAAAATGGTCCTTGCGGGTGGCCTCATTCAGCTTCCGGTAGTCGATGCAAACTCTCCATCCGGTCACTGGCCTGGTTGCAACCTCTTCTCCTTGCTCATTCTTGGTTATGCACATCCCTCCTCGTTTTGGTACGACCTGCACTGGGCTAACCCATTTGCTGTCAGAAATAGGATAGATTATACCAGCATCTAAGAGCTTGATAACCTCCTTTCTTACCACTTCTTGCATGAGGGGGTTCAAACGCCTCTGAGGCTGACGGGAGGGTTTATACTCTTCTTCCATTAAAATCCTCTGCATGCAAATAGAAAGGCTTATTCCTTTTATATCAGAAATGGTCCAACCTATTGCATGTACATGTTTCTTAAGAACGACCACCAGAGCATTTTCTTGCTCTTGGGAGAGCTTAGCCGAAACAATCACAGGTAATTTTTTATGTTCAGCGAGAAACGCGTACTTGAGATGATCGGGTAATGTTTTAAGTTCAAGCTCTGGTGGGCATTCAACGGAAGGGAGTACTTTGCGAGAATTGGGTAGGGGAAGATCAGATTTACCTTCGGAACCCTGCATCAGTACAGGATCCTATTCTTCCTCTTCGGTGCCATCATTTCCTTGTGCAGTGAAGTCAGCACCGTCATATGCTTCAAGGTCCCCGGACTCGGGATCCTCAAATTGGACGGCGCTGCACTGTTCCTTTGGCTCAGCACCAGCAGGCTTCAGTACCTGCTTTGAAGGTCCATACAGCATCATTTCATCATTGTTTCCAGAGTCTAGCTCTTTCCTAACTATTACATCATCAAAAGAAAAACAAGAACTGTCGTTTGGAAATTTCTGCAGTTGCTCCATGTCGAAAATGACTTCATCCCCATCAACGCGGAGTGTCACCCTTCCGGATTTAGCATCAATTAGTGCTCTGGCTGTGGCCAGGAACGGCCTGCCTAAGATGAGAGGCATGTCGGAGTCCTCCTCGATGCCCAGAATGATGAAATCCACTGGGAACGGAGTACTGCCTGCTTTGATTATTACATCTTTCAAGATCCCGATTGGCTTTGTAATTGACCTATCTGCGAGTTGGAGTCTCATTTTGACTGGTTCAACTTCTCCAAGCTTAAGACGTTTAACCATGGTTAGTGGCATAACGTTAATGCTGGAGCCGAGGTCACACAGTCCTTTTCCGGCGTTGTTCTGGCCAATCCGAATCGGCAATGTATAGCATCCGGGATCCTCTTTCTTTTCTGGCAGCTTCTTCTAAATGATAGCACTGCAAGTGCTGTTGAGTACCACCAATTCGTCTTGCTCAACCTGTCTCTTTCCTTCACCATTACCGTTTTCTGTTTCTGTCGTTCCTTTTGCAGCGTCAGTCTGCTGTTCGGCTTCTTTCTGTTCATCCATGACTTTCTCATCAGCATTGTCAACAGGATCATCATCTTCCTCATGAGTGTTTCCAGCATCCGCTCCTTTTGGTCCAGCCAGTGTCTTTCCAGATTTCAAAGTTATTGCTTTGCATTGCGGGTTCTTTTCCGCAGTGCTTGGCAATGTTCCTTTATCCATTTTCTGCATTTCATTAGCCATCTGAGTAACTTGGGTCTCCACATTTCTGATGGAAGCCTGCAGCTGAGTGTTAATCTCCTTCTGGCTAGTGATAAAATCAGTCATCAAATTCTCCAGCCTTGAAGGGGGCTTTTGATTTTGATTCTGATTCTGGTTTTGGTTCCATTGGCCTTGGTTCGGGATGAATTGAGGCTGGAAGTTTTGGGGCTGAAAATTTTGGAAGTTCTGGGTGGGGTGTTGGAAATTTTGAGGAGGCCTCTGTTGGATTTGAGGTTGGAAACCTGGGTTCTGAAAATTCTGTCCCCTGTTCTGATTGAATCCTTGGTTCTGCTGCGGATTGAATTGCTGCTATTGTGGCTTGTTCAGGAGGTGAGAATTAAGGGCATTGTTGTTTATGACAAGTTTGGGTGCCTGTTTGGGAAAGCCCCTGCAAAGTTGCAGCTTTCAGCTGTAATCTGTTCGCATGTGTCAGTTGCGTGAGCACCTTGACACAGTCCACAAATTACATCTGTTTGCTGCCCTTGAGTGGAGCTCCCAGCTCCCTGATTAACAGACAATGCTGCCACCTGCTCTTGCGGCTTTTCAATATCTGTTCTCTCTGTTGTACCTACAGCACACAAACCACGAGGAGGAGGGGAATTAACATCATCAGAAAGAACAGATCTGTTTACACTCATTGCTTCAATCTTGGCCCAAGCTTGATCCATGGGAATGCATAGCAGGTGTTGACCACCGGCAGCATCAAGCACGTTCTTCCATGCTGGGGTCAAACCGCTATAGAACTTTCTTAATTTCTCCCACTCATGGAAACCATGCTGGGGGCATTTCCTGAGCAAGTTGAAGAACCGTTCCTTTGCATCATACAGGGACTCGTCTGGTTTCATCTTGAATTCCGCAATCTTAGAGCGGCATTCATCCACCTTGGACTCCGGGAAGTACTTTGTCAAGAAATTTCTGATCACGTCATCCCATGCAGACTTCTGATTCACGGGCAGTGATTTGTACCATGTTCTCGCCCCGCTAGTTAGAGAGAAAGGAAACAGCCTTAGTCGAATGGTGTTAGCACATACACTCTGGTTCTTGATAGTATCACATAATTCTAGGAAAGTCTGCAGATGATCATGGGGATCTTCATGACTTGCTCCTGCGAACTGATTGCTCTGAACAAGATTGATGAGGGCTGGCTTCAATTCGAAATTTCTGGCCAAGAATGGAGCTTGTCCAGGAATGTTCAAATATGGCTCCAAGATTGGCTGCATGTAATCAGCGGCTGCTGCTTGTTGATTGTTCTCAACTCCTCCTTGATACTGTTGTGGGTAGTAGTTCTGATGCATAAAGTAGTTCCTCGGATCATTGAAGTCATTAGGATTTGGGGGATTCTGATGAGGATTCTGGTACTGCTGATTTTGCTGGTTTGGGAAGTTTTGGTGGTTTTGGTTGTTTGGTGGGTTTCGGGGGTTCGGGTTGGGAGGAGGTGCCTCGAAGTGTTGCTGTTCAATGTTTGGTGGGTTCCCGCCTCCTTGTATGATTTGAGGAGGGGGATCATCCAAATCATCGTTATCAGCATCCTCGGGGTCTTCCTCGATGTTGTGAAGTGGTGGATTGGGTGGAATGAGTGGGGGAAGGTCAGGGTTGGCCATATCAGAGATGTCGCTACTGGTGCTTGGTGAAACTAGTGCCTGTCTTTCCCGTTCCCGTCTTCGTTTAGTCTCCGCCCTAAGACGTCGAGCTGTCTTTTCTATTTCTGCATTATACGGGATTTCGGCTGGCGTCTGCTTCCTCTTTTGCATAGAACAACGGCTTCAATAATGACGGTACCTGCATATTCCCCAGGTTAGAATCGGTTTAGGAGTGAATATTTATATTTATATGTATAAGCTAACTAGGAGCAATGAGGAATGTAATTCTCCAATAAAACGGCGCTGCATCCTCCCCGACAACGGCGCCATGAAACTTTTGACAATTTCGTCACACGAGTATTTTCTAAAATATCCCAGGTTAAATTTATTAAATGAAAAGAGTTATGAGTCGTGGGAATGGGGTTTAAGGATATATTTCACTTTTTATTACTCATGAGGGGAAACTTTAAGTTCAAACGGCGTTATTGGCCTCCCCGGCATGAAACTTTTGACAGCTTCCTGCCTTGAAGATCCTTGCCATGAAACTTTTGACAAATTCCCACTACATGAGTATTTTCTGAAAAATCATATTCCTGGTTTTCAACTTTTATGAAACCAATTTATGATGGCGGAGTTGGGATTAAGGATATATTTATAGGTTGTCATGTTTTTATTACTCGTGTTAAGAAACTGTGGCCCGAAAGCGCACAGTGTCAAAAATTGCAGTAATTTATAGTAAGACCGGATCGTTCACTGGAGGATGTGCGATAGAAGCAGGTCCCACGTCGTTTTACTAAATTTTCCATTCGTATTGCTCCAATTGGTTTGAAAAGTGATTGACAACTACTGGCATGAATTTAAACTAACTATAAAAGCGTTTAAATTTATTCTACAAAGCAAATAAGTCTATTCTAGAAAGCGGGTAAAGATTATTCTAAAAATGCGATAAATACTATCTATGAAAGCAGGGAAAATTTACATTATGCTAGCTGTGAAGCTGAATCACAATGTAGACAGAAGGGACAGGAAGAAAAGAATGAAAATTGGACAAGATTCAAATACAGCAGTATTAAACTTCCATTTTTATACACAGATATTGGTTTGGGATAATTCTATCAGATAGCTAATTCTCATGCTCTCAATACTGCGTTCCCTTTAACAGACAGGTACTTACAGTATGAGTTTACATGTTCTTAAGACCGCAGATTCTAAGATACCACAAATTTGTAACTGCCCTGGCCTGGGTATGTTACTTCATCTATGGTGGATAAGCAACACCTGACAAATCATTTATTGGCATGCCAAGTACTACTATCATTCTCCCATGTCACACCCAAAGATTCTAATTAAGCCTGAACTATCCTTTAACTATCAATCCTAGTAACAGTTACGCAACTCTCAATACAACCGAGTGACCTCTAACGAAAGCATTTAAAGAAAGTAGTAAAGAAAGCATCTAAAACCTATCACTCGGAGGTTTTGAAGGTCTGACCCTGGTAGTAAAAGATAGCTCCCCATCAGAATGAGGGGTATGGATCAAGAATTCCCGACTCTTGGTGAACTACTCGTGTGTTCACTTCCTTCCGGGTGGTTATGAGATACAAACTAATGAAACGAACTAATAAATTAGTTCATTCCGGATGCACTCACTCAGGACTCAAAAATAGGCTTTGGCAGAAGAGGATAGCAGTTGAAAGAAAACTCAACCCTATCTTAGAAAATAACCAAGGCCTGGATGATGTTCCTCTAAGATTATTTACTACACTGTATTTGAGTCCAAGTGGACCCCATCTCGGTGTAATATTTAATCTTAGTTTCCCAACAAACAGCAATTTTGGAAAATAATGAGTTTGAAAACCATTCCCTTGACAGGTACTAGACTCTCAGTTAAAAAACACAGATCCTTTCAGTCTAGGTGAGACCTAATCGCTGACTCTGCTTCTAATTTCCCAAAATCAACCCTTGATAGAATATGAATTAGTCATAACTGAAGATTTTATCCCTTACTCAGATCCGGATTTTATAACGGAATTTTTATCGGAAATTTAATGTGCAATATCTGTTTTAAATCTGTGCTTCTGTTGTCCAAGGGAAGGATCCCAAAATATTGTAGACCACAATAGTACATAATAGTAACATGCATACGGATATATGGAAGTGTAAAATTAATTGACCCAAAATATAGAGGCGGGTCTAGACAGAAGGTGGAACACAGAGATGAAGTGGTCAGGAGACCAAAGTTATGGCAGAATAATCGGTGGACTGTAAACATCTACTGTCCAATCTCCCAATTACTCGGATGGAGCGAATTTAGACAGCTTAGGCCCTGTAATGGCAGTGTCAATGCTAGTTGGGCCTCCACTGTCTGTGAATTCGGATAAAAACCTACATGCTTCCTCTCTGCAGTACTTATCAGCTAATGTTGACAGACATTAGCAGAGTTTTATTACAGATTGGAATTTGGGTTTGGAAATTAAGATAAATAAAATAAAACTGTATCCGGATAAGAATCAGCTGAGCAGCTATTATAGTCCCGGATGGACGAACCGCCAAGGCTTCCACTGACTGCCATCCAGACCATGCAAAATAACACTTAGTAACTAATACCCAGAATACGAGCTAGTTATCCGTGAGGGAATACCCGCCAACATTAGTCTGATGTATTCTTTACTAATTGTTACACACAATACGCAAAGGACAAAATAAAATGAAAAGAGAAGAGCTTGCATGAGAGACATTGGTTTCTCATGCAAGGTAATGGAATCAATCCATAATTGATGGCTTAAATAATCCCTCCTACCATAATTAATTACAGTCCGGATTATCTGTTTAAGACATCATGATTTTGTTTATAGAAAAATGATTTTAATGGCAATTGAACAAAAGTCCTTTAATCACAACAATTAGTGATTTAATTATTGCTAATTAGAATCATCAATCATTAATGACTAGAGGGTTCAATTAATTAACAGGTGGAAATGGAGAATCAAAATTTTGGCAGCATAACGCCTTATATTGCAATTCTAGGGTATTACATCTTAATCCGTGGGATTCAGATGTGAGTTTTTTGCAATATAATGGAGGGTAGAAGATCAGAATTTTGGGAGTAAATAGGGAGAAGGATTCTGTCGAGATACCATAAGTTGTGTCAGGGGCCTAGACCCTCGACATGGGTGCCTCGACAGATTTACAGAAATTTGGACAGAGTTTCACCTTGTGTCACTAAGCAAAAGTTGTGTCGCGGACCGTGGGTCCGCGACAGGTGTTTAGCGACACAGGGTTGCTCTGGAAATTTCTAAGTATTTTGGTTCCCAGTCGCTAACCTGGAATTGTGTCGCGGAGCATGGTTCAGCGACAGGATGTCTAGCGACTGGGGTTTTCAAAAATAAATATGCAAGGCATAATTTCCTGTCTCGGAATAAAGGTTGAGTCGCGGACCATGGGTCCGCGACAAAGGTGTTCCGCGACTGGAGCCATGCAGAGAAAAAATAACAAGAGTTTGGTTCCTGGTCGCTAAGCATGGTTGAGTCGAGGACCGTGGGCCCACGACAAGGTGTTTAGCGACCAAGAGTTTTCAAATAATGAAGACAAGTGTCCCTAGACATCCATGTCGCGGAACACCCTCCTGTCGACAAACGTGGCTTGGCGACAGGAGTCGGTTAGCGACAAGGGTGATTCAGGACCCAAGTCAGTAAAAGCAAAGTTGAACAGTAGCATGCAAAAAGTGTGATCTCACCCCATTTCAGATTTAAAAGCTATTCTAAGCCAAAAGCAACCAAACAACATTTAAAATAATAAGAACATGCTTGAATAGAATTAAACCTATCTAGAACAATATTTAAAATAAAGCAACATCCTAATCTAAGGTTCGATCACACACATACATAGCATCATCCATAAAAATAACAGCAGGAAGCATAATGAGGAAAAATGGGGGTCAAATGACCCCAAAAAGGAAAATGAAAGCATAAAATCCATGGGGTGTGAGACCCATTTCATGATTTGGGACACATTTGGTGAATATTTTCCCATATTATTAACTGGGGTTTGTTAATACCCATGATTTGGGTATTACAAAACCCTAAAAACAAAGTTAGAATGAAAAACTTGGTATAAAACTGGCTAACTATCTACTGAAACAGTAAAACACAAAACAAACTCTAAACTAAGCTAAACTATGGACATAATTAAATAATACAAAAAATGAAAATAAACCTAAACTATGGGCTTGATCTGAGGCCCACTGTGTCTCAAGACATCACACACATCACAACTTTGTCGCGGGACAGGGCTGCATGTGGCGAGGCTTCTCGACTGGGTCTTGTGTCTCTATCCGTGTCCGTGTCGCTAAAGCATGGACCGCGACAGGGGTTCCTCGACTGGGGTGTGGCTTGGCCTCCAAGGTGTTGGTGGCGCGGAGCTTTGGTCGTGTCGCGGAACCATGGTCCTCGACCAGGGTTCCTCGACCGGAGTTCCCGGACTGGTCTTTTTCTTCATGTTGCATGCTGGGTCGCGAATCTCTCCTGTGTCGCGGAACCATGGTCCTCGACCAGGGTTCCTCGACCAGATGTTCCCAGACAGAGTTGAATGGGCCAGATGGGCCGAAGTTGTTCCCATCTTTTTGTATTTTGTGGGCTTGTTTATTCTTTTGCCCATCTTTTTCATTCCTTTTTCTTTTCTTTCCTTTTTCTCATGTTTTTGGATTTTTCTAACATAAATATGTAATAAAATTACATATTTATGCATTTTTCATACCAGCTTAATGTTTTTACAATTATGCGTAAATCAGTCCAATTCTACTGCTTTCTTATTTAATATAAGACCGAATACGATCAAATGCCCGTTTCAGACACGGAAAATGGATTGAAAATAATGGTCATTTCTGGCTATTATCAGGAATCGAACCCGCAAGAACTCAAATACATCCTAGGGAATTGAACCCATAGGAATCAACACACATCCTAGGGAATCGAACCCGCAGGAAAACATACAATCGCCCTTGGGGAATCGAACCCGCAAGAACTCAAATACATCCTAGGGAATTGAACCCATAGGAATCAACACACATCTGGGAATCGAACCCGCAGGAAAACATCCCTTGGGGAATCGAACCCGCAAGGTAAGGACAAGTTTTGCAAAATTTCACAAGTTTTTCATGGCAAGTATCTAACGTCCATTATAGGCACGCCAAGAAGGCTAGAGGGGCACCCTGCAGGGCACTCGCCCTCCACCAAAGTATCTCAATAACATTTCGATTTAGTATAACGGGATTTTTCAAAAGTATAGATGTATCGTATTTCAAGCCTTCGGCCGTTTGTTTCGAAATTTCAAAATCTCTCGATTTAAAAGTCGTTCGGCGTCACAGGTTTACGCCTTTTTAATTTAAAAAATTCATTTCAAGTCCAAAAAATCCGAAATTTTCACAGTTTTTCAAAAACACCCTAGCGAACAACTTTCGTGTTTAAAAGATTTCGAAATAAGTTGAGGAAGCATGTCAAAAATCGAGTTTATTGCACAACATGTACACTGTCAGAATTCAGGTTTATCACAGTATGGAAAATCGACATTTTGACACACAAAATGACTCCAAAATTTTTCTGAAATTTATATGCACATACTAGACATAATTATCTACAACTTTCATTTAGATTGCAAGGATCAATCGGTTTAGAAAATATAGAAACAGGTTCATCAAATTCGGACATATTCACCGGCAGATTTCGAAAACGTTTTGTCAAAACAGTTTATGTTCGATGCGATTTGAAATAGCAAACATCAACGAAAATGTCTGAATTTTTACACAACCTAGATTAATGTGTTAGGATTAAAAGACTAGTTTTGAGTTTTAACGGTTTGAACTCTCGAAATAGGGGTTTTGGTCCGATTTCAAATCTGTCACAGTTTCAAGTTCGACTCTCAAGGCAGGTTTGTTGGAGGCCATTTTCGGATATCAACACGCAATGAAAAATTATGAAAATTTTACACGAACTAGATCTATGTCTTAGAAACATTTTTGTGTTTTAAGTTTTTTTCCGTTTGAGCAGGTTTAAGTGTTCGAAAAATTCACACCAAATTGTTGCGCCGAGGGTTTTTTCGTGTTGACAGATTTTAGAGTTATTAATTCCCTATGTTTGGTCGCATTTTAAGTCACCCATAACCAAGTAAGTATTAACTTACAGTGGGGATGATGTCTAGGACGTCTCTAGATCGATCGGGGGGCGTCCACGCTTGCTACGGACACGTCCTAATTACTCCGTCTCTTCTCCATTGGCCCCGAAACGAAACCGAAAGTAAACATCTAGGTTAGATCGAGTTTTCGGACTCGAAAACTTAAACGAAAAACCATGGAGGGACTTACCACAATCTGGGACATCTAAAGAGTTGTTCTCCACGCCTCCTTCGTCGATTTTCGTCGCCGGAAAGTAATCGGAGAGTCGTCGGAAAGTGATGAACTTGTGTTTCTTTTTGGAAGAGTTTGAGGGTGATGGATAGACTTGAGAGACTGATTATGGGAGTGATAATCAGTCATTGATCGTCCTATAGCCTTTCCCCCCGACTGGGATTGGGTTTCCAAAGTCGGGACACGAAAATTTGTAAGAAAATCGCCAAAACGCGTCCTTTTGGCAGCCACTGCTGCACTGGCGCGGGGTTGGCGCGGTTTATAGCCAAACCCCCGCCCGGAGGGCGCGCGGCCTGGTCTGGGCCGTGCGTCCGGACTTGGGCCGTGCGATCCCGTCGGGCCCTTTTCTCCTCTCTTTCGGACTTCTGTCCTCCTACGTTTTTGGGCTCGATTTTTCGGGTCATTCTCGGATCATAAATTCTTATCTAAATTTATCTCGACTCAAATGAATTTCATGTTTGAAATCTTAAGTCCGTCGGTCTCGGGTTCGTCGGCTTCCAATTCGTCGTCTTTTGACTCCCGTGCAATAACTTGTGTAATTAAATTTCTTCCGACTTCACGGGTTCTTGGAATTAGAATTATTTTCCTTCTTGAATTTAATTCCAATTATTTTGACTCAATTCATGGAATGTCTTCGGGCTTCCTTTCCCTCTTTTATTCCATTTTGAATTTTGAATCTATCGGCGGTTCATTTCCGAGCAATAATTTATTGGATAAATTAATTTTTCTTCTTCTCGGAGATATTTTCGACATGATCGGAATAAATTTTATTCCCTTTGGAACGTTGATAAAAAAATCTGGGGTATTACAGTCTACCCCCCTTAAGAATCAACTTCGTCCTCGAAGTTGTGTTTCGGCTTTTCTCGCGCTAAGAGTTAGTGTCCTTTTGTTTATTTTATTATTTTAGCGATATTGTGTTATTGAAATTATTGTTCGACTTGTTGATTGTTTTTTTTGTTTTTTTTTTTGTTTGATTATTGTTTTTGACTGAACCCTGAATTGAAATTTCCGAGTTGCCTACGTACCCTGTGAAGGGATCAAGCCATGTCGTTAGTTCAAAACAAATTTGAATTTGTTTATTTATTGATTTGGGGATACAAAATATTTGGGTTGTTACATCCTCCCCCCTTAAGATTACAGTTATGTCCCCATAACTGTTTGTTGGATCGGTTTGACTCAGGGTTGGGTAACGTCGTACACAATCATTTCTCACTGAGCTAGCAAGTCCGCTTGGTCTACACATTCCATCGTCCTACAGCTCTTCCTTGACCTCCTTG